>CM022303.1:646819452-647413842 GCA_011799875.1 Thinopyrum elongatum | reverse complement strand
CATTAATCTATGTTGATGTGTTCTATGCCAATTTGTTGCCGATGGAGTGCCAACATTAATCGTATAAAATCTAGATCTAACTTGCCAACTGTTTCTGATTACTGTGTTTGTGTGCTGCGCATCTTTGCAGTTCCAGCTGCTCTGTTTTTACTCTGAAAACCGAGTTTCAGCAGTGGATCACACAAAAAAAAAAACCACTTCAAATAAAGAAATATTCTGAAACTGTGCTCCTCTTAGGACAGACGCGCCTCCTGTGCATATGGTTGTATTTCTTTATTGGAAGTTGGTTTGATTTTTCCCCTCTTAGTAGTTAGTACCTCCTTAAGATTGGCACATTACTAGGTCTTTCTCAATTCAGATTCTTATATATCCAAAAGGGGACTATCAATCACATCAGGCTTATTGGATCAGTTGTTCATGCCTACAACATCTACTATTCCTCCGATCCATATTACTTGTCTCTCAAACGAATCTATCTAGCACTAGAATATACATCTAGATACATATGTTTGAGTGACAAGTAATATGGATTGGAGGGAGTATTCAACATGAAGCTAATGGGTAGACGTTTATGCCTACATCAAGCAAATAATTATGGACTATAGATTTATTGGTGACTTGACATGTTGTTAGTTTACCAGTTGCTAAAAAAGAATATAATTATCCATATATGTGTTTCCATCGTTTGTTTACCTCCAGAGACCTCGTTTCTCTTTCCATTTGTGCATGTCCATTTATTCCATAACCGCTGGGAAATAGTGGCAACATAGCTGCAGCTCTCATTTCTAAATTCATATATCCATAAACAAAAATCAAATACAGAGTATTGAACACGAGGATCTATGGCTACAATTTTCCTTCACTGAAATTAGGTTCTTCTGGAGCTTTCATCTAAATATGCACACAGGGAAAACACCATTGTTCTCTTTTCTACAGGAACACCAGGTTGCAACTCCAACTTCATCGACGAGCTCACTCGCTGCTCTAGACGGTGCTTGGCTTGTTTCTCTGACCGATTTACTGCACATCTCACATCGATCTTCACTGTCTCGTATACCTATTTTTCATTCTCTCATCAATTCCACAGTCTGCTCGTCCATTGCATGGTGCTAGATGGTCCATGTAAGTTAATCCAAGGTGCATCCCATCAGGACTATTATTTGATTTGTTGGATTAATTTATTCAGATAGTTGACTCCAGGTTGAATCTCTCTGTCATTGAAACTTCATTAAGAAGACAGACAACAATAAACATTGCAAATGTGACCCTAGCTGTTCCAATATATTGCCATATTGGTTTTGTTTTATTTCTTATTGCTTCCTGTGTTTGCTTTGTTTGAACTACATTTTATAGCCAGGTTTTTTTATGTGTTGCTTTATTTTGTTTAGGCGGGTTCTAAACCATTAAAGCAGAAAACATACTGTTTATAAGAAGCACATATATTGTAGACTTATGTTCACCCATTATCCAGAACCTTGACCTGAGTCCTCCTCTACATATTTGGTCTTCTTGGAATCAAGCAATTACTAGAAGCACATAACGGATTATTTCTTCTGCCTTAGCTTCATTTCTGTTATGCACACTGGCTAAGGTTTAAATCTCTAGAAGATTCAGAGTCAGGTGCCATTGGAGACATATTATGTAAGTGCACGTCTGTTTGTTATGAGTTTCAGTTTTTGAGTCTATGCAATTCTCGTGTCCTACTTTGTATTGTTTAGTACTCCAATAATCTAGGGGGTGCCAAATTAAACCATTTTGTTTGTATGAAGGCTCACTAAAGCTTCTATAGGTTTTCTACTAATTTGATTTTTTCCTTCCACCTAGTGAGAAACAGGGCTTTGGTCCAGGCCGGGTAAGGGCATTAATCCCGGTTCTCTCACGAACCGGGACCAATGGGGGCATCAGTCTCGGTTCGTGAGGCCAGGGGCGGCCGGTCTAGGGGGCCATTGGTCCCGGTTCGTCTGGCCCCTTTGGTCCCGGTTCCAACACGAACCAGGACCAATGGGCCTCGCTCCTGGCCCACAACATTGGTCCCGGTTGGTGGCTGGAACCGGGACCAAATGGGGTCCTTTAGTCCCGGTTCTAGCCACAAACCGGGACCAAAGAGATGCCATATATATACCTTGCCCGCGCAGAGCAGTCGAGTGCTCTCGTTTTTTTTGGCCGGCCGTGGGAGAGCTTTGTGGTGCTCTAGCTCACCTTCTATGCACACTGAGGTGTTCGATGAAATGCCCGAGCCACACTAAGCTTTCTCTCGAAGCTCCTTGTCCAAACTCCATTTTCCTCAAGATTTGTCTAGGTTTGGCAGTCGTCCTGTCCCGTCCCCGTCCTCACCGCCGTCGATCGCCCGCGCCGATCTCGTCGCCGGCAACCACCGTGGTGAGCCTCTTGTTCTTATCTTCTTTCTAAAGAAAAAAGTTCTTACTTGTATATTTAGATAGATACTTGTGTAATTTCTTACTTTTATTTGTTTGTTATTATATAGTGCGATGGTTTTGGTATCCGCCTCCGTCGGCCTTGTCCTGTCTATGATTCGGATGTGGTATATATATTATCTTTTTAACTATTAGTTTCATTTAGTTTATGACAATTATGCCGACCAACGTGACATAGATTTTTTTATCTAGGAGGTATGTGAACCGGAAATTCCAACCACCGACCCTATTGTCGAGAGGTTAATTTAGTTGAAGAAGAAAACAATTACTTGAAGGAAAAATTGAAAAAATTTGAGGAGGAGAAGATGATATTGGAGTTGCATGTTGCGGATGTCGTCGATGATCACAAATCAAGATGGATGCAATGCGCTTGAAGATTAGAAAGATTAGAAAATATGCCATTCGTACTGAGGCTTGGTATCTATTGCCGTTGGATCAATTGTTACCTTAGTTGCGATTATGATCGCATTTGTTGTTGCATTGAAATGTTTTAGATAGTTTCAATGTATGGTTTAATTAGATGCTCTGGAGCTATATGTTGTTCAATGAGAACTATGTATGTACTTTGGTTTTAATGTGATGATGAACTTCTATTAATTTGGTCACTTATCAATTCATGATGTTCTGTAATGGTTTTTGACACAATTAATTATATATAATGTACGCAGATGAACTGGCAATGGATGTACGGTGACAGACGCACCTCCGAGTACAGTAAGGGCGTGCATAATTTTCTCGAAGTGGCTAAGGCAAACAAACAGAATGATTTATGTGTTTGTCCATGCCCTATATGTGGGAATACGAAGTCTTACTCTGACTCAAAACCCTCACACCCACCTGCTTTATAAGGGTTTCATGCCACACTATAATATTGGACCAAACGGAGAAATAGGGGTTATGATGGAAACTCGAAGAAGAAGGATGATGATAACTATGTGCCCCCTGAATACGGTGATGCTGCAACGGGGGAAGCTGAAGATCAAGAGGAACCAGACGATGTGCCCGATGATGATCTCGCCGGGTCATTGTTGATGCAAAGAGACAATGCGAAAGTGAAAAGGAGAAGTGAAGTTTGATCGCATGTTAGAGGATCACAAAAAAAGGTTGTACCCCAATTGCGAAGATGGCAACACAAAGCTTGGTACCACACTGGAATTGCGCAGTGGAAGGCAGAGAATGGTGTACCTGACAAAGGATTTGAGAAGCTACTGAAAATATTGAAGAAGAAGCTTCCAAAGGATAACGAATTGCCCGACAGTTACGTACGCAGCAAAGAAGGTTATATGCCCTCTAGATTGGAGGTGCAGAGATACATGCATGCCCTAATGACTCATCCTCTACCGTGGTGCGTACGAGGATTTGAACGCATGACCAGTATGTGGTGCATTGCGGTATAGATATCAGACGAGATGACCCTGGTGATGTTGACGGCGAGCGCCCCAGGAAGAGGGTTCCTGCCAAGGTGATGTGGTATGCTCCTATAATACCACGTTGAACGTCTATTCAAACAAGAGCATCCAAGTTGATGCGATGCACAAAGAGGACCGTAAAAAGACTGAAGTTGAGCACCCCTACGGTCCAGTGGAGAAAAATCGAGAGAAAGTGGAGGGACTTTGCAGGTGACCAAGGAACGTATGGTTTGGTTTAAGCGCGGATGCATTAATCCTTTTGGGGAGCAAAGCAACAATCATAGCACCTGCCCTACTCTATTATCTTAACCTTCCTCTTTGGCTGTGCATGAAGCGGAAGTTCATTATGATGCCAGTTCTCATCCAATGCCCTAAGCAACCCGGCAACGACATTAGTGTACCTAAGGCCATTAGTTGAAGAACTTTTACAGCTGTGGAATGGAAAAGGTGTACGTGTGTGGGATGAGCAAGACCAGCAGGAATTTGACCCTACATCGTTGCTGTTTGTAACCATCAATGATTGCCTGCTCTCAGTAACCTTTCAGGACAGACAAACAAGGATACCACGCATGCACGCACTATTTAGATACACCAAAGTATATATTTCAAATGCAGAAGAATGTGTACCTGGGCATCGTCGATTTCTTCCGACCAACCATCAATGTCGAAACAAAGGCAAGCATTTCAAAGGCGAGCAGATCACCGGAGGAAGCCCGCCTCCGTGCCAGTGATACACATACTTGCTATGGTCAATATTTACAAGTATCTTTGGAAAGGGTCCCGGCGGACTATCTGTTCCGAATGACGCTGAGGGACACGCACCCATGTGGAAGAAGAAATCTATATTTTGGGACCTGCCCTATTGGAAAGGCCTAGAGGTCCGCTCTGCAATCGACGTGATGCACGTGACGAAGAATCTTTGCGTGAACCTGCTAGGCTTCTTGGGCGTGTATGGGAAGACAAAAGATACACCGAGGCACGGGAGGACCAGCAACGTGTGCACGAAAAAGACGGCATGCCTCCAAATCAGTATGAAGGTCCTGTCAGCTACGCTCTTACCAAAGAAGAGAAGGAATCTTCTTTGAATGCCTGCTCAGTTGAAGGTCCCGTCTGCTTCTCATCCAATATAAAGGGAATAAAAATATGGCAGAAAAAAGTTTCAGAACCTAAAGTCTCATGACTACCATGTGATTATGACGCAACTGCTTCCGGTTGCATTGAGGGGCTTCTACCGGAAAACTTTCGACTAGCCATTGTGAAGCTAGGTGCATTCCTCAATGCAATCTCTCAGAAGGTGATCGATCCAGAAATCCTACCAAGGTTAAGGAGTGATCTGGCGCAATGTCTTGTCAGTTTCGAGCTGGTGTTCCCACCATCCTTCTTCAATATCATGACGCACGTCCTAGTTCATCTAGTCAACGAGATTACCATTCTGGGCCCTGTATTTCTACATAAGATGTCCCTTTGAGAGGTTCATGGAGCTTAAAGAAATATGTTCGTAACTGCGCTAGGCCAGAAGGAAGCATCTCCATGGGCCTCAATCAGAGGATGTCATTGGGTTTTGTGTTGACTTCATTCCGACCTTAAGAAGATTGGTCTCCCTCAATCGCGGTATGAGGGGAGACTGACTAGAAAAGGCACGCTAGGAGCAGACTCATATATGTAGGGACGGGCATCTTGGTCTCAAGCACATTACACAGTTCACAGAATTCTACCTTGGTGACCCCGTATGTCGATGAACACAAGAATATTCTGCTCTCCAAACACCCGAGCAGTGTGACGACTGGATTACATGTGAACACATCAAGACTTTCGGCAGTTGGTTGCAAACACGTCTCATGGGTGACAACACTGTTTCTGATGAGTTTGTACTCGTTGGCCAGGGGACCATCTTTGACTGTATTGACTTACAAAGGGTAGAGATAAATGGGAATACATTTTACACGATCGCCCAGATCAAAAGAGCACCAACCAAAACAGTGGTCTCCGCTTTGATGCAGCAACCAGAGGGGAAGGTCGACACATATTTTGGTTACATAGTGGACATATGGAAACTTGACTATGGACATGATTTTAAGGTCCCTTTGTTTCAGTGCAAATGGGTCAATCTGTCAGGAGGCGGGTACAGGTAACCCACAGTACGGAATGACAACAATGGATCTGAACAATCTTGGGTACACAGATGAACCTTCGTCCTAGCCAATGATGTGGCGCAGTTTTTCTATGTGAAGGACATGTCTACCAAACCGAGAAAAAGAAAAGATAAGGAAGCGAATACATCATACGATGAGTCAAAGCGCCACATAGTTCTTTCAGGAAAAAGAGACATCGTCGGAGTGGAGGGCAAGACAGACATGTCTGAAGATATGAAAAGTTTCATGAAATTCCTCCCTTCAAGTCAAGGCTGACCGAAGCACCCTTTTAAACGATGAAGATTATCCATGGTTACGGCGCAATAAGCAAAGGACACAAGCGAAGAAAAAGTGAAGACTTTCTCTCCACAACTATTATGATGATGCCTTTGATCTAGAATATCACTGCATTACATGTGAAGAAATGAAATGCCTTTTGTAACAGATGAGTTTTCGTATGAAACCCTGATACTTCGAAAGAGATTGTCCGTTTTGTACACGAAGTGCATCCAGCTTTTGCCGTAACCCTCCAACTTTTATAACATGCTATGTGGGTGAAATGATGATCCATGCCAACTTTCAACCTTTTCAGAGTTCATTTGTAGTGCTTTTCAATTTCAGGGTCATTTAGCTTTAAAAAATCATTAAATGCATGAAAAATACCAAATAAAGTCTAAAAGGGTTGAAAATTGATGATGTGGCTTTGAATGGTTCATTTTGAACACACAAAAAGTCTGGAGTTCAATAAGTTCAAAAATGAAATACCTTTGTAACACATGATTTTTCGTCCGAAACCCTGATACTTCGAAAGAAATTGTCCGTTTTGTACACGAAGTGCATCCAGTTTTTGCCGTAACCCCTCTCAACTTTTTATAACATGCTATGTGGGTGAAATGATGATACCATGCCAACTTTCAACCTTTTCAGAGTTCATTTGTAGTGCTTTTCAATTTCAGGGTCATTTAGCTCAAAAAAATCAGTAAATGCATGAAAAATACAAAATGAAGTCAGAAAGGGTTGAAAATTGATGATGTGGCTTTGAATGGTGCATTTTGAACACACAAAAAGTCTGGAGTTCAAATAAGTTCAAAAAAATAAATCCCTTTGTAACAGATGAGTTTCGTCCGAAACCCTGATACTTCGAAAGAGATTGTCCATTTTACACGAAGTGCATCCAGCTTTTGCCGTAACCCTCTCAACTTTTTAGCACATGCTATGTGGGTGAAATGATGATACCGTGCCAACTTTCAACCTTTTCAGAGTTCATTTAAAGCGCTTTTCAATTTCAGGGTCATTTAGCTCAAAAAAATCAGTAAATGCATGAAAAATACCAAGTGAAGTCAGAAAGGGTTGAAAATTGATGATGTGGCTTTGAATGGTGCATTTTGAACACACAAAAAGTCTGGAGTTCAAATAAGTTCAAAAAAATGAAATCCCTTTGTAACAGATGAGTTTTTGTCCGAAACCCTGATACTTCGAAAGAGATTGTCCATTTTGTACACGAAGTGCATCCAGCTTTTGCCATAACCCTCTCAACTTTTTAGCACATGCTATGTGGGTGAAATGATGATACCATGCAACCTTTCAACCTTTTCAGAGTTCATTTGTAGTGCTTTTCAATTTCAGGGTCATTTAGCTCAAAAAAATCAGTAAGTGCATGAAAAATACAAAATGAAGTCAGAAAGGGTTGACAATTGATGATGTGGCTTTGAATGGTGCATTTTGAACAAACAAAAAGTCTGGAGTTCAAATAAGTTCAAAAAAATGAAATCCCTTTGTAACAGATGAGTTTTCGTCCGAAACCCTGATACTTCGAAAGAGATTGTCCATTTTATACACGAAGTGCATCCAGCTTTTGCCGTAACCCTCTCAAATTTTTAGCACATGCTATGTGGGTGAAATGATGATACCATGCCAACTTTCAACCTTTTCAGAGTTCATTTGCAGTGCTTTTCAATTTCAGGGTCATTTAGCTCAAAAAATCAGTAAATGCATGAAAAATACCAAGTGAAGTCAGGGGTTTTTGTGATGTGGCTTTGTGTTGTTGCGTCGGCTGTTCGCTCTTTGTCGTGGTTTTCGTCGAACCCTTTTTCGAAAGGATTGTCCATTTTGTACACGAGTGCTCCGCTTTTGCCGTAACCCTCTCCTTTTTGCCATGCTATGTGGGTGAAATTGTCTCTTTCAACCTTTTCAGATTTCATTTGAGTGCTTTTCTTTCAGGTCTTGTCATCTTAGCTGAACTCTTGCGTCAGTTTGAATAAAATTGATGATGTGGCTTGAATGGTGCATTTTGAACACACAAAAGTCTGGAGTTCAAGTAAGTTCAAAAAAATGAAATCCCTTTGTAATAGATGAGTTTTCGTCCGAAACCCTGATACTTCGAAAGAGATTGTCCATTTTGTACACGAAGTGCATCCAGTTTTTGCCGTAACCCTCTCAACTTTTTAGCACATACTATGTGGGTGAAATGATGATACCATGCCAACTTTCAACCTTTTCAGAGTTCATTTGTAGTGCTTTTCAATTTCAGGGTCATTTAGCTCAAAGAATAAACTGATAGCAAAAGAATGAACTAGAAAACTTTTATGAAACTAAAAATAATCAATTAAAATATTCTGTTATGATCAACTAAACCAAAACTATAATATTCTTCAATAGCAAAAGAACAACTAAAAAGCTTTTATAAAACTCTAATAGCAAAAGGAATCAACTAAAAAGCTTTTATAAACCTCTAGTATTTTTGAAACTAAAATTATATAAATTTATGCAACTAAAATTATCAAGTATTTTTTAAACATTAATAGCAAAAAGAATTTTCATCATATAAAATAATTTTAGTTTCAAAAATACTAGAGGTTTATAAAAGCTTTTTAGTTGATTCCTTTTGCTATTAGAGTTTTATAAAAGCTTTTTAGTTGATTCTTTTTGCTATTGAAGAATATTATAGTTTTGGTTTAGTTGATCATAACAGAATATTTTAATTGATTATTTTTAGTTTCATAAAAGTTTTCTAGTTCATTCTTTTTGCTATCAGTTTATTCTTTGAGCTAAATGACCCTGAAATTGAAAAGCACTACAAATGAACTCTGAAAAGGTTGAAAGTTGGCATGGTATCATCATTTCACCCACATAGTATGTGCTAAAAAGTTGAGAGGGTTACGGCAAAAACTGGATGCACTTCGTGTACAAAATGGACAATCTCTTTCGAAGTATCAGGGTTTCGGACGAAAACTCATCTATTACAAAGGGATTTCATTTTTTTGAACTTACTTGAACTCCAGACTTTTTGTGTGTTCAAAATGCACCATTCAAAGCCACATCATCAATTTTCAACCCTTTCTGACTTCATTTTGTATTTTTCATGCATTTATTGATTTTTTTGAGCTAAATGACCCTGAAATTGAAAAGCAACTAAAATACTCTGAAAGGTGAAAGTTGGCATGGTATCATCATTTCACCACATAGCAATGTGAAAAAGTTGAGAGGGTTACGGCAAAACGGATGCACTTCGTGTACAAATGGACAATCTCTTTCGAAGTATCAGGGTTTCGGACGAAAACTCATCTTTTACAAGGGATTTCATTTTTTTGAACTTATTGAATTCCAGACTTTTTGTGTGTTCAAAATGCCCCATTCAAAGCCACATCATCAATTTTCAACCCTTTCTACTTCATTCATTGTTATTTTCATGCATTTACTTGATTTTTTTGAGCTAAATGACCCTGAAATTGAAAAGCACTCAAATGAACTCTGAAAAGGTTGAAAGTTGGCATGGTATCATCATTTCACCCACATAGCATGTGCTAAAATTTGAGAGGGTTACGGCAAAAGCGGATGCACTTCTGTACAAAATGGACAATCTCTTTCGAAGTATCAGGGTTTCGGACGAAAACTCATCTGTTACAAAGGGATTTCATTTTTTTGAACTTATTTAACTCCAGACTTTTTTTGTTGTTCAAAATGCACCATTCAAAGCCACACATCATCAATTTCACCCTTTCTGCTTCATTTGTTATTTTTCATGCACTTTACTGATTTTTTGAGCTAATGACCCTGAAATTGAAAAGCACTACAAATGAACTCTGAAAAGGTTGAAAGTTGGCATGTATCATCATTTCACCCACATAGCATGTGCTAAAAAGTTGAGAGGGTTAGGCAAAAGCTGGATGCACTTCGTGTACAAATGGACAATCCTTTCGAGTATCAGGGTTTCGGACGAAAACTCATCTGTTACAAAGGATTTCATTTTTTTGAACTTATTTGAACTCCAGACTTTTTGTGTGTGTCAAAATGCACCATTCAAAGCCACATCATCAATTTTCAACCCTTTCTGACTTCATGGTATTTTTCATGCATTTACTGATTTTTTTGAGCTAAATGACCCTGAAATTGAAAAGCCTAAAATGAACTCTGAAAAGGTTGAAAGTTGGCAGGTATCATCATTTCACCCACATACATGTGCTAAAAAGTTGAGAGGGTTAGGCAAAAGCTGGATGCACTTCGTGTACAAAATGGACAATCTCTTTCGAAGTATCAGGTTTCGGACGAAAAACTCATCTGTTACAAAGGGATTCCATTTTTTTGAACTTATTTGAACTCCAGACTTTTTGTGTTTTCAAAATGCACCATTCAAAGCCAATCATCAATTTTCAACCCTTTCTGACTTCATTTTGTATTTTTCATGCATTTACTGATTTTTTTGAGCTAAATGACCCTGAAATTGAAAAGCACTACAATGAACTCTGAAAAGGTTGAAAGTTGGCATGGAATCATCATTTCACCCACATAGCATGTTATAAAAAGTTGAGAGGGTTACGGCAAAAACTGGATGCACTTCGTGTACAAAACGGACAATTTCTTTCGAAGTATCAGGGTTTCGGACGAAAAATCATGTGTTACAAAGGTATTTCATTTTTTGAACTTATTTGAACTCCAGACTTTTTGTGTGTTCAAAATGAACCATTCAAAGCCACATCATCAATTTTCAACCCTTTTAGACTTTATTTGGTATTTTTCATGCATTTAATGATTTTTTTAAAGCTAAATGACCCTGAAATTGAAAAGCACTACAAATGAACTCTGAAAAGGTTGAAAGTTGGCATGGTATCATCATTTCACCCACATAGCATGTTATAAAAAGTTGAGAGGGTTACGGCAAAAGCTGGATGCACTTCGTGTACAAAACGGACAATCTCTTTCGAAGTATCAGGGTTTCATACGAAAACTCATCTGTTACAAAAGGCATTTCATTTCTTCACATGTAACTGCAGTGATATTCTAGATCAAAGGCATCATCATAATAGTTGTGGAGAGAAAGTCTTCACTTTTTCTTCGCTTGTGTCCTTTGCTTATTGCGCCGTAACCATGGATAATCTTCATCGTTTAACAGGGTGCTTCGGTCAGCCTTGACTTTGAAGGGAGGAATTTCATGAAACTTTTCATAATCTTCAGACATGTCTGTCTTGCCCTCCACTCCGACGATGTCTCTTTTTCCTGAAAGAACTATGTGGCGCTTTGACTCATCGTATGATGTATTCGCTTCCTTATCTTTTCTTTTTCTCGGTTTGGTAGACATGTCCTTCACATAGAAAACCTGCGCCACATCATTGGCTAGGACGAATGGTTCATCTGTGTACCCAAGATTGTTCAGATCCATTGTTGTCATTCCGTACTGTGGGTCTACCTGTACCCCGCCTCCTGACAGATTGACCCATTTGCACTGAAACAAAGGGACCTTAAAATCATGTCCATAGTCAAGTTCCCATATGTCCACTATGTAACCAAAATATGTGTCGACCTTTCCCCTCTTGGTTGCTGCATCAAAGCGGAGACCACTGTTTTGGTTGGTGCTCTTTTGATCTTGGGCGATCGTGTAAAATGTATTCCCATTTATCTCGTACCCTTTGTAAGTCAATACAGTCAAAGATGGTCCCCTGGCCAACGAGTACAACTCATCAGAAACAGTGTTGTCACCCATGAGACGTGTTTGCAACCAACTGCCGAAAGTCTTGATGTGTTCACATGTAATCCAGTCGTCACACTGCTCCGGGTGTTTGGAGAGCAGAATATTCTTGTGTTCATCGACATACGGGGTCACCAAGGTAGAATTCTGTAGAACTGTGTAATGTGCTTGAGACCAAGAATGCCCGTCCCTACATATTATTGAGTCTGCTCCTAGCGTGCCTTTTCTAGTCAGTCTCCCCTCATACCGCGATTGAGGGAGACCAATCTTCTTAAGGTCAGGAATGAAGTCAACACAAAACCCAATGACATCCTCTGATTGATGGCCCATGGAGATGCTTCCTTCTGGCCTAGCGCAGTTACGAACATATTTCTTTAAGACTCCCATGAACCTCTCAAAGGGGAACATCTTATGTAGAAATACAGGGCCCAGAATGGTAATCTCGTTGACTAGATGAACTAGGACGTGCGTCATGATATTGAAGAAGGATGGTGGGAACACCAGCTCGAAACTGACAAGACATTGCGCCAGATCACTCCTTAACCTTGGTAGGATTTCTGGATCGATCACCTTCTGAGAGATTGCATTGAGGAATGCACATAGCTTCACAATGGCTAGTCGAACGTTTTCCGGTAGAAGCCCCCTCAATGCAACCGGAAGCAGTTGCGTCATAATCACATGGTAGTCATGAGACTTTAGGTTCTGAAACTTTTTCTCTGCCATATTTATTATTCCCTTTATATTGGATGAGAAGCCAGACGGGACCTTCATACTGAGCAGGCATTCAAAGAAGATTTCCTTCTCTTCTTTGGTAAGAGCGTAGCTGACAGGACCTTCATACTGATTTGGAGGCATGCCGTCTTTTTCGTGCACACGTTGCTGGTCCTCCCGTGCCTCCGGTGTATCTTTTGTCTTCCCATACACGCCCAAGAAGCCTAGCAGGTTCACGCAAAGATTCTTCGTCACGTGCATCACGTCGATTGCAGAGCGGACCTCTAGGCCTTTCCAATAGGGCAGGTCCCAAAATATAGATTTCTTCTTCCACATGGGTGCGTGTCCCTCAGCGTCATTCGGAACAGATAGTCCGCCGGGACCCTTTCCAAAGATTACTTGTAAATCATTGACCATAGCAAGTATGTGATCACTGGCACGGACGGCGGGCTTCCTCCGGTGATCTGCCTCGCCTTTGAAATGCTTGCCTTTGTTTCGACATTGATGGTTGGTCGGAAGAAATCGACGATGCCCCAGGTACACATTCTTCCTGCATTTGTCCAAATATATACTTTCGGTGTCATCTAAATAGTGCGTGCATGCGTGGTATCCCTTGTTTGTCTGTCCTGAAAGGTTACTGAGAGCAGGCCAATCATTGATGGTTACAAACAGCAACGCATGTAGGTCAAATTCCTGCTGGTCTTGCTCATCCCACACACGTACACCTTTTCCATTCCACAGCTGTAAAAGTTCTTCAACTAATGGCCTTAGGTACACATTAATGTCGTTGCCGGGTTGCTTAGGGCATTGGATGAGAACTGGCATCATAATGAACTTCCGCTTCATGCACAGCCAAAGAGGAAGGTTATAGATACATAGAGTCACGGGCCAGGTGCTATGATTGTTGCTTTGCTCCCCAAAAGGATTAATGCCATCCGCGCTTAAACCAAACCATACGTTCCTTGCGTCACCTGCAAAGTCCCTCCACTTTCTCTCGATTTTTCTCCACTGCGACCCGTCAGCGGGTGCTCTCAACTTCCAGTCTTTCTTACGGTCCTCTTTGTGCCATCGCATCAACTTGGCATGCTCTTTGTTTCTGAATAGACGTTTCAACCGTGGTATTATAGGAGCATACCACATCACCTTGGCAGGAACCCTCTTCCTGGGGCGCTCGCCGTCAACATCACCAGGGTCATCTCGTCTGATCTTATACCGCAATGCACCACATACTGGTCATGCGTTCAAATCCTCGTACGCACCACGGTAGAGGATGCAGTCATTAGGGCATGCATGTATCTTCTGCACCTCCAATCCTAGAGGGCATATAACCTTCTTTGCTGCGTACGTACTGTCGGGCAATTCGTTATCCTTTGGAAGCTTCTTCTTCAATATTTTCAGTAGCTTCTCAAATCCTTTGTCAGGTACACCATTCTCTGCCTTCCACTGCAGCAATTCCAGTGTGGTACCAAGCTTTGTGTTGCCATCTTCGCAATTGGGGTACAACCTTTTTTTGTGATCCTCTAACATGCGATCAAACTTCAACTTCTCCTTTTCACTTTCGCATTGTCTCTTTGCATCAACAATGACCCGGCGAAGATCATCATCGGGCACATCGTCTGGTTCCTCTTGATCTTCAGCTTCCCCCGTTGCAGCATCACCGTATTCAGGGGGCACATAGTTATCATCATCCTCTTCTTCTTCGATGTCTTCCATCATAACCCCTATTTCTCCGTGTTTGGTCCAAATATTATAGTGTGGCATGAAACCCTTATAAAGCAGGTGGGTGTGAAGGGTTTTTGAGTCAGAGTAAGACTTCGTATTCCCACATATAGGGCATGGACAACACATAAAATCATTCTGTTTGTTTGCCTTAGCCACTTCGAGAAAATTATGCACGCCCTTACTGTACTCGGAGGTGCGTCTGTCACCGTACATCCATTGCCAGTTCATCTGCGTACATTATATATAATTAATTGTGTCAAAAACCATTACAGAACATCATGAATTGATAAGTGACCAAATTAATAGAAGTTCATCATCACATTAAAACCAAAGTACATACATAGTTCTCATTGAACAACATATAGCTCTCCAGAGCATCTAATTAAACCATACATTGAAACTATCTAAAACATTTCAATGCAACAACAAATGCGATCATAATCGCAACTAAGGTAACAATTGATCCAACGGCATAATGATACCAAGCCTCAGTACGAATGGCATATTTTCTAATCTTTCTAATCTTCAAGCGCATTGCATCCATCTTGATCTTGTGATCATCGACGACATCCGCAACATGCAACTCCAATATCATCTTCTCCTCCTCAAATTTTTTCAATTTTTCCTTCAAGTAATTGTTTTCTTCTTCAACTAAATTTAACCTCTCGACAATAGGGTCGGTTGGAATTTCCGGTTCACATACCTCCTAGATAAAAAAATCTATGTCACGTTGGTCGGCATAATTGTCATAAACACTAAATGAAACTAATAGTTATAAAAGATAATATATATACCACATCCGAATCATAGACAGGACAAGGGCCGACGGAGGCGGATACCAAAACCATCGCACTATATAATAACAAACAATAATAAAAGTAAGAAAATTACACAAGTATCTATCTAAATCATACAAGTAAGAACTTTTTTCTTTTAGAAAGAAGATAAGAACAAGAGGCTCACCACGGTGGTGCCGGCGACGAGATCGGCGCGGGCGATCGACGGCGGTGAGGACGGGGACGGGACAGGACGGACTGCCAAACCTAGACAAATCTTGAGGAAAATGGAGTTTGGACAAGGAGCTTCGAGAGGAGAAAGCTTAAGTGTGGCTCGGGCATTTCATCGAACACCTCATGTGCATAGAAGGTGAGCTAGAGCACCACAAAGCTCTCCCACGGCCGGCCAAAAAAACAGAGCACTCGACTGCTCTGCTCGCGGGCAAGGTATATATAGGCATCTCTTTGGTCCCGGTTTGTGGCTAGAACCGGGACTAAAGGACCCCATTTGGTCCCGGTTCCAGCCACCAACCGGGACCAATGGTTGTGGGCCAGGAGCGAGGCCCATTGGTCCTGGTTCGTGTCTGGAACCGGGACCAAAGGGGCCAGACGAACCGGGACCAATGGCCCCCTAGACCCGGCCGGCCCCTGGCCTCACGAACCGAGACTGATGCCCCCATTGGTCCCGGTTCGTGAGAGAACCGGGATTAATGCCCTTACCCGGCCTGGACCAAAGCCCTGTTTTCTACTAGTGGAAGGAAAAAAATCAAATTAGTAGAAAACCTATAGAAGCTTTAGTGAGCCTTCATACAAACAAAATGGTTTAATTTGGCACCCCCTAGATTATTGGAGTACTAAACAATACAAAGTAGGACACTGAGAATTGCATAGACTCAAAAACTGAAACTCATAACAACAGACGTGCACTTACATAATATGTCTCCAATGGCACCTGACTCTGAATCTTCTAGAGATTTAAACCTTAGCCAGTGTGCATAACAGAAATGAAGCTAAGGCAGAAGAAATAATCCGTTATGTGCTTCTTAGTAATTGCTTGATTCCAAGAAGACCAAATATGTAGAAGGAGGACTCCAGGTCAAGGTTCTGGATAATGGGTGAACATAAGTCTACAATATTATGTGCTTCTTATAAACAGTATGTTTTCTGCTTTAATGGTTTAGAACCCGCCTAAACAAAATAAAAGCAACACATAAAAACCTGGCTATAAAATGTAGTTCAAACAAAGCAAACAACAGGAAGCAATAAGAAATAAAACAAAACCAATATGGCAATATATTGGAACAGCTAGGGTCACATTTGCAATGTTTATTGTTGTCTGTCTTCTTAATGAAGTTTCAATGACAGAGAGATTCAACCTGGAGTCAACTATCTGAAATAAATTAATCCAACAAATCAAATAATAGTCCTGATGGGATGCACCTTGGATTAACTTAACATGGACCATCTAGCACCATGCAATGGACGAGCAGACATGTGGAATTGATGAGAGAATGAAAAATAGGTATACGAGACAGTGAAGATCGATGTGAGATGTCGCAGTAAATCGGTCAGAGAAACAAGCCCAAGCACCTTCTAGAGCAGCGAGTGAGCTCGTCGATGAAGTTGGAGTTGCAACCTGGTGTTCCTGTAGAAAAAGAGAACAATGGTGTTATCCCTGTGTGCATATTTTAGATGAAATTGCTCCAGAAGAACCTAATTTCAGTGAAGGAAAATTGTAGCCATAGATCCTCGTGTTCAATACTCTGTAATTTGATTTTTTGTTTATGGAATATATGAATTTAGAAATGAGAGCTGCAGCTATGTTGCCACTATTTCCCAGCGGTTCTGAGAATAATATGGACATGCACAAATGGAAAGAGAAACGAGGTCTCTGGAGGTAAACAAACGATGGAAACACATATATGGATAATTATATTCTTTTTTAGCAACTGGTAAACTAACAACATGTCAAGTCACCAAATAAATCTATAGTCCATAATTATTTGCTTGATGTAGGCATAAACTGCTACCCATTAAGCTTCATGTTGAATACTCCCTCCAATCCATATTACTTGTCACTCAAACATATGTATCTAGATGTATATTCTAGTGCTAGATAGATTCGTTTGAGAGACAAGTAATATGGATCGGAGGGAATAGTAGATTGTTGTAGGCATGAACAACTGATCCAATAAGCCTGATGTAGATTGATAGTCCCCCTTTTGGATATATAAGAATCTGAATTGAGAAAGACCTAGTAATGTGCCAATCTTAAGGAGGTACTAACTACTAACAGAGGGGAAAAAATCAAACCACTTCCAATAAAGAAATACAACCATATGCACAGGAGGCGCGTCTGTCCTAAGAGGAGCACAGTTTCAGAATATTTCTTTATTTGAAGTGGTTTTTTTTTTTGTGTGATCCACTGCTGAACTCGGTTTTCAGAGTAAAAACAGAGCAGCTGGAACTGCAAAGATGCGCAGCCACACAAACACAGTAATCAGAACAGTTTTGCAAGTTAGATCTAGATTTTATACGATTAATGTTGGCACTCCATCGGCAACAAATTGGCATAGAACACATCAACATAGATTAATGTTGGTCGTATGGAAAAATACCAACAGAGATTAATACATATATTTTATAGCTCTCAGTTTTGAAATCAGAAGTAACACAGTTTATAAACAAAAGGTATTAGCTCCATTCGAAGTAATCACCAGGAGATGAAAGAACATATTAGGCTCTAGGAATTAACATAAGCTCCGCGCATTGTTCATACGCACTCAATTCTGAAAAAGGAAAACATAAGCTTCAGTAGCAAACAAATAGAATCTGAAAACTCTGTATATATAGGGAGAAAAGAAAATTAGGAATGCAAACTGTCCTATTACTCCCACGTGTGAAGAGCCAAAGCTATTTTAAAGCAGTATTATATGGTAGCTCTAGATTTCAATCCATAGCAATCAGAACAGTTTTTCAAGATAGCTCTAGATTTTATATAATTCAAACAAGAAGCACATGGACATATGATTGTACAACAAATGCATAGTCACTCTCTTCTTGATGCATAGTCACGCTCTTCTTGGAATATCCCATGGCTGATACATACAGATGAAAATTCGATCCAAACATGCCAGTTTTTTAGGCCATTAAATGGAGAGTGATGCATATTTTGTTTGTCAAGTCCCTATTCACTCACAAGGCAAACTGTGGTGTTTTACCAGGCCCACCATTTTTAAATTTTCACTAAACAGAACCCAGAATCCAAAATTAATATAGAGATGTTCTCCTCGTTAGCATACAGACTGCTAATTATCTTTGCTGCCCCACCTCAACGACCACAACTCGAATCCTGCAACCTGAATGCTCGGAACCTCCAACCTACAGAGGAGTGATTGCTATTTCTTGGAAAGTAGATAATCAAATTAACCACAGGAAAACTAAGAACAATAAACCTGAACTATTGCATGAAAGATAAAGCAGTCTAGTCTCTATTCTTTGTTCTTTGTGAGTTGAATGATTCCTTCCAGAGCAAATGGCCAAGCTGGCCATAAAAAGGGGCACATAAAAAATGCTGAGAGAATTGAATCAGGAAAAAAAAAATAATGCGACTGCAAATGAAGTTAAAATAGAATATTCCATGAGGTGATCAAACCTACCTCTGTAGGTGATGCAATCCAAAGCATGGCAGGCCAATGAACAAAATGGCATGCATTTAGTGAACACACATTTGAGCTGAAGGCAGTATTTCTTTGGTTCTCAAAAAGGGACAGCAGCAACAGCAAAGATTGATGCTCGCTACAAAAAGAGTAGGACGCATCAGCTGGGAGCAAAAACCACGGCTGCACTTTCATATCATTAGGAACAACAATGAATTGGAAACTCGTCAGCTTCTTGTGTGCCTTGAAAGAAAACAAGTAGTTCAAACTCAATTCCTCATGTCGCTGTACATTGTCGTCCAACATCTAGTCCAATAAAGGCAAGCACGTTAAAATGTAATAAAATGGGGAAAAAATATAGTAAGGCTTTGCCAAGCATCCAAGATCAAACTTTATGCCTGACATAATGATAGGCAAATGGATTTCCATGCATCAGTAAATACTGACTACCTGTCCTCTGATTTAGAGGTAACCCACTCTGAATAATCTGACCCAATACGAATGATTACATATTTGCTTTTTTCATGAGATGTTTTGCGTTTAGAAAGCATTTAACTCGGCCTAATAGGGCAGAACCTTCAGATTTTCGTTTCTGTACTTGCTAACTCATTCCAAGCGTAATAGCCTACTAAACCAAATCCTCTTAAAGAAATGAGATAATATCCTCCACTGTGATTGTTTTACAATAAAGTCATGCCCTAAATATAAATAAGAATCCATGAGGCAAATACAAATAAAAATATCATGATCTCCTTCAGTACCTAAACTGCAAAAAGCTAGTCGGACTACTCAACTCGTTTTTTTACTGGAACTAAATTATAGAAAAAAGAAATCACATGACTTACATAGATTAATACTACCTTGTCAGCCTTTTTGGATTTTCACCAAACACTTTGTAGGCACAGAGAAACAAAACCTGCACAAACAAAGATGAGAGGCTCTGGGAGTAGGGGATTGGAAGAAAGGGAGAGAAAAATCTGAAAGAAGAGAAGGATGATTGCTTACCTGAAGCTGAGTTGCGATGGACGCTCAGAGAAGAAGAGGCGGAGGAGGACGAGTAGCCATGCCACTGCAGGACGTCCTCCATGACGAAGCAGGACCGGACTGCTCATTCTCTCGTGGTCGACCTCCTCCCTCTCCCTCCAAACCACCGCGACAGGGCCACTGGCCCCGCTGCTTCTTCTCCCCGATGCTTGGCCTCTCCCTGTCTCTCGGCTCGCTGCTCCTCCCCAACGCTGCCGGTCTTCCCTGCATCTCCACCAACCTTGAACGCCCCGCCTCCCCTCCTCACCCATTAGGACGACCAACACTGGATCTGGAACCACCGCTAGCAATGACCTGAAGGGGCTAGAGTGGGGAGGAGGAGGAGGAGGAAGATTAGAGGCAGCGAGGGGGCGGAAGAGAGAGGATGAAGATGAGGAGAGGCGGCAGCGGCTAGGAGAAGGGAGGTCGAGGAGGGGGGTCGTGTGTGCTCGTGGGTGCGGAAGCTAGGTTTTACCGCGTGGGAAAAACACACTACAATGTCAGGTCCAGCTAGCAAATGAGACCCACCTGTCATGCACATAGAAGCAAAACAATTATGTAAACAAGGGCGGATGGTTGAGCCTTTGCCACCACCGAAAAAAGTACATTTACTGTTGAATCGAGCGAACCACAACTACCACGCGACGCAGGTAGCTCAGGATGGCGGGTAGTGTAGCGTGGTTTATAGGTTAGATGTTGTGTATAACGCATTGCTACGGTTTTGCTAGCGACTTATGCTGTACATGCATACTGTAGAGCATGTAATGATCTGTATGCACTGCACGGTGAGGAAAATATGAGATTTTTGCATAGTGAATAGTGTCTGCGGGACAGGTGGCTGTTTTGTTCCGTAGCAATACTACCAGTTACGATGTTTTTACGAAGATTAGTTACTTTCTATACACGGGGATACAACTATGCTGAAAATCTATTGCATGCTAATGGATGTTGCTTGTGCTTTTATCTAGTCTGAACAAAGCGTTTCCCTGACTGCCGAATTTCATGAAATTTTGGACCGACTTTGTTACCCTGGACCAGGAGATACAATTTCATTTGCTAACCTGGAAGCCTGGAACTGCTTGACCCAGAACGTATTGCGTAAGTGTACATCCGTTTCCAACCTTTCCCCTAACAGAGAGAGGCGAAAGGGAAGGAGTTCAGCTCCCCTGCTCATCCGACGTCCGGATCGGCGGTCCCCTCCCGCTCCGGCCGTCCTTGCGGCGGCGGAGGTGTGGAGGGACCCCCGATCTGTGTCTGAGGCTTGTAGTTAGTAGAGTTAGGCTCCCCGTCGGCGCTGTTTGGATGGTGGTGGCGGCGGCGATGTGGAATAATGGTGCTGGAGGTCTACCCCATCTCGGCGAGACCATTCGTGGGGGAGTCGAAGACCTGCCGGCGTTGGTGGCTCCTGGATCCGTCGATCTGGTGAGTTTTGGTGCTCCTGGTTCGGTCTTCGTTGCGGGGGCGATGGCCGGCTGGTGGAGCTTTTGTCCCTCGCCTCCGTCTTCATCGCAGCGAGTTGTCTCCTGGTCTCGCTGTGGGTGTGCTGGGGGTGGTGCGGTGAGGTGCTGCCGGCTGCTGCCGGTGGATCTCGTCGCCAGTACAGGAGCTGGTGGATCTTGGAGGAGTATTGTCGCCGGCGTGATGCAGCGAAGACCGGTCTTCCTCTCCTTCTGGCGTGCTGGTCCTCTTGGGCTGAGGTGGTTGACTTCCCGTCCGCGTTTCATTCCAGCTGCAGATTCCAAAGACTCGTCGCTGCGCGGGAGCGGCGGCAGCGGAAGCGGCGGCGCGCCGGCTGCCCGCGATGGCTGGAGAGGTGGTCCGGTTCCCCAGGGACCTGGTTGCTATTTCTTGTTTTGTTGGGGTGTTCTGTATCACTGTTTGGTGATAATATAATCCTGAGATCTTCTCGCAAAAAAAAAGAACGTATTGCGTAGAGAAAGTTCCTCTTCAGGTTACGTTTCTCCATCTTCAAGGCACGAAAAGTAATGTCGGGTAGCTACGTCATATATTTTCTTACACCTTAAAGCCAAGCCCTGTTTGATACTTGGCTACATAATGTTGTTACATGGACAGAGGAACGGGCATGGATGTTCGCTAAGGCGAAGATTCACCGTCACAAGAAATGAACAGTACCATTCGACCAAGGCGAGGAAAGTGACACGGATGAAAAATAACTTGTACACACTCACATGCTCCAGAAACTTTTTGTTTCTACGCCAAAGCTAGTCTACAAATCTATGTTAGGATATTTGTTGGACCCATACATTTTAGAAAACTTTATCAAGATATTTAGAAAATCAATATAAACACACTACACTAAATATGATTTTGTCATTTTTTTGTGTTTTTCTTAGGTTGCCATAATTCAGTTCAACAAAAATTTCCAAATTGGGGTAGTAAATTATTATTATTACCTTGCAAAATGTAGCTCTGCCTTTGCACTACTGTATTTTTTAAACGATGGATGAATTTTATAGTTCTGAACCACGATTTAGACTATGACAAATATAATTTTGTTTTCAATCTTCTTAAACACAATAAAGAAATAGCAATTAAAATTATATGTGAAATTTATATTTAAATATAAGATTTTGCTAAAAAGTGGTTTACAAAAAGTAAAAGTTTTTAGTATAAATTAGTGGTGTTCTAAGGAAACTCTAGAGAAGAGGGAACCCAACCATTAGCCCCTCCGCAAACTTCTTCTCCTTGCCTCCGCCAAAAGCGATTCATTTTCACCTACGGAAAAATGACAAAATTTCATAAATTTACGTGGTTATCGAGTTCATGCAAAACATATAATTGATTCTATATATTTTCTATAAATTTTAACGTTTAAATCGAATGGGAAATCAAAGTTTTACCATTCTTATCTAAGTTTATAATGCAAGAGAAATAACAAAGATTGCAGAAAACTAAAGGAAAAAGTCCATTTGAACCCTGAGTTCGTAGAGGTTAGGCATAACGAACCCCCACATCGAAATTCCTGTCGATTGCACCCTGAACTATATAATCCCGGTCTGAAACAAACCCTGGGGTCATTTGGAACACGGGGATTATGGACGTGGCAGGATTGGTCACGCGCGGGGAAAAAACTGAACGAGCCCAGTCTGGCCCAGCGCGCTGTCCACTTCGTGCAGTCTGTGAGGCCCAGCAACCTACGGAGAACACAAAATGAAAAAATGGTCAACTATTAATTTGCAAGTAGCAAGATCAAAATGCAGTGATGTACGTTGACAACTCATTAACCACTATGTCAATTTCACTTAGTTGTACACTGCTGCAAAAATATGACTATGTGACCGTTCTTTAGTTCACGAAATGAAAAAAAACTGCAGAAATTCGAAATAGTTCAGGGAAATAAAAAAAGTTCATGAATTTGGCAAAAAAAATATGACTTTGAAAAAAAAGTCTATGGATTTAAAAAAGTTTGCAGATTATAAAAATTCCACGAGTTTTCTAAAAAGTTCACAAATTAAAAACATATTGAAAAAAGTTTCACGCATTAGATAATTCTTTTACGGATTATATAAAAAAGGAAAAAAGAAAGAAAATCATGCATTAATTTGTTTTCATGGATTATATAAAAAGGAAAAATAAAAAAACGTTTCCTGCATTACATATTTTTAACAGTGTAACAGACAAAATGGGCCGGCCCAGCGTGGGGACGGGTGCACGTGGTCAACACTGCGGCTTAAGTTCATCAATTTAAAAATGTTAATTGTGGATAATTTAAAATGTTCATCGTATATTAAGTACATGTTCAATGGATATTACAAAATCTTCAATCCATATTATTTGCAAATGTTCAAAAGAAGTTCGATACATAATGTTTCGCGCCCCGAATCTATCAGTTGAACTCACTAGTTTGGTTGGCGAGTTCCAGCAGCTAAGAGCATCTCCAGCCGTTGTGCCCCCCAGTAGGCATTTTTTCAGCCTCATGGGGTTGGCCTGGCGAAATATTTGGGCTCGAATTTTCCCAGCCGTCCCCACAATAGGTTGTATCTTTTCTTTTCTTTTTCATTTTTATTGTGCATGTCATTACAACAAACACGTTGTGGGCACTGCCGGCCACACGAGCTCGAGCTCGCCGGCGATGACCCCAGGCCACCCCTCCCGCCCCAGCCTACCTGACTCGCCATGGACGCCGAGCTCAACCTCCGCCACTATCCTCTGCAGGTCGTGGCCGCGCGCGGAAGCCAGCTGGTGGACGCGAGCTTCGCCCTGGCGCCGGAGGTCTAGCTGCAGCCGCTTGATGGTGGCCAGGGAGCCGTCGCTGAGCCGGCCGTGGAAGACCACGCCGTACGCGCCCCGGCCCAGCACGTTGCCCTCGCTGAACCCGTCCGTGGCGCGCTCCAGCACCCGGTATGTTGGAAATATGCCCTAGAGGCAATAATAAATTGGTTATTATCATATTTCCTTGTTCATGATCAAGGTTTATTATTCATGCTAGAATTGTATTGATCGGAAACTTAAATACATGTGTGAATACATAAACAAATACCAAGTCCCTAGTGAGCCTCTACTGAACTAGCTCGTTGATCAAAAGATGGTTAAAGTTTCCTAACCATAGACATGAGTTGTCATTTGATAACGGGATCACATCATTAAGAGAATGATGTGATGGACAAGACCCATCCGTTAGCATAGCATATGATCATTCAGTTTTTGCTACTGCTTTCTTAATGTCAAATACATGTTCCTTCGACCATGAGATCATGCAACTCCCAGATACCGGAGGAATACCTTGTGTGCTATCAAACGTCACTTCATAACTGGGTGATCATAAAGGTGCTCTACAGGTATCTCCGAAGGTGTCTGTTGAGTTGGCGTGAATCGAGATTGGGATTTGTCACTCCGTATGACGGAGAGGTATCTCTGGGCCCTCTTGGTAATACAACATCACAATAAGCTTGCAAGCAAAGTGACTAAGGAGTTAGTTATAAGATGATGTATTACGGAACGAGTAAAGAGACTTGTCAGTTACGAGATTGAACTAGGTATGGAGATATCGACGATCGAATCTCGGGCAAGTAAGATACCGACGGACAAAGGGAACTACGTATGTTGTCATAAAGGTTCGACCGATAAAGATCTTCGTAGAATATGTAGGAACCAATATGGGCATCCAGGTCCCGCTATTGGTTATTGATCGGAGAAGCGTCTCGGTCATGTCTACATGATTCTCAAACCCGTAGGGTCCGCACGCTTAACGTTCATTGACGATATAGTATTATATGAGTTATGTATGTTGGTGACCGAATGTTGTTCGGAGTCCTGGATGAGATCACGGACATGACGAGGAGCTCCGGAATGGTCCGGAGGTAAAGATTAATATATAGGATGATATGGTTGGGCCAAGGGGTAAGGCCCACGAGGCCTTAAGACAGTGCACAAAGGGGTTTTCTCGGAGGGCAGGGGCTAGATGCCAAGGTTCCTGGCGTCTACCCCCAAGGGTATGTAGATGCTCTCCCCCTCTCATAGCTATGCATCTCCATGGATAGATCTTGCGTGTGCGTAGAATTTATTTTTGTTTTCCATGCAACGTTCCCCAACAGTGGCATCATGAGCCAGGTCTATGCGTAGATGATATGCACGAGTAGAACACAAAGGAGTTGTGCGCGATGATGTTCATATTGTTTACCACCTATGTCTTTTTTTGATTCGGCGGTATTGTGGGATGAAGCGGCTCGGACCAACCTTACATGTCCATGTACATGAGACCGGTTCCACCGATTAACATACAACTTGTTTAGCATAAAGGTGGCTGGCGGGTGTCTGGTTCTCCCACTTTAGTTGAATCTAATTTGACTACGGTGGTCCTTGCAGAAGGTTAAAAAGCAACTTGATAATCACCGTTGTGGTTTTGCGTAGGTAAGAACAGTTCTTGCTAGTTGCCCGTAGTAGCCACGTAAAACTTGCAACAACAAAGTAGAGGACGTCTAACTTGTTTTTGCAGGGTATGTTGTGATGTGATATGGTCAAGACGTGATATGATATATGTTGATGTATGAGATGATCATGTTTTGTAATAAGTTCACGACTTGCATGTCGATGAGTACGACAACTGGCAGGAGCCTTAGGGTTGTCTTTAATTATTATCTGACTCATGTGTCAATCACTAAGCGCCATGTAATTGCTTTACTTTATCGCTATGCGTTAGCAATAGTTGTAGAAGCAATAATTGGCGAGACGACCCCGATGCAATGATGGAGATTAAGGTGTCGTGCCGGTGACGATGGAGATCATGCCGTTGCTTTGGAGATGGAGATCAAAAGCACAAGATGATGATGGCCATATCATGTCACATATTTTGATTACATGTGATGTTTATCCTTTATGCATCTTATTTTGCTTAGAACGACGGTAGCATTATAAGATGATCCCTTCACTTAATTTCAAGATAAAAGTGTTCTCCCCGAGTATGCACCGTTGCTAAAGTTTGTCGTTTCGAAACACCTCGTGATGATCGGGTGTGATAGACTCTATGTTCACATACAACGGGTGTAAGTCAGTTTTGCACATGCAGAATACTTGGGTTAAACTTGACGAGCCTAGCATGTACAGACATGGTCTCGGAACACTAGAGACCGAAAGGTCAAACATGAGTCATATAGTAGATATGATCAACATGGAGATGTTCACCATTGAAGACTACCCCATCTCACGTGATGATCGGACATGGGTTAGCTGATTTGGATCATGTATCACTTAGACAACTTGAGGGATGTTGATTTAAGTGGGAGTTCTTTAGTAATTTGATTAATTGAACTAAAATTTATCATGAACTTAGTCCCAATAGTCTTTGCAAATCTATGTTGTAGATCAATGGCCTGTGCTACCGTTCCCTTGAATTTTAATGCATTCCTAGAGAAAGCTAAGTTGAAAGATGATGGTAGCAACTACATGGGCTGGGTCCATAACTTGAGGATTATCCTCATTGCTGCACAGAAGAATTATGTCCTTGATGCACTGCTAGGTGACAGACCTACTGCAGGAGCTGATGCAGACATTATGAATGTCTGACAGGCTCAATCTGATGACTACTCGATAGTTCAGTGTGCCCTGCTTTACGGCTTGGAACTGGGACTTCAAAAGCGTTTTGAACGCCACGGAGCATATGAGATGTTCCAAGAGCTGAAGTTAATATTTCAAGCTAATGCCCGGGTTGAGAGATATGAAGTCTCCAACAAGTTCTTTAGCTGTAAGATGGAGGAGAACAGTTCTGTCAGTGAACACATACTCAGAATGTCTAGGTACCACAACCACTTGACTCAGCTAGGAATTGATCTTCCAGTTAAGAGTGTTATTGACAGAGTTCTTCAATCACTGCAACCAAGCTACAAAGGCTTCGTGATGAACTATAATATGCAAGGGATGATGAAAACGATTACCGAGCTCTTCGCAATGCTGAAATCGGCGGAGGTAGAAATCAAGAAAGAGATCAAGTGTTGATGGTTAACAAGACCACCAGTTTTAAGAAAAAGGGCAAGAGAAAGAAAGGGAACTTCAAGAAGACTGGCAAGCAAGTTGTCGCTCCCTTGAAGAAGCCCAAAGCTGGACCCAAGCCTGAAACTGAGTGCTTCTACTGCAAAGGAAATGATCACTGGAAGCGGAACTGCCCTAAATACTTGGCAGATAAGAAGGATGGCAAAGTGAACAAAGGTATATTTGATATACATGTTATTGATGTGTTCCTTACTAATGCTCATAGTAGCGCCTGGGTATTTGATACTAGTTCGGTTGCTCATATTTGCAACTCGAAATAGGAGCTACAGAATAAACGAAGATTGGCTAAGGACGAGGTCACGATGCGCGTCGGGAATGGTTCCAAGGTTGATGTGATCGTCGTCGGCACACTATCTCTACATCTACCTTCAGGATTAGTTTTAGACCTGAATAATTATTATTTGATGCCAGCGTTGACCATGAACATTATATCTGGATCTTGTTTATTGTGAGACGGTTATTCATTTAAGTCAGAGAATAATGGTTGTTCTATTTATATGAGTACTATCTTTTATGGTCATGCACTTTTAATGAATGGTCTATTCTTGTTAAATCTCGATCGTAGTAATACACATATTCATAATATTGATGCCAAAAGATGCAAAGTTAATAATGATAGTGCAACATACTTTTGGCACTGCCGTTTAGGTCATATTGGTGTAAAGCGCATGAAGAAATTCCATGCGGATGAACTTTTGGAATCACTTGATTATGAATCATTTGATACTTGCGAACCATGCCTCATGGGTAAGATGACTAAAACTCCATTCTCCGGAACAATGGAGTGAGCTAATGACTTACTGGAAATAATACATACCGATGTATGCGGTCCGATGAGTATTGAAGCACGCGGCGGGTATCGTTATTTTCTAACGTTCACAGATGATTTTAGTAGGTATGGGTATATCTACTTGATGAAACACAAGTCTGAAATATTTGAAAAGTTCAAAGAATTTCAGAGTGAAGTGGAGAAGCATCGTAACAAGAAAATAAAATTTCTATGATCTGATCGCGGAGGTGAATATTTGAGTTACGAGTTTGGCCTTCATTTAAGACAATGTGGAATTGTTTCACAATTCACGCCACCTGGAACACCACAACGTAATGGTGTGTCCGAATGTCGTAACCATACTTTATTAGATATGGTGCGTTCTATGATGTCTCTTACCGATTTGCCACTATCATTTTGGGGTTATGCATTAGAGACAGCCGCATTCACGTTAAATAGGGCACCATCTAAATCCGTTGAGACAACACCGTATGAACTATGGTTTGGCAAGAAACCTAAGATGTCATTTCTTAAAATTTGGGGATGCGACGCTTATGTCAAAAAGCTTCAGCCTGATAAGCTCGAACCCAAAACGGAGAAGTGCGTCTTCATACCCTAAAGAAACCATTGGGTATACCTTCTACCACAGATCCGAAGGCAAGATCTTTGTTGCTAAGAATGGGTCATTTCTAGAGAAGGAGTTTCTCTTGAAAGAAGTGAATGGGAGGAAAGTAGAACTTGATGAGGTAATTGTACCTTCTCTCGAATTGAAAAGTAGCACATCAGAGAAAGTAGTTCCCGTGATGCCTACACCAACTAGAGAAGAAGCTAATGATGATGATCATGAAACTTCAGATCAAGTTACTATACTGAACCTCGTAGATCGACCAGAACACGTATCGCACCAGAGTGGTACGGTAATCCTGTCCTGGAAATCATGTTGTTAGACAACGGCGAACCTACGAACTATGAAGAAGCTATGATGAACCCAGATTCCGACAAATGGCTTGAAGCCATGAAATCTGAGATAGGATCCATGTATGAGAACAAAGTGTGGACTTTGGTGGACTTGCCCGATGATCGGCAAGCCATGGATAATAAATGGATCTTCTAGAGGAAGACGGACGCTGATGGTAATATTACTGTCTACAAAGCTCGACTTGTCGCAAAAGGTTTTCGACAAGTTCAAGGGGTTGAGTGAGATGCGACTTTCTCACCCGTAGCGATGCTTAAGTCTGTCAGAATCATGTTAGCAATTGCCGCATTTTATGATTATGAAATCTAACAAATGGAAGTTAAAACTGCATTCCTTAACGAGTTTCTTATAGAAGAGTTGTATATGATGCAACCAGAAGGTTTTGTCGATCCTAAAGGTGCTAACAAAGTGTGCAAGCTCCAGTGATCCATCTATGGACTGGTGCAAGCATCTCCGAGTTGGAATATACGCTTTGATGAGGTAATCAAAGCATTTGGTTTTATATAGACTTACGGTGAAGCCTGTATTTACAAGAAAGTGAGTGGGAGCTCTGTAGCATTTCTGATATTATATGTAGATGACATATTGCTGATTGGAAATGATATAGAATTTCTGGATAGCATAAAAGGATATTTGAATAAGAATTTTTCAATGAAAGACCTTGGTGAAGCTGCTTATGTATTAGGCATGAAGATCTATCGGGATAGATCGAGACGCTTAATAGGACTTTCACAAAGCACATACCTTGACAAAGTTCTGAAGAAGTTCAAAATGGACCAGTCAAAGAAAGGGTTCTTGCCTGTGTTGCAAGGTGTGAAATTGAGTCAGACTCAAAGTCCGACCACGGCAAAAGATAGACAGAGAATGAAAGTCATTCCCTATGCCTCGGCCATAGGTTCTATAATGTATGCCATGCTGTGCACCAGACCTGATGTGTGCCTTGCCATAAGTTTGGCAGGGAGGTACCAAAGTAATCCAGGAGTGGATCACTGGACAGCGGTCAGGAATATCCTGAATTGCCTGAAAAGGACTAAGGAAATGTTTCTCAGTTATGGAGGTGATAAAGAGTTCGTCGTAAAGGGTTACGTCGATGCAAGCTTTGACACCGATCCGGATAACTAAAAGTCTAAATCCAGATACGTATTGAATGTGGGAGCAATAGCTAAAGTAGCTCCATGCAGAGCATTGTAGACATAGATATTTGCAAAATACACACGGATCTGAATGTTGCAGACCAGTTGACTAAAAACCTCTTTCACAAGCAAAACATGATCACACCTTAGAACTAATTGGGTGTTAATCACATGGCAATGTGAACTAGATTATTGACTCTATTGCAAGTGGGAGACTGTTGGAAATATGCCCTAGAAGCAATAATAAATTGGTTATTATCATATTTCCTTGTTCATGATAAAGGTTTATTATTCATGCTAGAATTGTATTGATCGGAAACTTAAATACATGTGTGAATACATAAACAAATACCAAGTCCCTAGTGAGCCTCTACTGAACTAGCTCATTGATCAAAAGATGGTTAAGGTTTCCTAACCATAGACAGAATCACAATAAGCTTGCAAGCAAAGTGACTAAGGAGTTAGTTATAAGATTATGTATTACGGAACGAGTAAAGAGACTTGCTAGTTACAAGATTGAACTAGGTATGGAGATACCGACGATCGAATCTCGGGCAAGTAACATACCGACGGACAAAGGGAACTATGTATGTTGTCATAAAGGTTCGACCGATAAAGATCTTCGTAGAATATGTAGGAACTAATATGGGCATCTAGGTCCCGCTATTGGTTATTGATCGAAGAAGCGTCTCGGTCATGTCTACATCATTATCGAACCCGTCGGGTCCGCACGCTTAACGTTCGTTGACGATATAGTATTATATGAGTTATGTATTTTGGTGACCAAATGTTGTTCGGAGTACTGTATGAGATCACGGACATGACGAGGAGCTCCGGAATGGTCCGGAGGTAAAGATTGATACATAGGATGATATGGTTGGGCCAAGGGGTAAGGCCCACGAGGCCTTAAGACAGTGCACAAAGGGGTTTTCTCGGAGGGCAGGGGCTAGACGCCAAGGTTCCTAGCATCTACCCCCTGGGCCAGACGCCGTAGTCCGTGGCGTTTACGTAAACGCCAAGAACCGTGGCGTTTGGCCCTGGAGTCCGAGAAGGACTCTTCTTTGCGTTCCAAACCGACTTTGGGGAGGCCCTCTCCCCAAGTAACGACCCCACGGCTCAACATATAAATAGAGGAGCAGGGCTAGCCCCTAGAACAAAAGTTTTTGAGCCTCCTCTAGTTGATCTAGTTCTACTTCTAGTTGGTCCTAGTTGACTAATTAGAGCTAGCCCTAGCTACCTCTAATCCTCATAATTAGAAGCCCAGTGTGGTTCTAATCTCCTCCACTCTATATTCGTTGTGCTTGGCGAAGCCCTGCAGAAATAGTTTCACCACCACCGTCACCTTGCCGTCGTGCTGCCGGAACTCATCTACTACTTCGCCTCTGATACGTCTCCGTCGTATCTACTTTTCCTAATGCTTTTCCTCTTGTTTTGGACTCTAATTTGCATGATTTGAATGAAACTAACCCGGACTGACGTTGTTTTCAGCAGAACTACCATGGTGTTGTTTTTGTGCAGAAATAAAAGTTCTCGGATTGGAACGAAACTTTTTGGAGAATTTTTATACAATAAAAGAAAAATACTGGAGCCAAGAACCACCGGAGGGGGCCCCCTGGGTCACAACCCACTAGGGCGCGCCCTGGTGGGTTGTGCTCACCTGGTGGCCCTACAGACCCTGATTCCAATGCTATAAAATCCTATTTTTCCAGAAAACACCAGGGAGGAAGAATTATCTCGTTTCGCGATACGGGGCCGCTGCCACCTCCTGTTCTTCATCGGGAGGCCAGATCTGGAGTCCGTTTTGGGCACCGGAGAGGGGGATCTTCTATCTTCGTCATCACCAACCCTCCTTCATCGCCAATTCCATGATGCTCCCCACCGGGAGTGAGTAATTCCTTCGTAGGCTCACTGTTCGGTGAGGAGTTGGATGAGATTCATCATGTAATCAAGTTAGTTTTGTTAGGGCTTGATCCCTAGTATCCACTATGTTCTGAGATTGATGTTGATATGACTTTGCCATGCTTAATGCTTGTCACTTTGGGCCCCGGTGCCATGATTTCAGATCTGAACCGTTTATGTTATCACCATTATATCTATGTTCCAGATCCAATCTTGCAAGTTATATTCACCTATTACATGCTATGATCCGTAAACCCCGGAGTGACAGTATTCGGGATACTTTCCGGTGATGACCATAGTTTGAGGAGTTCATGTATTCACTATGTGCTAATGCTTTGTTCCGGTTCTCTATTAAAAGGAGGCCTTAATATCCCTTAGTTTCCATATGGACCCCGCTGCCACGGGAGGGTAGGACAAAAGATGTCATGCAAGTTCTTTCCATAAGCACGTATGACTATTTACGGAATACATGCCTAAATTATATTTATGAACTGGAGCTAGTTTTGTATCGCCCTAGGTTATAACTGTTATATGATGAATATCATCCAACGAATTCACCGATCCAATGCCTATGATTTTCTCTTATATTGTTCTTGCTAAGTTACTACTACTACTGTTACTGTTACACTTGCTACAAAATCATTGCTATAATTGTTACCGTTACTATTGCTGTTGCTACTACTATCAAAACTATCATACTACTTTGCTACTGATCACTTTGCTGCAGATAATTAATCTCCAGGTGTGGTTGAATTGACAACTCAACTGCTAATACTTGCAAATATTCTTTGGCTCCCCTTGTGTCGAATCAGTAAATTTGGGTTGAATACTCTACCCTCGAAAACTGTTGCGATCCCCTATACTTGTGGGTTATTAAGACCTTTTTCTGGTGCCGTTGCCGAGGAGCATAACTATATTTGTTGAGTCACCTGGGATTATTAATTTATTGCTATGAAGAATTTGAAGGATACCAAGACTAAAATATTTCCCTCTAAGACGAGGGGAGGTAAGGAACTGCCATCTAGCTCTGCACTTGATTCACTTTCTATTTTGAGTAAACTTGCAACACCACCACATGCTATTAATCCTGATATGTCACAAGTTATTGATGATGCTACTTCTGCTACGGATAATGCTTATGATGATGCTAGTACCTTGCTTGATGATAACGTGCCACTTGGTGATTTCCTTGATGAACAAATTGCTAGAGCTAAAGTTATTGAGGATGCTGAACCTGATGAAATTATTGAATCTGAAAATCTTGAGACACCTATTAGACCTAATCATCCTAGATATGAATTGCCTAAGATACCGGAAGGTTATGTTATGGATGAGGAGATTGTCGGCGTTTTGGGAACCAGGGTACCCAGACTTGCCTGCATGCGGCCCACGGCCTGGCTCCCTCGACGGCCTGGTACAGCCCATCTCCAAGACCACCAAGACAAGACCCTCGTGAGGGGCCAGGACTCGCGAGAAGGACGACACCAAGACCTCCCGAGGGAGCGGCTTCCCGAGGAGCGGAGATTTCTATGTAGGTACCCAACCTCACGAGGCTGCGATGATGTGAGCCATGACGACCAAGGCCAGGCGGGCGCCAGCGGGCGCAGAGAAGGCAGTTTCCTCTTTGGTGCTAAGGAGGCAAGGACAGGCGTGGGTTCCCGAGGAATCTCCCAAAGGTTTCCATTCCGGTGCTACAGGACCAAGACCACAGGCTCGGCAAGGCGGAGGTCATCACCGAGCCCACCGCTGCGTCACGACCAGAAGCTTTGCACGAGAAGACCACCTTTTGTCAGGATAGGATGTACTACTTGTCCCCTTTCAAATTGGCCATTGTGGTATCCCTTCCAGGCTAAGTTTCGAGGGAAGAGGACCAAGGCCGCTATAAATATAGGTTAGCCGCCACCATAGGAGGGGGACTCATTCTCACCCCCGAGCCCTCGCGAGGTTGTTCATCCTCTGTACTCGTTCATCCTCAGCCTCTCGTGAGGCCAATCCACCACAAATCAGGAGTGGGGTTTTACACCGCAAGGTGGCCCGAACCTGGGTAAACTGCCGTGTTCATCTTCTTCCTTGCTCACGCGAATCCGGCTAGGCTAGGCTGTGGGGCGACGGGCTCTAAGCTTGAGAGGTTGAGATCTTCGCACACGCCCCAGAGTTCGAACCTTCTTGGGTCTGCGGAGCCCTGAATCCGACATTTGGCGCACCAGGTAGGGGGCGTGTCGAAGTCTTTCTTCCACTGTTCGCTTCGCCTCCATTCCGTCGGTCCCATGGCTGACCCTCGCCGCATCCGCGCCGAGCGTCGGGCCACTTGTGTCACCCAGACGACACCCATGGGCAACGGCGCTCCTCGCCGCTCTGCCTCCCCGTGGCTAACGCTGCCACTGATCCTGCTGCTCATGAGCAGCAGGATTCGTCGCTGTCGCCTTCCGTGCGGCGTGATGGCCCCACCGCAACTCCATCACCCACTCCAGCCCCGGCGTCATCCTCCCACGCTCGCCGCGGGCCGGCAAACGCGCAGGCCGTGCTGCTCATGGCACATGAGCTCCTGCGTTATTGCCCCGCCAACGACCTCTATGACTACTGGCTTGGCCACATCGCCGAGCTCGTCAGTGCCGCCGGCGAGGCCCCTGCACCGTCCTGCTCGCTCCTTCCCCCGCCATCTCAGGCGGGCGACGTGGCTCACGGTGCACCTCCTCCTCCTCCTCTGTGCGGCGCCAACCCCAAGCCCAGGCGTGACGCGCCCCCGCGCAACCCACCGCGTGGGGCGCCGGCGCGCGATGAAGCAAGCTGCCAGGTGATCCAGCGTCCGCAAGCCAATGCGCACGCGCTCCCGGCGCCAGCACCAGGACCGCGCGCCACCGGAGGTCGCGGCGCGCGGGTGTCAAGACCGAGCTCCACCCATGCGGCCCCCACCTATGAGTGTGGCAGGCTGCCGTGCTTTCACCCCGGAGCTGCGTTGCATCGGCTGGCCCAGCAAGTTCAAGCCGGATCTGCCTCCACGTTACGACGGCACCCCTGACCCTGCGGAATTGCTCCAGCTCTACGCGCTGAGCATCGAAGCGGCGAATGGCGACGACAAGGTCATGGCGAACTGGTTCCCCATGGTCCTCAAGGACAGCGCGCGCTCCTGGCTCCTAAACCTCCCAGTGGGGTCGATCTCCTCCTGGGACGAGCTTCGCGAGTGTTTCATCGCCAACTTTTAGGGTACTCGCGACCGCGCTCCTGCAGTGGGCGACCTGCGGCGCGTGAAGCAGCAGCTGGGCGAGACCTTGCACAAGTACATACATCGCTTCACAAACGTCCGTCTCAGGATCCCGAAAGCGTCCAACGAGGCCATCATCTCGGCATTCTCTGAAGGCGTCCGGGATGTCAAGATGAAGGAGGAGCTCGCCATCAATGAGGACCTGTGCTCAGCCCTGGAGATGTTCAACCTGGCGAACAAATGTGCAAGGGTCGAGGAGGGCCGCCTCTCCCTCCTGGAGCTTCCTGAGGATGACCCCAAGGACAAGAAGGCCAAGGCTAAGGAGGCGAAGCGCAAGGGTCCCGCCGTACTTGCGACTGAACCAGAGATGAAGCACGGTCGTGACCATGATGAACCCCCTAGGGGCAACCGCCCGTTCTGCATCTTCCACAATGTACACAGCCACAACACCAATGACTGCCAAGAGCTCAAGGCCCTCCGCGATGGGCGCCTTGGTTACCACCCCGAGTGTGGTGACCGGGGCTACAGCCGTGGAGGAGGCTGCGGCGGAGACCGTTGGGACAACCGCGACCCCCGTCAGGACTGGCGCGATCAGCCTCGTGAGGACCGCTGGCGTGACGAGCCTCGCGATGGGTTCTGGCATGATCAGCCTCGTGAGGCCCGTCCTTAGGGCAATGCTAGTCTCCCTCCGCTTCCGCCGCCGCAAAGGAGGAATGACGACAACCGGTAGGACGACAGGGCTGGGGGCTTCCAAAAACCTCGTGCTATCGCCTGCATCCTAGGTGGTGCGCAGGCCCCAGCCTCACAACGCATCCTCAAGCACTTCGCTCGTGAGGTAAACGCTGCCCTCCCGAGGCTCGAGGCCGCGCGTCCCCTCAAGTGGTCGCAGTACGCCATCACTTTTGACTCCAAGGATCACCTCAAGTGCTCGGCCGCCGGAGGCGCGCTTCCCATGCTCTGCACGCCCACCATCAGCAACGTCCTCGTCACCAAGACCCTCATCGACGATGGCGCGGGGCTCAATGTCCTCTCCGTCGAGACGTTCGAGACGCTCCAAGTGCCCTATGATCAGCTACTGCCAACCAAGCCTTTCTCAGGAGTGACCGACGGCTCCACCATCCCCCTGGGGCAGATACGCCTCCCTGTCACCTTCGGCAACCGCAACAACTACCACACCGAGCTCATCGACTTCGACGTCGCCCACATCGGCCTCCCGTACAACGCCATCCTTGGATATCCGGCCCTCGCCAAGTTCATGGCGGCAACCCACCACGGCTACAATGTCCTCAAGATGCCAGGGAATGGCGGCATCATCATGGTCGCCTGCGATGAAAAGGATGCGGTGTGCTCCCTCGAGCGCGCCTACCAAGCCGCGGCGGCTGACAACCCAGATGATGAGGGCGCCGTCCTGCCTCCTGAGACCACACCCAAGAAGAAGAAGCAGCTCCTCCTCAAGAGTCATCAGGGGGTTGGCGCACCTGCCGACGGTACTTCAGGCCCCGCACTCGCTGTTGGGGCGCCTCTTCCTCCCGCATAGGAAGGCGTGCCCGGCGCCTCCCTCAGGACGGGCTTGGGGGCTCCTGTTTGGAGAGCCTCTGACCTGACCAGGGCGACGAGGGAGGTGCTCGGGCACCACTTGGAGGCATGCTTCGAGGCGCGCCCCCACGAGCAAGGCGCACGGCGGGAGGCGCCAGGTGCGCGAGAGTTCATCGTCAAGGCGATCGAGGAGCTTCAGGAGGCAAGGGCCATGCTCGGCGAGCGTCGCCCCCGCACGGCCTCCTAGTGCAGCTGCGGCCCCTGACGTGGGCAGCGAGCTGCGCGTCTGTGTCAACATCCCGGGCCTCAACAGGGCTGCTTCGCAGGACCTCTTCTGGCCGTCCTGTGTCGGCCGGAGTGGGGGCTACCCCTGCAGCTACGTCCGCATGCCGTTTGGCCTGCTGAACGTGGCCGCCTCATACCAGCGTAGAGTGCCTTGGCGGCTCATGAGGCCAGGACCCTCGCGAGCCCGGCAGGCCTCCGGAGTCGCCCAGCTCGTGAGGAGCAATTTCTGCAGCAAGCGTCTTCGGCTACCTCGACTCTCCTACAACGATGGTGCCAGGTGACTTTTTGGTTTGTTCAGATTGAGGGCGCCCCCCGGGCTACATCATCCTCAGGTTGCTAGGGCCCGGCCCCGCAGCTGCGTCATTTCGATTCATGAATTCTGAACCAGTTATGCCTGCTTGAGTTACTATGATTGTTAACACTGCGCATGATGATCTATCATCTCTGGGGTTACCCTTACGATCCCCGCATCTTGCTAGACCGCCTCTTGCTCGTCCCACGAGGGGGGCTACTGGCACGGCGCCTGTGCTTGTGTCCGTCCCTGCAGCACCGATAAACCTAAGAGACTGAGCTCTGCCTCGCGGCCGGCCCCGCACACGTCACCTCACCAGGTCCTTAGTGCCTTCGTCTTCTCGTGGAAAGATCATGGGCAGAACAGCAAGCGCGGCTACCCTTTATATTTCGTGACTGACTAATGCACAGGGGCCTCCGGAGACAGGACCTCGAGTGGCTTTGCCAACGCCTTACCACTTCAGAAGGATGCTACACCGCGTACCATTGGGCACAACCCCTCCTAGGCACCCCAGCGAGGCAAGCCACTCCTTTCTCGCGCAAGTCGCTTGCACGTTAAAAGGGGGGTCCTTGAGCACCGTGCCTCAGGGGCGCCTACTAGCTCTCGAGCCCTCACCCCCTGGCCTTGACCACGGCATCGCGACATGGCATACCAGCGGCAACTGAGCCCTGCTCGAGGGCCGGGTCCTGAGAACGTAGAGCACCATGATGAGTGAGAGAAGTGGGGTCGCAAAACCTTGCGGAGTAGTACCAAGGGAGGGGCGCGACCCGGCGCCGGTGGCGCTCTCCTCTCAAAATATAATGGACATCAGTGTTCTCTCACGACCTTCGCGGGGTTCCACTACTAGGAAAATGCTTACCAGTAGCGTTGGTTTTTTTGCTACCAGTAGCGCTGGTAAACGCGCTACTGCTACAGCACTACAACTATTTTTTAGCAGTAGCGCTTGTTTGTCCCAGCACTACTGGTAACTGAATATAGCAGTAGCGCTTTTTTTTAACCCGCGCTACTACTATCCTAAGTACTAGTAGCGTGCACTTTTCCCCCACGCTACTACTAGCTAATTAGGACTAGTAGCGTGCACCTTTTCCCCCATGCTACTACTAGCTAATTAGGAATTAAAAAAATAAAAATTAGATGCAGTATTCATGGATGGAAATCAGAGACACATCCAGTGCAAAATAAACTAAGGTCACAGAACCATCTCAACTGGAAGAGATCACAAAAATCCATTTAACATCAGACGCACACAACCATCATCGAAACGTCGGTACCTTCCCTAGTGTTCACCACCAACCTAAACAAACCACTTCTCCAGATGTATCTACCAAGGCTCAGAGTTCAGACGCCGATGGACCCGAATCCTCCATCCCCCCGGACGGTGGCGTCGAGGTCCTCCACCTCGGCGACCTTCGGCGTTGCGATCACCTGGACGATCATCTTTGCGACGTGGCCGCCGGGCTTCACGGCGAAGTCCGCCTCCGAGTGGTTGAAGAGAATGAGGCCCACCGGGCCGCGGTAGTCCGCGTCGATCACCCCTGTGCCCATGTCGGGAAAGTGAAAACTTGTTAGTACGTGTTAGCGTCCAAATCTAGCTTCATTACACTCTTAAGATGATACATTTACTACTGAAGAGCTCAATATATGAAAATATGATACATGAAACTGAAGGATAGATATTGACTTTACAAAATGCATTCTAAACCAGCTGACAGGCTATATAAATTCTAGTCCATGCATTATAATGCTCACTTAGCTTCATGGGCATCTCAAACCAAGATTAATGTTAAGAAACTCATAATGCAATTAAAAAAACTTATCTGCAGATTCATAATTTATGAAACCACAAGCTTTACTTTTCATTATATATGGAGTTAATCTAGCCATAAAAATCCTGGCGAGTTTACTATTCTACATGGATAGCATCACGGAAGTCAACTTCGATAGTTCACATATATCATCTATAGTATAAATGAACCGCATGAAGTGAGTTTACATAACAAGTCAAACATGATGTAGTTTGTAGACCACAGAAACTAAATAAAAGCACTTGAAGCAACTTTGTCAATGTGGATACAACCTATACAGACAACTTTTCTGGAACTCTGAGGTTGCAACTGTAAAGAACAAAAATAATGAGAGAAGAGCAGAGAAGCAATTGCAAAAGAACAACTCGCAAGCACCTTGGCATGAGTAAACTTCTCTTTGGCAGAGAAAGGATCCGAGTGTTTAGGCTTGCTGGTGGTGAAGTATTGTGCTGCCTGTGATCCATTAGTACTACAAGACAACAAAGTTGCAAGTTATACCCTATATCCTGGTAGCAACTAATGAATCACATGATAAGATAAAAAAACTGAAATATTACATCCCAAAAGACTGGATGGTTATACCCTATCTCCATAACAGAGCTCAGTATCTACTAGCATAAATTCAAATGCTTTACTCAAGATTGTGATATCATACTGGACTCTGGCTGCACATTAACTACTCTGCAAGATTTCCATCTAAGAAACTATCCACACATATAGTAAACGACTAGTCAGAATACGTAAACATCAAATCTTATACTAGAAGAGTTGCCGGCAGTTACAAAGCTATTCTTCTTAAACTAGTAGGAACCTTGCCGTTGCAGCGTATTTGGGGGCATTGGACACTCTCCATGCTTGGTGGCGGGGAGAAGAGGGAGCTGAATGAATGTCTGTTTAAAAAAGGGGTAATAGCACAAAAAGGAGAAATTGGCCTCATGTGGATGAAAATGACAGAACAAAGTTTGAGTGGTATTTAAGTGAAACAACATAGTTTAGTGCCACTTCATCCAACAGATTTCTGTACAGAGCAAAGAACAATTAAAATTAATTTTCATCAGACATATATTTCCTTGCATGTTGTGTTGTACAGTGGCTACGAAAATAAATATACGAAACCGAAAGAGTGAGTGATTTCTATAAATAAGACATCGCCTATGTAATATGGTTATGAGACGGACAAGCTGAAATATTAGAACAATTTTGTACACAGCAAATTGTACCTTGTAGGCAAGCTCAAGGAGCTCCTTGGCTGTCCCAACATCTGCGGAGGCACACAGGTTGTTCCGCTTGGCCTCCATCACCACGAACAACTTTTTCCCCATGCGGTTCCTGGCCAACCCCTCCCTCTCCGCAAACCCCTTCCTAACCACCTTCGGCTTAGCTCGGCACATCAAATGGACATATATAAGCATACATACAAATGGTAACAAGAGAAACAAGGGCTGGGCAACAAGGCAGTATCTCTCGCATGTACCTTGTGTGGCTGGTCATCACTCCCCAATTCTAGAGCATGTTTTGGCCAACAAGGACCGAGCATTTTTTGACACCTTCACGGCCTCATTACTCTCCAATTCGGTTAACCTATTACTCCTACATGAGAAGGATGAACAATCAGAATGTGTAGGAAATCATACTTACTAGAGTGATTTTGTCACACACAAGAGCAAGAGAAATAAAATAGCAGCAGCAGGTGCAAGCTAACCTAATTAAAGATTCAGATTTCTCCTCTTTGAAGATAAAAAAGTTTCAGTTTGGTTGTGACACCTAACGTAATTAATTCAGGCATGGCATGAGAGGGAGAGAGGGACCTTGAAGAGTAGGAAGAAGCAGACCCGGAGGAGCGGTGGTCTTCTCTTCACTTGTAGGTGGTGCCCTATGTGTGACCCCCATGGAGAGGAGAACAAGGATGGAGCCCTGCGGCCCTGTGCGTGAGGAATCAAGGAAATCAGGGAAGGTAATCCAAGATGGTCAAGGAAATCAAGGAAGGCTACCTTGGCTTGACGATTTGCAGGTCCGCTCCATCCACTGGGCCATCTCCGTCGAGGTCGTGGCGGATGGATCTGACCTACATGGTCGATCTCCCTCCCGCTTGCCTTGTCTTCCCTAGTGATGACATGGGGGAAGGAGGAGACGGTGTGGGAGGCGGCCATGCAAGAGATGGATCCACGGGCCAAGTGAGAGAAAGTGAGGGGATGGTGGCCGGCGGCGATGGGGAAGAGGGTGCACCATGGCACCGAGGTCGGAGTGGGAAGCCCTCCGCCGGGGCCCTGGATCTGGATTGGAGTCGAGGGAGGAAGGGGGGAGAGAGAGAGAGAACATGATGAGAGAGAGGGGGATAAGGCAGAGAGGGAGGTGTGCGCTTAGTTGTAGCGCATGCCCATGAGCCGCGCTACCACTAAGTTCGTAGTAGTAGTGGTAGCGCGGCCTCAGGAACACACGCTACTACTAAGTGAGCCGACTAGCTGATCCTATCTATCCATAGTAGTAGCGCGGGGTTGCACATCCGCGCTACTACTATCAACTTAGTAGTAGCGCGGTTTTTATACTCCACAATACTACTATGGTCTGTCCTGGGGGTGTGGTGTGGCACACTTACCAGTAGCGCGTCCCAGAAAAACACACGCTGCTGCTAACTAATACCAGCAGCGCATTTTCTACCAAGCGCTACTGGTATGTACCAGTAGTGTGGGGTCCCAAACACACGCTACTAGTAAAGTTCTACGTATAACCATTTTCCTAGTAGTGTTTGCCTTAATTTATTTCAGGATAGGGAGCATGCTCAAAATCAAAAATCCGAAGAAGCTCGCCCTCACAGCGAGAAAACCACTGCAGGCCGAAAGCTCGCTAAGCTAAGTCGCCTCACACGCACAGGTGTGAACCTCGTCGTTGGCATCTTGTTTCCTGCGACCTCGCTCGGGCAAGGAAATCTCCCTCTTAGTCCTTCGGGAGCTGCTTGCGCGCTAAAGGGGACCTCCCGAGCATCGCACCTCGGGGGCTCTTACCGGACCTCGGGCCGCTCGCCTCCTGCCCTTGACCATGACATCACGACCTGGCATACCAGCGACGGCCAAAGCTTTCCTGGGGACTGGGTCCTATCGGCGTAGGGCACTAAGCTACCGAGGGAGCAAAAGGGGACCCATGCCCAAGCGAGAGATGTAATCATGACATAAGTTGCGAATGCTAACATTAAGGCGCAAGCATCACGGTTCTTACACACCCCCGCGGGGCCCTTCATGATTTTTCATGCAGGAATGAAACAAAAGAAAAGGTCTCCTGAGGACCGCGGCTCAGGCAGCGCCGCCCACAATGTCATGATGCCTTGCCGACGGCATTCCCCTCTTAGGCCTGGGCGCGGCGAAGCGGCGACTCGTAGTAGTCATCGTCGCTTGAGCTTGGTCCGGAGGAAGTGCCGCTGCTGCTGGAAGTATCATGGACAAGGCCAAGGGCAAGTTCACCGCCAGGGGCCTCACTGCCTCGCCGGCCGGCAGGGGGATCGCCGTCGCGGCCACCTTCCCTTGGGCAACACTCCAGACGTTCGCCGTCCTCTCTGAAGACCTTGAAGAAAAGCGTCGACACCCCATCGTACTCGAAGTGGAGGGCGTGCCTCCCCTCCGAGTTGCAGGCGCGGGCAATCGCCCCCCATCCCCGGGTCATGAAGACGTCGCCAGAGGAGGTGGCCTCGACCTCCGCCTGTGAAGCCTGGCTGCAGCAGCCGTCGTGCTGAAGCCACAGCTCGACGGGCCCCCTCGACGGTATCTCCCCCGCCAGGGACTGCGGGAGCTGGATCCATGTGCGTGGCGGCATCCCCGCCCACACCACGAACTCGCGGACCATGCCGCTTACATGGGCCTGCGTGCGAAGTGGTCGTGCGGCCGTCACTTGCTCCCCTTCCCGGTTTCGTCCTCCGCGGCTCACGCGGCCGCTCCCGTGAGCAGGACTTTGGGCGCAAACGCTAGCATCGGTGGGGAACCCCGGCGAAGCGCGCTTGCACCAGGGTAGGATAGCTGTGGGCGCTACGGTGGCCTTGCGGGGACGATCGCGTCTCTTCTTCGGAGGGAGCAACTCCGGTTCCACCCATGGGGCCTTGCCCTTCTCCTCGGCTAAAAACCTCCTCACTGGCGCCATGGACGCTTCAGCAAGACGGCGGCACGGTGGAGACGAAGAAGGAGCGAGAAGCAAGAAGATGAAGATGGGCTGGGGGCTCCGCTCCCACCCCCCTTTTATAGGCGGAGGAAGGCTTACCGTTGCCTTCCATGTTCTGGGCAATAATGGCCCTGCTGCATGCACCAGGCTGCTGTCAACTCGAAACAGTTGCCGAGGCAACATGGGGAAGTGGAGGCGTCCGCGTCCTGTCAAGCGCCACGCATCAACCTGGCCCGCAGGCGATTGGGGCCTGTGGTGCTTCACACTTGCACCTTGGCTTCGCCTCGAAGCCAGCCCGAGCGCCTTGGGCCCGGGGGCTACTGTCGGCGTTCTGGGAACCAGGGTACCTAGAGTTGCCTGCCTGCGGTCCACGGCGTGGCTCCCTCGATGGCCTGGTACGGTCCATCTCCAAGACCACCAAGACAAGACCCTCGTGAGGGGCCAGGCCTCACGAGGAAGACGACACCAAGACCTCCTGAGGGAGCGGCCTCCCAGGCGGCCTCCCGAGGGAGCGGCCTCCCAGGCGGCCTCCCGAGGAGCGAAGATTTCTATGCAGGTACCCAGCCTCACGAGACTGCGATGATGTGAGCCATGACGACCAAGGCCAGGCGGGCGCCAGCGGGCGTAGAGGAGGCAGTTTCCTCTTTGGTGCTAAGGAGGCAAGGACAGGCGTGGGTTCCCGAGGAATCTCCCAAAGGTTTCCATTCCGGTGCTACAGGACCAAGACCACAGGCTCGGCAAGGCGGAGGTCATCACCGAGCCCACCGCTGCGTCACGACCAGAAGCTTTGCATGAGAAGACCACCTTTTGTCAGGATAGGATGTACTACTTGTCCCCTTTCAAATTGACCGTTGTGGTATCCCTTCCCACCTAAGTTTCGAGGGAAGAGGACCAAGGCCGCTATAAATATAGAGTAGCCACCATCATAGGAGGGGGACTCCTTCTCACCCCCGAGCCCTCGCGAGGTTGTTCATCCTCTGTACTAGTTCATCCTCAGCCCCTCGTGAGGCCAATCCACCACAAAGCAGGAGTAGGGTTTTACACCGCAAGGTGGCCCGAACCTGGGTAAGCTACCGTGTTCATCTTCTTCCTTGCTCACGCGAATCCGGCTAGGCTAGGCTGTGGGGCGATGGGCTCTAAGCTTGAGAGGTTGAGATCTTCGCACACGCCCCAGAGTTCGAACCTTCTTGGGTCTGCGGAGCCCTGAATCCGATAGAGACAACTAGAGATTTTCTTGCTTGCAATGATAGGGATGATCTTAAGAAATTATTATGCAAACTGAAGGAGAAATCTTTGAATGCTAGAATGAAATGTGATCCTAAGTTTGCCACTTCACCTATCTTTGTTGATGATAAGGATTATGAATTCTCTGTCGACCCAGAGTTAATTACTTTGGTTGAATCTGATCCTTTCCATGGTTATGAAACTGAAACTGTTGTGGCACATCTTACTAAGCTGAATGATATAGCCACCCTATTTGCTCATGATGAGAAAATTCGCTACTATTATATTCTCAAATTATTTCTATTCTCATTAAAGGGTGATGCTAAGACTTGGTATAATACTCTTGCTCCTGGTTGTGTGCGTAGTCCCCAGGATATGATTTACTACTTCTCTGAAAATATTTTCCTGCTCATAAGAAACAAGCTGCCTTATAGGAAATATTTAACTTTGTGCAATTTGAAGAAGAGAGTCTCCCGCAAGCTTGGGGGAGGCTTCTCCAATTGTTGAATGCTTTGCCTGATCATCCTCTTAAGAAAAATGAAATACTTGATATATTCTATACCGGACTAACCGATGCTTCAAGGGACTTCCTAGATAGTTGTGCTGGTTATGTTTTCAAGGAACGAACTGTTGAACAAGCTGAAGAATTGTTGAATAACATATTAAAAAATTATGATGATTGGACTCTTCCGGAACCACCGCCTAAACCCACTCCGAAGAATAGGGGTATCTTATATCTCAGTCTTGAAGATATGCAAGAGGCAAAGAAATGTATGAAGGAAAAAGGTATTAAAGCTGAGGATGTCAAAAAATTACCTCCTATTAAAGAAATACATGGGCTTGATACACCACCACCCAAGGTGGTAGAGGTAAATTCTTTAATGAAATTTAATGATAATGACAATCCTTATAATATGCATCCTAGTTAATGCCTTTATGAGTTTGATAACTATATTAGAAAACAAGATCACTTCAATGCAAATGTTATGAAACAATTGAAATACAATTCTGATATGATTGCTCGCTTGAGTGACTTGTTATTTAGAATCTCAAATGATGTTAGAGGTGTAGGAAAACATGTTTCTATGGTTCAAACTCAACTAGAACAAGTTGCTAAATCTCAAAGAGAATTGCTTGATGAAATGAATAATAATATCAATGATCATGCTGTCAGAGTAATGACTAGAGGAGGTAGAATGACTCAGGAACCACTTTATCCTGAGGAACACCCAAAAAGAATTGAACAAGACTCTCAAAGAATTAATACTGATGCACCTAGTCCTACCAAAAAGAAGAAGAAAAAGAAAAACGATAGGACTTTGCATACCTCTAGTGAACCTGAGATTAAAAAAAAACCTCCTGAAGCTAATAGTGATGATTCTATTTCTGATGCGGAAACTCAATCTGGTAATGAACACTCACCTAGTGATAATGAAAAAGATAATGATGAGGTTCTTGAAGACACTCAACCAAACAATAAAGAACCATATAATGATGTTGAAATAGAACCAGCTGTTGATCTTGATAACCCACAACCCAAGAATAAAAGATATGATAAAGGAGACTTTGTTGCTCAAAAACATGGAAGGGAAAGAGAACCATGGGTTCAGAAACCCATGCCCTTTCCACCTAAATCAACTAAGAAGAAAGATGATGAAGAATTTGAACGCTTTGCTAAAATGATTAGGCCAGTCTTTTGCGTACTCGCTTGACTGATATTTTAAAGATGGCCCCTTATGCAAAGTACATGAAAGACATCATCACTAATAAGAGAAAAATACCAGAAGATGAAATCTCCACTATGCTTGCTAATTATTCTTTTAAGGATGGAGTACCTAAAAAATTTGGAGAACCGGGAATACCAACTATACCTTGCTCCATCAAAAGAAACTATGTGAAAACTGCTTTATGTGATTTAGGAGCTGGTGTTAGTGTTATGTCTTTCTCTTTATACAAAAGATTTGACTTGAATAAACTCACACCTATTGAAATATCTTTGCAAATGGCTGATAAATCAACTGCTATACCTATCGGTATTTGTGAGGATGTGCCCGTTGTTGTTGCAAATGTTACCATCCTGACTGACTTTGTTATACTTGAGATGCCCGAGGACAATAACATGTCGATTATCCTTGGTAGACCCTTTTTGAATACTGCAGGGGATGTTATTGATTGCAATAAAAGCAAGGTCACTTTTCATATCAATGGTAATGAGCATACGGTGCACTTTCTGAATAAACAATTCCAAGTGAATGGTATAAATGTTATTGAAAAATCTTCGACACTCACTATTGGAAGTTTTCAACTACCTCTACCTACTGCCAAAAAGAAATATGATATACTTATTATTGGGGACATGCATATCCCCGTTGAGGTAACTTAGTGTTTTACGAAAGTTCTTCGGTTTCATGCTAATCGAAGGTGGTTGTTAATAAGACTTGATCAACCTTATTAATGGATCACTTTTGAGAGGTATGAAGTTGATGAATTTAGTAGGCACCACCTTCTGTCCTTACCTTTTATTTTCTGTTTTTTTACTTAAATAAAATAAAATGCCATGTTTATCCTGTTTTCTGGATTTTTCGTGCAATAAAAAAATGACCCGAAAAGAAAGTTCTCAGAATGTCCTAAAAATTTAATACAAATTTTTTCTGAATATTTAAGAATTTTTTATGCAAATAACATCAGAGGGGGTGCACCAGGTGGGCACAACCCACCTGGGCGCGCCAGCACCCCTAGGCGCGCCCTGGTGGGTTGTGGCCCCCACGTGGGCCCCCTCACTTATCTCTTTAGCCCATGTCACCACCTACCTCCAGAAAAAATTCACCATTGCTCTCTCTCTCTCTCGTGTTCTTGCTCTCAAACCCACGGATTTCGATCTCCATTTATATTTTGCTCGAAGCTCCATTTCAGAAACTGTTTTGGGGGATTGCTACTTGGTATGTGACTCCTCCATTTGTCCAATTAGTTTTTGCTTTAGTGGTTTATATTTTGAATAATTAGCTACTCTTGGTGCTGCTGTAGATGAGCTTGCATGTTGAATTCTTAGAGTTATAAGTAGTTTGAATGCTCAATATAGCCTCTATGCATGTTTATGAGTAGTTGCTACCAATCTCGTGAAGTTTTGTTGGAAAAAAATTTGTGGACTAAAAATTTCAAAATTTTGTTCATAGGAATAAGATGAGTTTCTTTAGGAAGTTTGCTTCCAAGAAGAACTCCAAGGGAGTTGTGGGTGAATCATCGGATAGTGACCTCCAAACTCGAAGAATGGCGGAAGTGCGGCCATGCGAATGGCCTCACAACCCCTTCATGGATGGAGCTGGAATCCGTCAAGAGTTCACACAATTTGCTGTCAATGCTGGCCTCACCAACTTCATCACAGCTGAGTTTGAACAATATCACCTCCTTACAAATTCCTTTGTGCAAAGTTTTCATTTCATAAGTAGGAATAACCCCCCTGAGGTGCGGTTTAATTTATATGCTGAAACCCGTCAGATACCACTTACTGAATTTGGTGATATATGCTTAATCCCTTCTGACGGGGAAATAAGAGAGCCTAGGCCTGCAGAGTTTGAGGGTTTCTATCACACCCTGTCAATGGGAGATGAGAGAGGGGTTTTCGAGTGTCACCGCCACTAGCTTGCAGTTTCCTTCAGTGCATTATTTTACTCTATTCATTGCGAAGTGTCTACTTGCTAGAGAGAAGGTTGGTGCACTTAGTGACCCCGATTTCGCTGTCTTACGCCGCACACTCTATGGCGATAACACTTATAGCTTAGGAGCTATTGTTGCACGTCGCCTACACCTTAATAGGACTAAGGGTAAAATTCATGGCGGTATTTATGCTACTCGCTTAGCGAGTCACTTTAACATTCAGATACGCCAACATGATCACCGCTTACCCAAGGTTTACTTAGATCGTCAGGCTATGGTAGCTCATCACTTTATTGATGGCGAGAACACTACTATTGATGTTCCTTACAACCTGGTTTTCAGTATTGATACTCATGATATTATTACATTGCCTGCACCTGCTTTGTTTGATCATATTGCCAGGGGCGGATACCGGATCATGCCAGATGATATCATTGCCTACGGGAACGCCCAGCCAGTTGCAGAGGAGGAGCCTCAGAAGTGGGACGCTCAGGTGCCCACTCCACAACACTTCAACATAGGACCTGATGGCTACTACGAGTGGTGATTACCAAGTTAGGCTAAAAGCCTAAGCTTGGGGGAGTATGTATTTCCATCGACATTACATTCATGTTTATACATTTCATTCCAGTTGTCGGTGTCCACACTTTTTCATTGTATTATCCATACTAGATTTATTTTCTCGCCTTCTTCTTGTGTGTTTGAAAAACTTTGAGAAAACCCAAAAATATTTCCTACTTCTTTTTGGTTTTTCTTTCTAGTTTAATTAGCTGCATTATTAAAAGAAAAAAAACCAAAAAGATTTCTCGATTCTTTTTCTTGCTTGTTGGGAGCTTTCCCGTGTAAATAGTTTTTCTGGTTTTTGTTTTTCGTTCTTTAATTTGCTTTCTTCTAGAAAAACTAAAAACTCCAAAAATATTTCAGTGTGTTTCTCTGAATTTCTTTTCTGTTTATTGAGTCATACCAAGGAGAAGACCACGATGAAAATGTTGAGTGGCTCTCATGTGCATTATTGTTGATCTAACAAAGAGCCCTAATTACCTTGTCTTCTCCTTTGAATAAAATGTTTGCAGATTCCAGCTTAGTCCACGGCACTCTTGCACTATTATTATTTTCAAATCATTCGGTCATGCAAGTGAAAGGCAATAATGACGATATTTGGTGAACTGGTTGTGGCAGAGAGAAACGGGTATGAACTCAACTTTTTCTCTTTTTGTAAATATGTTTAACCTAGTATCCATGATTCAGCATATTATGATCAAACATGTTTGCAATGACAATTAGAGATTATAGTTTCTCATGCCATGCTTAAGTAGCTAGGAGTGGATAATGATTTATCTTGGATATCAACATTGCGTTAAAATGATTGTGATGTAGTATGATGATATGGTATCCTCCTCCGAATGTTCGAGTGGCTTGACTTGGCACATGTTCATGCATGCAGTTGAATCAAAACAACATAGCCTCTATGATATTTATGTTCATGGTGTTCATATCCTACTCATGCTAGTATCCAATGTTCATTATGCATAATGCATGTTCATGACCGTTTTTGCTCTCTAGCTGGCCGCTTCCCAACCTATTTGCTAGCCTTTGCATGTACTAAGCGGAAATACTGCTTGTGCATCAAAATCCTAAAACCCAAGTTATTCCAGATGAGTCCACCATACCTACCTATATGCGGTATTACCATGCCGTTCTAAGTAAATTTGCATGTGCCACCTCTAAAAAATTCAAATAAATATCCATTTTTGTGTGCCTGGATTGTTCATAGAGCGACAGGAGGTAGTCGGTATCTTCCATGCTAAGCGGGTTATTCTCATGATGAGTGTTTATTCACTCGTCCTTGCACGAGAGGGGCGGTAATAGGGATTCCCAGTCCCGAAATCAAATTGCAAATAATTAAACAAAACTCCCCCAGGACTGATGTTGGTATGGACGGTACCCGTGGATTCGGCTAGCCGTGGAGTGTGTCTGTTGGTGGAGGGGGAGTAAACCTTTACTTTTATTGCTTGGGAACCACCACTTATGTGTTTAGCATGGAAGATATCGATAACTGATGGTCGCGAAGTAAACAGGAAGGGTGCATTTCTCAAAATTTCATTTACCTCTGTTTTAAAAATTGAGCTCTGGCACCATTGCAAATCCTTGCTTCCCTCTGCGAAGGGACTATCTATTTAATTTTATGTTGAGTCATCACCTTCTCAAATAAGCGCCAGATCCTGAGAGCACTATTGTCATCCTCATGCATTGTGTATAGTTAATGTTGGATGCATCTTGATTGGATCTTTTCTACCATGAATTACAATGTTTAGTCGCTGCTTGAACTTTGGAGGTGCTCTGCATTTATGTTTTGCGGTTATAGAAAGGGCTAGCAAGATACCACTGTTGTCATATTATATCATGATTGTTTTGACAAAGTGTCGTCATTTGATATGTTTTATTATTGCTCGCTAGTTGATTATGTCATTGATATGAGTTAATATAATTTTTAAGAGTTATTGCTAACATGGTTAGTTATAATCTTTGCTGAACACCTGGGTGCTACTTAAGCTTATTTATGTAAACAAGAGCAAAAGAGTTCGTAAAAGTTTTCTTTTTCACTTTCAGTTTATCAACTGAATTGATTGAGGACAAGCAAAGGTTTAAGCTTGGGGGAGTTGATACGTCTCTGTCGTATCTACTTTTCCTAACGCTTTTCCTCTTGTTTTTTACTCTAATTTGCATGATTTGAATGAAACTAACCCGGATTGACGCTGTTTTCAGCAGAACTACCATGGTGTTGTTTTTGTGCAGAAATAAAAGTTCTCGGATTGGAACGAAACTTTTTGGAGAATTTTTATACAATAAAAGAAAAATACTGGAGCCAAGAACCACCGAAGGGGGGCCCCTGGGTGAGCACAACCCACCAGGGCACCCCCCTTAGGCGCGCCCAGGTGGGTTGTGCCCACCTGGTGGCCCCGCAGACCCTGATTCCAACGCTATAAAATCCTATTTTTCCAGAAAAAACCAGGGAGGAAGAATTATCTCGTTTCGAGATACGGAGCTGCCGCCACCTCCTGTTCTTCATCGGGAGGCCAGATCTGGAGTCCGTTTTGGGCTCCGGAGAGGGGGATCTTCTATCTTCGTCATCACCAACCCTCCTTCATCGCCAATTCCATGATGCTCCCCACCGGGAGTGAGTAATTCCTTCGTAGTCTCGCTGGTCGGTGAGGAGTTGGATGTGATTCATCATGTAATCGAGTTAGTTTTGTTAGGGCTTGATCCCTAGTATCCACTATGTTCTGAGATTGATGTTGATATGACTTTGCCATGCTTAATGCTTGTCACTTTGGGCCCGGGTGCCATGATTTCAGATCTGAACCGTTTATGTTATCACCATTATATCTATGTTCCAGATCCGATCTTGCAAGTTATATTCACCTATTACGTGCTATGATCCGTAAACCCCGGAGTGACAGTATTCGGGATACTTTCCAGTGATGACCGTAGTTTGAGGAGTTCATGTATTCACTATGTGCTAATGCTTTGTTCCAGTTCTCTATTAAAAGGAGGCCTTAATATCCCTTAGTTTCCATATGGACCCCGCTGCCACGGGAGGGTAGTACAAAAGATGTCATGCAAGTTCTTTCCATAAGCACGTATGACTATTTACGGAATACATGCCTACATTATATTTATGAACTGGAGCTAGTTTTGTATCGCCCTAGGTTATAACTATTATATGATGAATATCATCCAACGAATTCACCGATCCAATGCCTACGATTTTCTCTTATATTGTTCTTGCTAAGTTACTACTGCTACTGTTACTGTTACACTTGCCACAAAATCATTGCTATCATTGTTACCGTTACTATTGCTGTTGCTACTACTATCAAAACTATCATACTACTTTGCTACTGATCACTTTGCTACAGATAATTAATCTCCAGGTGTGGTTGAATTGACAACTCAGCTGCTAATACTTGCAAATATTCTTTGGCTCCCCTTGTGTCGAATCAATTTGGGTTGAATACTCTACCCTCGAAAACTGTTGCGATCCCCTATACTTGTGGGTTATCAGCCTCTCTTGCTGGATCGAGAAGGTGAGGACGTCATCGAGATGAACGTGTGCTGAACGCGGAGGTGCCGTACGTTTGGTACTTGATCGGGACGGATCATGAAGGTGTACGACTACATCAACCATGTTGATAAACGCTTCCGCTTAGCGATCTACAAGGGTATGTAGATGCTCTCCCCCTCTCGTAGCTATGCATCTCCATGGATAGATCTTGCGTGTGCATAGAAATTTTTTCTTTTCCACGCAACGTTCCCCAACACGGTAAGTGAACACCTGCGCGCCCCGGCTCCGCGGCTGTACCACCACCAGCCACAGCGGGCCGAGCCTCTCGCCATAGATGCACCAGGGTCATGGCGCAACTGGCGCGCGAGGCCAAGCTGGGCTCTCGCCTCCCCGACGCCCGCGTCCAGTGTGCTTGACTCGTCGACCTCCATGTTGAGCTTCTCCGAGGCCAAGCTGAGGGCTGTGGATGCGGCGAGCATGGCGACACGGTGGCGAGCGGGGAGGCAGGAGCACGGCGAGGATGAGAAGAGCGGCCGGGCAGCGCGTGGCGAGGGCGGTGGTGGGCTGATACGTCTCCAACGTATCTATAAGTTTTGATTGTTCCATACTATTATATTATCTATTTTGGATGTTTTATATGCATTAATATGATATTTTATATTATTTTTGGGACTAACTTATTAACCCAGAGACCAGTGCCAATTTCTGTTTTTTTCCTTGTTTTTGAGTTTTACGGAAAAGGAATATCAAACGGAGTCCAAACGGAATAAAACTTTACGATGATTTTTCTTGGACTAGAAGACACCTACGTGACTTGGAGAGAGGGCCAGAAGAGTCCCGAGGAGGCCACAAGCCTCAAGGGCGCGCCCTAGGGGGGGCACCCTGAGGGCTTGTGGGCCCCTCGGGAGTCCTCCAACCCTAATTCCAGCGCTATATATTCTCAAATATTCCCCCAACATCAGAAGCATCCACCAAAATACTTTTCCGCCACCGCAACCCTCTGTTCCCATGAGATCCCATCTTGGGGCCTTTTCCGACACCCTGCCGGAGGGGGATTCGATCATGGAGGGCCTCTACATCAACCTTGTCGCCCTTCCGATGAAGCGTGAGTAGTTTACCATAGACCTACGGGTCCATAGCTAGTAGCTAGATGGCTTCTTCTCTCTCTCTTTGATCTTCAATACAATGTTCTCCTCGATGTTCTTGGAGTTCTATCCGATATATTCTTTTGCGGTGTGTTTGTTGAGATCCGATGAATTGTGGATTTATGATCAGATTATCTATGAATATTATTTGAGTCTTCTCTGAACTCTTTTATGCATGATTAAGATATCTTTGTATTTCTCTTCGAACTATCGGTTTGGTTTGGCCAACTAGATTGATTTTTCTTGCAATGGGAGAGGTGCTTAGTTTTGGCCAACTAGATTAGGCACGTATTGTATTGTTGCCATCAAGGATAAAAAGATGGGGTTTATATCATATTGCTTGAGTTTATCCCTCTACATCATGTCATCTTACTTAAAGCGTTACTCTGTTCTTATGAACTTAATACTCTAGATGCATGCTGGATAGCGGTCGATGTGTGGAGTAATAGTAGTAGATGCAGGCAGGAGTTGATCTACCTGTCACGGACGTGATGCCTATATTCATGATCATTGCCTTCGATATCGTCATAACTATGTGCTTTTCTATCAATTGCTCAACAGTAATTTGTTCACCCACCGTATGTTTTCTTTCAAGAGAGAAGCCTCTAGTGAAACCTATGGCCCCCGGGTTTATTTTCCATCATATATTTTCAGGTCTATAAACAAAAAAAACAAAAAATACCTTGCTTCAATTTATTTATATTTACTTTAGTTCACTCTTTTATTTATCTTTTATACCTATCTCTATTAGATCTCACTCTTGTTCGTGACCGTGAAGGGATTGACAACCCCTTTTTCGCGTTGTGTGCAAGTGTTTGTTAGTTTGTGCAGGTGCATATATTGGTGACTTGCTTGTGCCTCCTACTGGATTGATACCTTGGTTCTTAACTGATGGAAATACTTATCTCTACTTTGCTGCATCACCCTTTCCTCTTCAAGGGAAAAATCAACGCAAGCTCAAGAAGTAGCAGGAAGAATTTCTAGCGCCGTTGTCGGGGAGGTTCTACATCAAGCCTACCAAGTACCCATCATAAACTCTCATCTCTTGCACGTACATTATTTGCCATTTGCCTCTCATTTTCCTCTCCCCCACTTCTAAAACATTTTCAGAAAAACACAAAAATATTTGCCTTTTTATTCGTCTTCTTTCCGTTCGTCTTTTCGTTTGCCTTTATGTGTTACTTGGTTTGTTTGCTCGTTCGCTTGGTATAATTGTGTGTTTACTGAAAATCAGGAAGCAAAAAGTTTATGGATCCTCATCCACTTGCTAATCTTTTTAAAGGATCCAATTATGATGAACCAATTGCTAGTGAATTGAGTGCACTAGATTATCTTTATGAAGTTTTGCGTGAAATTCGTGAATCTAAAAATTATGATGAAATTTAAAAAGTGATTCATGATAGCTCCTTGAATGAAAAGCATGATTGCAATGATGTTATTATAAATTCTATTAATGTCAATTGTGCTAATAATATGCAAAACCCCAAGCTTGGGGATGCTAGTTTTGCTATGTCCACTACTTATTGCAACGATCATGATTGGGGTGATAATGCTTCTTATGATCTTGAGAATTTATTTAAGCCTCATGATCAATATGTTTGCAATAATATTGAAAGTGGGTTTCGAAGAGTGTCAACTCTAGGTAATAATGATCTCACTACTTTCGAGTATGATCAATGTTATGAAATTTTTGATAAAAGTGGGCTTGGAGAATTCATGACTTTATTTGATGATAATCCCACTATTTTGGAAGAGTGTCAACTTTGCATGCATGTGGATCATGAAGAGAATATTTTATGTGATAGTTATATTGTTGAATTTGATTATGATCCTACATGTAATTATTATGAGAGAGGAAAATATGGTTGTAGAAATTTTCATGTTACTAAATTACCTCTCGTTACGTTGAGATTGCTATTGTTTCTTTCTTCTTCCTTGCATATGCTAGTTTTTGCTTGTCTTGATAATTTGATTGCTTATAAAATGCCTATGCATAGGAAGTATGTTAGACTTAAACTTGTTTTTCTCATGTTACATGATGCTCTCTTCGTTTCAATTGCTATCTTTTATGTGAGCCTCATTAAATTTATCAACGCCTAGCTAAAAGGCTTTAAAGAAAAGCGCTTGCTGGGAGACAACCCAATATTTTTCCTTTCTGTTTTTATGAAAATACACATTATTACCTCTATAGTAATTGTGTTTTGGAGTTTTAATTAGTGTTTGAGCCAAGTAAGACCTTTGGGATGGTCTATGGTGATAGTTGATTTGATCTTGCTGAAAAACAGAAATTTTTGCGTCCAGTAGCAGAATTGTTTAAAATCACAGAAGCGTGATAAATTTCTAAATTTTTTACACATTGATATACAAATTTCCTAGGTTGTCCTAAGTTTTCAGAATTTTTGGAGTTACAGAAGTATACGAAATTTTCAGATTACTACAGACTATCTGTTTTTGACAGATTCTGTTTTCTTTGTGTTGTTTGCTTATTTTGATGAATCTATGGGTAGTATCGCGGGGTATGAACCATGAAGAAGTTGGAATACAGTAGATATTACACCAATATAAATTTAGAATGAGTTCACAACAGTACCTAAAGTGGTGATTTATTTTATTATACTAACGGAGCTTGCGAGTTTTCTGTTGAGTTTTGTGTTCTGAAGTTTTCAAGTTTTGGATAAAGATTTGATGGACTATGGAATAAGGAGTGGCAAGAGCCTAAGCTTGGGGATGCCCAAGGCACCCCAAGGTAATATTCAAGGACAACCAATCATCTAAGCTTGGGGATGCCCCGGATGGTATCCCCTCTTTCGTCTTCAATCCATCGGTAAATTTACTTGAGGCTATATTTTTATTCGCCACATGATATGTGTTTTGCTTGGAGCGTCTTGTATGATATGAGTCTTTGCTTTTTAGTTTGCCACAATCATCCTTGCTGTACACACCTTTTGAGAGGGACGCACTTTAATCGTGAATTTATTAGAATACTCTATGTGCTTCGCTTATATCTTTTGAGCTAGGCAGTTTGCTCTAGTGCTTCACTTATATCTTTTTAGAGCACGGTGGTGGTTTTAGTTTATAGAAATTGTTGAACTCTCATGATTCACTTATATTATTTTGAGAGTCTTAAACAGCATGGTAATTTGCTTAGGTTATGAATTTAGTTCTAATATGATGGGCATCCAAGAGGGATATAATAAAAACTTTCATATAAAGAGCATTGAATATCTAAAAGTTTGATTCCTTGCATTTGTTTTGAGATATAAAGATGGTGATATTAGAGTCATGCTAGTGAGTAATTGTGGATTGGTAGAAATACTTGTGTGAAAGTTTGTGATTCCCGTAGCATGCACGTATGGTGAACCGTTATGTGATGAAGTCAGAGCATGATTTATTTTTTGATTGTCTTCCTTATGAGTGGCGGTCGGGAACGAGCGATGGTCTTTTCCTACCAATCTATCCCCCTAGGAGCATGCGTGTAGTACTTTGTTTCGGTGACTAATAAATTTTTGCAATAAGTATGTGAGTTCTTTATGACTAATGTTGAGTCTATGGATTATACGCACTCTCACCCTTCCACCATTGCTAGCCTCTCTAGTACCGCGCAACTTTCACCGGTGCATTAAACCCACCATATACCTTCCTCAAAACAGCCACCATACCTACCTATTATGGCATTTCCATAGCCATTCCGAGATATATTGCCATGCAACTTCCACCGTTCCGTTTTATTATGACACATACCATCATTGTCATATTGCTTTGCATGATCATGTAGTTGGCATAGTATTTGTGGAAAGGTCACCGTTCATATTTTTTATACATGTCACTCTTGATCATCGCACATCCCGGTACACCGCCGGAGGCATTCATATAGAGTCATATTTTGTTCTAGTATCGAGTTGTAATTCCTGCGTTGTAAGTAAATAAAAGTGTGATGATCATCATTATTATAGCATTGTCCCATGTGAGGAAAGGATGATGGAAGCTATGATTCCCTCACAAGTTGGGATGAGTTTCCGGACTTTATAAAAAATAAAAGAGGCCAAAGAAGCCCAAATAAAAAAAAGAGGCCAAAGGAGCCAAAAAAATGAGAGAAAAGAGAGAAGGGACAATGTTACTATCCTTTTTCCACACTTGTGCTTCGAAGTAGCACCATGATCTTCATAATAGAGAGTCTCCTATTTTGTCACTTTCATATACTAGTGGGAGTTTTTCATTATAGAACTTGTCTTGTATATTCCAATGATGGGCTTCCTCAAATTGCCCTAGGTCTTCGTGAGCAAGCAAGTTGGATGCACAACCACTTAGTTTCTTTTTGAGCTTTCATACACTTATAGCTCTAGTGCATCCGTTGCATGGCAATCCCTACTCACTTGCATCGATATCAATTGATGGGCATCTCCATAGCCCATTGATTTTCCTAGTTGATGTGAGACTTTATCCTTCTTTTTCTCTTCTCCACAACCACCGTATTCTATTCCACCTAAAGTGTTATATCCATGGCTCATGCTCATGTATTGCGTGAAAGTTGAAAAAGTCTGAGAACATCAAAAGTATGAAACAATTGCTTGGCTTGTCATCGTGGTTGTGCATGATGAAATACTTTGTGTGATGAAGATGGAGCATCGCCAGACTATATGATTCTGTAGGGATAACTTTCTTTGGCCATGTTATTTTGAGAAGACATGATTGCTTTATTAGTATGCTTGAAGTATTATTGTTTTTATGTCAATATTAAACTTTTGTTTTGAATCTTATGGATCTGAATATTCATGCCACAATAAAGAAGATTGCATTGATAAATATGTTAGGTAGCATTCCACATCAAAAATTCTGTTTTTATCATTTACCTACTCGAGGACGAGCAGGAATTAAGCTTGGGGATGCTTGATACATCTCCAACGTATGTATAATTTTTTATTGTTCCATGCTATTATATTATCTATTTTGGATGTTTTATAAGCATTAATATGCTATTTTATATTATTTTTGGGACTAACTTATTAACCCAGAGCCAAGTGCAAGTTTTTGTTTTTTCCTTGTTTTTGAGTTTTACAGAAAAGGAATATCAAACGGAGTCCAAACAGAATAAAACTTTACGATGATTTTTCTTGTACCAGAAGACACCTACGTGACTTGGAGAGAGGGCCAGAAGAGTCCCGAGGAGGCCACAAGCCTTTAGGGTGCGCCATAGGGGGGCGCCCTGAGGGATTGTGGGCCCCTCGAGAGTCCTCCAACCCTAATTCCAGCGCTATATATTCTCAAATATTCCCCCAACATCAGAAGCATCCACCAAAATACTTTTCCGCCGCCGCAAGCCTCTGTTCCCGTGAGATCCCATCTTGGGGCCTTTTCCGGCACCCTGCTCGAGGGGATTCGATCACGGAGGGCCTCTACATCAACCTTGCTGCCCTTCCGATGAAGCATGAGTAGTTTACCATAGACCTACGGGTCCATAGCTAGTAGCTAGATGGCTTCTACTCTCTCTTTGGTCATCAATACAATGTTCTCCTCGATGTTCTTGGAGTTCTATCCGATATATTCTTTTGCGGAGTGTTTGTTGAGATCCGATGAATTGTGAATTTATGATCAGATTATCTAAGAATATTATTTGAGTCTTCTCTGAACTCTTTTATGCATGATTAAGATATCTTTGTATTTCTCTTTGAACTATCGGTTTGGTTTGGCCAACTAGATTGGTTTTTCTTGCAATGGGAGAGGTGCTTAGTTTTGGGTTCAATCTTGCGGTGTCCTCACCCAGTGACAGAAGGGGTAGCGAGGCACGTATTGTATTGTTGCCATCAAGGATAAAAAGATGGGGTTTATATCATATTGCTTGAGTTTATCCCTCTATATCAATGTCATCTTACTTAAAGCGTTACTCTTTTCTTATGAACTTAATACTCTAGATGCATGCTGGATAGCGGTCGATGTGTGGAGTAATAGTAGTAGGTGCAGAATCGTTTCGGTCTACTTGTCACGGACGTGATGCCTATATTCATGATCATTGCCTTAGATATCGTCATAACTATGCGTTTTTCTATCAATTGCTCAACAGTAATTTGTTTACCCACCGTATGTTTTCTTTCAAGAGAGAAGCCTCTAGTGAAACCTATGGCCCCCGGGTTTATTTTCCATCATATATTTTCAGGTCTATAAACCAAAAAACCCAAAAATACCTTGCTGCAATTTATTTATATTTACTTTAGTTTGTTCTTTTATTTGTCTTTTATACCTATCTCTATTATATCTCACTCTTGTTCGTGACCGTGAAGGGATTGACAACCCCTTTTTCGCATTGTGTGCAAGTTTTTGTTAGTTTGTGCAAGTGCATATATTGGGGACTTACTTGTGCCTCCTACTGGATTGATACCTTGGTTCTTAACTGAGGGAAATACTTATCTCTACTTTGCTGCATCACCCTTTCCTCTTCAAGGGAAAAATCAACTCAAGCTCAAGAAGTAGCACATGCCGGGCGAGGCTTTCCTGCGCGGGCGTGGGACTTGGTGGGAGAGCGAAGGAAAAGAGAGAGCGTGCACGTGGGTGGGGCCCAGAGAAAAAGGGTGGAGAGAGGGAGTAGGAGGCTGACCGTGGGCCAAACGACATGCAAAACCTTCTCTCTCCTCCCCCAAGTGCCCCCGGTGGGCTGGGTTTGGCCTGGGAGCGCCGACTCTAATTTTGGCCAAATTCGGCGAAAACTGAGCCTTTGGGGTGACGAGTGGGAAAAATTTTAGTCGCCGGCGCCCAAAAAGCGGTCCTGGGGGCCGGCTGGAGATGCTCTAACAAGACGGAGGTCGCGAGTTCGAGTCACAACCGCAGAACTTTTCCAGATTTTTTTTGCGCGCCTGCTATTCAATAGCTCCAAATGGAACGGTTTTTATATACTTTAAAATAAATTGAGCATTAAAAAAATATTTACGGGATTCGAAAACAATATGGAAATTTGAAAAAAAAGTTCGTAGATTTCAGATAAGGTGTCTGTCCTGGTGGTTTGTAGCTTGGATCAACAACAAGTGATTTTCTGTTCGAGCTACCACCGCGCTCTAATGTTTTTTAACGAAAAAAACTAAAGCGGGCTGGTCCAGCGGGGAGCAGGGTGTGCACCCTTTGGAATTTTTGTTTTTGAACAAAAAAATACTCTAGCGGGCTGGCCCACCAGACGAATCCCAGTTCAAACAATGCCAGGGTTCGATTTAGACCGGGATTGCAGAGTTTAGGGTTCAATCGACTGGGATTTCGACTTGGGGGTTCATTTCGCCCGACCTCTACAAGTTCAAGGTTTAAAATGGACTTTTTCCAAAAATAAACCATGCATCACGGGAGAAACTTACTGTGGAGAAGATTCCCCGACTCAAACAAATGAAGACAGTGAAGAAACGAAGGTTTGCGAGGATTTAGGGTGTGAGTATAAGAGAGGAGCGAGAGAATCGCAGGGTAATGTCTGGATTAGCCCTTACCTCCACCGCTGGAATCTTAAGAGCCATTTCACGCGGTACGAGCACGGGTACAAGCGCTTGTGCTTGTATCACACGCCGGTACTTGGTATGAGGGTCGGTATGAGCACTTGCACTCGTACCATGCCCCATCTTCTCTTGTAGAGTCAATAAAGGTTTCTGAGCCCCTCGGGTATGAGGACTGGTCAGAGCACTTGCTGTCGTATCTCCGACCTAAATAGGATCTTAAATTCTAATACCAAATGATCTACTCCTTATGTTCCCTAATATAAGGCATTTTAGCTTTTTCTTGATTCATGTGTATCTAGATTTACATTTTAGCATGTATGAGTTCACTATTTTGAAATAACTAAAAAGGTCTTATATTAGGGAATGGAGGGAGTATTACATATTAAGGTTCCTCCATATCCCCAAGAACTAGGGAAACTACTCGCGCATCGAGGGCATGAATGAAACGAGATGAATTATGATGATCATGGTGAGCTCACAAAGGTAATACACGATTGAATCCACTCCAACTACTATATTACTGATGGATAGGAATGAGATGGTAATGGTGATGATGATGGTGAAGCCCTCTTGATGCAGCCTTGTGGTGGCGAAGTCCTTGGATCGTTTACCCCTCCGGATGCCTTCCAAAGGCCAGGGTTATGTGTTCTGGATGCGTTTATGTAGGATGTGGGCGTCTGATCCCTGATCCGACTCCACGAGGGTGAAGTAGTCGACCAGGAGGCGGCGATGGCAGCTCACACGACCGCTCATACGAGCGCGTGAGGGTGAAGTTGTCGACCAGGAGGCGGCGATGGAAGCTCAGACAACCACTCATACGAGTGCACACGCTCGTATGGTTGGCCGTCTTGCGCTCTAGATGAGTCTCGCAGGCTCCAACTGCCTCCGACCTTTTTATATTTTTATGGTAGGTCGTAATCACATTGATTGCCATGATTCCACCATAATTTTATGGGATTTCTTTCATAGTGCTCCCTTTGTTCCAAGATATGTATCCTAGGGAAAACCGACAAAAAGTAGTGTGCGAACGCGGTGAAACTTCGCAAACCCTACTGTGTAGACACAAAATAAAGGGTAAAAACTTCACAAACCCTACTGTGTAGACACAAAATAAAGGGTAAAAACTTCACAAACCCTACTGTGTAGACACAAAATAAAGGGTAAAAACTTCACATAATTCTGACTCATCATGCAAGCCCGGCCCGACTGATGATCAAGTTTACTCTAGACACATCATTTAGTTTAAAAGTATCACATAGGGCATAAAAATTTGTTAGGTGTGCTTGAGGGTCTTCATCTTCTTTTCCTCAAAAAGAGTGATTTTGTACTTCGCAAAGAAGTTCAGTATTTATAAAGGAAAATGCAGCATAATCTGTAGGATAAAGAATAGGAGATTTAGCGACCAATCTAGATGGTGCACCATACTTCCTCGGTGTCTTTTTCATTTTTGGAGTTGATCTTTGCAAATAAAGAGCTAATCTGGGTAGTTTGAGATTTTTGTAATCTTTTCATGAATTCTTCACGTCTTCCCAATAGGATTGTTTTCAATATAGTCTGGTAGATACAATTTTTTTCCGAGCCGGTAGAACCTGTCTTCTAGAGCGAGCATCTACAATAGTAATAATACCTGCAAATCAGTTACCGAAGTAACACTCAGCGCTTAGCTCCCTGACAACAGCGTCAAGAAATCGCCTGATAACTTGCAAGACATACAAGGTTGTGTAGAATTTGTCTAAGTATCCCAAATAGTATCGGCCCCAAACGAGGATGCTTTACAACGATTAGTTACTGACTATATACACGGGGATACAGCTATGCCGGGAGTCCATTGCTAGTGGATGTTAGTATTTAATAACCTGAATAAAGCGTTTTTCCTAGCAAAGGACTGCCGAATTCATGACTCTGCTACCCTGGATACAATTTTCATTTCTAACTATGTTGTGCGCCGTATTAATTAATCTGTATGTACTGCACAGTGATAGCATGCATGAGGTTTTTGCATTGCTTTGTTCTGTGCTCTGTACTAGTGCCAGTTATATATATTTGCGCTCTTGTCTAGTCTGAACAAAGCGTTTCCCTCCAAACTGCCGAGTCTCGTGCAGTTTTGGACCGGCTTTTGTTGTTACCCTGGACCTGGAGATACAACCTGCTTTGCTTTGCTGACCTTGAACTGCTTGATCGAGAACGTCTTGCGTTCTCTTCAAAAAAAAAAAAAGAACGTCTTGCGTAGAGAAAGACCGACCAGGCAGGTGAGTTTCTCTTCAGGTTACGGCGTCCAATGTAGCCGTGTCAATCCGACACCTCTGTGCTCTGTTTCTTTGGGGTCCTCTGAACTCTGATGAGAGAGGCCGAGAGGCAGGCGGCAGCTGCTTCCATTTCACCATCCAGGCTTGGCCATTGGGGACCGGCTGGTGAGACACGCGCTCTCAGGCACCCCCTGCCACTGACCGTGCCCCCTCCCCTGTTTCCACCCTCGTGTTGGTTGCTTCGTGCGGCTGCGAGGCAATCAATCAGGCCAAGGCGCGGCACGGAGACCCCGAAACGACTTGGTAGTACTCCCTTCATCTTATATTAACCTTGTAAAACGATCTTATATTATGAGATGAAGGGACTACTGTTGTACGTATTTGGGAACCAGAAGGCATGCGCACGTTTTAGTATGAGCTGGGGGGGCCACTGCCTAGGTTGGCCCCCATGAAGCTCCGCCACTAGCAGGACTGTCTGAGCCTAACCGCCCCTCCACACAGGCCGTGGCTAGCTTGGCCACGAGTATTATTTGTTACACGTTGGCAATGCTGCTTGCGTACTTTATTTGCGTATATATATATATATATATATATATATATATATATATATATATATATATTATAAAAAAAATTGTCATGCATCAGATGCCAAAATATTTGCATCAGAGAAGAAGGCGGAGTTCAAGATTCAAGCCTACGGTGTGAGCAATCTCTGTGTATTGCTCATATAATTAGAAGACACTAGAGGCAAGCCAATCATCCACCGAGAGACAATGCCCACGTGAAAAAAGTGAAGATTCCTGCTACCGTATGTAAAATAAATAAGTGAGAGTCTCGCTGGCAGTCGAGCGAAGGCTCCCAAAGGCATCGCTGGCAGCCGACTCGCAGCTATAAAAGGAGAAGGGAAGGAGGAGACACAACACGGCAGAGTGAAGCACAACACCTCAGTCAGTCGAAGCGAAGCGAAGCGAGCAAGAGCTAGAGCACTCTTTGCTTAGTAGGAGATTATCCACCACCACTTAGTAGAATAGCCAAAAAGGCGCTGTGATCGCCAAGAATATCAAGATAATTCCCTAATTTGTGTGTAATCCCTTCGGGGTTTCCCGAAAGGGAAAACCATATGTAAATTATGTTGTTGAAATGATGTAGTTTATTTGGTTTCACTTGGTGTTTTTACTTATGAATTTACGGGAAGAGTTCTTATGCTAGGGATCCTATAGGAGAAACCTCTGCGTGTGTAGTTCTCTGTGTAGCCCAGAGTTGGCGTTGAATGAGAACCTTATGGCTGTAGAGAAGTGTTCCCTTCGGGTGGAACTGCCTGGGAAGACGATAAGAACTTAACCTAATAAATTTGCAATTAAAACCGTCAAGTGAACGTAACTAGCTACATATGATGCAACGTAATGATAAATATGGTGAGTATCGAGTAGGATTTCACAACCTCCGTAGCACAAACAGGCCGCATATTTTGGTCTCGGCAACCAGCTAAGATCCTGCATATAAGTGATAAATTTGAAATAATCATGAATAGTAAATGAATAATCAGCCAGACAGACGCATATTATTGAAATAGTACCACCGAGAGACAATGCCCACGTGAAAAAAGTGAAGAAATCCTGAAGATTGAAGTTTGTCGGGCACTCTCTCTCGCACTTATCCATATTTTAGAAGGACACGCATGTACCCTAGTAGGACACGCGTGCATGCCACCGTATGTAAAATAAATAAGTGAGGGTCTCGCTGGCAGTCGAGCGAAGGCTCCCGAAGGCATCGCTGGCAGCCGTCTCGCAGCTATAAAAGGAGGAGGAGAGGAGGACACAACACGGCAGAGTGAAGCACAACACCTCAGTCAGTCGAAGCAAAGCGAAGCGAGCAAGAGCTAGAGCACTCTTTGCTTAGTAGGAGATTATCCACCACCACTTAGTAGAATAGCCAACAAGGCGCTGTGATCGTCAAGAATATCAAGGTAATTCCCTAATTTGTGTGTAATCCCTTCGGGGTTTCCCGAAAGGGAAAATCATATGTAAATTATGTTGTTGAAATGATGTAGTTTATTTGGTTTCACTTGGTGTTTTTACTTATGAATTTACGGGAATAGTTCTTATGCTAGGGATCCTATAGGAGAAACCTCTGCGTGTGTAGTTCTCTGTGTAGCCTAGAGTTGGCGTTGAATGAGAACCTTGTGGCCGTAGAGAAGTATTCCCTTCGGTTGGAACTGCCTGGGATGACGATAAGAATTTAGCCTAATAAATTTGCAATTAAAACCGTCAAGTGAACGTAACTAGCTACATATGATGCAACGTAATGATAAATAAGGTGAGTACCGAGTATGACTTCACAACCTCCGTAGCACAAACAGGCCGCATATTTTGGTCTCGGCAACCAGCTAAGATCCTGCATATAAGTGATAAATTTAAAATAATCACGAATAGTAAACAAATAATCAGCCAGACAGGCGCATATTATTGAAATAGTATCAAATAGTGATACCAATTATTTGAATAGTACCAAATAGTAAAGCAAATAGTTGTGAATAATAATACCAATTATTTAAATAGTACCAAATAGTAAAGCAAATAGTCGTCAATAGTGAACAGTGTTGCTACACCATGATGAATAGTAAATTCAATTTGCATTTAATAAACGCATACACTGATAAAGACCGCGTTCAGCGATCAAATATAGAATATCCATTTTATATATCCTGATATATAAAATGGATATTCTATATTTGATCGCTGAACGCGGTCTTTATCAGCGTATGCGGTTATTAAATGCTGATTTCAAATTACTATTTGCCACGGTGTAGCAAACATTGTTCACTACTATTCACAACTATTTGCTTTACTATTCAGCACTATTCAAATAATTGTTATAGTATTCAATACTATTCCAACTATTGATTCTTGTCTGGCTATTAATTTGGCTAATATTTGCTTATATGCAGGATCTATTAGCTGGTTGTCGAGACCAAATATCCGACCTGTTCGTTCTTCGCAGGTTGTGAAATTCCTACTCCGTACTCACCATATTTATCATTATGTTGCATCATATGTAGCTAGTTACGTTTACTTGACGGTTTTAATTACAAATTTATTAGGCTAAATTCTTATCGTCTTCCCAGGCAGTTCCACCCGAAGGGAACACTTCTCTACGGCCACAAGGTTCTCATTCAACGCCAACACTGGGCTACATAGAGAACTACACACGCAGAGGTTTCTCCTATAGGATTCCTAGCGTAAGAACTCTTTCCGTAAATTCATAAGTAAAAACACCATGTGAAACCAAAGAAACTACATCATTTCAACAATATAATTTACATATGGTTTTCCCTTTCGGGAAACCGCGAAGGGATTACACACGAAGTAGAAAATTATCTTAATATTCTTGGCAATCTCAGCGCCTTCTTGGCTATACTACTAGGTGGTGGTGGTGGCTAAACTACAAAGGAGAGAGTGCTCTGGCTCTTGCTCGCTTCGCTTCGCTTCCTTTCTGACTGAGGTGTTGTGCTTCACTCTGCTGTGTTGTGTCCTCCTCTCCTCCTCCTTTTATAGCTACGATACGGCTGCCAGCGATGCCTTTGAGAGCCTTCGCTCGACTGCCAGCGAGACCCTCACTTATTTATTTTACATACGGTGGCATGCATGCATGTCCTACTAGGGTACATGCGTGCCTTCTAAAATATGGATAAGTGCAAGAGAGAGTGCCCGACAAACTTCAATCTTCAGGAATCTTCACTTTTTTCATGTGGGCATTGTCTCTCGGTGGATGATTGGCTTGCCTCCAGTGTCTTCTAATTATATGAGCAATACACAGAGATTTCTCACGCTATTGGCTTTAATATTGAACTCTGTCTTCTTCTCTGATGCAAATATTCTGGCATCTGATGCATGATAATATTTTTTTTATATGTGTGGGGGGTCTTCCCCGCCAATATAATTGATATACCATATCAATATTCTGGTTGCATCAATATTCGGGGGAGGTCCTCCACGCCCGAAAAATTGATAGCAATATCAATTCAAGTATATGGCCTATTGATTAATACCAATATTCACGTATCATTAATTGTTAATCAATATGCTGTTCATGCCCAGCGATGTCCATATTGAAGCAACCAGAATATTGATATGGTATATCAATTATATTGGCGGGGAAGACCCCCCACATATAAAAAAAATTGTCATGCATCAGAAGCCAGAATATTTGCATTAGAGAAGAAGACGGAGTTCAAGATTCAAGCCTATGGTGTGAGCAATCTCTGTGTATTGCTCATATAATTAGAAGACACTGAAGGCAAGCCAATCATCCACCGAGAGACGATGCCCACGTGAAAAACGTGAAGATTCCTGAAGATTGAAGTTTGTCGGGCACTCGCTCTCGCACTTATCCATATTTTAGAAGGACACGCATGTACCCTAGTAGGACACGCGTGCATGCTACCATATGTAAAATAAATAAGTGAGGGTCTCGCTGGCAGTCGAGCGAAGGCTCCCGAAGGCATCGCTGGCAGCCGTCTCGCAGCTATAAAAGGAGGAGGAGAGAACACGGCAGAGTGAAGCACAACACCTCAGTCAGTCGAAGCGAAGCCAAGCGAGCGAGAGCCAGAGCACTCTTTTCTTTGTAGTTTAGCCACCACCACCTAGTAGTATAGTCAAGAAGGCGATGTGATCGCCAAGAATATTAAGGTAATTTCCTACTTTGTGTGTAATCCCTTCGGGGTTTCCCGAAAGGGAAAAACCATATGTAAATTATGTTTTTGAAATGATGTAGTTTCTTTGGTTTCATTTGGTGTTTTTACTTATGAATTTACGGGAAGAGTTCTTATTCTAGGCATCCTACAGGAGAAATTTCTGCGTGTGTAGTTCTCTGTGTAGCTCAGAGTTGGCGTTGAATGAGAACCTTGTGGCCGTAGAGAAGTGTTTCCTTCGGGTGGAACTGCCTGGGAAGACGATAAAAACTTAGCCTAATAAATTTGCAATTAAAACGGTCAAATGAACGTAACTAGCTACATATGATGCAACATAATGATAAATATGGTGAGTACCGAGTAGGACTTCACAATCTCGGTAGCACAAACAGGCCGCATATTTTGGTCTCGGCAACGAGCTAAGATCCTGCATATAAGTGATAAATTTGAAATAATCACGAATAGTAAATGAATAATCAGTCAGACAGGCGCATATTATTGAAATAGTACCAAATAGTAATACCAATTATTTGAATAGTACCAAATAGTAAAGCAAATAGTCATGAATAGTGAATAGTGTTTGCTACGCCGTGGTGAATAATAAATTCAATTTGCATTTAATAAACACATACGCTGATAAAGATCGCGTTTAGCGATCAAATATAGAATATCCATTTTATATAACCAAAGATTAGTTGTATAGTTGGTATCAGGTTCAGGATATAATCATTGAAAGATTAAGGTATTTAAATTTAGAAGTTAGTACACCACCACATTCTGTAACCAGAGTCATGGCATCTTTGATGGTACAAACTGAGGCATCCTGTTTCTTTTGAGCAATGGATTCAATGGCTGCTTGCGAAATCTTGCTCAGCTCAACAATTTCTTTCAAATGGTCTTGCATGATCACAGAACCACTCCTTGACTTTTTTCCTTTTCCGTCTATAGGACCACCTGCTCTTTTTCCTTTATTATTAATAATTGGCGACTCATCTTCGTCCTCACTTTCTTTCTCCTCAATTCTCATCTCTGTGGTCTTCAGCATCAACATTCTGAGGACTTTGAGGCAAGCTACCATTAGCAGGAGACCAATGGTCTTCACCAGTGTTGCGCAAGTCCTCAAAGATCTTGGCCAGAAGGTCCTCATTTTGAAGTCCAGCCTTCTGAAACCTACCACAACCTTGGTATTTCTGTCAACACTAAGTACTAAACGTTAGACATGCACGGATGGTGCAGCATTTTTTGTATGTGCAGAAAATAAACAACGACTAGTAGCTCACTTTTTTAAGACTTTTCCAACGCTCGGCAGAAGCTGTAACCGTTTGCTTCACAGAATCCCAGCCCATACCTGTGTCCTTTTTCAAACTCTTCCAAATGTAGTACGCACTTTTTAGTTTATCCCATTTGTTCTTAAACTGTCTTTTGTTGTACAGTATTCCAGTTTTCTGGTAGAATTTATCAATCACTGTCGTATACCCAGTATTATTCATATGTGTATTTGGGCGATTTCTAGCCTCAACTTGTTCCTTGAACAACTCACAAACCAAGCGAGTGTGTTCTTCATTCCACTCAGCAGTTGCTTCCATTGCTACTGTGTTCGGCATAAAGTCACGTAAGCAACGGTACCAGCTGCTAATAAAAATTAAATGAAGTTGGAGATGCACGAAACAAGTCTGCTAGTATTATTACTAATATATATGAAGGCATAAGTACCTCACAATAAATAAATTAGCTAGTACTACTAAGAAATCTGATAGTACGTCTAATCTATTATTTAGGGAAGCGACTCATTTGCAGCATATATATAAAAGGAACAGAACACACTCACATTCAGTAATCAGCTAAGTGAGAGGCGTACATTTGCACTTCGTACTAGTTATCTACAGCCAATCTGAAATCTATCTTGAATATACATGATTTTCTATGAGACCGAGTTCCTCAATCAATCTTGGCACATGTCGTGTTGGAATTTGAGAGGGGATGGGAGAGTCTTGATACAAGCAATGGGGACAGGCGAACATGAACCAATCTACAGCCTAGGGTTTGGGGATGGGAACCATACCTTAACAGGATAAATGGAAGAAGTGAGTCAGTGGTGTAGCAGGTCGCCTTCGTCGGTCTCCGGTCACAGCCGTGGCTGTCGTCGGTCGCGGCCTCGGTGACGGCCGTGGCTGCCGCCGGTCGCCTTTCTCTGTTCCTCGTATGAGAGAATGAGAGGAGATGGAACAGATTAAGCGAAGAGGTATGAGATTTTAGGGGTTAGTAATGGCAATGGTGGGTAATATCTCTTAACTTCTCTGGGCCTTTTGGATTCCACAGAAATAGAATCAACCCGTTGGTCGCTCCTCCGTGCTAGTGTATTTTCTGCTCCGCTCCTTGCCGATCCGTGGATCGTATTTTCTCGGAGCCCGGGCTTTCAGCTCTGCTCCCTCGACTCCGGTACAGAATCTGAGAGCAGGAGCCGTACCGAACACAGCCTAAGCAAGGAGTGCTCTGACTCTTGCTCGTTTTGCTTCGTTTCAACTGACTGAGGTGTTGTGCTTCACTTTGCTGTCTTGTGTCTCCTCCTCTCCTTCTTCTTTTATAGCTGCGAGACGGCTGCCAGCGATGCCTTCGGAAGCCTTCGCTTCGACTGCCAGCGAGATCCTCGCTTATTTATTTTACATACGGTAACATGCACGCGTGTCCTATTAGGGTACATGCGTGTCCTTCTAAAATATGGATAAGTGCGAGAGAGAGTGCCCGACAAACTTCAATCTTCAGGAATCTTCACTTTTTTCACATGGGCATTGTCTCTCGGTGAATGATTGACTTGCCTCCAGTGTCTTCTAATTATATGAGCAATACACAGAGATTACTCACACCGTTGGCTTGAATCTTAAACATATATATATGTGTGTGTGTGCGTGTGTGTGTGTGTGTGTATGGACTCCTCCTCCCATCCCCGTGCAACACGTGTACCTACCTAGTGCAAACTCGCCGGCGATGTTCCAAGTCCAAGTTACTTGTCTCACTGATCCATCCATCTCGCCCGCGCATGCTTTGTACTCCCTCCGTTTCTAAATATTTGTCTTTTTAGAGATTTTAACAAATGACTACATCTAAAGCAAAATGAATGAATCTACATTCTAAAATATGTCTATATACATCCGTATGTGGTAGTTCATTTAAAATCTCTAAAAAAACAAATATTTAGGAACAGAGGGAGTACTACTGGTAGTACATGGAATGATCCACACGGCATGCATGCACGCACGCACGCTGATCCGTCCATCTCGCGGTTGCCGAGCGCCCACGGAGTCTGCTCGTTTGCACATTCATCACAGGCATGTTCCACGCGAAAAAATAATACTACTGGACATGCCAGCAGCACGCACGCACGCACGCGCGCGCTCGTCCCCCATGCGGCGCCCAGCGCCAGCGGTGGCCACCTGCTTCGAGCGAGCTACACATGCTACGCTACGTAGCCAACCTCCGGCTACAGGCGCAGGACCGCGGCCCACGTACCCCTCGGTCGACCACGCGATGCGCGCGGCGTGCCCGATCGCCCGTCGACCAACCGCCGGCCGCCGCGACATTAACGCGCTCTCGCGCATGATCGGTCGATCGGCGCATCGCTTTCAGAGCTAGCTAGCTATATAGTACTCCCTCCGTCCGGTGAAAAATGTACATCTAGCTTTAAAATTTGTCCATAAAAAAGTGTACTTCCATCTTCCCAATGCATTTTAAAGTAGAAAAAACTACTTCTCTCTCATCACACGGTAATCAAGACCAATAGCAATATACACATGGTCTTCTTAATTTTTACATGCACTTAGTTCATTGGAGGTTGGATAATTAAAGAGGAGAGAGATGTTGGTTTGCACCTTTCCAATGCATTTTTTACTTAACTCCATAATTTGTCCTAAAATTTCTAGATGTACACTCTTCATCGGACGGAGGGAGTAGTACAGTATTTAAAAAAAAATTATATACAGTATTTTTTTTAAATGATTCGAAGGGTTGCAGATTGGATTGGTCCCTCGACGCATGATGCTTCGACCGGTCTCGCGCTTCAGGATGGCCGGAGTAAGTGGCACTTAATTAAGCTCCGCTCGCCAACCAATTTGTTCCCGCTGGAGCTCGCTAGCTGCTTCAGCTTCAGCTGTCAGAGAGGGATGCCCTATTCGGCTCCGTCGCCATCGTGCCTATACACAGGAATTGATGGATAACTAATTAATGTGTGTATATATATAGTTTTCGCGCCAACAGCATGGCTGGAAAATAACAAGACCAAAAGATTCCCCACAAAAAAACATGGCCAAAAGATTGCAAACAGTGTAGTACTAGTACTAGAAGACTACTAAAACTGAGCACCTACAATTGGAGATATATGGGGTTTTAACATTAAAGTATACTGCCAAGCAAATTCCCAATAATGGAGGGGCCCTTAATTAACTCTCAAATAATGAAATGATAATAATACATGGCTCAGATGCAGCCATGATTGTTTGTCACTAAGGCTAGCTACAGCAAACTTGTCTTCTGAATTTGTCCCTTATTGTGAGTTCTCTTTTTTCCTTCAGTGCAACGGTGGTGTTCTGCTTCTTTTCGGAAAAGAAAAAAGACTGTCATCTTTGGGGATCGATGAATGAAGGCGCTGCCAGTTCATCCATGGGCAAACAGAGATCATCTGCAAAACCAAGGCTGCAGTTTCGAATTACCAACCGTTTAACAAAGCAAAAAACAATTCTTCGTGCCCATCTTCTCGATGGCCAGAAACCAGCCACCTCACGTTCTCTCTTCTTCTCTTCAAGAGCGATATGATGCTGTAATAAAAATTGTACCTCCCCTCCCCTTGCCCCAGCTCAACGGCCGTTGGTGAAACGTAGCCCTTGATCAACACGTACACCGACTGTAGCCACCATTGATGATACGAAAGGACACACTAATTGAACGCTGTTTCCGCCATCAATTAGGATAATAACAGTGTCTGAACACACTACACAGACAAAACACACCTAACTTCCAGGCTCCATCAATTCTCAAGATACGCCAGATCGCCCAAGCCATGGAGACATGTCAGCACTCTCTGAAGGTAATGAAAATAGTAGCACAAGGTCAATTAGGTGCCAAATTCATTTCAGTCTCAAGTTCTGGTGGCTTAGCAGGACCCCTGAATTATGTACTAAGTTCATCAGCTCAACAAATTACTTACCTGCACTGCCTACACGGCAACAGTATACGTGTATGGACTATTAATAATCCATGCGGCTGAATTTGTTTGGGTTCCAGAGATCGGGAAGGATGAATGAATGAATTCTCTGGTTGCTATCTGAAAGTGAAGTGCCCTGTGCAGAGGGCAAAGCTAGGCAGGCAGTAATGGATGGAGCAGTACTAGCAAATTAGAACAGTACTGTAACTGTTCTGCTGTTGCCGTCTACGCACACTCCACTGCTACGAGCATTGTGGCTCGTTCAAGCGCGTGGTACTGTACATGTGCTCCTTAACGTACGCTGATTGCAGGGAATACATGCTGATCAATAAGTTTCAGGGCGCAGTAATTAAGTCTGCAAGTGGAGGAGAAGACGCTAGAGAGGCAGCACTCAAAAGATTTGAGTAGTCTCTGGTGTGGTGGATTTATTTCAACCAGTCACATTTTTTAGATTAGTCTTTTCTGAACCATTAATTTGTGATGTGACTTGACCAGTGCTTTCATTTAGAAGACTTGAGAAGTGCTTAGTTTACTTAAATGATATCACTCCCAAACTGTTTCACACTTGTTTTTATTTTAAAAGGAGGAAAGCCTCCGGCCTCTGCATTCACACTTATGGCTCTGTGCATCGTTTCATGTAGATGTCGGGGAAAACCCTCCTTAAAAAGACAGTTTCTCACTTGTCAGTGAATCGGCTCAACAATTTACAAACCTGTACTGCCTACACGGTTAACCCAGATGCAGTGGTGATAAACCATGGGCCTGCATTTGTTGCGTACCAAAGATCGGAAAGGGATAAATAAATTCTCTGAAAGTGACGTATCATGTGCAATGGGCGAAACTACGAGAGGCAGTAATGGATGTGCAGTAATAAATTTGAACAGTTGTAGCATGAGATATGTTGTTGTCGTCTACGCACGCTCTACTGCCACGAGCCTTGTAGTTTGCTCTAGCTCGTGATAATGTGCGTGTGATCCTAGAGCATCTCCTCTATTTTCTACTTAAGCGTTCGTACGGACAAGTGAAACACTGTTGGACAAAATTTGCTACCCAACCGAACCCCTTAAATCCAGCTCAAATGATCGGGTTGTCTGACATCCCTTATATCCTGTCCATATGTGGGTAGAGGGTTGTCTGACATCCCTTATATCCTGTCCATATGTGGGTAGATATAGCACGCGTTTGGATGCGACAACTATGTAGGATCCGGCCCACGTCGACCCATCCCGATCGCACAAAAACCCCGCCCAAATCAAACCCTAGCCACTTTCGCTTCACTCTTCTCATCTGATTCTCTCCCTAGCCAGACCATCACTAGTAGAAAACAGGGCTTTGGTCCAGACCTGCCCAGCCCATTAGTCTCGGTTCAGTCAGGAACCGGGACCCATGGGGGCATACGTCCCGGTTCGTGCGCCCATGGGGCCGGCCGGGCCTCGTGGGGCATTGGTCCCGGTTCCAGACACGAACCGGGACCAATGAGCTCGCTCCTGGCCCACATCCATTGGTCCCGGTTCCAGCCACGAACCGGGACCAATGTTGTGCCTATATATACCCCCTCGCCCGCAAGCAGAGCACTCCACTGCTCTGTTTTTTCTGGCCGGCTAGGGGAGGGCTTTGTGGTGCTCTAGCTCACCTCCTATGCATATGAGGTGTTCGATGAAATGCCCGAGCCACACTACTTAAGCTTTCTTCTCTCCAAGCTCGACCTCCAAGCTCCATTTTCCTCAAGATTTGTCTAGATTTAGCGGTCCGTCACGTCCCGTCCCCGTCTTCACCGCCGTCGATCGCCCGCGCCGATCTCGTCGCCGGCACCACCGTGGTGAGCCTCTTGTTCTTATCTTCTTTCTAAAAGAGAAAAATTCTTACTTGTATGATTTAGATAGATACTTGTATAATTTTCTTACTTTTATTATTGTTTGTTATTATATAGTGCGATGGTTTTGGTATCCGCCCCCGTCGGCCCTCGTCCTGTCTATGATTCGGATGTGGTATATATTGTATTTTATAACTATTTGGTTCATTTATTATTTATGACAATTATGCCGACCAACGTGACATAGATTTTATTTATCTAGGAGGTATGTGAACCGGAAATTCCAACCGACCCTATTGTCGAGAGGTTAAATTTAGTTGAAGAAGAAAACAATTACTTGAAGGAAAAAATAAAAAAAATTGAGGAGGAGAAGATGATATTGGAGTTGCATGTTGCGGATGTCGTCGATGATCACAAGATCAAGATGGATGCAATGCGCTTCAAGATTAGAAAGTATAGAAAATATGCCATTCATACCGAGGTTTGGTATCATTATGCCGTTGGATCAATTGTTACCTTGGTTGCGATTATGATCGCATTTGTTGTTGCATTGAAATGTTTTACATAGTTTCAATGTATGGTTTAATTAGATGCTCTGGAGAGCTATATGTTGTTCAATAAGAACTATGTATGTACTTTGGTTTTAATGTGATGATGAACTTCTATTAATTTGGTCACTTATCTATTCATGATGTTCTATAATGTTTTTTGACACACTTAATTATATATAATGCATGTAGATGAACCGGCAATGGATGTACGGTGACAGACACACCTCCGAGTACATTAAGGGCGTGCATAATTTTCTCGAAGTGGTTGACGCAAACAAGCAGAATGGTTTTATGTGTTGTCCATGCCCTATATGTGGGAATACGAAGTCTTACTCTGACCGGAAAATCCTTCACACCCACCTGCTTTATAAGGGTTTCATGCCACACTATAATGTTTGGACCAAGCACGGAGAAATAGGGGTTATGATGGAAGACAGCGAAGAAGAAGAGGACGATGACAACTATGTGCCCCCTGAATACGGTGATGCTGCAACGGGGGAAGCTGAAGATCAAGAGGAACCAGACGATGTGCCCGATGATGATCTCCGCCGGGTCATTGTTGATGCAAGGAGACAGTACGAAAGTGAAAAGGAGAAGCTGAAGTTCGATCGCATGTTAGAGGATCACAAAAAAGGGTTGTAGCTCAATTGCGAAGATGGCAACACAAAGCTCGGTACTGTACTGGAATTGCTGCAGTGGAAGGCAGAGAATGCTGTGCCTGACAAAGGATTTGAGAAGCTACTGAAAATATTGAAGAAGAAGCTTCCAAAGGATAACGAATTGCCCGACAGTACGTACGCAACAAAGAAGGTCGTATGCCCTCTAGGATTGGAGGTGCGGAAGATACATGCATGCCCTAATGACTCTATGTATCCTTTCGGGGAGCAGAGCAGCAATCACAGCACCTGGCCCGTGACTCTGTGTATCTATAACCTTCCTCCTTGGCTGTGCATGAAGCGGAAGTTCATTATGATGCCAGTACTCATCCAAGGCCCTAAGCAACCCAGCAACGACATTGATGTGTACCTAAGGCCATTAGTTGAAGAACTTTTACAGCTGTGGAATGGAAACGGTGTACATGTGTGGGATGAGCACAGATAGGAGGAATTTGACCTGCATGCGTTGCTGTTTATAACCATCAATGATTGGCCTGCCCTCAGTAACCTTTCAGGACAGACAAACAAGGGATACCACGCACGCACGCACTATTTAGCTGACACCAAAAGTATATACTTGGACAAATGCAGGAAGAATGTGTACCTGGGGCATCATCGATTTCTTCCGACCAACCATCAATGTCGAAAGAAAGGCAAGCATTTCAAAGGCGAGGCAGATCACCGGAAGAAGCCCGCCATGCGTACCGGTGATCACGTACTTGCTATGGTCAATGATTTACACGTAATCTTTGGAAAGGGTCCCAGCGGACTATCTGTTCCGAATGACGCTGAGGGACGCGCTCCCATGTGGAAGAAGAAATCTATATTTTGGGACCTACCCTACTGGAAAGACCTAGAGGTCCGCTCTTCAATCGACGTGATGCACGTGCAAAGAACCTTTGTGTGAACCTGCTAGGCTTCTTGGGCGTGTATGAAAGACAAAAGATACACCGGAGGCACGGGAGGACCTGCAACATTGGCACGAAAAAGATGGCATGCCTCCAAAGCAGTATGAAGGTCCTGCCAGCTACGCTCTTACCAAAGAAGAGAAGGAAATCATCTTTGAATGCCTGCTCAGTGTGACGCCCCCGGCTCAACCGTGCACTAATCATACATGCAAATGCACATGATCAAGCCTAAGGACTCACAGGAAGATATCACAACACAACTCTAAAACATAAATAAAGTCATACAAGCTTTATATTACAAGCCAGGGGCCTCGAAGGCTCGAATACATAAGCTTGCGTACAAGCATCAGTGGAAGCATCAGATATCTGAGTACAGATATGAAACAGAAACAGAAAAGCCTTTAGAAAGGTGGGGCAAAAGAAAACACTACGATCGAAAGGCGCAGGCCTCCTGCCTGGGACCCTCCGAACCTACTCCTGGTCGTCAGTCAGCTCGTAGTAGTAACCATCCTCAGGGTAGTAGTAGTAGTCGATCGACGGGGCATCTGTCTCAGGGGGCTCCGTCCTCTGGTCACGACAAACCAATATGGGGAGAAAAGGAAAACAAAGCAACCGTGAGTACTCAGAAGTACTCAGCAAGCAAGGATCTACACTACATATGCAACATTATCAAAGGAAGGCTGTATATGTGGACTGGGCTGCAGAAATGCCAGAATAGAGAGAAGGCCTAGTCCTATCGAAGACTAGCATCTTCAGAGGTCTTGCAACAATAGAAGAGAGTAGAACCGTACCATATAATGTAGCAGTATCATTAAGTCTCAACCTCACCCAGAGATCCTTTCTCGACTCCCTGCGAGAAAGCAATCCCAGAGCCATACAGTCATCAACCTCGTCCTGAGATCCCTTCTCGACTCCCTGCGAGAAGCAATCCCAGAGCCTCATATCCAGGTCTCATCTCAACGTCTAGCTGTATCGATCGGGATAAAACTCCGAGTGTCCTTTACCGTAGGACCGGCTATCGATAGATGTGTTCTTCCCTGCAGGGGTAAACCAACTTACCCAACACAATCGATTAACTCCGGCCGGACACACTTTCCTGGGTCATGCCCGGCCTCGGCCAAACGATACACCGCAACCCTATCTACAGCTCAGCAGAGAGGTCCCTGTCGGTCTATATCCTAAGCGCTCAGGGGTCTTGGGCCATCGCCCTGTGCACTCCGGGTCGGTGTGTGCAGGGTCGGGACGAGCACCACCTCAGTCCTGGATGGTACTGGCCCGGCCCGGCCACGAGGCTGAACTGGACGTCTGACAAAGCTTTCGGCTGATGCATACGATGCAGAGTGCCCATAACTCTTCCCACGTGATGGTTAGTGCTATCAGGCCAGAGGCCTACTCGGATCAAATATCCAAATCGTCAGTGGACTAGGGCTTGCGGTAACGAGCAGAGACTCACGAAAGATGTGACCCCGTCGCCCCGTCTCGAGGACTTGCCGCAAGGGCTAAGAATGCCCGGCTGCGCCTCATATTCATCACTCGGGCACCATACAGGCAACCCGTCTTCACATCACACGCGGGTACCCTTCAGGGTCGACCCGCCTTTCCAAGTAACAATAGTACAGTCCAAGTATCCGTGTGTCCATAACATCGGGGGAATCCGAGGTATCACCCTCGTTGGATTCCTACTCGATGTATCCGTCAAGGTGAACTCGGAGGAATCACCCTCGCTGGGTTCACACTTGAGGTGTTGTACAACGGCGTCGTTATCGGAAGCGGTGAAGGAGGAATCACCCTCGATGACCATGACCGAATAGCTACTCTACAGAGTTAACATCAGAAGTGCTACACGAGGTATCACCCTCGGCACTCGATAGTAACGCTGCAGTGTCGTTACAACTAAGGGGGTGATGTGCGGTGCCGGGGCCTGGTCTTCAATCCCGTTGATCGGGTCTTCGGATAATCCAGCGGGGCAGTCGGGATAAGTGGGGTCACTGATAGGTCTCTACCCAGCCTATACTAAGCAGTTTAGGATATGCAGGTAATTATCAACACCAGGTTACAATAAACAGGCTATGCATCAGAATAGGTAAAGCAGTAGCAGCAACAATTCTAATGCAAGCATGAGAAATTAGAATGGGCGATATCGGGATGATCAAAAGGGGGGGGGCTTGCCTGGTTGCTCGGCGGCAAGGGCAAGGTCGTCAATGGTGGCGTCGGGCTCCTGAGTTGCGTCGGTCTCGGGGACGACGTCGGTGTCAGGGTCTACCGAGAGAGAAGAGGGGGAGGAAACAGTATAAATACACAGCAAACATGAGCAACACAATGTACGATATGACAATATGCAGTGCCGGGGTGTCCTAACGTATGGTTGCACGTCACCGAGGAAGGGGGAATCCATCCGGGAATGTTTTCCCGGTCCCGGACATTTGTCAGATAGATGACCGGAGGGGAACGGTTCCATATTCGGATAGTTAGGGACGTGTGGCGGACGAACGGACCGCCTGTTCGGATTTGTCTCGTCATTCTGAGCAACTTTCATGTACAAAGTTTTTCGATCCGAGCTACGGTTTATTTTATACGATTTTTCAAAGTTTTAAACATTTTCTGAATTTATTTTTTAATTCAAAAATAAAGGTTAAATGCTAGGTGTACCCAGCCATGTGTACATAGATTGTACACAGAGGCTGACATACGGGCCAGGGGGACCCAGTTGACCAGTCAAAGTTTGACTGGTCAACAGGGCGTGGGGCCCCCTGTCATTGACTCACCGAACTAATTACAGATTAGGTAGTTAATTAGCATATTAAGTTAATTAAGCAAACTTTAATTAAGTTAATTAATTAATTTATATATTTTTTTCTCTTTTTTTGTCTCTTTTCTTTTATAGGGGACGGGCCCCACTGGGCAGTGGCTCCAGCGGCCACCCGGCGCTGTGCGCAGGCACGGGCTCGGCCATGGCCGGCCGAGCGGCACGGCAGCGGAGGGCGGCCCCGGCACGGCCAGGCGCGGCCCCGGCACGGCCAGGCGCGGCCCCGGCGCGGCCTGGCCCGGCGAGGAGGTGCGGCGAGCGCGGCGGGAGTAGAGGCAGCGTGGCTGCAGCGGAGCGACCGGGGCAGCAGCAGCTACGGCAGTACGCGGCGCACGGCGTGGCCGAGCGCACGCAGAGGCAGGGATGCTGGAGCCGGCGCGCGCGCAGCAGCAGTCCATCAGCGGCAAGGCAGCAGCCGAGCAGCAGGGGCCGCGGGTGCTCGTGCGTCAGGAGCAGCGAGTGGTAGCAGGCGCGAGCGCGTGGGATGCAGAGGGCGCAGCGAGGGGGCGAGCGTGACAGGGTGTGCGTGCGCGCGATGCGCGCGTCCGGAGCGCGGACGGTCAGGGCGACCGCGAGCTCGGGCGAGGTTCGTGCGGCGCGGGTCGCAGGCAATGGTGGGTGCGAGCATGAGCTCGAAAGGAGCTCGGGCGCGGTTCGTTGGTCTACGGCTACGGCAGGAAGAGGCTAGGGGCATGGGGATCGAAGAAAACGGGACGAGGGGGAGCGTGTGCTCACGGTGGTTCGGTAGGGGAGGGCAGCAGGCTCGGGGAGGATCGACGACGCCGGAGTTGACGAATCGTGCGGTGAGTTCCGGTGGGGCAGAGGTTGAGGACGGCGTCGAGGAGCTCGATGCGTAGACGTTGAGCTCCAACGGGTGGCCTCAGGCGATGTAGGAGACGACGGCGGTTCTTCCGAGCGTGGTTTCGGGCGTCGAGGTCGCCGGTGGCAACACGGGCGAGTAGGCGGCGGCGACGGTTGCGCTCGGGGGGAGAGGGGGAGAATGGGGGAAGGTGGGTTGAGGCCATATAGGCCACGGGGTGGCCGGCTGGGCTGTGTGTGCACCGAGGCCACTAGGGGCCCATGTGCACAGTAGACCTCTAGGCCCATTTCCTTTTATCTTTTTCTGTTTTATATTTCTGACACCATTTTCTATTTTATTTTTGTACCAAACGATTTTTGGTAAACATGAAATTTGACAAATAAATAATAGGGATTATTTTGAGCTAGCACAAAAAATTTGGGGGCAATTAGAGTTAAATAAATAATCATTTATTTTGAAAAGGCCATTTTATTCATTGTTGGACCACTTATTAATTTCCTAGGAATTTATTTGTGAGCCAAGTGAAGTTGGTTTCAATATTACAATGATCAGGGGAATTTATAGGATTATTCGAACATTTTAGTTGTATCGTTCGAAGAAATAATTATTTCACTTGAAATTTAAATTTGAATTTGACTGTGATTTTGGACGACTGGCCATTTGCTTAGTAATCATGATGACATGGCCTGATTAGCATGTGGTCACTGTAGTTAACCCCTGGGGGTGTTACAAATCTCCTCCACTACAAGAAATCTCGTCCCGAGATTTAAGAGGGGAGTAAGGGGAAAGGTTTGGTTACGAATCTAACGAATCTTCTCAGAGAAGTCGACCCATTGCGTTGATGTCTTCATTTCTCTGCATCACTGCACCATGATGAAGTTGTCGTTCTTCCTTCAGTATCTTCAACGTACTTACGAAGGGACAAGGGGTAACTCGACAATGATAGAATGCTTAAAGGGGTAATCATATGGAGGTTTTTCCATGAACGAACACAAGGGTATCTCTCGAGTTGAAATTCAAGAAAGTCATCGAGAGCAAGGTACGGAGGTGCAATAAGAAGCTTCAACCGGATAGGCAATCGTTCGTTGCCTGAAACAGAGGGTGAAAGGGGTTCAGAGCAATGGGAATAAGCATTGCGTATGATACCAGAATAGATCACTAGGTGGGTGGCTCGTGATGTACTTACGAAGCCAAGCGCGAGAAACAATTTTGGAAAACAGGGATGTACAGGAGAGTCAGTTTTCGATCCTGTGGAACTGTGGGTTATGGACCCACCATGTGGTTCGAAAGTAGGAAGGACGTTGACGTATTGCACGGTCATGGTAGCAAGGCATGTCAGAGGATAGCCTGTCATCTATGTCGGTGACAACATCGGTACCAAGGGCGAGGGACGAAGAGAACCATTTTCCTGCTTGTTGAATGAGGCGGACCAATAGGCAAAGTTCTCGTCCATCGGTGGTTACCGAAATGTCATCAACAATAGTAACAAGGTTTTACTGATCGAGTGGTACAACGAGGTGCTTACCTAAGCAGGGAATTATCATTGCTTAGTTAAGTCAGATTACAAGAAAGGTTAAACCAAACAATGGAAAGGAAAAGTGATTAGTATACTAATCAGAACAATGGAAAGGAAATGTGTTTACACACAAGAATTGGGGTATATCCTTCCCAAGGAAAAGCGGAGCATGATATACATGAAAGGACAGCAAGTCCAAAAGCACTTAGATAACGGGGGCGAGGAAAGAATTATGGTATTACCCATACAACGGTGTTTGGATAATCGATCAAGAAACAATTAGCATTGCGCTGCCAATGTTCTTGTTGATATTCGGAATACCCCTGTCATGCTTCGAGGTAGCATTAACATGGTGTTTCAAACAAAGATTGAATCTGAAGGTCACAAGAAGTATCAAGGAGCAATTTCAAGAAAAGCAAGGGGCTCAAGGTATAGCCAAAACATGACCAAGTCTGTGTTGGCCGGAAGCAAGGATGTGGTCGATGATATCGCAAATCAACGAGGGGCAAGGATGGTATTTCTCATCATGAGTCCAATTGATATCCTGGAAGAGCTCAGAATGCTGATGATGATCACAACACACTTGTCGAGAGGTTCCATGAAGATGTAATCGATCGGCGATGACATCAAGTCAAAGAAATGATGAAGCAAAAGGTTATTGGAACCATGGGTGCGACACAAACTCGAAATCAAGTTTGTTGTTCAAGAGAAATGATATGATGAGGAAATTCGACATAAGATTAGCTCACCGTCGAAATTTGTGCTCTGGGAAGAAGGACCAGGTAGCACTGTTAAAATTAGCTCGATAATATGTAGCCGATCAGGCTAGGGATGGCATGATGGAGTAGTAAACTTCCCAGCAACAAGTACTAGGAGTACTAAATCACAGAGCAGAATCGATTCATTGTTCGGTGGTCTCGGTTGACGACAACCTAGAACCCGTGGAGTGACTATGACAGGGAAAAGGTATCACTCCATCGGAGAATCCATAGGACGTAGTACAATAGGATGATATCCTCAAGACGGTAGGGGGGTAATACGTGAAGGTAGACCAAGATCGAGGTTGGGCAGGTGAAATGATCTGCAGAAGACAAGTATTTCAACTTGTCCCGGAAATGGAATCGAGGAGAAATATGGTCGGAACCACGATTGCAAAGGATCAATTCACCGGTACAAGATGAATTAGTACCAAGGAAACAATTATTTTTACGAGCAGCTTCCATGATAGGTTCTACATCGTGTCTATGGGCATGAACGCAAAAGTTCAAGGTCGACTCCCACTTCTTCCATGCATAACCTTCCATTCACTTCTCGTTTCGAAGAAGTTGTAGTGCTGAAAATTTATCTGGTGAAGCACCAGAAGGGTATGACTCGTAGAATTTTCTGGGTTCTTGCTGATGGCAGAAGCATAGATACAACCCATCGGGACATTTTACGAATCCACACAACCATCAACCAAAGCAAGGGATGCGAGTTCGAAAGCAGAGTATCGTAGTCAAAGCAGATGATACAATGTACCGGGGGTACTAAATATCAAGGGAATAGCCCATAAGATGCTTGAATATGAAGGATACTGTCGGATATTATTACAACAAAAGATCAGGTAGACGACAAAGGATCTGACGTGAGTAGCGATACTCAACCAGAAGAAGAAGAAATGCAAGGGCATCGGTTTATGGAAACATTTGAATAATTCGATGCTTAAATGCGAAGGGTTTACGATTCCAAAATCGGGGAATCAGAGGCAGAGGCTCTGATAAAAAGATGAGTATGTTGAATAGAATTAGATGGCAAATCGGAAGGATGAATTAGTAGGACACAACTGATGATTGCGAGTATTCGCACACATGTTGAATCAATAGGATTAGAATGATAGTGACAAGGGGTATCAACGATGTTTACTTGACATATGGAACTAACCATAATGCAAGCAGATCAGAAGAATATCAAAAGCAGTAGGCTGCAGAGAATTTTTTTTGGAAGGTCGTATAGTAATACGAGGTATTTCGTGAAACACAAGAACAACTGGGGATGAACGGATCCCCGGTAATGTGACAAATTATTCGTAAGTGTAATCATACGGTAGGGAACTGCAAGGCAGTAGGGACGAAGGACTTTTGGGAACATCGGAAGGTAATTCGATAAGTCGGATGGAACAAAAGAGTAGCTGGAATGAGTATATGAACGACAAGTGTATGCAGTTATCCATCAGGATTTATCGGTGGTAGGGAATTGCAAAGACGGCGAGTACAAGAGTCTCGGGAAATCAACATAGAGTATCGTTGGAATCTTCGGATAAAGCAGGCGATCATCTGGAATGACGGGGCTCTCCGGGAGAAAGTAATTACGAGAACCTATAGTCAGAGTTTGTAAAATCTTTAACCCGAGTAGAAGAGAGATTAGAGTCCCAGAGTATAGACGAGGAATAAAAGATACTAATACCACCCACTTGGCGACGTGGGCCCGTAAGCCACACAGCCAAGTTAGTAAAACAGTTTTGGACCACTAGACTTCAACTTCGGCCAAGGAGTTGGAAAGGGGGATTCCTACAGGCACCCGGCTCTGATACCAACTTGTGATGCCCCCGGCTCAACCGTGCACTAATCATACACGCAAATGCACACGATCAAGCCTAAGGACTCACGGGAAGATATCACAACACAACTCTAAAACATAAATGAAGTCATACAAGCTTTATATTACAAGCTAGAGGCCTCGAGGGCTCGAATACATAAGCTTGCGTACAAGCATCAGCGGAAGCATCAGATATCTGAGTACAGATATGAAACAGAAACAGAAAAGCCTTTAGAAAGGCGGGGCAAAAGAAAACACTACGATCGAAAGGCGCATGCCTCCTGCCTGGGACCCTCCGAACCTACTCCTGGTCGTCAGTCAGCTCGTAGTAGTAACCATCCTCAGGGTAGTAGTAGTAGTCGATCGACGGGGCATCTGTCTCAGGGGGCTCCGTCCTCTGGTCACGACAAACTGATATGCGGAGAAAAGGAAAACAAAGCAACCGTGAGTACTCAGAAGTACTCAGCAAGCAAGGATCTACACTACATATGCAACATTATCAAAGGAAGGTTGTATATGTGGACTGGGCTGCAGAAATGCCAGAATAGAGAGAAGGCCTAGTCCTATCGAAGACTAGCATCTTCAGAGGTCTTGCAGCAATAGAAGAGAGTAGAACCGTACCATATAATGTAGCAGTATCATTAAGTCTCAACCTCACCCAGAGATCCTTTCTCGACTCCCTGCGAGAAAGCAATTCCAGAGCCATACAGTCATCAACCTCGTCCCGAGATCCCTTCTCGACTCCCTGCGAGAAGCAATCCCAGAGCCTCATATCCAAGTCTCATCTCAACGTCTAGCTGTATCGATCGGGATACAACTCCGAGTGTCCTTTACCGTAGGACCAGCTATTGATAGATGTGTTCTTCCCTGCAGGGGTGCACCAACTTACCCAACACGCTCGATTAACTCCGGCCGGACACACTTTCCTGGGTCATGCCCGGCCTCGGCCAAACGATACACCGCAACCCTACCTACAGCTCAGCAGAGAGGTCCCCGTCGGTCTATATCCTAAGCGCTCAGGGGTCTTGGGCCATCGCCCTGTGCACTCCGGGTCGGTGTGTGCAGGGTCGGGACGAGCACCACCTCAGTCCTGGATGGTACTGGCCCGGCCCGGCCACGAGGCTGAACTGGACGTCTGACAAAGCTTTCGGTTGATGCATACGATGCAGAGTGCCCATAACTCTTCCCACGTGATGGTTAGTGCTATCAGGCCAGAGGCCTGCTCGGAACAAATATCCAAATCGTTAGTGGACTAGGGCTTGCGGTAACGAGCAGAGACTCACGAAAGATGTGACCCCGTCGCCCTGTCTCGAGGACTTGCTGCAAGGGCTAAGAATGCCCGGCCGCGTCTCGTATTCATCACACGGGCACCATACAGGCAACCCGTCTTCACATCACACGCGGGTACCCTTCAGGGTCGACCCGCCTTTCCAAGTAACAATAGTACAGTCCAAGTATCTGTGTGTCCATAACATCAGGGGAATCCGAGGTATCACCCTCGTTGGATTCCTACTCGATGTATCCGTCAAGGTGAACTCGGAGGAATCACCCTCGCTGGGTTCACACTTGAGGTGTTGTACGACGGCGTCGTTATCGGAAGCGGTGAAGGAGGAATCACCCTCGATGACCACGACCGAATAGCTACTCTACATAGTTAACATCAGAAGTGCTACACGAGGTATCACCCTCAGCACTCGATAGTAACGCTGCAGTGTCGTTACAACTAAGGGGGTGATGTGTGGTGCCGGGGCCTGGTCTTCAATCCCGTTGATCGGGTCTTCGGATAATCCAGCGGGGCAGTCGGGATAAGTGGGGTCACTGATAGGTCTCTACCCAGCCTATACTAAGCAGTTTAGGATATGCAGGTAATTATCAATAGCAGGTTACAATAAACAGGCTATGCATCAGAATAGGTAAAGCAGTAGCAGCAGCAATTCTAATGCAAGCATGAGAAATTAGAATGGGCGATATCGGGATGATCAAAAGGGAGGGGCTTGCCTGGTTGCTCGGCGGCAAGGGCAAGGTCGTCAATGGTGGCGTCGGGCTCCTGAGTTGCGTCGGTCTCGGGGACGACGTCGGTGTCAGAGTCTACCAAGAGAGAAGAGGGGGAGGAAACAGTATAAATACACAGCAAACATGAGCAACACAATGTACGATATGACAATATGCAGTGCCGGGGTGTCCTAACGTATGGTTGCACGTCACCGAGGAAGGGGGAATCCATCCGGGAATGTTTTCCCGGTTCCGGACATTTGTCAGACAGATGACCGGAGGGGAACGGTTCCATGTTCGGATAGTTAGGGACGTGTGGCGGACGAACGGACAGCGTGTTCGGATTTGTCTCGTCGTTCTGAGCAACTTTCATGTACAAAGTTTTTCGATCCGAGCTACGGTTTATTTTATACGATTTTTCAAAGTTTTAAACATTTTTTGAATTTATTTTTTAATTCAAAAATAAAGGTTAAATGCTAGGTGTACCCAGCCCTGTGGACACAGATTGTACACAGAGGCTGACATATGGGCCAGGGGGACCCAGTTGACCAGTCAAAGTTTGACTGGTCAACAGGGCGTGGGGCCACCCTGTCATTGACTCACCGAACTAATTACAGATTTGGTAGTTAATTAGCATATTAAGTTAATTAAGCAAACTTTAATTAAGTTAATTAATTAATTAATATAATTTTTATATATTTATTTTTTTCTCTTTTTTTGTCTCTTTTCTTTTACAGGGGACGGGCCCCACTGGGCAGTGGCTCCAGCGGCCACCCGGCGCTGTGCGCAGGCACGGGCTCGGCCATGGCCGGCCGAGCGGCACGGCAGTGGAGGGCGGCCCCGGAACGGCCAGGCGCGGCCTGGCCCGGCGCGGAGGTGCGGCGAGCGCGGCGGGAGCAGAGGCAGCGTGGCTGCAGCGGAGCGACCGGGGCAGCAGCAGCTACGGCAGTACGCGGCGCATGGCGCGGCCGAGCGCATGTGGAGGCAGGAATGCGGTAGCCGGCGCGCGCGCAGCAGCAGTCCATCAGCGGCAAGGCAGCAGCCGAGCAGCAGGGGCCGCGGGTGCTCATGCGTTAGGAGCAGCGAGTGGTAGCAGGCGCGAGCGCGTGGGATGCAGAGGGCGCAGCGAGGGGGCGAGCGTGACAGGGTGTGCGTGCGCGCGATGCGTGCGTCCGGAGCGCGGACGTTCAGGGCGACCGCGAGCTCGGGCGAGGTTTGTGCGGCGCGGGTCGTAGGAGATGGCGGGTGCGAGCATGAGCTCGAAAGGAGCTCGGGCGCGGTGCGGTGGTCTACGGCTACGGCAGGAAGAGGCTAGGGGCATGGGGATCAAAGCAAACGGGACGAGGGGGAGCGTGTGCTCACGGTGGTTCGGTAGGGGAGGGCAGCAGGCTCGGGGAGGATCGACGACGCCGGAGTTGACGAATCGCGCGGTGAGTTCCGGCGGGGCAGAGGTTGAAGACGGCGTCGAGGAGCTCGATGCGGAGACATTGAGCTCCAACGGGTGGCCTCAGGCGATGTAGGAGACGACGGCGGTTCTTCCGAGCGCGGTTTCGGGCGTCGAGGTCGCCGGTGGCAACGCGGGCGAGTAGGCGGCGGCGACGGCTGCGCTCGGGGGGAGAGGGGGAGAATGGGAGAAGGTGGGCTAGGGTTAGGTGGGTTGAGGCCATATAGGCCATGGGGTGGCCGGCTGGGCTGTGTGTGCACCGAGGCCACTAGGGCCCATGTGCACAGTAGACCTCTAGGCCCATTTCATTTTATCTTTTTCTGTTTTATATTTCTGACACCGTTTTCTATTTTCTTTTTGTACCAAACGATTTTTGGTAAACATGAAATTTGACACATAAATAATAGGGATTATTTTGAGCTAGCACAAAAAGTTTGGGGGCAATTAGAGTTAAATAAATAATCATTTATTTTGAAAAGGCCATTTTATTCATTGTTGGACCACTTATTAATTTCCTAGGATAAAACACAGTAATATTAAATAGCAGGAAAAAGAATCACTCCAAATTCTATTTTTATAGTAAAGTTAATCACAAACTAGTGATTCACACAAATTTCAAAGAATTCAAATTTAAACTATTCAAATTGGAAAACTAATGACACTAATAGAAAGTTTATAATATTTATTACCTAAAAGCAAAAATAATTAAAAAATAAAGCAAAAAAAAGAAAATAAATAAAGCAAAAAACAAAACAAAAAAAATGGAAAAAATAGAAAAAAAATGCCACCTACTTGGCCACCACGGCCTGAATACGACTAGAAACCCAACCACGGGCCAGGATTCATGCCCGCAGAAGGCCCAGTAGGCCCACAGGCAGCGGAGTGTCAGGTTAGGCCCGTAAGCCTGCATTTGAGAGGAGCTCGAGAGGGCAGCGGCAGTGGGGCTTATAAACCACTCCGCGCCCCTCTCAACTAGCGAGGTGGGACTAAACTTTTGGCCGCGGGCAGCACAAGGCCTTTGGTCCCGGTTGGTGCCACCAACCGGGACTAAAGGGGGGCATTGGTCCCGGTTCGTGGCACCAACCGGGACCAAAGGTCTCCTTTTCCCGCCCTTTGGGCTGCTGAAAAGAGACCTTTGGTCCCGGTTGGTGGCACCAACCGGGACTAAAGGGGGGCATTGGTCCCCGTTTGTGCCACGAACCGGGACCAATGTTTCGTGTATATAAGAAAAACTTAGCAGTTTCTCCAAAAATCACTTCTTCTCCTCGTCGTCGCCGCCCCTGCCCCAATCGCCGTCAGGCTGCTCCACCTCGCCATCGTCGCCGACGCCGTCAGGCCCGCCCCTGCCCACCTCGCCGCCGACGCCACCCCGCCCGCCCCGCCGCCGACGCCGCCCGCCCCGACACCGCCCGGCCCGATGCCGACGCCGCCCGCCCTGCACGCCCCGACGCCAACGCCGCCCGGCCCGCCCCTGCCCGCCCCGACGCCTCCTCTGTGAGCACCGCCGCCGCCGCCGCGTTGCTATTTTTTTATATATATGTTTTTTTGTTATATATATATGCTTTCTTTTTATATGTATGTATGTATGTATTTTTTAAACTTTTTATATGTATGGGAAAGAGGAAGAAGGAAGAAGGAAGAAGGGAAGAAAAAGAAGGAGAGGAAAAAGGGGAGAAAAAAGAGAAGAAGAGGAGAAAAAAATAAGAAGAGAAAGAAGGAGGAAGAAGAGGAGAGAAAAAAATAAGAAGAGGAAGAAGAAGAAAAAAAAAGAGGAGAAGAAGAAGGAATAGAGGAGAAGAATAAAAAATAGATTAATAATATTAATCTATTTTTTATTCTTCTCCTCTATTCCTTCTTCTTCTCCTTTTTTTTCTTCTTCTCCTCTTTTGTTTTCTCTTCTTCTTCCTCTTCTTAATTTTTATCGGGAACGAGGGTGTCGAGGATCACCGAGCGGTCGAGGGTCGGGAACTAGGGTAGAGGGTCGAGGAACGCCGAGGGGTCGAGGGTCGAGGAACGCCGAGGGGTCGAGGGTCGGGAACTAGGGTAGAGGGTCGTGGATCGCCGAGCGGTCGAGGGTCGTCCAGGGGTCGAGGGTCCAGATTTATCAAGAATGCCCCCATTATGGATGTGCACAAGTTGATCCAATTTTTTTCTGATCTCATCTATAATATATATATTCTTCTATATGTCACGTTGTCTGTCAAAGTATTGAAGAAATCCATAGCTTCATCATTTGCCAGAAGTAACAGGCGTATGATGCTACGAAGCTCTTCAAAGTTGTTTTGGAACAGAGTTCCTGATAGAATAATTCGCCTTTTGGTACGAATTTCAGCAAAGGCCTTCCAAATAGCGATATTCGGAAGGCTCTTGCTGAACTTTGTACCGAAAAGCGAATTATTCTATCGGGAACTCCGTTCCAAAACAACTTTGAAGAGCTTCGTACCATTATGCGCCTATCATTTCCGGCTAATGATGAAGTCATGGTTTTCTTGAATTCTTTGACACTCGACAACGTGACATATAGAAGGGTAGATGAGATCAGGAAAAGTATGGACCATTTTCTGCACATCCAGAATGGCGTCATTTTGTTAAATCCCTTGTCGGTCCGGACGTCGGACATTCATGAGAGAGGCGGTCCGGCCCAAACCCTAGAAGCATTGTCGAGGCCACCCCAAACCCTAGAAGCGTTGCCTAGGCCACCCCAAACCCTAGAAGCGTTGTCGAGGCCACCCCAAACCGTAGAAGCGTCGAGCTAGCTAGGTCTACATTTGCACTAATATATCCATCTGTCATGTTTGTATATTAATTGCCATGTTGTAATATTTGCAGAAACTATGGAGCACCGAGACATCGAAGCAGAACAGTTGTTGGGGGACATAATCCTCGGCGGAGGTGATGTCTTGTCGTATCTCAACGACACCGATGGTCTGGAAGGAGAGGGTGAAGCAGGCTCCGGTGATCGAACAATGGAGGTGGAAGGACATGATTATGATGGCTGCGGTGAAGGAATGCCGGTGGAAGAAGGAGACCGTGATGACTGCTCCGGTGAGCGAACGGAGGAAGGAGCTGTTGCAAAGTCCGGCGAGGTATATATATTAATTAAGCCTGTGCTGACTAGCTAATTGATGCATTAATTGTTTTGGTATGTACACATATTAACTCTCTTCTTTCTTCTTTTCTAGCCCTCCGGATCGAGCCAAACTTTGGTAACGAGACGAGGCCCGAAGAAAAGGTTGCGCCAGGATGAAAGGTTCACGGTCACAGCAATCAAGGGCGATGGCCAACCAATTGAACCCAGCCGGACCAAGGAAGAATTTTCTGCTCAGTGCGGGGTTCTTGTTAGGGACATGATCCCGATCAGCATCCACCAATGGAATAAGCCTAAGAGCGAAGACCCTCAAGTGTCTTTTGTCAACGATAGACAGAAAGATGATCTTTGGACCGCGCTTAAATCAAATTTCACCCTACCGCCAGAGGAGGATCCGGATAAGCCATTTATAGAGCCATTGGTCAAGGCTCATGCTCTTAAGAAGATGGCAGATCTATTCAGGAGGTGAAAGAATGAGTTGAAATCAATGTTTGTCGACAAAGGGAAGACTCCAGAATTCATCGGCCGATTTGAGAAGATAAGAGATCACTGGCCCGCATTTGTGGCCCACAAGACATCGGAGAAGAGTAAGAAGATGTCAGCGACAAACAAGAAAAATGCTGCAAAGAAGGAGCATTACCATCGCACGGGGTCAGGTGGCTACCTCAAAGCCCGGCCGTTGTGGGACAAGGCTGAGAAGGACCTGCTTGATAAAGGGGTCGAACCAGAGACATTGAACTGGCCAGACCGTTCAAGGACTTGGTTCTTCGGGGTTGGGGGAACCTTGGACCCTGAAACAGGGAAGTGCCGTTGGACGAAGGAGCAACTTGAAATACCCGTCAAGAAGCTTCAGAAGTATATCGCTGCAGCGCAGCAAGGGACGTTCGTTCCCGACAGAGAGAATGACGAGCTCACACAGGCCCTCGGGAATCCTGAGCACCCAGGACAAACACGAGGCACGGCAAGCTCCGTTGCGTGGAAGGTTGGGTTTCCCAGCGCAGGCGGCTACAAAACCCGGGAGAGGAGGAGGAAAGTGGAGCAGACCGAACTGCAGAAGCTGAATGCAAGGGTACGAGCGCTAGAGGAACAAGCACTACTAGTTCAGAGCCAGTGACCTGCCGAAGCTACCCCAGAAGCTACCCCACCATCTCAGCGGAGAAGCAGCGTGGCTTCCATCGAACTCCTTCAGCAGCCTGACTTCACGGCTCCCAGCTACCCCATGGATGCTATCACGGAGGCTCAAGATTGCCACCTTATGACGCAATGGCAGCACCTCAAAGTCAAGGCGGATGTCGGCTCTGTTACACCTCCTGAACCCGGCGCAACTTTTCACTGCCTTCCGATTCCACAAGGCTATGCTGTTGTGATGGTCGATGAAATAACGGAGGGATTTGAGGAGCTCGAGCTTGACCACCCTACCGGTGAAGGGGAGACTCAGCTGGGTCTTACTCTGAAGACTCCATGTCTATGGCGGAAGGAGCTCATCAACCTTCCGAACTAGACGCCTCCTCCTCCTCCTCCGGCGAGTCAGGGCACTCCGCCTCCTCCTCCGGCGAGTGATCAGGGCACTCCGCCTCCTTCTCCGGCTGCTCCGGCGCGTGGCGGCACTCCGCCTCCTTCTTCGCCTGCCTCCTCCTCCGCCTCGTCAGCAACAGCGAAAGACAGCCGCCGCCGCTCCGGCTGCTCCGGCGCGTCGTAGCACTCCGCCTCCTTCTCCACCTCGTAATCAACGAAGGAAGACAGCCGCAGCCGCTCCGGCTGCTTCGGCGTCTAGCAGTACAGCCAGAGGCGAGAGGCAATACAGATTCGGTCCATCTCTCAAGCCTCTAGAGAAGTTACCATACGAGATGACCGAGGAGGAAAACGCGCAGATCTGTCAAGCCCAAGTGAAGGACTTTTTTGCAAAGAAAAATCCACCTCCGGAGGAGAATATAGATCCGGTGAAATTGAAGCGCACTTTGGATGCCCTGAAGCGACCACCACCGCCTCCGCCGGATGATAACCATGTCCGCGCTCTTAAAAAGGCAGTGGAAGGAGCGCGCCGGTCGGGAACTACTTCAAGTGACAAAAGGTTACAAGAACGAAGAAGTGGGAATAAAATTCCCCAGCTCGGCGAACAGGCAAACCAATCGTGCCCCCCGCTCAAGGTGTCTAGCGATATCGTCGCAAATCTGCCTGGGATGCTGCCCGGTACCAATCCTGGTGATTACCTGCCCGACGATGCACATTTTGATACAATGGAGGTGGACGAACACAAATACCGGTACGGGAAGCCTCTCGTCAAACCTGGTGATCCTCCTCTAACAACGATGATGCGAAGATTCCATAAGTGGTACATGGACACCTACAAGTCTGGGAAGGATATTTTGACGCTGACAGTTAAAGAGGAGCACGACCTCGTTGGAATTGATCTGTTGTCTATTCCATTTGAGGAGTTCTTCCAGTTTTTCAATCAAAAGGCCCTCGATAAAATAATCATCACTTGCTACTGTCTGTAAGTACTATACTTCTGTAATTAAGTCTCTATATATAGCTCAGCTCTTTCATTGCATGTATATATAATTATCCTCACTATATTATGCAGATTGAAGATCATCGAATGTAGAAAAGCACAAATCTATGATATTGGGTTCATTAACACAAATCTCATAGATGAATGGACGGTTAAATATAATGCGAAAGAAACCGAGGCCAACTTGCTACAATCGTTGCTTAAAAATCAAAACAAAGATAAAATACTCTTTCCTTACAACTTCAAGTGAGTGTTACTGTCGTCTGCATATTCGGTTTCCCTTATTACTCGAGGTTATAGTAATGTAATTGATGAGTTATTCATGCGTGCGCAGCTTCCACTTTATTCTCTTAGAGATTAAGCTTGAGCAGGGACTAGTAACCGTCTTAGACTCAAGACGAAAAGATCCCAAGGAGTATGCGACCATGACTGAAATTCTCCAGAAGTAAGTTCAATCGATCATTATCGCACCATATCGGCAACTTTGTTCATTTCCTGATATCAAGTAATTATTTTCTTTGTCTCGCAGGGTTTGGAAAGTGTTCACCGCAGAAGCTCCGGGACTGCCGGGGGAGCTGCGATTTACACACCCGAAAGTAAGTACTACTAGCTAGTTCCGCGCATCTCCCATTGATTCTAGCTAGTTTCATCAATACCATTTATAATGCTTGATTATCAGTTTGATTGACCTCTATTTCTCGTAAAGTGGTTGTGGCAGGAAGGCGGGAATAATTTTTGTGGATACTACGTTTGCGAGTTCATCTACAACGCGACGACCTTTAAACGGGGCTACTCTGAAAAACAATATGAAGTGCGTAAGCAATAATATTCACAATTTTATCTTATTACCATCATTTGTGTTGAGTTTCATCCATATATATGTATTGACCCCCTTCTTCAAATTAGATGTGGCAGATGCGGAATGAACTCCTACCACAAGATCGCATAAAAGCAATTCAAGAGGAATTGGCGGGATTCTTTCTTGACCACGTCATCAATCCAGCCGGAGAATACCATGTGGAACTTTACATCAGATGTTAGGGATTGTAAGAGATCTTATATTGTATATATGTAGCTAGTAGCGTCGGATAGATATACGAAAACTTGTTGTTCGACCAATCTCTCGGAGAAGGAGGAGGTCGATCACTTCTCTCTGTATATGTTCATGACGATCTTGTGTACTTAATGGTTTCCTTCATTTGCTTACTAGCTAGCGTGTCGAGTCCTCTCTATACGTATAGTACGTTGGCGTCGACCAAGCACGGAGATAAGAGAGGACACTTCTCTCTATTAGCTAGCTAACACAATATATGAAACCTCTAAATTAAACCCTACAAAAACCCCAAACCCCCCCCCCCCCCCCTTTAAAAAAAACAAAAACCCCAGCCCCTGAACTGCTGACGCGTGGACGCTTTTTGGTCCCGGTTGGTGCAGGGCCTCCTGCCTGGGCAAGCCGCAGCGGCCACGTGGAGCCCCATCTGTCCTGGTTCGTAGGCGAACCGGGACTAAAGCCTTTAGTCCCGATTCCAGAACCGGGACAAATGGGCCTCTGGAACCGGAAAAAATGGGCCTTTTTCTACTAGTGCATGGCCGGATCCAACAGCGGCTCATCTCCCGAAGCCAACCCCAATGATTAGGACGCCCTCGTGGTGGAGCCAGACGAAGAGCTCGCCATCTGAGTTGCCCTTCGCCGGTTGCGAGTGGATAAGGGCGACTCTTCCTCCCCCGTGCACTCCCTGGTGGCCCAGTGGAGCTCCTCCTCCACCGCGCACAACGGCGCCGGTTCGAGGCGGTCTGCGTCCCCCTCGGTGGCCCGGTGGTTCTTGGAGCTCTGGGCCGTCAACTCCAGCCCTCGCTCCTTCTGGCGGCGCTGGTGCGGCTGCAGGCACTAACAAGCCCGTGGGCAGCTCGTTGCGCGAGGCAGGCAGCTCGGGTCGGATCTAACCACTCTGTCTGCGGGTCGTGCAGATCTGTACCCATTAATTGCCTTGCCATCCAACTCAGAGGACGAGCTGGTCCGCGATGTCATTCACCGGTCCTTGAGCGGACTGGGATCCAGTGCCTTGCCCACAGCAAGGCACGGCGTGACTGGCAGCCAGCCAGCCGTTGGATCAGGGGGGGCGGTTCAGATTGAATGCTGTAGCAAAAATACTGTTGACGAGACACTGTAGCAAAACACTGTTGACGGGCACTATAACAAAAACGATGTTGCGAGGGGGTACTGTTCACGCAGATCTGGCCGTCGATTCTGAATCGGACGGTGTGGAGAGGGGGGCAAGGCACCGTACTGTTCATCGATGCCTTGCTCACAGCAAGGCACTGGATCTCAATCCTCCTTGAGCACGGTGGAGATGGACGCCCGTCGCTACTGCTGCAGAAATGCCAAGGCATGTGGCTCGGGCCCGAGGAGTCCAAGTGGCTCACCAAGGAGAAGACGGCCAACGCGGCAAAAGCGGAGCGCCTTGCCAAGGAGCATGCCCGTGCCGCCTTGGAGCATCCGGGTTGTCGTGCACGGCTTCAACGACTCATTCACGGTTGAGGGCCCCGACAACTTCAAGTGGCGCCCTTTATTCCTACATGTAGTTTGTTTGGAGTGTTATGAGATTATGTAACTCTTTTTAATCTTGTATCCCACCATGTGTCTTGTGGTGTTGAGTTGTATGGTGGTTGTTGCTTTATATATAAAACTGGACGCTGAGCCTTTTTGATAAGAAAAAAGTCTATTTTACTCCCCTGAAGAAAATGGGTAGTTCGCATAACCTCCTGAACTTTTTTTCGGTTCAGTTAACCCTCTAATCTATCCCAAACCATTCAAAAATCATCTCTAGCTGGTTTTTTGAGCTCATTTGCTGACATGGACACGGTCAAGGAGGTATTTGACCAGTGGGGTGTGGGGCCCTTTCGTCAATCGAATCCCCACTCTCCTCCTCGACGCCCAGAGAGCATAATCGACGCTTGGCTTACGCCGCCGGCGTTGTAGTTGTTAGCCCGCGTGGCCAACACCACCCCCTCCCCTTGAATCCATGTCCTAGAGCTTCCCCTCACTCTGTTATACGTTCCTGCCAAAGGACTTTATCCTAGTCACCCTGAATCGCCGGTGACTATGTCTTCTTCCCCGCCTCCGGCATCGACTGTCGCCGCCTCGATCTCTTCCTCCGATGAGCCCCATTTCTCCTTCTCTGCTTCCTGAGCACCGTGGTGCTCCTCCGAAGCTGACCGGCCCATACATTTGGAGCTGCGCGTCCCCGAGGAGCTCTCCCCGCATGGCCAAGCTCCAGCACCCGCTGCTGCTATGGGCGGCGCACTGTGCGAGTAGGCTACATAGATGAGGGAGGGAACGGAGAGGTTCCGGAGGAGCAGGGGCTCACCTAGGGGGTGCTGGCACAGGAAGGGAGACCAGGGGTGCTTTGCAGCGACGCCATGGACGCCGAAGGCGGCGCTAGAGCGCAGGCTTGCGGGGAAGGGGTCGCGGGCCTCACCAGGAACCTGTCCAGAAGGTGCGTCAGGTCGTCCCGCGTCAACGAAGTGGTCGTGGAGGTCGGGGGCGCGCTGGTGATGGCGAATTTTAGCGTGGTGGCTGGCGGCAGGGGCGAGGAAGACGACGATGCCAGGCTCGATTGGGGTTGGCTTGGCACAATGGATGTGGCAGAGTTGAAGAGGGTAACAAGGCAGATGATCCCGACATTTTGGCGTGGCTCTATGCTTCCTCCGGCCACGTGCACGGCGATGGTGGCCGTCGACCGAAGCTCGGGCACTCTCGGGGTGGCTGCGGATGTAGGAGAGAAGGCAGAGGAGGGCCCCACTGGTCACCAATGCTTTGACCTCGTCCATGTCAGCAAAACCACCGGTGCGAACCCACCAATGACGATTTTTGAATGGTTTGGGATAGATTAGGGGGTTAAGTGAACCGAAATAAAGTTCAGGGGCTTATGCGAACCACCCATTTTCTTCAGGGGAGTAAAATTGACTTTTTTCTTTTGATAAAGCAATTGCACAATCTAATTCCTTGACAGGATGCACTCTATATAGACACAATTTTAATTAACGACCCATCCGAGCCCGTCTGTCGTTTCCTCGGTTGGGCGGTCCGGTTCGTTTTTACCGCAGTGCATTAAACCCACGCACCGAGCACCGCTTGCACGACGCCACGATCGACCCACGTCACCCCGCCGCCGTACCCGTGCGCACATGCTCTCGCCCATCGCCACTCTCCCTAGAGCAGACGCTTCCCACTCCACTCGCCGTGCCCGGCGCCTATAAAACTCCAGTGACCCGCCCGAGCTGGCCACGGCGTGCGTGCGCTAGACACGAGACAAACACTAACTAGCTAGTAGCTAGCTTGAGGTCACAATTAAGCACGGGCTTGGCTTGAGCGCGATGGACGCGGCGGCGCAGGCGGGGAGGAGGAGGCCGTCGGAGGTGAGGGCGGAGGGGCTGATGCGGGGCGCGTGCGCCGCCCTGGCGACGGCGTCGGCGCTGCTGATGGGGCTGGACACGCAGACGGAGACGGTGCTGCTCATCAGGAAGAAGGCCACCGTCAAGGACGTCCACGCCCTCTGGTGAGCTAAGCTAGCTAGCTAGTACTAAGAACGTGTATGCCGTACGGCCATGATATGTGGTACGTCTGACGACCGAGCGCGTAACGTGCGTGCGTGCAGGGTGCTGACGGCGGCGGCCGGCGCGGCGGCGGGGTACCACCTGCTGCACCTGCTCCGGTGCCTCTACCTCGGCCGCTTCGCCCACAACCCCTGCCGCAACAGCAGGGCCTTGGCCTGGGCTTTCCTCCTCCTCGACAAGGTACGTGCTGTGCTGTACTACTCCGATCACTTTGCCCACACCTCCGGCCACCGTAGCACACACAGGCGCCCCCTGAATGTTTCTTCTGCACAGTCTCCATGATCGGCCAGTCCCTCTGTCACCTTCGGTTTCAGAAATATTTCACCCACAACCAGAAATTCAATGATTTTGGTTTGTGGCCAAAACATTCACTGCAAATTCAACCAAAAAATGACAAACTCAAAAAATATTCGAAGTCCTGGGTACTAATGAAGTCGCTGGAATATTTTTGACTGGAAGGTAAATATTTTAGCGCGTGCTAAAAAATCATTGGAATTGAGTGAACTTCATTGACGTCTCACTGAAAGTGAAAAACCATATCACTGTGCTCATTTCCGCTCCACACACACACTAGAGACCGTTCTGTGTCCAGCGCCTAATTAATCAACACAAGTACTACACAACATGCATGAATTCTGATCAGCACCGGTGAACTAAACAAGATAGGCACTAACTCGGCAGCTCATTAATCGCCTGACGCCGACCGGGCCAACAACCTTCAATTCCACGACAGGAATAGGAAACAGTTTTCAGAGGCTATCGATAGTTAACAGTTAGCACTGAGCTATCGTCTGATCGATCGGTCCCGTCGTGATAACAACGATTCTACTGCAAATGGTAACCAGCATCTTCCTTTCTCGCCGTCACCGTTGCCATCTACCAACGGCTCCTCACGGCAGGTCTCCCGGACTGGCAAATCAGACCAGGACAGTGCGCTGCGCTGCTGCGTTAGCCGTTGCAGCTGCACCGCTGTTTTTCATTCATGCTTCCATCAATGCGTCGAGGGCCATCCCAAATCATTTTTGGTTCCCCATCGGAAAAGATCGGTGCATTCAAGTTTCCAAGTGCCTGGTGCTGCACATTCATGCATGTCCATCCAACTATGTGCAGCTGATTTAGATAAATCAAAGTTCATGTGCCATGCATGTCGATAATCTCTTTCATTTCTAAATAGAGTCAAACTCTACAAGTTCTACGTTTTCTATTATATAAAGTACTCCGCGCGTTTACTGTCTCTTTCTAGAACACTGTTTGTCGATAAATCAGGCTAGTCTAGAACCATGCGCGCTTCAGATAAACTAACTATTTATTGTTTCTTTCTAGGAGTAGAACACTGCTTGTAGATAGCATATTTGTTGTCGTGTCAAGATGGAGCAACCAGCTATACAACTTCAGTTATCAATAGTGTCCAACATTTTAGTTTATCCGTGTTTGTCTTTTTGATACTGTGCAAACCTAGAATTGTCTTTTTTTTGTTTCTCTCAATTTAAAACCAATTTGGATTTCTAAATTTTATGGGGCTGTAGACAAATTTCTTAATGACAATCAATTGTTTCCCAAAAAATTCACAACTTTGTAGGATGTTACCGTGCATTCGTAACACGGCAACACTAAAATTGCTTGTAGTCCTAGAACTCTTCTGATCTTTCACGACAGGAGTAGACACAGACACACAATTATTACTAACTTTTGTGAAAAAGCCCCGAAATCAACCTAGGCATACACAGTAGAACGCAAATAATAAATGAGGCAGACTGCATCCACTCAATCCGCAGCACATAGTCATATGGGTCGGTGGGTGGGCTAGCTCACAAATTTAAGAGAGGTTTGCTCATTTGGTTTCTGAGATATGGCTTGCCACATTGACCATTTTTGGTACAAATGTAAGAGTCAGGTGTGATTATTCCAGGATAGATTTCGACGGGTTAACTTGCTACTGTCTTTCAGAAGGAAAAACACCTTACTGCTGCTGAGTTAACAGTGTCAAAAGGCATTCATCGAGTTAATCTAATGGCATTATGATCTGAAATACACGTAAGACTAACTGCATGTGCCTGATGACGTGCGCGGTGCAGGGGTGCGCGTACGTGACGTTCGCGGCGACGGTGGCGGCGGCGCAGGCGTGCCTGATCGCGCTGGACGGCGCGCAGGCGCTGCAGTGGAACAAGGTCTGCAACATCTTCACCCGCTTCTGCCAGCAGGTCGCCGGGAGCCTCGTCTGCGGCGGGCTCGCCGCCGCCGGCACCGCCGTCCTCTCCGCGCTCTCCGCCCGCAACCTCTTCCGCCTCTACCCGTCGCTCTCCCACCCGCACCCGCACCCGCACCGCTCCTCCTCCACAAAGTAGGCGGCCCGGCCTGGCCGATCAACCCCAGCAGTACCACACCACGGTGGGCTCCCGATGATAGCTAGCTAGTGCTGTTGGGCCGCAACAGAGACACTCGGCCCGGCTACGCCCAAGCGACGACTTCTTCTTGGGCTTCTCTTCTGTTTCGTTATGTTACTACTACTAGTGTGAGAAGACTGCTCTAAAAAAACTAGTGTGAGAAGACGTGACTTTGTGTACTGCAGTAGCGTATTTGCCCCAGAAAAATACGTATCAGTGTGTTTGTATGTATGTATTCTCCGTTTATTGTTCATAGGCCGTGTAACCTCCTCCAGTACCTTATCAGCCTTCGTGGAGTATTACTCATATCAGTCGATCCTAGAATAAAGTCAAGCAATTGTTAGCTAATTATGCTCAATTAGATGGTAGAACTATGATTTGGTTGGGTTCTGGACCCCCAAGAGCCGTTGAGCTATCTTCACCTGATTGTAATCGTGTTGGTGATTGAGTAATATTAGTACAAGTGTTCTACTCGCAAAAAAAAAAAGTGTAACCTCTTCTCTGTCGATGCTATGAGCAGCAGCCATATGAATGAAGTGTCTTTTGAGAGCGAAATTGTTGCCCTGCAAAAATGCATAGGCCCTGTTTGGAACACAGGAATAGACGAACTGATTCCAGTGGGAAAAAATCCCTGCAAAACTGTCCCGTTCGCGCAATAAACATACCGATTCCAGTGAAATTCACTCAGTTCGTCTGGATTGATTTTGATCAGGCATCATCCAACAGTCCCCACCGTGCTGTGTGAAAATTGAGTAGACTATATTGTTCTTCCTGGGAGAACATCAATTTTATCCGTGAAAGGAGAACATCAATTTTATCCGGATGCGCAAGGGAAGTCTTTCTACAATTCTATAAGACAGGGAGAAAAATTAACAAGAGCAGTGAGCACTCAGAAAGTCAGAATCCCCAAAACGGGTCCCCAGAAGTTTAATTCAACTTGTGGTATAAATCATAAGCGGTATATATTATAATCAGCCTTTGTTGTCAAAAAGAGTTCGGTATCTATACATGACAGGATACACATCATCGAACGAACAAACAAATCATATAACTTAGCCATCTAATTGAAAGAATCGACGACCATGTGCCAGCCAGCCCTTCTATATGTAATAATAATAATATTATTGCCATTTCATTGAGAACATTACATGATTTTGGACAGAGGTGTGTGTGTGTGTGTGTAAGATGGGGCTCAGCTTTTGAACTGTGTGCTTCCACAGCCTGGGAAGCCTGCAGCAAGCTTTGCTCTCAGGTCCTTCCTGAGGATCTTGCCGGCAGGACTCTTCGGAACCGAGTCCGCGAAGAAAACTTTGTGTATCCTCTTGTAGAAAACAACCTGCAATAACATTGTACAATTTATTAGGTTTTTGAACTCTCAGATCTGCACTGAATTGGTGAAGATACATGAACCAATGCAAACATTTGATGCTCTCTTCAGTCTTGTAAAATAACACGCTGGATGGCCGGTATGCCTCACAGTTCACAAATCACATGTTGTAAATTATGCTCTCTTCAGAATTTTGTAAAAATGTACTGTCTGTGGCAACTTTGTCTGTTTCTCTATTTGTGTGTCATACTTGAATATATGGAAAGTGGACGGCTCGTTATTACCTCCTTTGCAACGAACTGCTTGATCTCGCTCTCGCTGATCTCAGAGCCTTCAGTCCGCACAATGAATGCAACTGGAACTTCACCAGTAAGTTCATCTTGCATCCTGCAAAATTTGAAGACCAGCTAAATTTAATCACCTACTTTTGACATGACCCAAATAGATCCTAAATCACTTTGAACAGTTTATCAACTTACGATACAACAGCAGCATCTTTGATTTCAGCGTGTGTAATGAGAAGGGCTTCGAGTTCCGCAGGAGGTACTTGGAATCCCTTGTATTTGATTATCTCCTTGAGCCTGTCGACAATGAAGATCTCGTCATCATCATCGACATAACCGATGTCTCCAGTGTGCAGCCAACTGTCCTTGTCAATGGTGTTCTTTGTGGCCTCCGGATCATTTAGGTAACCTGCAAATCATAGGCTTGGTCATTTACATGAGTTGATATCTCTGAGCATCTTGGTGCATATTGAGATTATTATTATTTTCTCCTGCAAATTTTTTTTTTTTTGTACCAATGGCTAAGCATGTGTGACTGGTGCAATTGGTTGGATAAATTGCAGACATAGTCCAAGTGCTAGAATTTTCGGTAAAAATGCTACTGAATGGAGTGAATATCAACTTCAGGGCTGAAACTTGGTAGACATGCTACATGGTGATAGTTCTTATCCATGGCAGTATTTGTACTTTTGGGGGGAATTTACATATTGTTGTGAAAAATAAAATGCTGAATAATTATTCAATGCCGTAGTCACTGAACACGCATCCAGTTGTCTGCGAAAGTGACATACTGATCATATCCAAATTCTAGATGTATTTAGATGGTTTTCGAACAGAAGGAAGAATCCACACTCCGTGTAATGAAGGGTTACATCAATATGGGGATCATGAAGCAAAAAATTAGCTTTGCTGGGTTAAAGTTTGCAAACTCTCATGTATTAGTAAAGTGAGGAATTGCTTCTTGTGCCCTTACTAGATTCAGAGCATGAAGGGGCATACACGGGAAATGGACAAAGTTAGGAATCGTCAACATTCCCATCCAGTTGCCATCAGTCCGATTGGCGGCACCTCAAAAAATATCCCATTTCTTCCTGGAAAATAAGATCTTATCTTTTCTAGTCCAGTAAAACTGACTAGACGAAGTGGGGCCCTGTAGGTCCCATGATGGGCCAGGCTCAAAGGCTGGTAGCCAAAACATAGCTCTCTGCATCTCTTGAATGGTGGCTGGCGCTCTGGACTACACATGTGGCAACATGCCAAGGCCAGGTTTTGGAGACGCTCGCGCGTTTGCCGGCTTAGTTCCTTGTCGCCAATGCCCAAGCGGTGCAAGTACATCTGAATCCGAGGGATGCATATGGCCTCAGCCCTTCAGTTCAGCGCACTCCATTATTGACCTGCGAGGCGCCAGTGCGACGATTGCTAGCACGGCGATGGTAGAGCAGTCAGGATGCGCATGCTGCTGCTAAAGCCGAAGGGGTGCCGCCGGGCTCATCGACTGACGCCGTCGCCGTCGATGGGCTAGCCGACGATGATTTGCCAGCAGTTGCGGAGGACTAGAAGGAGACGTGTTAGGTTGGATCGAGCGGGCTCACCGGTCACCAGCTACGTACTAGCGCGGCGATGGTAGCGTACTAGTCAGGATGCTCATGCTGCCGCTGGAGCCAAGGGGGTGCCGACGGCATATCATTGAGTCATTGGCCGACGCCGTCGCCGTCGATGGGCTAGCTGACGATGATTTGCCAACAGTTGGCCGAGGATTACGGAGACGTGCCCCGGAAGGGGATCGTCTGCTAGTACTAGAAGTACGTGTGTGTTAGGTTGGATGGAGCGGGCTCACCGGTCGCCAGCTACTACACCTAACTGGAGACCGACCGACCGACCGACCGACCGGTGCACCGAGCATCTGGTCAGGTCAGCAGAAGGTGGAAGAAGCTCTGGTCCGTGCAGCTACTGATCACTCAGGTTAGCCTAGCCGTCCGTCCGTTCGCTGGCTAGTGGCCAAACGTAGCAGACGGAGACAGAACATGGGCACACATGCGTGCAGGTGACTGAACTGCTGGAAATGCAGCATGTTCGAATTCGATACGTACTACTCCTACTTATCTATCTGTCCGAAAGTGCTGTCAGAAATGGGTGAAGTTGCTGTAGTTGCGGCCAATAATTTGAGCTCCGGAGCTGGAGGCAGACCTGTCCGAACCGATCACCTAACCAGCAGTAGTACTACAGCATCTACTCGTGAGCTACCTTGCGACTAGTCGCAAACCAACTCGCTCACCTAATCAACTAACTAGTCATGGAACAGTGGATCGCGTCGTCGTGCCGTCCACGTCGTTGCCACTCCTGAGCGGTGACTACACATGGTGGTGGTGCTGTCCTATTTTTGGTTGGACATTTTGTTCAAGAAATACTACTGTACCTTTCATGATCTGCTTGCCGCGGATGCAGATCTCCCCCGGCAGGTTGCGGCCGAGGGAGGCGCCGGTGTCGGGGTCCACGATCTTGAGCTCCGCGTTCCGCACCACGGTGCCGCAGGACCCCGACTTGACCTCGAACGGCTCCTTGGCGAACGCCAGGCACATGGACAGCACCGGCCCGGCCTCCGTCATCCCGTACCCCTGCGCATTGCATTGCAAAAAAGATTCAGACGGCCGAGATCAATCCGTGGTGAGGTGTGACTTGTCACTTGTCTAACCAAAAAGTCTGACGAGATGCAGTTTGCTGGCCACCAACAAAACTCTGGCTTGCGGGGACGGCAACCCGCCCGCCGGGATGGGATCATGGGGGTGGCGTGCGCTCGCTTCAGCTCGGACGAAGCCGTCACGGAGCGTAAAGGTTGGGATGTCGCCATATCCCGCACCCAAAAGCACGACGCCACCATGCCACCCACCCACCAAAACTGCGACCTTGGCTCGCGCGCCCGGCCACTAGCCGACCCATCCCAATCGCTTCCCCGATGCCCCAACAACCATTGATGATTATTTTGAGGTTCACTCGCCCTCCCAAACACTCCATACAGTCATGTATGTACAATACTGTACCTAGGCTAGTGCACAGTGGCTGACGTGCATGACACTATGACAGTCAGTTAATACTGGCAGCAATGCCCGATAACTAAGCAAGCAATCATTGGACAAATATTGGAAGTGTGAGAGCAGGGCCGGCGGCGAACCTGTCCGAGCACGGCGTTGGGGATCTTGGCCATGAAGGCGTCCTGGAGGTCCTTCCCCATGGGCGCGGCGCCGGACATGACCATGCGGATGGACGCCAGGTCGGCCGCCGTCACCCGGTCGCTCTTGGCGATCTCGACGACGATCGGCGGCACGAAGGGCGCCACGGTGACCGCGTGCGCGCGCACCAGGCTCACCAGCGCGCCGTGGTCGAACTTGCGCATGATCACGATCGCGCACCCGGCCCGCAGCCCCGCCAGCAGCACCGAGTTGAGCGAGTAGATGTGGAACAGCGGCAGCACGCACAGCAGCACGTCGTCTTCGCCGAAGTACAAGTTCGGGTTCTGCCCGTCCACCTGCACACACACACAAAAATCAGAAACCAAATGTTCAACAAAATTTGAACCTTTTTCACATCAGAAAATTGAATTGAAAGTGTGATCGTGCAATTTGAACTCTCGTTTTGCATCGACAAAGTTTTTGAATTGAAAAATGTGATCATGTGGGCGCGAATCTTGGCGCTGATTGGTGGGTCACGTCGCCCCGTCCAATCCGATCCGATCCGAGTAATTAATGGCGCGGCGTTATTTTAAGCAGGGGAGTAATTGGTCGCTTGGCTCCGGCGCCGACGGAGAGGCGTGTGATGGGGAAAGGAACGTCCCGAGCTGGAAAGCGTAAAGCGCCACCACGAGAAACGTAAATGGGAAGCTGGCCTGGCCCCGAAGGATCCGCGGCTTGGTCCAGCCAGTGGCAATGGAGCAATGGAGATGGGAGCGTAACGGCGAGGGGAGTGAGGCGGTGAGCTGAGCTGACCTGCTGCGCGACGCTGGTGACGAGGCTGCGGTGGGTGAGCATGACGCCCTTGGGCAGCCCCGTGGTGCCGGACGAGTAGGGGAGGGCCACCACGTCGTCGGGGTCGACCTCCTCGTCGGCGGCGAGCGGCTCGCAGCCATCCAGCAGGGTCTCGTTGAACGCGAGGCAGCCGTCGGAGGCCGGGCCGTCGACGGTGACCACGGGGATCCCGCGCTCGGCGGCGAAGGCGCGCACCTTTTCGACGGCGCAGGCCTCGGTGACGATCAGCCGCGCCCCGGCCGCGCTCGCCTGGCGGTGGATCTCGTGCGGCGTGCAGAACGGGTTGGCCGTGGTGGTGGCGGCGCCGAGCCGGGCCGCGCCGAGGAACACGAAGGCGAACTCCGGGCAGTTGCGGAGCAGGTTCATGACCACGTCGCCCTTCCCCACGCCGAGCCGGCGCAGCCCCGCCGCGCAGCGGCGGGAGAGGTCCGACACATCCGCGTAGGTGTGCACGGCGCCGGTCTGCCCGTCGATGAGGCAGGGCCGGGCGGCCACCTCGGGCAGCCGCTCGAAGCAGTAGTCCTGGAGCGTGAGGTGGGCCGGGATCTCGATGTCCGGGAGCTTGGACCGGAACACCGTCTCCGTCGCCACCGGCGCGTCCGGCGCGTCCGCCGCCACGGAGCCCATGGATCTCGCCGCCGGCGTGCCTCCGGGCGGGCGGAACTGGTGGCGTGGGGCGAGAAATGGGGGGGCCGGGATCCCGTGGGCGTGCTCTGCTCCGGCTCCTGGGGAGGGGAGGGAGGAATTTGGGAGCGGGGTTAAATATACCGGCGCGGCGGGGGAGAAGGTGGGTGGGGGAGGGTAGGGGAGGATGACGCGCGGGGCCCGCCTGGCGGTGGGAGGGGGTGGCGTCTCCGGTGAGCGAACGGGTTGGTGAGGGGCTGGACACTGCAGTGGGCGTTTCTGACCAGACCTCGCTTTGACTTTTTAACCTGACCGGTAACGCTGCCGTTGCCAGCGACGTACGGTAGCGTAAAGTCGTCGTCGGCGGTGGGTGGGCCGTCGGCCGTCGTGGCGTTTTGCGCCTGGGATGGAGTGGCGTCGCAGGGAGCACGTTGACATCACTTGTCACTGTTCTCACCAAAGAAAAAGTCGTCAGCAAAGCACGACTATGTGGGATTTTGACATGGTAGTCTCGTAGAGAGAAAGTGGGGAGACAAAGACAAAGACATAAGTGACCAACAACTTTTGGGGTTGGAAGTAATTTTGATGGTGTTTTTTTTTATTACCTTCATATAAAAAAGTTTGTCCACAAGTTTTTTGGGACGGAGGGAGTACAAGACTAAGAAATAGCATGCATGATCCGAGTATTAGCGAAGAGCTTTTTGACACTCATAATATCCTTGTGCTCATACTAATTGGTCGTCGCTTCCCACATTGGCCTCTGTCGGGCCAACATTATGGTTGAGACTCTGGAGGTGTGGATCATGCTTGAGCTATGAGGGTTGTTTGTAGTGCATGTTTCGTCTATGGCAATGGAGCATACTCGTTCGAGGCCATATTTGCTTTCGAGAAGAGTGGCGTTTTGACGTCACACGCACCGTCGTAAAAAATTGGTGTGCCTTGCACCAATGGTAAGGAGGGCAAAGATGAAAAGGGTGTAGGATAATGCTACGGAGCCACGTCATAGGGTTCGGTGGAGTTTATCGATAAGTGTATTTGCACAACGAGGACAACTCTTTGCTCTAGATAGCGTCGGCCTCGCAAGTGGAAGAGGCCACAACATCTCACGCTAAGAGGCGTGTCAGTTGTTTCGATAAGGACAACAAAGAACGCAACATCCCAACGGCCAAGGGTGCAGAACATGGGTTGTTGGATGCTTCTAGAGAGTAGTAGACAAATAATAAATGGAAAGTCATCGAGCATGTGACGCAGAGGAAGAATTCATATCTACAGACGTACAAGAAGCCGCTCACGCTGAAGGTGATCAAGGCAAAAGAAACTAGATGATGCCACGCACGTTGATGCATGAACCTTGATGCAACATATGCATAAATAGGTGCTAAAAAACTAAAACTATTGCAAGAACAAATTTAAGATTGATCTTAGTTTATATTCTAAAAAGGGTAAAACATATGAAGCATGTGATCAAATGTTGTATACAAAGAGAAAACTATTGGATTGTCAACATGGTGACTACATAACAAAAATGTGTAACATGACCTACATACATTTTCTCCAAGTGTCACGGCTATGCACACACACAAAATAGTGAAACAAATTAACATGCATGACTGTTGAGGTGGGGTGGTCGCATGGATAGATTGGTGCACAAATTGTAACTTATGACCACATGCATGACTTGATGTGGCATAGTTGCATGAAGAGGAACAATAGGTAGTGAGTTGCAACTATTTAAGAATAAAGGATTGGGAAACTGAAGTCGTCTAAAACAGGGCTACTTTGTCAGGCTAATCCAAAACAAAGTACATATCACAGCCTCAATAGCCAACTTTGGAGCATGTTTGTTTTGGATGATGTGGCATAGTATGGAGCATGGTTATTGCAAAGGAAGTCGCAACCTCGATTTTCAAAAGCATTCATGCAAGAGGATGACATACAATGTTTAGATTCCTATGATTGTGGACTAATTTGTTGCTCCATCTATCTCAAAATGTAACACGTTTTTTGACCTTATGATAGTGTAAGAAACCTCTTACATTTTGGGAGAGGGAGTATTACACGTAGGGTAGAAGATGCATTGAAGAAGCTTGCCAAAAAGAGACTCACATTCCAATGCCCTAGACTAGCAAGGAGATTCCTTGATGCCGAGCATCCTATGGACATCACCATGTCAAGGGTCCATTTGGCAAGTGACACGTGCCACATCTACTTCGCATACATAAAGGTGAATCATCTCCTTTACATGTGTCCACTTGTACCCTTCGAGGATGGTATACTACTTGACCCCTCTCTCGTGTGCATACATAGGTGCGAGCGGAGCTACACATTCATCGAGGAGGATTCTGATGTCTACTACACAACTTGTTCTTGTAGACTCGTGTTGGGCCTCCAAGCGCAGAGTTTTGTAGGACAGTAGCAAATTTCCCTCAAGTGGATGACCTAAGGTTTATCAATCCGTGGGAGGCGTAGGATGAAGATGGTCTCTCTCAAACAACCCTGCAACCAAATAATAAAAAGTCTCTTGTGTCCCCAACACACCAAATACAATAGTAATTTGTATAGGTGCACTAGTTCGGCGAAGAGATGGTGAAACAAGTGTAGTAACGATGGTAGATATTGATTTTTGTAATAGGAACAATAAAAAACAGCAAGGTAGTAAGTAACAAAAGTGAGCACAAACGGTATTGCAATGCTTGAAAATGAGGCCTAGGATACATACTTTTGCTAGTGCAATCTCTCAACAATGCTAATATAATTGGATCATATAACCATCCCTCAACGTGCGATGAAGAATCACTCCAAAGTTCCTATCTAGCGGAGAACATAAGAAGAAATTGTTTGTAGGGTATGAAACCACCTCAAAGCTATTCTTTCCGATCAATCTATCCTAGAGTTCGTACTAAAATAACACCAAGCTATTCTTTCTGATCGATCTAACCAAGAGTTCGTACTAAAATAACACCATATGATACACATCAACCAACTCTAATGTCACCTAGATACTCCAATGTCACCGCGAGTTGATTATACGATATGCATCAAACAATTTCAGATTCATAATACTCAATCCAACACAAAGAACCTCAAAGAGTGCCCAATATTTCTACTGGAGAAACAAAGAAGAGAACGTGCATCAACCCCTATGCATAGATTACCCCAATGTCACCTCAGGAATCCGCGAGTTGAGTGCCAAAACACATATCAAGTGAATCAATATGATACCCCATTGTCACCACGGGTATTCATAGCAAGACATATATCAAGTGTTCTTAAATCCATAAAAGTATTCAATCCGATAAAACAAAATCTCAAAGGGAAAAATCAATTCATCACAACAAGATAGAGAGGGGAAAACACCATATGATCCAACTATATTAACAAAGCCCGCGATACATCAAGATCGTGACATCTCAAGAACATGAGAGAGTGAGAGATTAAACACATAGCTACTGGTACAAACCCTCAGCCCTGAGGGTGGACTACTCCCTCCTCATCATGGTGGCCGCCGGGATGATGAAGATGGCCACCGGTGATGATTTCCCCCTCCGGCAGGGTGCCGGAACAGGGTCTAGATTGGTTTTTCGTGGCTACAGTGGCTTGCGGCGGTGGAACTTCTGATCTATCGACTCCCCTAGGGTTTTTGGAATATTTGGGAATTTATAGGGCGAAGAGGCGGTGCGGGAGGCCACCGAGGTGGTCGCAACCCACCAGGGCGCGCCTGGGCCCCCAGGCGCGCCTAGGTGGGTTGTGCCCCCCTCGGGGCACCCCTCTGGTTCTTCTTTGGCCCAAGTTGTGTCTTCTGGTCCATAAAAATTCTCCAAAAAGTTTCGTTGCGTTTGGACTCCGTTTGGTATTGATTTTTTGCGATGTAAAAACAAGCAAAAAACATCAACTGACACTGGGCACTATGTCAATAGGTTAGTCCCAAAAAAATGATATAAAGTTGCCATAAAATGATTGTAAAACATCCAAGAATGATAATATAACAGCATGAATACTTCATAAATTATAGATATGTTGGAGACGTATCAGAGTCCAAGCTCAGGAGAACAACTACACCATCCAAGAGGGAAGCCTGGAAGAGGACAAGGAACCGGCCAAGAAGAAGGCAGAAGCTCCCAGCTGACCCCGTGCGCACGGGCCTCCCCAACCCCGTGCCCACGGGCCTCCCAGGCTGCACGGTCCTGAAGACCCCATGTGCACGGGCGTGTACCGTGCCCACGGGACCCCCGTGTCCACGGGCCTCACAGACCCCGTGCGCACGGGCTACTGCATCAGGTCACTGGAGACCCCGTGCGCATGGGCTCCACTTACCCCGTGCACACGGGGCCCCTGTGTGTTGCTGTTGGGCTTTGCCCATGTATTCCCATTTCGCCCCTCCTTACCCTTTCATCCCTTGGACCTATATATACTCCACCTCCTCCTCCATTTAGACTTAGCTAAGAATAGATCTAGACATTAGAGCTTAGCTCATGTATCTCCCCTTGTGGGATTCCTCTTGAGAGAGAGAAGACTCCATTGGAGCTCAAGGCCTCCATTGGAGAAGATCCTTAGGGATTCAAGACCCCCTTGAGGGAAGGATCTATCTAGATCATCAAGATCTCATCTCCTTCATAGGATTTGGGATGAACTTTACCATGTATCTTGTTTCCCTTTGATTGTTCTTGTACCTTGTGAATCTCATGTGTTTGTGAGTCTAGTGGATGTGTGATTGGACTTGTTCTTGAGTGTTCCTCTTGTGATTTCCACCTCTTGTTCTTCGTGTTTTCACATTCTTCGTGGACCCCCCTCCAATTCGCGTAAGATCTCCACTTAGGGTCTCCACCCTACAACATCTTGGTATCTAGAGCCACGTTGATCACGAATTTGGAGTCTTCCCCACCGTTTTCTAGCCCAATTTTGTGTGTTTTTGACCTAATTCAAAAATTCCTCACAAAAAGAGCCATACCAAATTTTTTGTGATTTGTTGTTCCTAGTGCGTTTTTGTTGATTCCATTCCATGGATCTGGTGTTTAGTAAGTAGATCCACCTCCTATTGCGTCCCCATACCCCAATTTTTCTTTATCCCTCTCGAATTTGACATTGAAATCGCGCATTTTCCGCCACCCTCGTGTCCACACGCTCCCAACCCCGTGCCCACGGGCCCCAGCAAAGTTCCAGGTGACCCTGTGTCCATGACATGTGTATCGTGTGCACGGGACCTCGTGTCCACGGGCCTTAGACCCTGTGCGCACGGCCCCCCTACAGGACAGCAACCAATGCTTCACGTTTTCGGCCATATCTCCCACTTCCGAACTCCGATTTGGGTGTTCTTTGGGTCGTTGGAAAGCTAGCGACGTGACCAAGCTGCTCATCTTGGTTTTACCATCATTGGAATCCATAAAATTTTGTGCATTTTTGCATAGGCCCTCCGCCATAACTTCCGCACCACCACATAAAACTTCCGCAACCTAACCCATTTTGGTTCCCATTGCATTTGTGGTTGTTTGAGTTGTGATTTGAGTCTCCTAAGGTGTTCCGGCTACTTAGGGATGGTTACATCTTCATCCACCACCGGACACTTGTATCGTTCCATCGACTACATCCACTACGAGCTTTCGCATCGATGACGACCATCCATCCTTTGAGATCATCTTCAACCGGAAGCAACGCCGGTTACCCCCGACTTCGTGAAAGGTTAAGTGTGATGAAGGTATCCATTCCATCATAAACTTTTCCTTCCTTGCCATTACATCTTGATAGCCCCACCATCTTTGCGCATACCTTCATACCTATTGGTACTAGCTATCCAAGTATTGTCGGGCTTCGCGAAAACTTGTGCACCATAGTGATACGATATCATATCGTTGCATCATTTGATATATCATATAGTGCCATTACTTGCTCCCATGCATATCTTGTCGTTTTTATCTCATGTGATTGGTTGAGGCTCAATAAGAAAAGTGGAAAGGAAGAGAAGAGCAAAAAAAAGCTTTTAAGCAAGAAAAGAAAGATCATAAGCTTATAAGCAAAAGAGAGTTGAGCGTGAAAATAGATACTTGTGCATGAGGATACATGGAATAGGAACATTTAGCTTGCATACATATAGGTTTGTGCCAAGTGGTGAATCGTGCCCAAGTGTGCAATAAAGCTAGTGCTCTCCTAGTGTTTGTGCAACACGAGCTTAGTCTTCGTTAGGCAATTTTGTGTTGCTCATCCCTATAGTTGCACAACCCCATTATCCCACCGTGTGTGTTTCTTTATTGCCCTGCTCTATATTTGTGATCACTTGCTTTGCATTTTGAGTCCTTTGGATTTATCTCAACATTTACATATCTTGGACTTCAATTTGCATGAATTTGTGCCACTTGTCCTAACCAAGCCACTCGATAAGCTTTACTTTGTAGGTTTGAGTGAACAAGTCCGGTTCCAATTCCACTATTCTTTCATTTCACATTGAGTGACACGGGATACTGATACGTCTCCAACGTATCTATAATTTATGAAGTATTCATGCCATGTTTACAACAATTTTATATGGTTTTGGTATGATTTGGATGGAACTAACCCGGACTGACACTGTTTTCAGCAGAACTACCGTGGTGTTGTTTTTTGTACAGAAATAAAAGTTCTCCAAATGCAAGGAAACTTTTTGACGATTTTTTTGGGAACAAAAGAGGCACTAGAAGCTTCGTGGGAGGGCCAGAAGAGCCACAAGGAGGGCACAGCCCACCAGGGTGTGCCAGAGGGGCCTGGCTTGCCCCGGTGGGTTGTGCTCACCTCGAGGCCCATCTTCATGTGAAACCGATGCCAAAAAATCATATAAATAGATAAATCATCAGAAATAACCGTAGATCAGAAGTTCCACCGCCGTAAGCCTCTGTAGCTACGAAAAACCAATCTAGACCCCATTCCGGCACCCTGCCGGAGGGGGAAATCGTCACCGGTGGCCATCTTCATCATCCCGGTGGCCACCATGATAAGGAGGGAGTAGTCCACCCTCGGGGCTGAGGGTTTGTACCAGTAACTATGTGTTTAATCTCTCTCTCTCTCTCGTGTTCTTGAGATGTCACGATCTTGATGTATCGCGGGCTTTGTTAATATAGTTGGATCATATGGTGTTTTCCCCTCTCTATCTTGTTGTGAATTGAGTTTTCCCTTTGAGATTTCGTTCTTATCGGATTGAATACTTTTATGGATTTGAGAGCACTTGATGTATGTCTTGCTATGAATACCTGTGGTGACAATGGGGTATCATATTGATTCACTTTATATGTGTTTTGGCACTCAACTCGCGGATTCCCGAGGTAACATTGGGGTAATCTATGCATATGGGTTGATGCACGTTCTCGTCTTAATTTCTCCGGTAGAAATCTTGGGGCACTCTTTGAGGTTCTTTGTGTTGAATTGAGTATTATGAATCTGAAATTGTTTGATGCATATCGTATAATCAACTCACGGATACTCGCAGTGACATTGGAGTATCTAGGTGACATTAGAGTTGGTTGATGTGTATCATATGGTGTTATTTTAGTACGAACTCTTGGTTAGATCGATCGGAAAGAATAGCTTGGTGTTATTTTAGTACAAAATCTAGGATAGATTGATCGGAAAGAATAGCTTTGAGGTGGTTTCGTACCCTACAAACAATTTCTTCTTATGTTCTCTGCTAGATAGGAACTTTGGAGTGATTCTTCATCGCACGTTGAGGGATGGTTATATGATCCAATTATATTAGCATTGTTGAAAGATTGCAGTAGCAATAGTACGGACCCTAGGCCTCATTTTCAAACATTGCAATACCGTTTGTGCTCCGTTTTATCAATTGCTACCTTGCTGTTTTTTATTGTTCCTATTACAAAAATCAATATCTACTATCATTACTACACTTTTATTACCATCTCTTTGCCGAACTAGTGCACCTATACAAATTACCATTGTATTTGGTGTGTTGGGGACACAAGAGACTTTTTTGTTATTTGGTTGCAGGGTTGTTTGAGAGAGACCATCTTCATCATACGCCTCCCACGGATTGATAAACCTTAGGTCATCCACTTGAGGGAAAATAGCTACTGTCCTACAAAACTCTGCGCTTGGAGGCCCAACACGAGTCTACAAGAACAAGTTGTATAGTAGACATCAGATACATCCTCAAATTTGGGAAAAGGTAGCTTGGTATTGTTTATCTCATTTCCTACTCACCTTTGCTCGAGTCTTGTGATGGATAGGCAAAGCACATCATCTCTGGTCTACAACCACGACAACGAGTTCGATGCCATGAAGAACTTCATCGACGCCAAGATGGACAAGCACATGGGGGAGCTCAAGGTCCTCATCAACAACCGCAAGCGGTCTTCCTCACCTTCGAGAAGACGCTCAAGTGCAAAGACTTCCGAGCTACCATCTCCGGCAAGTACACACCGGCATCGACACCGACAAGACCATGAATAGCGACCTTCCGGACGCGAGTTGGCTTCTCTGCCAACCCCGTGCACACAGGCCTTCGACCCCTGTGCACACGGGACCCCATGCTCATGGCCTTCTGCACCCTCATGGGCATGGGCTATACAAAACCGTGACATTGAAACCAAGGCTGCGGCTTCTTCAGCAACATTGGCATCTTTGCCAAGTGACTTCAATGATGGGGAACGAAGCATGAAAATCAAAAAAATTCCTACGAACACCCAAGATCTATCTAGGAGAAGCATAGCGACGAGAGGGGAGAGTGTGTCTACGTACCCTCGTAGACTGAAAGCAGAAGCGTATATAGTGTGGTTGATGTAGTTGTACTCTTCGCGATCCGATCACGATCCAACCGATCTAGTGCCGAACGAACAGCACCTCCGAGTTTAGCACACGTGTGGCTCGATGACATCTTCTCCTCCTTGATCCAGCAAGATAAGGCGGAGAAGTAGATGGGATCACAACCAGCACGACGGGCGTGGTGGTGGAGCTGGTTCAACAGGGCTTCGCCAAGCGCTACTAGAACAAGGACGGAGGAACTATGGAGTAACGGGAGAGAGAGGGGCGCCAAGGTCTTGGTGTGTCCTCTTGGGGTGCCCCCTCCCCTCTATATATAGGTGGAGGGGTGTGGGGAACAGCAAATCCAAGCCCTGGGGCACAGCCAAGGGGAGAGGACTTGGACTCCAAGTCCAATCCTATTCCTACTAGGACTCCTCCTTTTTTTCCCTTCCCTAGCCACATGGGCTTTTAAGGACTTGGTGCGCCTAGAATAAGGCCAGGGCGCCTCCCCTAAGCCCATGCTAGCCATTGGTTCATGGTGGACCCACTTGTGGACTTCCGGACCCCTCCGAAATCCTCCGAAACCTTCTAGAAGCTTCATGGTACAATACCGAAAAAACTACACTTTTTTCGGAACCCAAAATATGACTTCCCATATAAATATTTACCTCTTGACCATTTCGAGACTCCTTGTGATGTCCGGGACTCCGAACAACATTCGGTTACCAATCATCAAATATCTCAATACTACTCTAGTGTCAACGAACGTTAAGCGTGCGACCCTGCGGGTTCGGGAATCATGTAGTCATGACTGAGACACCTCTCCGGTCAATAACCAATAGTGGGACCTGGATGCCCATATTGATTCCTACATATTCCACGAAGATCTTTTATCGGTTGAACCATGATGTCAAGGATTCGGTTAATCCCGTATGCAATTCCCTTTGTCCGGCGATATGTTACTTGCCCTAAATTCGATCGTCGGTATCTCCATACCTAGTTTAATCTCGTTACCGGCAAGCCTCTTTACTCGTTCCGTAATACAAGATCCCGTGACTAACTCATTAGTCACATTGCTTGCAAGCTCTTTAAGATGTTGTATTACCGAGAGGGCCCAGAGATGTCTCTCCGTCATACGGAGTGACAAATCCCAGTCTTGATCCATGCCAACCCAACAGATACCTTCAAAGATACCTGTAGAGCACCTTTATGATCACCCAGTTACGAAGTGACATTTGGATACACACTAAGTATTCCTCCGGTGTCAGGGAGTTACACGATCTCATGGTTTAAGGAACAGATACTTGAGATGAAGAAAGCTATAGCAAATAAACTAAACGATCTGATGCTAAGCTTATGGTTGGGTCTTGTCCATCACATCATTCTCCTAATGATTTGACCCCATTATCAAATGACAACTCATGTCTATGGTTAGGAAACCTTAACCATCTTTGATCAACGAGCTAGTCTAGTAGAGGCTCACTAGGGACACTGTGTTGTCTATGTATTCACACATGTATTTAAGTTTTCGGTCAATACAATTCTAGCATGAATAATAAACATTTATCATGAACAAGGAAATATGATAATAACCAATTTATTATTGCCTCTAGGCCATATTTCCAACATTCAAGGCATCTTCACCTTCGGACGTACGATATCTTCGCCTACTCCACGAGCTCAAGTCCGCTACTTCCACGAGCTACTTCAACTTCGCCAACACTGACGAGATTCCATTCTTTGGGACTAATGACCTCGAAGAGTACCTCAAGTGGGAGCGCAATATGGACAACTACCTCAAGCTACATCAAGTCCCCTCCGAAGAACAAGTGAAGTGCGCCACAAGTACCTTCCAAGACTACTGATACGTCTCCAACGTATCTATAATTTATGAAGTAGTCTTGCCATGTTTACAACAATTCTATATGGTTTTGGTATGATTTGAAATGAACTAACCCGGACTGACGCTGTTTTCAGCGGAACGACCATGGTGTTGTTTTTTGTGCAAAAATGAAAGTTCTCCAAATGCAATGAAACTTTTTGACGAATTTTTTGGAACAAAAGAGGCACTAAAAGCTTCGTGGGAGGACCAGAAGGTGGAGGTGGCCACTACCCACCAGGGCGGGCCAGAGGCCTTGGTCGTGCGCTGGTGGGTAGTGGGCCCCTCGAAGCCCATCTAGACATGAGACCGACGCCAAAAAATCCTATAAATACAGAAACCCCCAGAAATAACCCTAGATCGAAAGTTCCGCCGCCGCAAGCCTCTGTAGCCATGAAAAACCAAACTAGACCCTGCTCTGGCACCCTGCCGGAGGGGGAAATCATCACTGGACGCCATCTTCATCATTCCGGTGGCCACCATGGTGAGGAGGGAGTAGTCCACCCTCAGGGATGAGGGTTTGTACTAGTAGCTATGTGTTTGATCTCTCTCTCGTGTTCTTGATTTGGCACGATCTTGATGTATCGCGAGCTTTGTTAATGTAGTTGGATCATATGGTGTTTCTCCCTCTCTATCTTGTTGTGATGAATTGAGTTTTCTCTTTGAGATTTTGTTATTATTGGATTGAATATTTTTATATATTTGAGAGCACATAATGTATGTCTTGCTGTGAATACCCATGGTGACAATGGGGTATCATATTGATTTACTTTGTATATGTTTTGGCACTCAACTCGCGGATTTCCGAGGATACATTGGGGGTAATCTATGCATAGGGGTTGATGCATGTTTTCGTCCTTGTTTCCCCAGTAGAAATCTTGGGGCACTCTTTGAGGTTCTTTGTGTTGGATTGAGTATTATGAATCTGAAATTGTTTGATGCATATGGTATAATCAACTCACGGATACTCGTGATGACATTGGAGTATCTAGGTGACATTAGAGTTGGTTGATGTGTATCATATGGTGTTATTTTAGTATGAACTCTTGAGTTGTTTGTGACACTTATAGGGATAGCTCTATAGATCGATCGGAAAGGATAACTTTGAGGTGGTTTTGTACCCTACAAACAATTTCTTCTTATGTTCTTCGCTAGATAAGAACTTTGGAGTGATTCTTCGTCGCGCGTTGAGGGATGGTTATATGATCCAATTATATTAGCATTGTTGAGAGATTGCACTAGCGAAAGTATGAACCCTAGGCCTTGTTTCTAAGCATTGCAATACCGTTTGTGCTCACTTTTGTTACTTGCTACCTTGCTGTTTTTTATTGTTACTATTACAAAAATCAATATCTACTATACATATTACACTTGTATCACCATCTCTTCGCCGAACTAGTGCACCTATACAATTTTCCATTGTATTTGGTATGTTGGGGACACAAGAGACTCTTTGTTATTTGGTTGCAGGGTTGTTTGAGAGAGACCATCTTCATCCTACATCTCCCACGGATTGATAAACCTTAGGTCATCCACTTGAGAGAAAATTGCTAATATCCTACAAAACTCTGCGCTTGGAGGCCCAACACGAGTCTAAAATAATAAAGTTGTGTGTTAGACATCAAGCTCTTTTCTGGCGCCGTTGCCGGGGAGGTGAGTGCTTGAAGTTATATCTTTAGATCTTGCAATTGAATCTTTTAGTTTCTTGTTTTATCACTAGTTTGGTTAATAAAAGAAAACTACAAAAAATGGAATTGAGGTCTTCTCATATTATTCGTCTTTATCATGTCTTTCTTGAAAATGATGGAAAGGAAAATTGTGCTCAATTGATAGAAGAAGTCAGTAAAATGTTTGGCATAAATGATGAGCATGATTGCAATGTTGTTAATATGAATTCTATGAATATCCAAAATACTAATGATGATTGCACTAGTCATGATAAAAATGTTTCTTATAAGCACGTCAATTTTTGTGGAGTGCATAAAGTTTGTGAAGACGTGCCTTATAGGGATGATAGATTTTGTAAGAAGCATAAACATGATAGAACCAATTTTTTGCTCAAAATTATAGATGAATTTGCTACGAAATTATGTTCTCTTTGTCCTATTACTTGTGAACTTTGTAATAAGGTTTGTCATCTTAATTTCCAATGCAAACTTTTTCATGATCAAATCATGGCCAAATATTGTAATGACTTGATCACCCTTGAACTTTATAATGAGCTTTGTCTATTTTTGGGGAGTGAAGAATTGACACATAAAAATAGTTGGTTTGAAGTATTCAGTCTCACAGACGACATTGAAACTAATCTAAAAGATATCTATATGTTTTGCATGGTAAATTGCAATGAGAATGCTTATATTTCCAACTATAGAAAGATGGGAAAACCAAAAGAATATAAAAGGAATACTAATGAAAGGGTAAAGAATTCTACTTTCCCTCCTATTGTCTCCCATGATGAAATAGATGGCGAGAAGGAGCTCCCTATTCAACCAATCTCATCAATAAGAAGCTTGGAAAAATTAATTAAACCCACACATGATGTGGTGAAGAAGAGGAAAAGAAGAAAGAGTAGAGGTAAAAAGGTATCTCTCCCAAATAATGTTGCTCCTATTATTGTTGTGCCTCATAGAAATGAATCAAAAATAATTGTGGAAGATGATGCACTTGATGATGATATTGCTTCTTTGTCTTATGGCACAATGTCCGAAAGAACTATTGATGATGATTTTGGTATGCATATTGCTTGTTTTGATGATTATAATTGGGAAGATAATGATACTTCTTATAATCTTGAAAATCTTTTTGGCACCAACTTGGGAAATTATGATGATAATAATTGTTATACTATTGGTGCTATTCATACTATTAATGATGAGAGTGATTATGCTTATGATATACCAAGCCACAAGCTTGGGGATGCTATGTTTGATGAGAATGACATGTTTGAGAATTTATTTTCTGCAATTAATGTTTGTCACAAGCTTGGGGATGCTATGCTTAATGAAGATGATCTTTTTAGTTCCCCTACTTTGAATGATCAAATTTGTTATGATGATTGCATGCCTCCTATTTATGATGATTGCAATATTTATGAAAGTGGGTTTGGAAGAGTGTCAACTTTAGATGATATTTATCCCATTATTTTGGAGGGTGTTGAATCTTATTATAATGATAAAAGTGGATTTGGAGAGGTCATGACTTTATTTAGTAATAATTCCACTATTCCGGAAGAGGTTTCAATTGACTATGATGAGAACAAAGTTGCAACTTATGATGATTATTGTGATGATACTTATGTTATAATAAGTAGTGATGATTATATTTATAAAACTTTTCATAATTTAGATTACCCTTTTTCTAAACATTACTTTTTTAATGTGGAGACAATTTATAGTATTCAAGTTTCATATGATACCCGCACTATTATGAATGAGAATAAAACTGCTTATGGGGAGAATAATAAATTTTCTATGCTTGTGGATCATGAAAAGAATGCTTTATGTGATAGCTATATTGTTGAATTCATTTATGATGCTACTGAAAATTATTATGAGAGAGGAACTTATGCTTTTACATATCTCAATAATATCAAGTTTCCTCTCTATGTGTTGAAAATCTTGAAGTTTTGCTTGTTTTGCCTTCCTATGCTAGTTGATTCTTGTTCCCATGAATTTTTTGCTCACAAAATCCCTATGCATAGGAAGTGGGTTAGGCTCAAGTGTGCTAGTCATATGCTTCATGATGCTCTCTTTGTGTTTCAATTCTTATCTTTTATGTGAGCATCATTGAAATCATCATGCCTAGCTAAAAAGGCATTAAAGAAAAGCGCTTGTTGGGAGACAACCCAACATTTACCCCTAATGTTTTTGTGTGTTAACATGATTAAGATACTGTATTAATCATGTTTTATAGCTTTTGTTTCAATAAAGTGCAAAGTAAAGCATTTGGGATAGTGTGGATGATAGTTGACTTGATTCTGTGCAAAAACAGAAACTTTTGCGCCCAGTAACAGAATTGTTAAAAATCCCTGGAGCGTCAAAAAATTCTGAATTTATTACAGATGATTTATATGCAAATATCCTACGTTTACCTGGTTTTTCAGAAATTTTGGAGTAACATAAGTGTAGTAATTATTCAGATCTTTACAGACTGTTCTGTTTTTGACAGATTCTGTTTGCAATACATAGTTTGCATGTTTTATGGTTTCTATGGCTTATATTGCTTAATATAAATTGTGGAAATTATAGAGTACAGTATGATTTATGTGGAAACAATTATGAATCTTGTCTTTGACAGTACCCAAGTGAATGGTTTGTTTTACTATGCTAACCCATCTCACGAAGTTCCGTTAAGTTTCGCGTGATTGAAGTTTTCAAGTTTTGGGTGAGATATCGATATGAGAAGAATAAGGAGTGACAAGACCCTAAGCTTGGGGATGACCAAGGCACCCCAAGGTAATTTTCAAGGAAGATCCAATCAACTAAGCTTGGGGATGCCCCGGAAGGCATCCCCTCTTTCGTCTTCAACATTATCGGTTACCTCACTTGGAGTTATATTTTTATTCGTCACATGATATGTGTTTTGCTTGGAGCGTCATTTTATTTTACTAGGATTTTCTTGCTGTTATTTATAATAATGTTTTGCATCTTTTATTTCAATAAAAGTGTCAAGGATAGCCTTTACCATGCTTATTTTGCAAGTCTATATGTTGCTGTTTGAAAACAGAAAGTTTGTTGTTATGTTTTGAATATTTGTGAATAGTCAGAACATGATAAAATCTTGAAAGTTTTACACGGTTAGCTATGACAAATTTTCTACAGTGTGGTAAATTTTCAGAATTTTTGGAATTAGGGAAGTATGAGTATAATTGCACTCTTTACAGACTGTCCTGTTTAGACAGATTGTTGTTATGTTTGCATATGTTTGCTTGTTTAATGATTCTATTTGAGGATAGGAGTATTAAATATGCAGATGCATTTAGTATGCAATGTTAAATAATAATTTTAGTGATTTGCTACAGTAGAGAATGATAAGGTTATTGCATTGATTTATACTAACTTATCTCACGAGTTCTTGTTGAGTTTTGTGTGGATGAAGTTTTTAAGATTTAGGAAACCGTGATATAAAAGGGATTAAGGAGACACAAAGGCTCAAGCTTGGGGATGCCCAAGGCATCCCAAGATAAAATTTCAAGAAGTCTCAATCATCTAAGCTTGGGGATGCCCTGGTAGGCATCCCACCTTTCTTCATGAACAATTATCGGTTAGTATCGGTTTAACCTAAGTTTTTGCTTCTTCGCATGATATGTGCTATTCTTGGAATGTATTTTTATTTTGTTTTGATTGCTGTTTTAATAAAATACTTAGATCTGAAATTTTTAAATGGGAGAGAGTCCTCACATAGCTACCTATTTACTTAACTACTCACTTGATCTTCACTTATATCTTTTTGGTATAGTTTGTCGAACACTCTCATGCTTCACTTATATTATTTTGAGAGTTTATAATAGTGATGAAAATTTGCACAAGCTATGAAATTGGTCCTGATATGATGAATATCCAAGAAGGATATAATAAAAACTTTCATATAGATCATTGGATATGATAAGTTTGATTCCTTGCAATAGTTTTGCGATATGGAGATAATAATATGTGAGTCATGTTGGTGAGTAATTGTGCTTTAGTAGGAATATTGGTGTTAAGGTTTGTGATTCCCTATGCAAGCACGAAAGTCAATAGTTATGCAATGAAGTTATATCCTACTTGTGGTGCATTATTCGGTGTTAGTTATGTTTAATGCCCGTTTATGATTGTTTTCGTTTCTTGGTTGGTCGCTTCTCAATCTATTTGCTAGCATTCATTTATACTAAGCAGGAATACTGCTTGTGCATCCAGACTCCTTAAACCAAGTTGTGCCAAATGAGTCCACCATACCTACCTATATGTGGTATTTCCATGTCGTTCCAAGTAAATTTGTATGTGCCAACTCTAATTTTCAAAATGAATTTCCTTTTTGTGTGCCCGTACCGCTCATGAAGCGGCAGGGGGTGGCCAATATTTTCCATGCTAGATGTGTTATTCTCAAGATGAGTGTTTATTCACTTGTCATTGCACGAGAGTTGTTACGTCTCCAACGTATCTATAATTTTTTATTGTTCCATGCTATTATATTATCCATCTTGGATGTTTTATATGCATTAATATGCTATTTTATATATTTTTTGGGACTAACCTATTAACCTAGTGCCCAGTGCCAGTTGCTTGTTTTTCCTTGTTTTTGTCTTTTACAGAAAATCAATACCAAACGGAGTCCAAACAGAACAAATTTTTTTGGGGATTTTTCTTGGACCAGAAGACAACCACGAAGGTTCGAGAAGAGGCCAGAAGACCCATGAGGGGGGCACCCCCTAGGCTTGTGGGCCCCTCGCAGACCTCCTTGAAGGAAATATGCCCTAGAGGCAATAATAAAGTTGTTATTTTATATTTCCTTATTCATTATAAAGGTTTATTATTCATGCTAGAATTGTATTGATCGGAAACCATGATACATGTGTGAATACATAGACAAAACACCGTGTCCCTAGTAAGCCTCTACTAGACTAGCTCGTTGATCAAAGATGGTTATGGTTTCCTGACCATGGACATGAGTTGTCATTTGATAACGGGATCACATCATTAGAAGAATGATGTGATGGACAAGACCCATCCGTTAGCTTAGCATAATGATCATTCAGTTTTATTGCTATTGCTTTCTTCATGTCAAATACATATTCCTTCGACTATGAGATTATGCAACTCCCGGATACCGGAGGAATGCCTTGTGTGCTATCAAACATCACAACATAGCTGGGTGATTATAAAGATGCGCTACAGGTATAACCTACCCCCCTTAAGATGAATCTCGTCCTCGAGATTCGGGTTGGCTAGAAAATAGGTGTGGGTGGTCTTTCCGTAGGTCTTCCTCTCGTTCCCAGGTGGCTTCATCCTCGGTATGGTGGCTCCACTGAACCTTGCAAAACTTGATAACCTTGCTACGTGTAACTCTGCTGGCAAACTCGAGAATCTTGACGGGTTTCTCCTCGTAGGTCAGATCACTATCCAATTGAATTGCTTCCAGGGGTACTGTATCTCTCAGAGGAATATCGGCCATCTCAGCATGGCACTTCTTCAACTGGGAAACGTGAAACACATCATGAACTCCTGATAGTCCGTCAGGTAACTCCAACTTATAGGCCACCTCTCCCATACGTTCCAAAACTCGGTATGGTCCTACAAATCTCGAGGCTAACTTTCCCTTGACTCCAAAGCGTTTAACTCCTCGCAGAGGTGACACACGAAGATATGCTCTGTCTCCGATTTCATAGACTACCTCCTTGCGCTTGGTATCGGCATAACTCTTCTGTCTGGACTGAGCTACCTTCAGTCTGTCCCGAATCAACTTAACCTTCTCTTCAGACTCTTTAATCAAATCTGGTCCAAACAACTGACGGTCTCTAACTTCATCCCACATCAACGGTGTTCTGCACCTCCTTCCATACAAAGCTTCAAAAGGGGCCATCTTCAAACTGGCTTGGTAGCTGTTGTTGTATGAGAACTCCGCGTAGGGCAAATTGTCATCCCAACTCGATCCGTAATCTAGTGCACAAGCTCTCAACATGTCCTCCAGAATCTGATTGACTCTCTCGGTTTGTCCATCTGTCTGCGGATGAAAGGCTGTACTAAACTCTAGCCTGGTACCCAAGGTCTGGTGCAGCTGGTGCCAAAACTTTGAAGTAAATTGTGTTCCTCTATCTGATACGATGGTCCTCGGAACTCCATGCAGACATACGATCCTGGTCATATATATCTTGGCCAACTTTGCACTCGTATAGGTGGTTTTCACTGGGATAAAGTGAGCCACTTTGGTCAAACGATCCACTACTACCCAGATAGAATCATATCCCGATCGGGTCCTGGGTAATCCGGTGATGAAATCCATGCCAAGCTTATCCCACTTCCATTCGGGTATCGGCATAGGCTGCAGTAATCCTGCTGGCTTCTAATGTTCTGCTTTCACTCTCCGACATACATCACATACGGCTACATACTCGGCAATGTCCTTCTTCATACCAGTCCACCAGAAACGCTCCTTCAGATCCAAATACATCTTGTTGTTTCCGGGGTGTATCGAGTATGGCGAGTCATGAGCTTCCTATAGTATCAACTTCCTGATCTCCGCATTATTGGGTACATAAACACGGTCCTCAAACCACAAAGTGTCGTGCTCATCCTCACGAAAACCTTTGGCTTTTCCTTTGCTCATCCTCTCCTTTATCTCAGCAATTTCCTTATCATCGTTCTGAGCTGCTCGAATCTTTCCCAATAATGTTGATGTTACCTCCATTGCTGCGACAAAACCTCTAGGGACTATCTCCAAACGAAGCTCCCTGAGATCTTCGGCTAACTCCTTTGGTAATCCTCCGCTTATGAGGGTATTGACATAACTCTTCTGGCTCAAAGCGTCTGCTACGACATTGGCCTTTCCTGGGTGATAATGCAACTTCATATCATAATCCTTTATAAGCTCCAACCATCTCCTCTGCCTGAGATTCAGCTCCTTCTGTGTGAAAATGTACTTCAAACTCTCATGATCCGTGTACACATCACAACGGTTCCCAATAAGAAAATGTCTCCAAGTCTTGAGTGCATGAACTACAGCTGCTAACTCCAAATCATGCGTGGCATAATTCAACTCATGCGGTCAAAGCTGACGTGAGGCATATGAGACAACTCTTCCGTCCTGCATAAGTACACCTCCAAGTCCTAAGCGAGAAGCGTCGCAATACACTTGGAAATCCTTGCGTATATCCGGCAGAATCAGTACTGGGGCTGTAACCAAACATTTCTTCAGCTCCTGAAAACTTGCCTCACGTTCATCTGTCCATTTGAACTTGGTGTCCTTCTTCAGTAACTCCGTCATAGGCTTCGCAATCTTCGAAAAATTCTCAATAAATCTCCGATAATATCCTGCAAGTCCAAGAAAGCTGCGGATCTCTCCAACTGAGGTGGGTGCCAACCACTCAGTGACTGACTGAACCTTGGTGGGGTCTACTGCTATACCTTCTCCTGATATAACATGTCCAAGAAATCCAACTTCCTTCAGCCAAAACTCACATTTGCTGAACTTGGCATACAACTGATGTTCCCTGAGCTTCTCGAGAACTAAACGCAAATGCTCCTTGTGTTCCTCTTCATTCTTTGAGTACACCAAGATATCATCAATGAACACCACAACAAACTTATCCAAGAACTCCATGAACACTTTATTCATCATACTCATAAAATAGGCAGGGGCATTAGTTAATCCAAATGACATAACCGTATACTCATATAGCCCATACCTTGTGGTGAAGGCTGTCTTAGGTATATCTTGTTCTCGGATCTTCAACTAGTGGTATCCTGATCTCAGATCGATCTTGGAGAACACTTTAGCTCCTTGCAACTGATCAAACAAATCATTGATCATCGGCAGTGGGTACTTGTTCTTGATCGTCACTTCATTCAATGCACGATAATCAACAACCATTCTCAATGATCCATCCTTCTTCTCAACCAAGAGCACTGGGGCTCCCCACGGTGATGAACTTCGTCGAATGTAACCTTTCTCCAATAACTCCTTGATCTGCTTCTAAATCTCCTCTAGATCATTTGCGGGCATCCGGTATGGTCTCTTCGATATCGGTCCGGTGCCAGGCAACAACTCTATCAAAAATTCAATGTCTCGATCCGGCGGCATGCCTGGTAACTCCTCTGGAAATACATCTGGGTAATCCTTCACTACTGGCACTTCCTCCTGAACAACTCCTGAGAGGGAATTTATTTGGGTTCTCCTTGACGCATGCCTGGATACATACTTGATCCTTTTTCCCTCCGGGGTGGTGAGCAGAATTGACTTACTGGCGTAATCAATGTTTCCTCCATACATCGATAGCCAATCCATGCCTAGTATCACATCCAATCCTTGTGACTCCAAAATTATTAAGTCTGAGGGGAACACGTGCCTACCTATGGTCAATGGCATCTGAAAACATCCTTGACTTGCCATATACTCCGCTCCTGGTGAGCTTACTAACATAGGTGTCCTAAGAACTTTAGTGGGCAACTTATACTTATCCACAAATCCCCTTGAAATGTATGATTGCGATGCACCAGTATCAAAAAGAACGATTGCAGTAAATGACTTAACCAAAAGCTTACCTATAACTGCATCTGGCTGCTCTTCAACCTCCTCCACGTTAACGTGGTTCACTTGTCCCCTGTTGAAAGGGTTGGGCTTCTTCCCAGAGCTTCCATTGCCATTACCATTCTTCGGTTCAGGACACTCATTGGCATAGTGTCCAGTCTTCCCGCACTTGAAACAAGTAATGTGACTTTGATCCTTCTTAGCGGGTGTGGTTGGGTTAGAGCGGTTCTGATTGCTGCCTGCTCCATTCCCGTTTCCATTCTTGGGGCCACTGTGGTTATGCGAACTTCCTCCATTGTGAGTATGACCTCCATGGTTATGTGTATATCCTCCCGAGTTCGGGGTAAAACGAGGCTTCTGCTGAGCTCCTGAATTGTACTTCCCTTGTCCATACTTCCTTTTGCGGCTCTCAATCTGTTGCTGCTTCCCTTCAATCATAAGAGCCCGATCTACCAACTCCTGGTAGTTAGCGAATGTTGCTACCATCAACTGCATGCTCATCTCATCATTCAACCCTTCCATAAACTTCTCCTGCTTTGCGGCATCAGTGGCCACATCATCTGGGGCATAGCGAGCTAACTTACTGAACTCATCCACGTACTGCCCCACAGTACGGTTTCCCTGGCGCAAGTTGCGAAACTCACGCTTCTTCATGCTCATAGCTCCAGTTGAGACATGTGCAGTGCGGAATGCTTGCTGAAACTGATCCCAGGTGACATTGGCTATAGGGAATGTGGCTGTGTAATTCTCCCACCATGAGGCTGCGGGTCCATCCAATTGATGTGCGGCAAAACGCACCTTCTCAGCATCTGTGCATCCTGCGGTGGTCAACTCCCTTCCAATCCTGCGTAGCCAGTCATCAGCAACTATTGGCTCGGTGCTACTGGAAAACACCGGCGGCTGCAACCTCAGAAAACAGGCTAGGTTGTCAACTGGAGGTGGGGGCGGTGGGTTGTTGTTGTTGTTGCCTTGGTTCTGGACTAGTATCTGCATCAAGGCATTCTGCTGCTGGATCAACTGTGTGATCTCCGGTGGGAAGACAAATCCGGTGTCGCGTCTCGGAGGCATCTGATGGGTTTAGAGGGGAGAGATTAGAATAGAGTGAGGTCTAATGAGAAAGCACTACCCATATGCACATGAGACAAACACATTCATATCACACCAAAATCAATTCAAGCAGCGGCATACAATCGATCTAACTATCATTACAAAAGTGCTCGGACTACTACTATATACATGGGGAAATACTACTAATCATATGGTGGTCATCTAGAAATTTTGATCGGTGGAAGACTCCATGATATCCGCTCCAGCTTCGTCTTCATAGTCATCATCACTACTGTCGGGGTCGGAGTCGGTGTCGTCGATGATGATGTAGTCCTCGGGATGGTTGTCATCTCCTCCTGGCGTGGGGTCTCCCATGAATACTCCTAGCTTCCTTGTCAGGTCGTCATTCTTCTCCACTAGTACTGCGATTTCCTCCTCGTATCCGTCGCGTGTAGACTTGAGTTCCTCTTCTAGCTCCATGTTACTGGTCATCACCTTCTTCAAATCTATCATGCTTGCGCACATCTGGTTCTCCTGTCGACGAATGTGCTGGTTTAACTCCTGGATGAAAGCTGCAATGGACCTGTTTCTCCTGGTGCTGATCATCTCCCGTTGCTCATCTCGGCGCCCACATATCTGGTAGAAGGTGTCCTTAAGATCTTTGTGATAAACTTCACCGATGCGTCCCATGGCGATGTGGGCTGCCATGCTCTTACCTAGACTCCAGGTTGGTGCATCAAAGGAAAACTCTATGGACTTGGTAACTGGCATGAACGTCCTTCCTGGAACTTGAACTCGAATCATCCAACGCTCCTCTTCTGGTAAAGTGGCGGTGTAGGTCCCGGTGAAGCTTGGTATTCCGATGTTCAGGTACTTAGTGATTTCCTTCAAGTGTCTCCCAAAGGGTGTGTCTTCATCCGGTTGTGCAAACTTGTTCCTTGAGTCCGCCATCCTAGAGAGTAGAAGATGAAGAGAGTCAGAAATGAGTAGAGAAGAGTGACCTATGGCTTTTCTTAGTGGTCGTGTCCTACAGTCAGCGTGTGCTCTGATACCATCTTGTAGCGATCCGACCTCAGATGGTCAAATCTCTGTGTTCAAGTGTCATCCCTGGATCGGTAATGCTGACACACACAGTACTCGAAGGATTTATAACAGAGTGCAATCACACACTTATTACATCGAATGTCTCAAAAGAGAACTTATTACAATAAATATGGCTTAAGGCCATCTATATAAGATAACAGCGGAAGGCTTGAAAGATAAAGTGAGTCCATCAACTCCAACGGCATAGCTGAGTGCACGACAACGACCTAGCGCACCTTACTCTTCGTCTGAAAAGTCTGCAACATGATATGTTGCAGCCCGAAATGGGTCAGCACATGGAATATGCTGGCAATATAACACAATAGAGCAAGGAACAGATAATTGCTATCACTACATGCATATATGGCTGGTGGAAAGCTCTAGGGTTATATTGCTTTGCGAAAAGCCAATTTTTTTCCTACATCAAAGGAATATGTTTTATTTAACTATCATGGTGGTTGTTAAACATTGAGAAGGTAAATCCCCATCTCAATCCCAATTAAAAGTAATCATTAAACCCACAAATTAATTTAGAGTGATGAGATCAAATCAATAATTCAAGTACCAGATACTCAAGATGTCCATAACCGGGGACATGACTAATCATGATTAGTTTGTACACTCTGCAGAGGTTTGTGCACTTTTCCCCACAAGACTCGATCTCCTCCGTTGGATTTCTCGCACTACATGGTGTTTGAGAAACGGATGACCGAGACACAGTCTTTCAGAAGCATTTACTCTTTACTCTGGGTAGACAGTTACACCTACATTCCCCTACATCTGCTAGCCTACCACTGAAAGAGGTCATGCAACATACTCAACTATGCTAGAGCCCATAATAGCTTGTGGCTGCACACGGAAGTTTCTAGCATGAATAATCTTATGATCCCTTTGAGCCTGGGTGGCGAACCAAAAAGACAACACTGGTATATCCCCAGGTGCCTGCAACCAATCCACCCAGATGTGTATTTAAGTAGCCACCTTAAGTTAACCATTAATTAACAATCTCACATCTGTCATGGATACACTCAAAACCCAATCCATGTCTACGAGCATAGCATGGCAATATAAGCATAGCGTAGAAGAAACTCCCAAGGGTTTGATAATAAAGGGCAATAGGTTCTACCTCATCATCTACTTCCCAATACCCACAAGTTAATCACATCCTAATCATGCAGTGTTTGAGGATTGAGACTAATGCATAAAAACTGGGTATGAAAAGAGTATGATCAATGTGTTACTTGCCTTGCTGACGATCTGCAAACCCTAGAGACTCGTAGTAGCACGCTTCGCACTCCGGGAATTCTATCGCAAACAAACAATAGCATACATAAGCAATCAAGCATAGATGCAAGCGTAAAACTCAAATAAGAAGATCAAATCTGAAAGTTCAACTGAAGAGATTCGATCTGCAAAAAGAATCAATCGAATCGGAGCTACGGAACTGAAACTACGGTCAAAAGAACTTCGAAAACAAATCTGCTTGAAACCAAATTTTAAATTGTCAAAATCATGTTCAAGTTGATTAAACAGAAAGAGGGGTTCGAGACGAAGATTTTGGCGTTGGTTTCACTGGATTTGGACGAACGGTTTAGAAACGGCGAGGGTTTGAAGATCAGGGGCTAATCTGCGATAAAAAATAATCGCGGATAGGTCCCTAGCAGAAAAAGAAAAATCTATCTGACGAACGTCCGCTAACAGAGACGAACGGGCGAAAACGTTCGTTAAACGAACGAACGTTCGCAAATGAACTAAACCGAGAAAACCGAACCGGTCTAAAAAAAATAAATCGGAGAAACCGGCATTTCGTACCGGACCGGGAAAAACCGGCGGGTCGACGGGTCAGGCGGCGGATCCGATGAGTCCGGGCGGCGGCGGCGGGCTTGGCGACGGCGGCGGGCTCCGCGGGCGGCGGCTACGGGGCGCGGCAGCAGGCGGCGGCGCTAGCAGGCGGCGGCGGTGACGCTGGTTGCGGCGGCGGTGGGTGCTGCGGGCGGCGGCGGGGCGCGATGAGGAAGAGAGGGGGGGCGGCTCGGTATTTAAGGAGGGGAGGGGGCCGGGGCGGCTTGGGGAAGCGGCCGGCCGAGGCCGTGGCGGCGCCGGACTCCGAGAGGAGTCCCGGTCGGGGACGGGGACGAAGGCGCCAGCGGCCTGGCTCGGCTGGGCCTTCGGCCCTATCGGGCGAAAGTTTTTTTAAAAAAATAAGATTCCACCAAGAAAAATCCTAATAAAATATAAAAAAAATTTAAAAATGCCAAAAACAATTTTCACCATCTAAATAAAATATTTAGAACAAAGTGAACATTTTCTTGGCCTAAAAATGCAATTTTGAAAAATGCATATTTTCTAATTCAAATAAAATAGCAATAAAATCCAAATAAAATTATTTATTTGATTTTAACATTTTTCCTCCAATATTTCTTTTATTTTGGAGAAGTCATATTATCTCCTCTCATATGTTTTTAATATGAAAAATTTTGGAGAGAAAAATAAATAAAACCAAAATGATCCTCTTTTCAATATTTGAGAAAATTCAAATATGAAAATAATAAAATCCCCAACTCTCTCCGTGGGTCCTTGAGTTGCTTAGGATTTTTAGGGTCACAATCAAAATGCAAATAAAATATGATATGCATATGATGACCTATGTATAACATTCCAAATTGAAAATTTGGGATGTTACACTCCGAAGGTGTTTGTTGAGTTGGCATAGATCGACATTAGGATTTGTCACTCCGAGTTTCGGAGAGGTATCTCTGGGCCCTCTCGGTAATACACATCATAATCTTGCAAGCAAACGACTAAGGAGTTGGTCACGAGGTGATGTATTACGAAACGAGTAAAGATACTTGCCGGTAACGAGATTGAACTAGGTATGAAGATACCGATGATCGAATCTCGGGCAAATAACATACCGATGGACAAAGGGAATTACGTATGTTGTCATAACGGTTCGACCGATAAAGATCTTTGTAGAATATGTAAGAGCCAATATGAGCATCCAGGTTCCGCTATTGGTTATTGACCGGAGAGGTGTCTCGGTCATGTCTACATAGTTCTTGAACCCGTAGGGTCCGCACGCTTAACGTTCGTTGACGATATAGTATTATATGAGTTATGTGATTTGTGGACCGAATGTTGTTCGGAGTCCTGGATGAGATCACGGACATGACAAAGAGTCTCGAAATGGTTGAGAGGTAAATATTGATATATAGGACGATGGTAGTCGGACACCGGAAGTGTTTCGGGGGAGACCGGGTACTTATCGGGTCACCGGAAGGGGTTCAGGGTACCCCCGGCAAAAGATATGGGCCTTATGGGCCAAGAGGGGAAACACACCAGCCACAAGGGGCTGGTGCGCCCCCCATATGGGCCGTCCAAGATGGAGAAGGAAAGGGGAGGGAGGAAAGGAAAGAAAGGGGATAGGATTCCCCCTTCCTTCCACCTCTCCCCCCTTTCCTTCCCCCTCCGATATATATGGCGGGGGGGCGCGCGGCTTGGGAGGAGCCCAAGTAGGATTCGGTCCTACTTGGGGCACCTCCTGGCCTCTCCCCTCCCCCTCCCACCTATATATATGTGGGAGGGGGCGCCTAGCACACACCAGACAATTGTTTAGCCGTGTGCGGCGCCCCCCTCCACCGTTTACACCCCCGGTCATATTTTCGTAGTGCTTAGGCGAAGCCCTGTGGAGATCACTTCACCATCACCATCACCACGCCGTCGTGCTGACGGAACTCATCTACTACTTCGCCCATCTTGCTGGATCAAGAAGGCGAGGACGTCACCGAGCTGAACGTGTGCAGAATGCGAAGGTGTCGTACGTTCGGTACTAGATCTTTTGGAGCGTGAAAAAAGTTTGACTACATCAACCACGTTGTGAAACACTTCCGCTTATGGTCTACGAGGGTACGTAGACACACTCTCCCCCCTCATTGCTATGCATCTCCTTGGATAGATCATTGTGTGTGCGTAGAATTTTTTTTTGTTTTCCATGCAACGATTCCCAACAGTGGCATCATGAGCCAGGTCTATGCGTAGATGATATGCATGAGTAGAACACAAAGAGTTGTGGGCAGTGATAGTCATACTGCTTACCACGAACGTCTTATTTTGATTCGGCAGTATTGTGGGATGAAGCGGCCCGGACCAACCTTACATGTCCATGCACATGAGACCGGTTCCACCAACTGACATGCAACTAGTTTTGCATAAAGGTGGCTGGCAGGTGTCTGTTTCTCCTACTTTAGTTGAATCGAATTTGACTGCGGCCGGTCCTTGAAGAAGGTTAAAACAGCAAACTTGATGAATCACCATTGTGGTTTTTGCCATAGGTAAGAACGATTCTTGCTAGAAGCCCGTAGCAGCCACGTAAAACTTGCAACAACAAAGTAGAGGACATCTAACTTGTTTTTGCAGGGCATGTTGTGATGTGATATGGTCAAGACATGATGTGATATACGTTGTTGTATGAGATGATCATGTTTTGTAAGTTATCGACAACCGGCAGGAGCCTTATGGTTGTCGCTTTATTGTATGAAATGCAAACGCCATGTAATTGCTTTACTCTATCACTATGCGTTAGCGATAGTTGTAGAAGCAATAGTTGGTGAGATGACCATGATGCAGTGATGGAGATCAAGGTGTCGAGCCGGTGACAATGGAGATCATGACGATGCTTTGGAGATGGAGATCAAAAGCACAAGATGATGGCCATATCATGTCACATATTTTGATTGCATGTGTTGTTTATCTTTTATGCATCTTATTTTGCTTAGTACGGCGGTAGCATTATAAGATGATCCCTTCACTAAATTTCAAGGTAAAATTGTTCTCCCTAAGTATGCACCATTGCTACAGTTCGTCGTGTTGAGACACCACGTGATGATTGGGTGTGATAGACTCTACGTTCACATACAACGGGTGCAAGATAGTTTTGCACATGCGAAATACTTGGGTTAAACTTGACGAGCCTAGCATGTATAGACATGGCCTCGGAACACTGGAGACCAAAAGGTCGAATGTGAATCATATAGTAGATATGATCAACATAGAGATGTTCACCATTGATGACTACCCCATCTCACGTGATGATCGGACATGGGTTAGTTGATTTGGATCACGTATCACTTAGATGACTTGAGGGATGTCTATTTAAGTGGGAGTTCTTAAGTAATTTGATTAATTGAACTTAATTTATCATGAACTTAGTCCTGATAGTATTTGCATATCTATGTTGTAGATCAATGGCCCGAGCTACCGTTCCCCTGAATTTTAATGCGTTCCTAGAGAAAGCTAAGTTGAAAGATGATGGTAGCAACTACACGGACTGGGTCCGTAACTTGAGGATTATCCTCATTGCTGCACAGAAGAATTATGTCCTTGATGCACCGCTAGGTGAAAGGCCTGCTGCAGGAGCAGATGCAGATGTTTTGAACGTCCGGCAAGCTCGATCTAATGACTACTCTATAGTTCAGTGTGCCATGCTCTACGGCTTAGAACCGGGACTTCAAAGACGTTTTGAACATCATGGAGCATATGAGATGTTCCAAGAGTTGAAGTTAATATTTCAAGCAAATGCCCGGGTTGAGAGATATGAAGTCTCCAACAAGTTCTATAGCTGCAAGATGGAGGAGAACAGTTCTGTCAGTGAACAAATACTCAAAATGTCTGGGTATTATAATCACTTGACTCAGCTGGGAGTTGATCTTCCAGATGATTGTGTCATTGACAGAGTTCTTCAATCACTGCCACCAAGCTACAAAGGCTTCGTGATGAACTATAATATGCAAGGGATGAACAAAACAATTCCCGAGCTCTTCGCAATGCTTAAGGCTGCGGAGGTAGAAATCAAGAAGGAACATCAAGTGTTGATGGTTAACAAGACCACTAGTTCCAAGAAAAAGGGCAAGGGAAAGAAAGGGAACTTCAAGAAGAATGGCAAGCAAGTTGCCACTCTTGGGAAGAAGCCCAAAGCTGGACCCAAGCCTGAAACTGAGTGCTTCTACTTCAAAGGGACTGGACACTGGAAGCGGAATTGCCCAAGTATTTGGCGGATAAGAAGGATGGCAAAGTGAACAAAGGTATATTTGACATACATGTTATTGATGTGTACCTTACTAATGCTCGTAGTAGCGCCTGGGTATTTGATACTGGTTCGGTTGCTCATATTTGTAACTCGAAACAGGAGCTATAGATTAAACGAAGATTGGCTAAGGACGAGGTGACGATGCGCGTCGGGAATGGTTCCAAGGTCGATGTGATCGCCGTCGGCACGCTACCTCTACATCTACCTTCGGGATTAGTTTTAGACCTAAATAATTGTTATTTGGTGCCAGCGTTGAGCATGAACATTATATCTGGATCTTGTTTAGTGCAAGACGGTTATTCATTTAAATCAGAGAATAATGGTTGTTCTATTTATATGAGTAATATCTTTTATGGTCATGCACCCTTGAAGAGTGATCTATTTTTGTTGAATCTCGATTGTAGTGATACACATATTCATAATATTGATGCCAAAAGATGCAAAGTTGATAATGATAGTGCGACATATTTGTGGCACTACCGTTTAGGTCATATTGGTGTAAAGCGCATGAAGAAACTCCATGCAGATGGGCTTTTGGAATCACTTGATTATGAATCATTTGATACTTGCGAACCATGCCTCATGGGCAAGATGACTAAAACTCCATTCTCCGAAACAATAGAGCGAGCTAATGACTTACTGAAAATAATACATACCGATGTATGCGGTCCGATGAGTGTTGAGGCACGTGGCGGGTATCGTTATTTTCTGACCTTCACAGATGATTTGAGCAGATATGGGTATATCTACTTAATGAAACATAAGTCTGAAACATTTGAAAAGTTCAAAGAATTTCAGAGGGAAGTGGAGAATCATCGTAATAAGAAAATAAAGTTTCTACGATCTGATCGCGGAGGCGAATATTTGAGTTACGAGTTTGGTCTTCATTTAAAACAATGTGGTATAGTTTCACAACTCACGCCACCTGGAACACCACAGCGTAATGGTGTGTCCGAACGTCGTAACCGTACTTTATTAGATATGGTGCGATCTATGATGCCTCTTACCGATTTACCACTATCATTTTGGGGTTATGCTTTAGAGACAGCTGCATTCACGTTAAATAGGGCACCATCTAAATCCGTTGAGACGACACCGTATGAACTATGGTTTGGCAAGAAACCTAAGCTGTCATTTCTTAAAGTTTGCGGTTGCGACACTTATGTCAAAAGGCTTCAGCCTAATAAGCTCGAACCCAAATCGAAGAAGTGCGTCTTCATAGGATACCCTAAGGAAACAATTGGGTACACCTTCTACCACAGATCCGAAGGCAAGATCTTTGTTGCCAAGAATGGAACCTTTCTAGAGAAGGAGTTTCTCTCGAAAGAAGTGAGTGGGAGGAAAGTAGAACTTGATGAGGTAATTGTACCTTCTCTCGAATTGGAAAGTAGCACATCAGAGAAAACCGTTCTTGTGATGCCTACACCAACTAGAGAGGAAGCTAATGATGATCAAGTTACTACAGAACTTCGTAGGTCAACCAGAACACGATTCGCACTAGAGTGGTACGTGAATCCTGTACTGGAAGTCATGTTACTAGACCAAGGCGAACCTACGAACTATGAAGAAGCTATGATGAGCCCAGATTCTGACAGATGGCTTGAGGCCATGAAATCTGAGATAGGATCCATATATTAGAACAAAGTGTGGACTTTGGTGGATTTGCCCGATGATCGGCAAGCCATAGAAAATAAATGGATCTTCAAGAAGAAGACTGACGCTGATGGTAATGTTACTGTCTATAAAGCTCGACTTGTCGCAAAAGGTTTTCGACAAGTTCAAGGAGTTGACTATGATGAGACTTTCTCACCCGTAGCGATGCTTAAGTCCGTCCGAATCATGTTAGCAATTGCCGCATTTTATGATTATGAAATCTAGCAAATGGACGTCAAAACTGCATTCCTTAATGGATTTCTTAAGGAAGAATTGTATATGATGTAACCAAAAGGTTTTGTCGATCCTAAAGGTGCTAACAAAGTGTGCAAGCTCCAGCGATCCATCTATGGACTGGTGCAAGCATCTCAGAGTTGGAATATACGCTTTGATGAGGTGATCAAAGCATATGGTTTTATACAGACTTTCAGTGAAGCCTGTATTTACAAGAAAGTGAGTGGGAGCTCTGTAGCATTTCTGATATTATATGTGGATGACATATTGTTGATTGGAAATGATATAGAATTTCTGGATAGCATAAAAGGATACTTGAATAAGAATTTTTCAATGAAAGACCTCGGTGAAGCTGCTTATATATTTGGCATCAAGATCTATAGGGATAGATTGAGACGCTTGATAGGACTTTCACAAAGCACATACCTTGATAAAGTTTTGAAGAAGTTCAAAATGGATCAGTCAAAGAAAGGGTTCTTGCCTGTGTTGCAAGGTGTGAAGTTGAGAAAGACTCAATGCCCGACCACTGCAGAAGATAGAGAGAAAATGAAAGTCATTCCCTATGCTTCAGCCATAGGTTCTATCATGTATGCTATGCTGTGTACCAGACCTGATGTGTGCCTTGCCATAAGTCTGGCAGGGAGGTACCAAAGTAATCCAGGAGTGGATCACTGGACAGCGGTCAAGAACATCCTGAAGTACCTGAAAAGGACCAAGGATATGTTTCTCATTTATGGAGGTGATAAAGAGCTTGTCGTAAATGGTTACGTCGATGCTAGCTTTGACACTGATTCGGATGACTCTAAGTCACAAACCGGATACATTTTTATATTGAATGGTGGAGCTGTCAGTTGGTGCAGTTCCAAGCAGAGCGTCATGGCGGGATCTACGTGTGAAGCGGAGTACATAGCTGCTTCGGAAGCAGCAATTGAAGGAGTCTGGATGAAGGAGTTCATATCCGATCTAGGTGTAATACCTAGTGCATCAGATCCAATAAAATCTTTTGTGACAACACTGGAGCAATTGCCTTGGCGAAGGAATCCAGGTTTCACAAGAGAACCAAACACATCAAGAGACGCTTCAACTCCATTCGTGAACAAGTCAAGGATGGAGAAATAGAAATTTGCAAGATGCATACGGATCTGAATGTAGCAGACCCGTTGACTAAGCCTCTTCCACGAGCAAAACATGATCAGCACCAAGACTCCATGGGTGTTAGAATCATTACAATGTAATCTAGATTATTCACTCTAGTGCAAGGGGGAGACTGAAGGAAATATGCCCTACAGGCAATAATAAAGTTGTTATTTTATATTCCCTTATTCATGATAAAGGTTTATTATTCATGCTAGAATTGTATTGATCGGAAACCATGATACATGTGTGAATACATAGACAAAACACTGTGTCCCTAGTAAGCCTCTACTAGACTAGCTCGTTGATCAAAGATGGTTAAGGTTTCCTGACCATGGACATGAGTTGTCATTTGATAATGGGATCACATCATTAGGAGAATGATGTGATGGACAAGACCCATCCGTTAGCTTAGCATAATGATCGTTCAGTTTTATTGCTATTGCTTTCTTCATGTCAAATACATATTCCTTCGACCATGAGATTATGCAACTCCCGGATATTGGAGGAATGCCTTGTGTGCTATCAAACGTCACAACGTAACTGGGTGATTATAAAGATGCTCTATAGGTATCTCCGAAGGTGTTTGTTGAGTTGGCATAGATCGAGATTAGGATTTGTCACTCCGAGTTTCGGAGAGGTATCTCTGGGCCCTCTCTGTAATACACATCATAAGCTTGCAAGCAAACGACTAAGGATTTGGTCACGAGGTGATGTATTGTATTACGGAATGAGTAAAGGGACTTGCCGGTAATAAGATTGAACTAGGTATGAAGATACCGATGATCGAATCTCAGGCAAGTAACATACCGATGGACAAAGGGAATTACGTATGTTGTCATAACGGTTCGACAGATAAAGATCTTCGTAGAATATGTAGGAGCCAATATGAGCATCCAGGTTCCGCTATTGGTTATTGACCGGAGAGGTGTCTCGGTCATGTCTACATAGTTCTCGAACCCGTAGGGTCCGCACGCTTAACGTTCGTTGACGATATAGTATTATATGAGTTATGTGATTTGGTAACCGAATGTTGTTCGGAGTCCTGGATGAGATCACGGACATGACAAGGAGTCTCGAAATGGTTGAGAGGTAAAGATTGATATATAGGACGATGGTATCCGGACACCGGAAGTGTTTCGGGGGTCACCGGGTACTTATCGGGTCACCGGAAGGGGTTCCGGGCACCCCCGGCAAAAGATATGGGCCTTATGGGCCAAGAGGGGAAACACACCAGTCACCAGGGGCTGGTGCGCCCCCCATATGGGCCGGCCAAGATGGAGAAGGAAGGGGAAGGAGGAAAGGAAAGAAAGGGAATAGGATTCCCCCTTCCTTCCACCTCTCCCCCCTTTCCTTCCCCCTCCGATATATATGGCAGGGGGGCGCGCGGCTTGGGAGGAGCACAAGTAGGATTCGGTCCTACTTGGGGCGCCTCCTGGCCTCTTCCCTCCCCCTCCCACCCATATATATGTGGGAGGGGGGCGCCTAGCACACACCAGACCATTGTTTGGCCGTGTGCGGCGCCCCCCTCCACCGTTTACACCCCCGGTCATATTTTCGTAGTGCTTAGGTGAAGCCCTGCAGAGATCACTTCACCATCACCATCACCACGCCGTCATGCTAACGGAACTCATCTACTACTTCTCCCATCTTGCTGGATCAAGAAGGCGAGGACGCCACCGATCTGAACATGTGCAGAACGCGGAGGTGCCGTACCTTCGGTACTAGATCGGTTGGAGCGCGAAGAAAGTTCGACTACATCAACCGCGTTGTGAAACGCTTCTGCTTACGGTCTACGAGGGTACGTAGACACACTCTCCCCCCTTGTTGCTATGCATCTCCTTGGATAGATCATTGCGTGTGCGTAGAATTTTTTGTTTGTTTTCCATGCAGCGATTCCCAACACTCCTAACCCTAATATCTGCTCTATAAACACCCAAATATTCCCCTTATGTTAGAGGGCACACTAAAAATACTTTTCCGCCGCCGCAAGCTTCTGTTCTCGTGAGATCCCATCTTGGGGCCTTTTCCGGCACTCTGCCGGAGGGGGATTCGATCACGGAGGGCCTCTACACCAACCTTTCTGCCCTTCCGATGATGTGTGAGTAGTTTACCACAGACCTACGGGTCCATGGCTAGTACCTAGATGGCTTCTTTTCTCTCTTTGATCTTCAATACAATGTTCTCTTTGATGTTCTTGGAGATCTATTCGATGTAATCTTCTTTTGCGGTGCGTTTGTTGAGATCCGATGAATTGTGGATTTATGATCAGATTATCTATGAATATTATTTGAATCTTCTCTGAACTCTTTTATGCATGATTAAGATAGCTTTTTATTTCTCTCTGATCTATCGATTTGGTTTCGCCAACTAGATTGGTTTTTCTTGCAATGGGAGAGGTGCTTTGTGATGAGTTCAATCTTGCGGTGTCCTCACACTAGTGACAGTAGGGGTAGCGAGGCACGTATTTGTATTGTTGCCATTAAGGATAAAAAGATGGGGGTTTTACCATATTGATTGGATCTATCCCTCTACATCATGTCATCTTGCTTAAGGCGTTACTCCGTTCTTGTTAACTTAATACACTAGATGCATGCTGGATAGCGGTCGATGTGTGGAGTAATAGTAGTAGATGCAGGCAGGAGTCGGTCTACTTGTCACGGACGTGATGCCTATATTCATGATCATTGCCTTAGATATCGTCATAACTTTGCGCTTTTCTATCAATTGCTCAACAGTAATTTGTTCACCCACCATATGTGTTCTTTGAAGAGAGAAGCCTCTAGTGAAAACTATGGCCCGCGGGTCTATTTCTCATCATATATTTTCAGATCTATAAAACCAAAAACCCAAAAATACCTTGCTGCAATTTATTTATATTTACTTTATTTTGCCTTTCACTTATCTTTTATATCTATCTCTATTAGATCTCACTCTTGCTAGTGACCGTGAAGGGATTGACAACCACTTTTTCGCATTGTGGGCAAGTGTTTGTTAGTTTGTGCAGGTGCATCTATTGGGGACTTGCTTGTACCTCCTACTGGATTGATACCTTGGTTCTTAACTGAGGGAAATAGTTATCTCTACTTTGCTGCATCACCCTTTCCTCTTCAATGGAAAAATCAACACAAGCTCAAGAAGTAGCAGGAAGAATTTCTGGCGCCGTTGCCGGGGAGGTTATACATCAAGCCTACCAAGTACCTATCATAAACTCTCATCTCTTGCATTACATTATTTGTCATTTGCCTCTCATTTTCCTCTCCCCCGCTTCTAAAACGTTTTCAGAAAAATACAAAAATATTTGCCTTTTTTCCGTATGCCTTTTTGCTCGTTTGCCATCTTTGCTTGTTGCCATGTGCCTTCTATTTGCTTGCATATTTGCTTGCTAAAAATCTATTGATATGGATCCACTTAAAGTTTTCTACTTGGATCATCTTCGATCCATATGTGCTCGTGCTGAAACCCCGACTAGTTTAGTTGAGGGAAAATCATTAGATGAGCATGCTCATTTTGTGCATCACCGTTTGTCTCAAAAAGGGGGAATCTTATGGAATCAAATAAATTGTTTGCTATGCTATGCTTGGAATCTATGTGAAATTTATGATTTTACTTGTTGCTCGGAGAACCCTAAAAAACACCTTCCCTACCTATGTGAGTTTAATGATAATGAAATCTTATCTTCTTATGCCAAAGGTGTTTATAGTTACTATGATATCGAACAAATTGAAGAATTTGTTGCTTTTAAGGGTGCTTATGAAGTTGCTTCTTTGATTGAAAAGTATGATATTACTCTCTACAAATATGAAAATTTTGACATACTTAAATATTGCTATGAAAACTATGCTCATAATGCCTATGTTAAAGAATTTATTGAGAGAATGTCCGCTGCTTTGGAAGAAAATAATGATATGCATGAATCTATTGACAATTATGATTCCATTGATTTGATTGAAATACCAACCCCCCCCCCCCCTTGATGAACATTATGCTTGCTATTCTTATGGCCATGATGCCAATATTAATTATGCTTATGGAGATGAACTTGCTATAGTTCCGTATCAGGGCCGGCCCTGTGTTTCGGGAGGCCCTAGGCGAACTCGACGACATGGGCCCCTATGTCCTTCATATATATGTATGTGTATGCGTGATACATAAACTATATATATATATATATATATATATATATATATATATATATATATATATATATATATATATATATAACTTCATTCCCCTAAAAAAACTTCATTTGCATAATATTAATATTGAAAGTAAACTTTGAACCACACATCTTTATTTTGAAATTTGACTATAATAATTGTTGGACAATGCCATATTACGACAGAAATAACTAAAAGATAGCAAAATAAAACTAACATGACATGATTACCTCAAATAAGAAACAAATTCGACTGACTCCATCGACAACAATAATACTTCAGCGCTTCAGAAAATGTTTCTTCGGGCGTTTCTTGATGCAAAGTCATTAAGGGCAATATCAAGATCAACATTGTCCAAGATATTCTTCTCAATGCAGCACATAACCAAGCCATTCAATCTACCCAAATAATTTTTCAGTAGTTTCAGTTTAGAGAGGCTTCTTTCAGCTGAGGCTTCAACATTACTTGAAGATGTAAAGTACTTTGTCAAAGATTCCTTCAGTGGTTGAATTTTTAGATCATTTTTTTCTTCTCCTTTTTTAGCACCCGACAAATGCTTCTTAGGCAACATGGCAGACTAATGTCCTAAAATTATGAAGTAAAGAGTATACGAAGAATTTGAAATTTATAGATCGGATGATCGGAACCCTAGACATGTACATAGAATGACAAAAAATTAGGATGATTGAATACATACCGTAAATGATTGAATTAGAAAATTATACATAAAAAATTTAGAACTTCGTGGGATGAATCATGGATGAATAGTTGAATATATACGTACTAAAGAAAGTAAGAAACTACTGAAATTGAGGGATGGATGAATGGATCAGGAGCAAGGAGCATGAATACATACTGTCCGTATAACATATTGCCATATTGCCGGAAGGCCAGCCGGGTTGCCAGACTGCTGCGCGCAGCGGCGACAACGAGCGCCGAGAGCGGCCGAGGTGCTGAGCGAGGAGGGACGGATCGAGGGGCCGATGAGACGACGAAGACGAACCAACTAGCGACGGAGAGGAAAAGCCAGATCTTGCAATTGATTTGTTTCACACGTACGCGTGCTCAGTGCGGCCGTGACTTCCGTGCGTGACGCTTCACTACTTACCTATCTGATGGGCCGAGCCTATCTCTTTTTTTCTCTCATAATTTTTTCCCTACTATATACTCCGAGTATGTGTACTACGTCATGGGCCCCCCTCCGGATTGGGCCCTGGGTCGTCGCCCCTCTGGCCATACGCCAGGGCCGGCCCTATTCCGTATGTTAAACATGAAATTATTGCTATTGCTCCCACACTTGATAGCTCCTTGAATGAAAAGCATGATTGCAATGATGTTATTGTAAATTCTATTAATGTCAATTGTGCTAATAATATGCAAAACCCCAAGCTTGGGGATGCTAATTTTGTTGTGTCCACTACTTATTGCAATGATCATGATTGGGGTGATAATGCTTCTTATGATCTTGAAAATTTATTTAAGCCTCATGATAATAATGTTTGCAATAGTGTTGAAAGTGGGTTTGGAAGAGTGTCAACTTTAGGAAATAATGATCCCACTACTTTGGAGTTTTATCAATCTTATGAAATTTTTGATAAAAGTGGGCTTGGAGAAGTAATGACTTTATTCTATGTTAATGCCACTATTTTGGAAGAGTGTCAACTTTTCATGCATGTGGATCATGTAAAGAATATGTTATGTGATAGCTATATTGTTGAATTTTAATATGATCCCACATGTAATTATTATGAGAGAGGAAAATATGGTTGTAGAAATTTTCATGTCACTAAATTACCTCTCGTTATGTTGAGATTGCTATTGTTTCTTTCTTCTTCCTTGCATATGCTAGTTTTTGCTTGTCTTGATAATTTTTTTGCTTATAAAATGCCCATGCATAGGAATTATGTTAGACTTAAACTTGTTTTTCACATGCCACATGATGCTCTCTTCGTGTTTCGCTATCTTTCATGTGAGCACCATTAAAATTACCAACGCCTAGCTGAAAGGCTTTAAAGAAAAGAGCTTGTTGGGAGACAACCCAATATTTTTATTTTCTGTTTTTCTGAGAATACACAATATTACTTCTGTAATAATTGTGTTTTAGTGTTTAATTTAGTGTTTTAGCCAAGCAAGACCTTTGGGATGCTTTGGTATATCGTTGATTTGATTTTGCTGAAAACAGAAACTTTTGCGTCCAGTAACAGAATTGTTAAAATTCACTGGAGCACGGAAAAACTCTGAATTTTTTACACAAGATTTATATATGAATTACCTCTGCTTTACTAAGTTCTCAGAATTGTTGGAGTTACATAAGTATGACTAATATTTGGGACTTTACAGACTGTTCTGTTTTTGACAGATTTTGTTTTCGATGTGTTGTTTGCTTATTTTGATGAATCTATGGGTAGTATCGGGGGGTATGAACCATGGAGAAGTTAGAATACAGTATTTATAACACCAATATAAAATTGGAATGAGTTCACAACAGTACCAAAAGTGGATATTTGTTTTATCATACTAACGGATCTCATGAGTTTTTTGTTGAGTTTTGTGTTGTGAAGTTTTCAAGTTTTGGGTAAAGATTTGATGGACTATGGAATAAGGAGTGGAAAGAGCCTAAGCTTGGGGATGCCCAAGGCACCCCAAGGTAATATTCAAGGACAACCAAGCATCTAAGCTTGGGGATGCCCCGGATGGCATCCCCTCTTTTGTCTTCAATCCATCGGTAAATTTACTTGAGGCTATATTTTTATTCACCACATGATATGTGTTTTGCTTGGAGCGTCTTGTATTATATGAGTCTTTGCCTTTTTAGTTTGCCACAATCATGCTTGCTGTACACACTTTTTGAGAGGGACACACATTAATCGTGAATTTATTAGAATACTCTATGTGCTTCACTTATATCTTTTGAGCTAGGTAGTTGCTCTAGTGCTTCACTTATATCTTTTTAGAGCACGGTGGTGGTTTTATTTTGTAGAAATTGATGAACTATCATGCTTCACTTATATTATTTTGAGAGTCTTAAAAATAGTATGGAAATTTGCTTAGGTTATGAATTTGGTCCTAATATGATGTGTATCCAAGAGGGATATAATAAAAACTTTCATAAAGAGCACTGAATATATGAGAAGTTTGATTCCTTGCATTTGTTTTGAGATTTAAAGATGGTGATATTAGAGTCATGCTAGAGAGTAATTGTGGATTAGTAGAAATACTTGTGTTAAGGTTTGTGATTCCCGAAGCATGCACGTATGGTATATCGTTATGCGATGAAGTTAGAGCATGATTTATTTTTGATTGTCTTTCTTATGAGTGGCCATCGGGGACGAGCGATGGTCTTTTCCTACTAATATATCCCCCTAGGAGCATGCATATTAGTATCTTGCTTTGATGGCTAATAAATTTTTGCAATAAGTATGTGAGTTCTTTATGAATAATGTTGAGTCCATGGATTATACGCACTCTCACCCTTCCACCATTGCTAGCCTCTCTAGTACCGCACAACTTTCGCTAGTGCATTAAACCCACCATATACCCTTCCTCAAAACAGCCACCATACCTACCTATTATGGCATTTTCATAGCCATTCCAAGATATATTGACATGCAACTTCCACTGTTCCGTTTATTATGACACATAACATCATTGTCATACTGCTTTGCGTGATCATATAGTTGACATAGTATTTGTGGCTTGGCCACCATTCATATTTTTTTATACATGTCACGCTAGATCATTACACGTCCCGGTACACCGCCGGAGGCATTCATATAGAGTCATATCTTTGTTCTAGTATCAAGTTGTAGTTCTTGAGTTGTAAGTAAATAAAAGTGTGATGATCATCATTATTAGAGCATTGTCCCATATGAGGAAAGAATGATGGAGGATATGATTCCCCCACAAGTTAGGATGAGGCTCCGAACGAAATAAAAAGAGGCCAAAGAGCCCAAAAAAGAAAAAGAAAAAGAAAAAGAGAGAAAGAGAGAAGGGACAATGTTACTATCCTTTGGCCACACTTGTGCTTCAAAAATAGCACCATGTTCTTCATGATAGAGAGTCTCCTATTTTATCACTTTCATATACTAGTGGGAAATATTCATTATAGAACTTGGCTTGTATATTCCAATGATGGGCTTTCTCAAATTGCCCTAGGTCTTCGTGAGCAAGCAAGTTGGATGCATACCCACTTAGTTTTCTTTTGAGCTTTCATACACTTATAGCTCTAGTGCATCCGTTGCATGGCAATCCCTACTCACTTCCATCGATATCAATTGATGGGCATCTCCATAGCCCATTAATTTGCCTAGTTGATGTGAGACTTTCTCCTTTTCGTCTTCTCCTCACAACCTCCACCATACTCTATTCCACCTATAGAGCTATATCCATGGCTCACGCTCATGTATTGCGTGAAAGTTGAACAAGCTTGAGAACATTAAAAGTAAGAAACAATTGCTTGGCTTGTCATCGGGGTTGTGCATGATAAATACTTTGTGTGATGAAGATAGAGGATGACAAGATTATATGATTTTGTAGAGATAACTTTCTTTAACCATGATATTTTGAGAAGACATGATTGCTTTATTAGTATGCTTGAAGTATTATTGTTTTATGTCAATATTAAACTTTTGTTTTGAATCTTATGGATCTGAACATTCATGCCACAATAAGAAAAATTACATTCATAAATATGTTAGGTAGCATTCCACATCAAAAATTCTGTTTTTATCATTTACCTACTCGAGGACGAGCAGGAATTAAGCTTGGGGATGCTTGATATGTCTCCAATGTATCTATAATTTTTTATTGTTCCATGCTATTACATTATCCATCTTGGATGTTTTATATGCATTAATATGCTATTTTATATCATTTTTGGGACTAACCTATTAACCTAGTGCCCAGTGCCAGTTGCTGTTTTTCCTTGTTTTTGTCTTTTACAGAAAATCAATACCAAACGGAGTCCAAATTGAACGAAACTTTTGAGGATTTTTCTTGGACCAGAAGACAACCACGAAGCTTCAGGAAGAGGCCAGAAGACCCACGAGGGGGGCACAAGCCCTAGGAGCGTCCCCTAGGCTTGTGGGCCCCTCGCAGACCTCCTAACCCTAATATCTGCTCTATAAACACCCAAATATTCCCCTTATGTCAGAGGGCACACCAAAAATACTTTTCCGCCGCCGCAAGCTTCTGTTCTCGTGAGATCCCATCTTGGGGCCTTTTCCAACACTTTGCCGGAGGGGGATTCGATCACGGAGGGCCCCTACACCAACCTTGCTGCCCTTCCGATGATGTGTGAGTAGTTTACCACAGACCTATGGGTCCATAGCTAGTAGCTAGATGGCTTCTTCTCTCTCTTTGATCTTCAATGCAATGTTCTCCTCGATGTTCTTGGAGACCAATTCGATGTAATCTTCTTTTGCGGTGCGTTTGTTGAGATCCGATGAATTGTGGTTTTATGATCAGATTATCTATGAATATTATTTGAGTCTTCTCTGAACTCTTTTATGCATGATTAAGATAACTTTGTATTTCTCTCCTATCTATCGATTTGGTTTGGCCAACTAGATTGGTTTTTCTTGCAATGGGAGAGGTGCTTTGTGATGGGTTCAATCTTGTGGTGTCCTCATCTAGTGACAGTAGGGGTAGCGAGGCACGTATTTGTATTTTTTCCATTAAGGATAAAATGATGGGGTTTTTACCATATTGATTGGATCTATCCCTCTACATCATGTCATCTTGCTTAAGGCGTTACTCCGTTCTTGTTAACTTAATACACTAGATGCATGGTGGATAGCGGTCGATGTGTGGAGTAATAGTAGTAGATGCAGGCATGAGTCGGTCTACTTGTCACGGACGTGATCCCTATATTCATGATCATTGCCTTAGATATCGTCATAACTTTGCGCTTTTCTATCAATTGCTCAACAGTAATTTGTTCACCCACCGTATGTGTTCTTTCAAGAGAGAAGCCTCTAGTGAAAACTATGGCCCCCGGGTTTATTTCTCATCATATATTTTCAGATATATAAAACCAAAAACCCAAAAATGCCTTGCTGCAATTTATTTATATTTACTTTATTTTTCCTTTAACTTATCTTTTATATCTATCTCTATTAGATCTCACTCTTGCTAGTGACCGTGAAGGGATTGACAACCCCTTTTTCGTGTTGTGTGCAAGTGTTTGTTAGTTTGTGCAGGTGCATCTATTGGGACTTTCTTGTAACTCCTACTGGATTGATACCTTGGTTCTTAATTGAGGAAAATGCTTATCTCTACTTTGCTACATCACCCGTTCCTCTTCAAGGGAAAAATCAACGCAAGCTCAAGAACTAGCAAGAGTGTGGCAGGTAATAGGGATGCCCAGTCCCGAAATGAGAAGAAATTTTATTTATGTTGTCAATAATAAATTCCTTGGAACATGTTGGTATGGAAGGCACCCGTGGATACGGCTAGCCATGGATTGTGCAAGAATGGTGGAAAAAGGAATAAACTTTATTTTATGTTTGGGAACCGCCTATGATGTATCTAGCATGGAAAGTATTGTGAATTCTCGGTTGTTTTCATTGACAGGAAAAGCATGCCTCTCGAAAAAAAATTATCTCTCAATTTAAGCTTTGAGCTCTGGCACCTCTACAAATCTCTGCTTCCCTCTATGAAGGGCCTATCTATTTACTTTATGCAATTTTATTTTTATTGAGTCTCCATCTTCTCTTATAAAGAACCAACTAGGGAACACTATTGTCATACTTGTGCATTGGGCATAGTTAATATTCAAGTGTGTTTCATGAATGGATCAATGATTGAGCATAATGGGCTATGGATAGCTTTCTTTAGTGTTGATATTTTGAAATACATGGTTGCTTGTTGATATGCTTGAGTATTGATGTCCTCATGTCAAATTATAGACTATTGCTTTGAATCATTCAAGTCCAAATGTCCATGCTATAAAAGAAAAGAGTATATGAGGAATATGATAGGTAGCATTCCACATCAAAAAAATCATTTTCAATTGCTACTTTATCATGATGAGTATTATGAGAAAGAGTTGTTGTTATGATGCTAGGAAAAGTGATTGAAATTATCATTGATCAAACTTATGCACTATGCTAGCATTCACACTTCATAAATTATTTCTTTTATCATTTACCTACTCAAGGACGAGCATGAATTAAGCTTGGGGATGCTGATACGTCTCCAACGTATCTATAATTTATAAAGTATTCAGGCCATGTTTACAACAATTCTATATGGTTTTGGTATGATTTGAATGGAACTAACCCGGACTGACGTTGTTTTCAGTAGAACTACCGGTGGTGTTGTTTTTTGTTCAGAAATAAAAGTTCTCCAAATGCAATGAAAACTTTTGATGATTTTTTTGGAACAAAAGAGGCACTAGAAGCTTTGTGGGAGGACCAGAAGGTGAAGGAGGTGGCCACTACCCACCAGGGCGCGCCAGAGGCCTTGGTCGTGTGCTGGTGGGTAGTGGGCCCCTCGAAGCCCATCTGGATGTGAGACCGACGCCAAGAAATCCTATAAATATAGAAAACCCCAGAAATAACCCTTGATCGGAAGTTCCGCCGCCGCAAGCCTCTGTAGCCACGAAAAACCAATCTAGACCCTGTTCCGGCACCCTGCCGAAGGGGGAAATCATCATCGGAGGCCATCTTCATCATCTTGGCAGCCACCATGATGAGGAGGGAGTAGTCCACCCTCGGGGCTAAGGGTTTGTACTAGTAGCTATGTGTTTGATCTCTCTCTCTCTCTCGTGTTCTTGATTTGGCACGATCTTGATATATCGCGAGCTTTGTTAATATAGTTGGATCATATGGTGTTTCTCCCTCTCTATCTTGTTGTGATGAATTGAGTTTTCCCTTTGAGATTTCTTTATTATCGGATTGAATACTTTTATGGATTTGAGAGCACTTGATGTATGTCTTGCTATGAATACCCGTGGTGACCTTGGGGTATCATATTGATTCACTTGATATATGTTTTGGCACTCAACTCGTGGATTCCCGAGGTGACATTGGGGTAATCTATGCATAGGGGTTGATGCACATTTTTGTCCTTGTTTCTCCGGTAGAAATCTTGGGGCACTCTTTGAGGTTCTTTGTGTTGGATGGAGTATTATGAATCTGAAATTGTTTGATGCATATCGTATAATCAACTCACGGATACTCGTGGTGACATTGGAGTATCTAGGTGACATTAGAGTTGGTTGATGTGTATCATATGGTGTTATTTAGTACGAACTCTTGGGCTGTTTGTGACACTTATAGGGATAGCCCGATAGATCGATCGGAAAGGATAACTTTGAGGTGGTTTCGTACCATACAAACAATTTCTTCTTATGTTCTCCGCTAGATAAGAACTTTGGAGTGATTCTTCGTCGCACGTTGAGGGATGGTTATATGATCCAATTATATTATCATTGTTGAGAGATTGCACTAGCAAAAGTATGAACCCTAGGCCTTGTTTCTAAGCATTGCAATACCGTTTGTGCTCACTTTTTTTACTTGCTACCTTGCTGTTTTTTATTGTTACTATTACAAAAATCAATATCTACTATCCATACACTACTAGGGAAAACCTTATACACAGAGGTATAGCAGTAGCGCTGGTTAGAACTAAGCGCTACTGCTACTTAGTAGTAGCACACGTAAAAAAAGCGCGCTACAACTATAGTTGTAGCAGTAGCGCTTCTGCACAAAAAAGCGCTACTACTATAATTCCCACACTATTGCCGGTAGGCTAGGAATAGTAGTAGCGAGCCTGACGAAAACACGCTATTGCTAAGTGCCTTGTAGCAGCGCGCTTCTGTTGTAGAGCGCTACTGCTAAGAAAAAGAAAATAAGTAGAAAAATAAATAGAAAAGTAAATGAAAATGAAATAAATAGAAAAAGGAGAAATAAAAAAAGAAAACAAAAGAAAAAGAAAAATAGAGGAGAAAGGCATAGCAGTAGTGCTTGTTCTCACAAAGCACTATAGCTTCGTTAGCAGCAACGCTTTTGGCGTACCCGCGCTATAGCTAAGTTCGTTAGATAAAAGGAAAAGAAAAAGGAAAATAAATAGCTACTCCCTGTAGCAGCAGCGTGTTTTGGTGGAAAGCGCTATAGCTAACTTAGCTATAGCGCGTTTTTCGTACCAGCGCTACTGCTAGTTTGACTTAACCACGCTCAAAATTTTGCTAAGTCCTTTTCCCCCTCTCCCCTTCTCCCCCCACTCGATCTGTCACCGCCGTCGCCCGAGCCTGCCCTCGCCCTGCGCCCGAGCACGCCCGAGACGCCAGCCGTCGCCCGAGCCCGCCCTCGCCCTCACCGCCGCCGCCCGAGGCCGCCCTGGACCTCACCGCCGCCGCACTCGACCTCGCCGCCGCCGCCCGAGCCCTCCCTGGACCGTCGCCGCCCGAGCCCGCCCTCGCCGCGGACCGTAAGACTCTCCCTCTCCTCTCCCCTGCCCTCCCCTCTCTCTCTCTCTCTGCTAGCTAGGGCAAATTTCATAGAGCGCTACTGTGATGATGTTCATATGAACCCTAGGTGTTCATATGAACCCTAGATTTGTTTAGGACAGTAGGATTTTTTTAGCATTTAGGAAAATAATTTAGCAATTTTTTTAGGAAATTAGCAAGGGTAATTTTTTATGAAAATGCCTAAACAGTAATTCCATTTAGCTTTAAATTAATAGAGGGTATATAAATAATAGTAGCATTTAGCTTTAAATTAATAGAGGCTATAAACAAAAAATAGTAGCATTTAGCTATAAAAAATTATTTGGACTATGGACCTGAATCTGGTCCAAATTTCATTCAAATGAAATTTGAATTATTTGGACTATGGACCTGAATATTTTTTAAGAAATTGGGTGTAGGTACTAAGGTCTTGCTGTGAAAATTTTGGTGAGGTCAGAAGGGTTAGAGAAAATGGAGTTCCTTTGCAATTTCTAATAAGGTCAAGTATTGTTGGAATATTTGCTCTAAAACAATTTGGATGAAAAGAAAATAATGTGTGTGTGTGTGTGTGTGTGTGTGTGAGGAATAGCTAGAACAGAATTTGGTTTCTGTCCTAGGTAGAGAAGTGTTTAGTGAGGTCATTTTGCAAAGGTTTTTTGTTTTGAAAAGACCACTATTTTTCAAGGAAAAGAATTTAGGCAAGTTTTATTTTAAAGATGAACCCTTCCTAGACTTTTTGCTTTAGACAAAAAACAAAAGTATTTAGCTATAAAAAAAGTAGCTATGGCATTTAGCTATAAACAAAAACAGAATTGTTTTTCTTTTTCAAAAACTTGGTTAAAGTAATTGTTGCTATGTAAACGAAAAACAAGATTGATGTTATATGATATATGGCATTGATGTTCATTTGCATATTCCATTATTGTTGATTATATATTTTCATTGTAGTGGTCATGTTATATGCAAATTCCTCAATAGTGTTTGCTCATGTTATATGCAACATTGAAGTGGTTCGATTGTGCCCAAGTGGCCTTTTGTTGTTTCCAAGGAATGAAGCCGAGTGGCCCATGTTTTGCCGGAATGTTGATTCATTTCCATTCCGGCAAATTTCAGGTGCTCGATTTGTCCACTTTTTAGCAAAGGTCATGCCGAAATTTTTCGTGAATTTCGGCATGACTTGTGCTACAAACTAGGACATATCGAGTGCCCGGGATTTGCCGCACCGGGAAGGAATCAACGTTCCTGCAAAACATAGGCCTTTTTTTATGTTAATATTCATTTTACTAGGTCTAGAATTAATTGACTAGATTTAATCGTAGGAAACATGGCTAGCAACGATGAAGGACAGGCATCTGGTGATTGCAACATCTACCTGGCGGCAGACGATTATTTGAACCTTCTCGATGAGCAACGGTTGGTGCAGGGCCCACCTGTCACATCCGAGACCGACATCGAGACCAGCGCCGAGACTGGCATTGAGACCCAGACCGACACCGAGACTGGCGAAGCCGGTATAGAACCGAAACCGAAGAGGAGACATCGACGCCCAAACCAGCTCATCACTACTAGACTGGTGGTCACGGAGGTGGACGACGGCAATTTTGAGCCAAAAGAGCCTGGGGAAGCGCGAGCGTGCTACGGCAATCAAATAGGCTGCATCGTACGGACAACCGCCACCATCAACGATGAGAAACTAAAGAAGATAGAAAATATGAAGCACTCCCTCCTAACGAAGCTGCACCAGGTATTCTAGTTCCCGGGCCGGGATGAAAAGAAATATACTGATCCAGATAAAGACCCGACAATGAAGAAGATAAACAAACGCGCCATGAGCAAGTTTAGCGACGCGTTGGCCGCCTGGAAAGTAAGCGTGAAAGCAAGGATCATCGACAAAAAGGAACCCTACTCCGAGATTGTAAAGGATAACCCGACAATTACGGAACAACAGTTTGAAATATTCAAGGCGGCTTGCGTTGCCGAAGCTGCCAAAGAAAAGTCGAAGTACATGAAGGGGCTTCAAGAGAGGAACATGGGGTGCCACCACCTCGGAAGCCATGGTTACACGGGGAAGAGGTCCATATGGGCCAAGGAGGATGCGGAACGCGAAAGTCTGGGCATCCCAGACCCCTTGGCGGAGTTCACCGTCACGCAGGAGCATGACGTCCTCAGGGCCCGGTACCATTGGGACCCAGTGAAGAAGGTTTTCGAGACGGACGCGGTCACGACGGAGTTCATGAGACTGCTGGTAATTTTAGCTTCTGATCAATTCGACTGCACGTTTAGTCATATTTGTAAACGATCCTTGTTCCTTTTGCAGAGAGAGCAACACAGGATTGCGACCGAAAGCGATTCGCCGTCTGAGGCGTTGGCGAGGCCCAAGTGGGATACCCCATTCAACCGGGCCTTGAACATATTGAAAGGACTCCCGGTGGACACTCGGCCGTCGTATGGACACGTGCACGGCATCGGAGACGGCGCCACGTGGAAGAAGTACTACCATGAGACCACGGAGGAGAGAAAGGAAAGACGGAGGTTAAATGAAGAAAACATCGACAAGAAGGTTGAGATTGCGGTTGAGAAGAAATCAGTTGAGATAGTCGCAGCAGCAGTAGCTGCCGCAAAACAAGAGTTTGCAGCTTCGTATGGTGTCTTGGTTCTGGCTATCGTCAGTTGGAGCAGGCAAAATCCAAATAAAGAGGCAGCGGACTTTCCCCTTTCTGACTTCTTCGGGAGCAGCTCGACTAGCGTTGCACCAGCACCTGCTCCTGCACCAGCTCCCGCACCTGCTCCTGCACCTGCTCATAGCAGCCCGTCCTCCGTCTCGGATGTGCTCGGTGATGCTTCGTCTTTGGCTGAGCTCGACGCCCTCACGGTACCTGTCACACTGGCCCTCTTCAATAAATGTATAATCTCGCGTCTCCGTTGCCTTTCGGATGTCTCACGTCGCAGACATGTCTTTGCAGGCCGACATAACCCCGTGCACCATATTGTACACCATCAGCGGCCAGAAGGTGGACGTGGGGAAGGCGACGATAGTGAAGCCGAAGGAACAATTGTTCCACAGCCGGCCGATCCCCCCTGACGTCTTCAAGGTTTCCGTGGCCAGTGTCAAATCGGGCCACGAGAATTTGGCTCCTCCAGTACTAGGGGGAGATGACGACGAGAGCCCAGTCCGGCTTGGCGATTGCAAGAGGTGGGTCCTGTTGTGGCCAAAGAGTCTGCTTCGTCTGGAGGCGGCCGGGAGCACACCCACGACCACGCAGCCTCAGCAAGGTATGAACATCAACACCCCACCTACCCAATTAGCGTCGCCTGTCGTGTCGGGTGATAGCAGACGGGGTGAGGAAGAGGCTCCATTAGTCGCTGATGACGTCGCCGCCGTCGAAGAAGCAATGCATGATATCGATGCCATTGATGAGGATGAGGATGACGATGACACTCTACAGTATCTCAATACCGGCGCCTATGATGACGGAGGATTGATGGCTCAGCAGTATGAGTACTCTGGGTTTGAGCGTCATGAGTCGGTGCCTGAATTGCCGGAGGATGAACGTATTATAGACAACCTTCCAGTAGCAAAGAAGCATAGGAAGAGATCGAGGAAAGGCAACAAAGCTGCTTCTATGATCCAGCCGCCTCAGCAGCCTCGGGTTCAAGACCGTATAGCTATCCTCGGTGCGGCAAAATGTCATATCCCCGTTCATCCGATCCTACCTAAGGCAGCGGTAGAGGCCATATACGGCAATATAAGAAGACTTCATGACGATGTGCTGTGGAGAGAGAAAAGCCTAATCACCTCGGAAAATCCAGGATACCCACTCTACGTGGTTAACGTGCCGCGACAAAGGTTGTACGTCGACACATTCCCCGCGGAGAAGTTCTTCCTTCGATTCAATTACATCTTTGACATGTTTCACTTGAAAAGGCTGGATTTTACGTTTGTCCGCCTTTTTGCCTTGTACATGAACTACATCATCGGGATTGAGCAGATACCTTATATCTGTGTCGCTGACCCGTACTTCATGCATGAGGGCTTCTTGGCAGTCTGCCCAGAGCACCGTGAATACGCGAGGGACTACATCGCCGATTTCATGGTCGCCAATAAGGACAAGGAGACGATTCTCGTGCCTTATCATCCCATGTAAGTCATCCGCGCGGATATCCTTCCTTCGATTTCAATCATTCATTTGCACGGTGGAGGCTAATTTGAGGTGTACTTGTTTTGGGCAGCCACGGGCGCGCCGTCCTCATCATCCTTTACTCCTGATTCTCCCACGCTCTTTACTTGGACTCGTCGAAGAACATGAACAAAAAGGATTACACCCACATCAAGTCTATTCTCGACAGTGCTATCTTTATCTATGGCGTACGGGGTGGAGAGATCAAGACCAGGAAGACAAGGAACCGCAGGCCCGCCTTCGGCCATAAGACCGACTTCTGCTGCATCTAGCAACCGAGTGGTACTCTTAGTGATGGATTCTATGTCCTACACCACATGCTGGAGTACAGACGGGATCAGCAGAACCTTCGCATGTCACCTATATCCGGCGATGCCCATATTCTGCAATGGGCAAAGAACCTAGGAGATATCCCGGATCATCGACTTCGAGCTAAGTTCTATCACATCCAGCATGAACTTGCCCAAATCATCATGAAGGAGGTCGTCGAAAAAAATAGGGATGTTCTACGAAGAAGGGCAAATGTCACGGGAAGACGTCCGAACATGCGTATCGGCTCAGCGTCTCGACCTAAAGCCTTTCACTGCGCTCGGGGACTATCTCCCTGACTTGGATGGATGGCACGACATGTTGGAGTGATTGACGATATATGACAATGTGTCCGTTTAGTCCATACTTTCTCTATGAAGAAACTTTGAGTTATGCACGACAAAACTTTATTTGTGATGTAATTAAACCGTCCTCCTCAACTAGCGAAGATCACTCTAGTTAGGGCATTTTGGGTACGATGAACTTTGTTATTTATGCTTATGATATGTTGCTTCTATTTTTGCCAAGTCTGTCTCTTTCTGTTGCTCAACTATATATGTTGCAGATCATCGACTCATGTGACGATGCAGGTGCATAGATCATCGATGGCGAAGAAGTGCTACGCCAAGAGTATTCGAGACTGCTAAGGTTCTCATGTATATCATTGTTTAGATGGATGACGATGTAGTTGCAAGTATTCGAGACTTGTATCGCTATTTTCGAGATGATGACGAGAGACCACTTTGTGTTGGATCATGATTATGATGATGACATGATTTGATGAGACTATTTGTATGTGTATGCTATGATTACATTTGTATGTGTATGATGATGACATTTGTATGTGCTAAAGATTATTGTATAAGGCCTGTTCAAATACAAAACAAATATGCAGAAAAAAATCAGAAACTAATAAAACTAGCAGTAGCGCGGCTTAACCAAAAGCGCTGCAGCTATTAGCAGCAGCGCGTTGCTGCAAAGCACGCTGCTGCTACCGAATTATAGTAGTAGCGCGGCTCAACACAAAGCGCTGCAGCTATTAGCAGTAGTGCGTTGCTGCAGAGCATGCTACTGCTACGCATGTATAGAAGTAGCGCGGGCCATCACGCGCTACTGATACAGGTTAGCTGTAGCGCCGTATCAGTAGCGCAGGACCCCGCGCTACTAATATACCTAAAACCCGTGCTACTGCTAGGCTTTTCCCTAGTAGTGATATTACACTTGTATCACCATCTCTTCGCCGAACTAGTGCACCTATACAATTTTCCATTGTATTTGGTGTGTTGGGGACACAAGAGACTCTTTGTTATTTGGTTGCAGGGTTGTTTGAGAGAGATCATCTTCATCCTACACCTCCCACGGATTGATAAACCTTAGGTCATCCACTTGAGGGAAAATTGCTACTGTCCTACAAAACTTTGCGCTTGGAGGCCCAACATGAGTCTACAAGAATAAAGTTGCGTAGTAGACATGAACTACGCATTGATTTGGTGGCTTCACACACCTTCGACGAGCTTCAACATGAGTTGGTCCAAGACAAAGAAAGCGATGCGGCGAGAATTTGTGCCTTCCACCTACACGGAACATCTTCAACACCAATTGGTGAACACCATACAAGGATCCAAGTCCCTCGATGAGTACTTCAAGAACATGAAGAAAGCCTTGCGACGAGCCAGTGTGGACGACCCCATTTGGATGAAGTTCTACTTCACGATGGGATTGAACAACAACATCGCCAAGACTCTCTTCACCAACAACTACGAGTCCCTCGACGACATGTACTTTGGTGCTCTCAAGGCGGAGGAAGAACTCAAGAAGGCCAAGTTTACTCGACCCCAAGCACACTTCGCGATGACCACACTCCAAGACGGCGAGCATGAGGCTAATACCACCACTACAAAAAAAAGACACATCCGTGACATTTTGGGCCGAACGAATTTTTTTCCTGTCATGCTTATGACACTTCTATGACGATAATTGTGACAAAAGCACGTATCATCATAGATGTGGTGGGCTCCTACTTCTATGACAAAAACTCATGACAGAAAATGGGCTTTCCATCCTGGGCGGGTCGGGGACGCAGCTGCATGACATTCTTTGGGCCGTCCATGGCGGAAAAATCGTGGTAGAAGCGAGGGCGAGGAAAATATCGGGGAGTTCCCGGTTACGGTGGGTGGTCGGGGCCGAGCGATGCACGGAGGTTTGTGTGTTTCTCTCCTGTACGCGCGTGTGTGCGAGGCGTTGGCTAACTGAACCCGAGCGATCGCACTAGCTACGTTTACTGAACCCGAGTGATCGATCCCTTGGCTATTAACTGAACCCGAGCGATTCATTCGCTGCTGACTGAACCCGAGCGATTCCTTCGCTGTTGCTGCTAACTGAACCCGAGCTATCGATCACTGCTGCTGCTTACTGAAGCCGATCGAGCCCCCGTGCGAGACATAGCCAGCCGGTGTTGTGTTGCCTCTTGATGAACAGTGACCGTTGCTACCGTGCGCGCGGTACGTAGAACGAGTCGAGACATGGTGAGTCGAGCCGGTTGGTTGGCTGTGGATGAATAGTTCCCGGTGGGGGTTTGATGAACAGGACCCCGTGGTAGTAGGTCGTTGCCGCTGGATGAACAGGACCCCGAGGAGGCCGCTGCACCCCAGCCGGTTGGGGGTGGATGAATAGGACCCCGTGGAGGCTCTATGAACAATAGCTGGTGGAGGCTGGATGAACATTAGCCCGTGGATGAACAGTATCCCGTCGAGGCTAGAGGAGGTCGACGGTGGATGAACAGTAGCCCGTGGAGGCTGGAGCGAGGCAGTAGACGGTGGAGGAACATGACCCCGTTTCAACCATAGGCGCTCCAACAGAAGTCCGTTTCCTCCGTTTTGCGTTACGCCACACCCCTCCCGATCAACAGGACCCCGTTTCGACCGTAGGCACTCGAACAGAAGTCTGTTTCCTCCGTTTTACGGTACGCCAGACCCTTCCCGATGAACAGGACCCCATTTCGACCGTACGCGGTCGAACAGAAGGCCCGTTTCCTTCGTTCTGCGGTACGCCAGACCTCGTTTCGGCTGTTCCGTCCAAGCCGGTTGGCTCCCGATGAACACGACGTATTCCGTTGCCTCCCGATGAACACGACGCATTCTGTTGTCTCCCGATGACCACGACGCAGTTTCTCCGTTCCGACCCAGCCGATTGGCTTCCGATGAACTGGACGCCGTTGCTGCCGTCTGTTGCCTCTCCATGTACACGAGCCCTGGCCGTACGTATGCGCGTGTACGCGTTCGATACCCCGCCCGTATGTACGTACGTGGCCGTATTTTTTGGCATCTGGCTGTACGTACGTGTACATGGTTTTGACTGGACTGCCTGAACTGCTACCGCTCCTTACTCGGCCACAGTTCATCGTGGCAGACAGACCGATCGACCGGTATGTACACAGACAACGCTACGTACGCTTCGACCGGGTGGGTCCCAGCAGTCAGGGAGGATAAGGAGGCACTTCCTTGCGTGCGAATATATAGCTGGCGGGTCCCAGCGGTCAGGGCGGAATCATATATTTTTTTCCCGTAATAAGGAGGCACTTCCTTGTGTGAAAAGAAGTTGTTGGTGGGTCCCAGCTGTCAGGGGCAGGCATAAGGAGGCACTTCCTTCCATGCGAAGATATACGTGGTGGGTCCCAGCTTTCAGGGGGAGGAATAATTTTATTTTCGCGTAATAAGGAGGCGGTTGCATGCGTGCATCCATGGACCTGGTGCGTCCCCACTGTCAGCCTCTCCACGTACAGTCCTCTTCCGATGACTCTCGTTTGTTGACCACGTTGACCACGCCATGCTGAGCGCACCAAGGCGATGGACGATGGCGAGGCCCTGGACGGCAATGAGCCGGTGATGGGACGGAGAGGTGTACGAGGGTTAACTGGTTCTTGTGTGCGGCGTGGTTCTGCAGTCGGCGGAGAATAATAGGAGGTGTGGAGGGGTGGAGGGAAGGCTTGGCCGGCGGTGGGCTAGCGTTTCACAGCGAAGCGTGCTAAGCAGAGCTGCTAGCAGCCGGGGGTGGGGGCAGGTGGTCCCGGCAGCGCTGGAGGAAGAAGACGAGAGATTGAAGATGAATGCTAACCATTGGATGTAAATCCAACGGCTATCGATGTCAGAATCATTTGTTGACTAAGTTGACAACGCCTTGCGTTGGCTTCGACCTATTGGCCCACATTTCAGCCTCCAAAAATGTCGCACATATTCAACCCATTTTTTTAGAATTTACAGTCCATTCGCTGCGCTGGGTAAACAAATAATGTAGCGTCCATGTGGCCCATTTATTTTTTTCTAAAAAAACTACAGCCCATTTGCACTTTCTAGAAATACACGAATTTGCTGGCCTGGGTGAACAAATAATGTAGCGTCCATACGGTCCATTTATTTTTTTTCTAAAAAAACAACAGCCAATTTGCACTTTCTAGAAATACACGAATTTGCTGGCCTGAGTGAACAAATAATGTAGCGTCCATGCGGCCCATTTATTTTTTTTCTAAAAAATTACAGCCCATTTGCACTTTCTCGAAATACACGATTTTGTTGGCCTGGTTCTAATTATAATGTTGGGTTGGGCGCAGCAATGTTATCAAAAAATAAACAGGGACTGAGCATTTTGCTATAAATATATTTAAATAATAAGTGATTTATTTACATTGGTCCTTAAATCTTACCAAACTTTTGTACACAATCACCTGTATTTTCGTTGACCTTAAGTAAAAAAACCCAGGATTTTATTGTTAAACATTTATTTTTATAAGTTCATAATACATGAAATATTTTTATAAGTTCATAATACATGGAATATTTTTTTTCTTATATATGTAAGTATCTGTTAAATATATGATGATAAAAACAATAATATATAATAACATATAAAATAATATAAATATATACAATATAGTTAGAACGGAAACATAAGTTGGACCTGGTGTTACTATTCTTATATAGAAAAATAGAACAGACATCTGCGTTTTCTTCAAAAAAATACATAAGTTGGGTTGCGAATGTTTAAGAAAAAATAAAATCTAGGATGGGAGGGCCATAGGCTAGTCGATACGTGACGGCCCTCAAACAAATACAAACCGGCATGTCGTGGGCTGCACATGTTAAAAAAGAAAGCCTAGACTGGGCAGCCCACAACCTAGCTGCTAGTTGTTGGCCCACTGATAATAAATGATACATGCCTGCTCCACGATGACTAGCTTCGTTGTAAATTTATCTCCTTTAGTAACTACGTTGACAAACCCGTGGCCCCCAACGTCAGTATAGCATTAGGAGGAAGTATTTTTTCAATGAGGCACTTACTTGCGTACGGCCTTGGACCTGGTAGGGCCATAGACGTGCTACAGTAGTGGTAGATGTTGTGCCTAATTTCGAGCGAAAATACTGGAGTAGCCCAGTGGCCAAGTTCCACTCCCCAACCGCTGCTCCGTCCGGGTTCGATTCCACCTGATGCAGTGAAAATATCCACAATTTTTTGCCTCTGCCTCTGACATATGGGTGCCCATTGTCATCTACGCACACCACCTCCAACACACTCAACATTGTGTGAGCATTTTGAAAATAGCATATCTTTTTGACTGTGCATCATATGAAGATGTCCTATGCATGAATGTTGATCAGCATGATGTTAACTGGCTGGTAGTTCCATTTTCGACCAGGAATAAAACTTCCAACATGATGTTATCCCTGTTTGAAAAGGTCGTGTTAATATAAATGCTCTGCCTCAGAAACTTGCAGTTTCTTATCTGAAACTGAAACTTGCAGTTTCTTCTCTGAGGATCACATTGTCTGCACTTTTATATGAAACTACATTTTTTAAAGTGCTAAAAATAGATCTCTAGAATTCATAAAATACTTCATATGCTCAATACTGCAAATCTGAAATTAGAAAGACATTCATATCTGAAAGTACTCTCAAATCTGAAACACAAAACACAATTCACAACCTGCAAATACTGACAACCCTAAACTCCTCCTCAGACTATTTGGGGGAGGGGGGAGTCCCCTCTAATACGTCCATTTTGCATCATGTTTTCCTACTGTTATTTATGATGTTTTTATGCATAATAATGTTTTTTGGAGTAATTCTAATGCCTTTTCTCTCATAATATGCAAGGTTCACACAAAGAGGGAGAATTCCGGCAGCTGGAAATCTGGACCTGAAAAAGCTACGTCAGGCTACCTATTCTGCACAACTCCAAATGAGTTGAAACTTCACGAGGAATTTTTATGGAATAAATAAGAATTATTGGAGCAAATAACTACCAGAGGGGGCCCACCAGGTGGGCACAACCCACCTGGGCACGCCAAGGAGCCCAGGCGCGCCCTGGTGGGTTGTGCCCTCCTCGGCCTGCCTTGGGTGCCCCTCTTCTGGTATATAAGTCATTTTGACCTAGAAAAAATAAGGAGAGGACTTTCGGGACGAAGCGCCGCCGTCTCGAGGCGGAACTTGGGCAGGAGCGCTTTTGCCCTCCGGCGGAGCGATTCCACCAGGGGAACTTCCCTCCCGGAGGGTGAAATCATCATCATCATCATCACCAACAACTCTCCCATCTTGGGGAGGAATCTCCATCAAAATCTTCAACAGCACCATATCCTCTCAAACCCTAGTTCATCTCTTGTGTTCAATCTTTGTACCGGAACTATAGATTGGTACTTGTGGGTGACTAGTAGTGTTGATTGCATCTTGTAGTTGATTACTATATGGTTTATTTGGTGGAAGATTATATGTTCAGATCCATTATGCTATTTAATACCCCTCTGATCTTGAGCATGATTATCATTAGTGAGTAGTTACTTTTGTTCTTGAGGTCATGGGAGAAATCTTGTTGCAAGTAATCGTGTGAACTTGATATGTGTTCGATATTTTGATGATATGTATGTTGTCATTCCCTTAGTGGTGTCATGTGAACGTCGACTTCACCATATTTGGGCCTAAGGGAATGCATTGTGCAGTAGTTATTAAATGATGGGTTGCAAGAGTGACAGAAGCTTAAACCCTAGTTTATGCGCTATTCCGTCAGGGACTAATTTGGATCCAAAAGTTTAATGCTATGGTTAGATTTATTCTTAATACTTTTCTCATAGTTGCGGATGCTTGCGAGGGGGTTAATCATAAGTAGGAGGTTTGTTCAAGTAAGAACAGCACCTAAGCACCGGTCCACCCACATATCAAATTATCAAAGTAGCGAACACAAATCAAACCAACATGATGAAAGTGACTAGATGAAATTCCCGTGTACCCTCAAGAACGCTTTGCTTATCATAAGAGACCGTTTTGGCCTGTCCTTTGCCTCAAAAGGATTGGGCTGCCTTGCTGCACTTTTGTTACCATTACCGTTACTTGCTCATTAAAAATTATCTTGCTACCAAACTACTTGGTACTTATAATTTCAGTGCTTGCAGACATTACCTTGCTGAAAACCGCTTGTCATTTCCTTCTGCTCCTCTTTGGGTTCGACACTCTTACTTATCGAAAGGACTACGATTGATCCCCTATACTTGTGGGTCATCACCCTCCTATTCATCGGCGGCAGACAGCCGCCCCGTGGGACGAGGTGAACGGCGAGGGAGAGGATGGCGGGGAAGCATCGTCGCGCCAACTATTTTTCTCCTCTTGCACTTGGGTTCGGTCGACGAAGACTCCACCGGCTCGCTCTTCCACGGCACCCTCACAAACGGCACCGTGTAGATGCTCGATCCTTCAATCTCGGGTGGATGCTCCATCTTGGATCGATACTCCCACCACCGCAGCCTCACGATCGGATCAGGTGAATCTGTTTGCTCCATGGCCCAGAGGAGCAGCTCTATGTACTCCCGCGCGACTCCCTCCCGGTGTATCACCTCCTTTTCGCTCTTTTCCTGATATTTGGCCATCACTTTCGCCGTCGCCGCTAATTGCTCCGGGTTGTCAAACCAAGACTGTATCTTCAACATCCTAGCTAGCTTCACAGGGTCGCCACCTGCGAGCCACACGTATCGGTTGTACTCCTCCATCGATCTACTTCTCCATAGCACCTTCACTCGCCGGCGGTAGTTTTTGAATGGAAGAGGAGATGAGCGGCGCTGGTTTGGATTAGAACAGGAGAGGAGCGGCGGTGGTTTTGAAATGGAAGAGGAGAGGAGTGGCGCTGGTTTTGGATTGGAAGAGGAGAGGAGCGGCGCTGGTTTTGAAATGGAAGAGGAGAGGAGCGGCGCTGGTTTTGGATTGGAACAGGAGAGGAGCGGCGCTAGTTTTGAAATGGAAGAGGAGCGGCGCTGGTTTTTGATTAGAATAGGAGAGGAGCGGTGGTGGTTTAAGAGGAGAGGAGTGGCGCTGGTCTTGGAAGTATTTTTTTGTTTTGCGTATTTGGGTCAAAGTTTGACCACGTACTGTATTTGACAAGCAAAATGTGAATGCCTGTCATCAAAAATTGTATCGTTTGGTTCGTATCTGAATGTACTTTCAAATTATATTATTTTTGCAACATATAGCATATATTTTATTTGTGAAAATCATGGTCAAATATGACCCAGAATATACAAGGGAGACTAGTTAATGTGGGGTCGCTTTCTTAATTGAAGGGTAAATTGATTTTGATTTTGATCCAGTCACAGCGCGCCGGCCCTCTCATCCAATCCTAAGTCACTGCCGCACGCTCCTCTCCCTCTTCTCCATTGCAAAACCACCCCCTCTCCTCTCCATCATCTCCATTCCAAAACCACCGTCTCGCCTCTCCCTCTTCTCCATTGCAAAACCACCCCCTCTCCTCTCCATCTTCTCCATTGCAAAACCACCGTCTCGCCTCTCTCTCTTCTCCATTGCAAGACCACCGTCTCTTCTCCCATCTTCCAAAGCTAGCACCGGACCTCTCAGAAGGACATCTATGGAGAGGATGCATCATCGAATCAGGTAGATCACCGTCGGCGACCAGGCGAAGTTAGCCAGGTTGAAGGAGATCCTTACTTGGTTTGACAACGAGTGGGAGATTTCAAGGACGGTGAGGGCCATGTGGCAATGTATGCGAAAGAGCGAGACGGCGGCGATGAGGGCGGTGATGTACTCCCCGGCAGCAGTCACGCCGCAGTCCTTCGAGTTCATCGATTATCTCCTCTGGGCGATGGAGCAGAGAGATTCGCCCGAGGCGAAAGTTAGGCGGAGGTGGTGAGCATACAGGTCGAAGGTCGAGCATCCAGAGGATAACGAATCGATTGAGTACGGTGTGCCGTTCGTGAGGGTGCAGTGCCAGCCAGAGCCACAGGAGTATTCGTTCTCCCACAGCAAAAGGAGGCCGGATGGCACGACGTCGCTTCCCCACCATTCTCCACAGTTCCCTCACCGCTCGCCTCATTTCAACGGCGGTGGTAGGGTTTAAGGTAAGCTTCGCACTAACCTAATCTTCCATCTACTCATGCTTACAATCAGTGTGACAGCTAATGAAAATCATGCTTACAATCAGTCTCCAAGTACTACGCCAATCACCCTAAAATAGCTCTGGACCAAAAACAAAGTTGTGACACTGTGTACAAATAAAGAAAAATAGATTGGTGCTTCTTTCAGAAAAGAGTACTCCCTAGAAAAGTGCCAATATAAGCTACTAGTATTTGATTAGAGGATTTGCTGCCGAGAAAGATCCGTCCACAGAGAGCGCCACCCATCCCACCGGTGGTGGATGCCAATGCTTAGATGGAGCATGGTTGGTGTCGGTAATTTTTACTTGGCACCTCGCACTCTGCATATATGCTGGTTCCATCCGTACATTTGTGCAGTTCCACCAAAATGCAGCTGAATAACCCTGTTTGCACAGATAATGAAAAAGCGTGATTACATTATAGTGGCACTAGTTGATGAAACATACACTAATAAATAGAAGAAACTTCATTTTCTTAATGAGAAAATATTGCGATAGTATCACAGTATGCCATGCTGCAAGGGCGAGATGGGCCTTGCGACGCCTCATACGGTAGGCCTCATACTGGAAATCGACCCAATTCTCCCCGATACACCTTCTGCTAGTGATGAACATCTGTGTACAGCGGTAGTACAAGGAGGGGCCTTGAGACATTCCAATCTCTATTTTTGTGCAGATCAACTAAAATTAAGCACCCCAGTTTGCAGAAACACTTAAACATTAACAATGGGACTAGTTGATGAAACATATACTAACAAAGAGAAGCACTTTCTTTATCTACATTGGAAATGAAATGATAGAGAGGACACTCGCTCTATTTTAACTGTATTATTACTTCATTTTATCAGTGGCACTAGGGTCAAGCAGGTGGCAAGCAAGGTGTACTGTGCGTCGCAAGGATGGAGGCCGGGGGTGCTTCGACTGGGATGCTGAAGCTGGCTCTTTTAGTCCCTATCTTCCTCCCTGATGTTTCTGTGTTAGCATTTGGGTTGTAATCCAAACTTGGTCGAGCTGGTGCTGTGTCCCCCTACCTGCCTAGCTTATGTGGCGAACTTGTCTCCTGCTAGTACTCAGTCCGTTCTAGTAGTAGTTGCATAACTGCCCGTTTACACTGAGATGTTGTCGGATAATGGTTCTCTATGGTTGGGTTTCTTTAATGAAATTGGAGGAAACCCCTCTTTTGATATAAAAAAAATCCGTGGCACTAGCGGTGCCAAAACATTGCCTCAAATTAATAGTGCCACTAGATTAAGGTGCAAAATAATAACATTAATGCTTTATCATGGCAGTGCCAAAATAGTAGCACAAAAGCAGAGTCAACATGCAGGATCTTTGGCAAACGGTTGAACCAAAAAGGAACATACCTCGTGATGGGAACCATATCTGCAGTCAACGCCATCGTAGAAGGGATGACACCAGTCACCAACATGGATGATTCAATTCATGGGACCTTTTTGTGCAGTTCACCTAAAATGAAGCAATGTTTGCATCATGCAGTTAGCAAGTACTTGGTCCCATGAGCTAGCAGCTTCTTCTTCATTAGTTGCAATAAAATTGAGCAACATCAAGGTTGGTCGTGAAGCTCGTGGAATGTTCAACTATAATTTGGATATCATTTTGTGCAGTTCAACTAAGATCAAGCATGAAATGTATATCTCTGTTTGCACAAAAAGTTGGAAAGGAGGGTGACTAACAAGTGATGAAACATACATCAAATGAAAAGAAGCATGTTCCTTATCTGAATGGTGATCCTACAAGGACAGTAGCAATTTCTAAAGTAGCATCATTGCTAGATATTAGTGTGGGCATTAGGATTAACTATGACAACCGTTAAATACGACATTACTTTAATGGTGCCATTGCTTCATTTTACCAGCAACATTACATTAACAGCTGCTAAAGAGTTGGTATTTGGGCACGGGAGAGTAGGCGGACCAGAACAGTTGTATTTCTAACGAAAAGAAGCAACTTATCTTAATGGGAAATTTAGCAGGACATGAAAAATAGTGCCATTGATTCATACTACTGGAGGCATTACATTGAAAACAACATTGGTTTAACGTGTCCTTACTTTAACAGTGGGACTGCTACATTTTACCAGTGGCATTACATAAGAGGGGCTCGAGGCAACAAACATCATAACAGGATATCTGGGTTGGTCCCATTTTTGTTCGGTATAGCCACCTTATACTGTGTGAGGCTAGCAAATCTATTTTTGGACATACTCTGTTGACTTGTTCCCCAATCCCCACTTTCTTTCCTTTTTCAACCAATAGAACGGTTTATATTGAGTTTGTACTGCGTTTCCCTTTATTTCCCTATTAGACCAAGAGACCAGTTGGATAGCCACTCTCTGCTACTTTTCGCCCCCATTATTTCCTCTTTCAACCAAGTCCTAGATTCAGGTAACAAATCTTCCCCCACCCCCACCCCCTTTCTTCCCTGTTTGAACCAAGTAGTACTAGAGTCGATTTCATGAAGTAGTTTTACCTCTTAACAGTAAAAATTTAGGTGGCTTTCGAACAGCCGATCGATCCTATCTACGAGGGGGCCTGAGAAATAGTAAAAGATACAAATGCAGCAACGTCAGGAGCTAGGGTAGTAGAGCAATGCCGGTTTTGAAGGAAGTTATACCTGAGGGTCGCCGGGATGTCACTAGGTGGGCGGCAGGAAGCCGGATCTGCCCACACTACGGCAGCGAGGAAGAAGGGGTCGGAGGCCCTCCCTAGCCGGCGCTGCATGGGAGAGAATGGCAAGGCACGCTGATCGAGACGCGCCGGCAGTGGGTAAGAGTCGTCGTCGAGGACGAGCGCGTGAACATTGCACCTTCTCACCTTCCCCGGCGGAGGGGATCCGGCCGGATCTGTGACCAGCGGTGAGCAGAGAGAGAGTGGCCACCGCTGTCGTGTTTAGATCTGGAGAGGACGAGAGAGTGTGAAGAGAGCAACACTAGCAAGCAAGCGCGGAGGCTCCTGCCTATACAGTGGAGTAGTTTTCTTTTATCTACCGGAGTCGGCTTGACCTCGTCAATGACTGTCGAGAAGTCATCAAGCACGTGCCCCGGAGGCGCAGTTGTTGTCATTTTGATCTGAAGCACCGGATTAACATATAACACGAAAAAATGCCACATTACAAGAAACCATAACCTCACTGCCCCAAGGAGACAACATGAATCCCGACGGACAAACTAGACTAGGATCAAAGCTCAAATTAAAGACAAACTCGTAGAAAAGGGGTCAATCGATAGATGTCCTAATTAACATAGCCGGCTTGACCTAGATGGCAGCCGAGTAGTCTTCGTGCATGTGCCCCCAATGACCAGCGCCTTGGAGGAACGTAATTGTCGCTGTTTAACCCTCGCAGTGATCCGAAGCACATGACACCTAATATTGCGAGATGACAAGAAACCTTTTTTTTAGGTTTCTCATCAGAACTACAGCCCTGTACAACACAGCCTGCACGATATGTAGATGATAGCCAATCCAGCCGTCTGCTGGAGTCTGGTCACATGCATGGACGAAATGATCTCCCGTGTCGTGCAGGGATCGTTCAGGCACCGACGTGTTTACAGCACTGCTCCAGTACTATCGCTCGTCTCTCTCTTCTATTAACTCAGCCGACTTGCGGGGACGGGGGAGTGTGCCTATGGTCGGTTCTCAATTGCGGTCCCACATGTGTGTGCAAACGCAATATGACGCGCGTTCCATTCGGAGAGCGGCATGCCAGACCGACCGACTGTCTGGGGTGCGACGCGAACGCGACGGGCGTGCTGTATACATGTGTACCGCCGTTTTCTTCAGGCTTTGCTCCATGGCGCAATCCATGGATACAAAATCTCTACTCTTATAAAAAGCAGAGTTGGTGATGATGGTGTCCCTGCCATCCTGCAATATAGGCCGTCTGATCTATATCTGACAGATAGGAAGGAAACTATGACAATTTACCGCGCACTCCTCTCCACATTTGCATATATGGCCTTCCCACGTTCATCCTTTTCTCCCACAAGATAAACTACTCATACAAATGCATCTTGATGTTTCGTGCAACGCACGGGCATCTTGCTAGTTATATTTAGAAGTCGAGGGCGGTGCTTTTCCCACACGGTAGGCGGGGTAGTTCCGCCTAGTCGGTTCGACAGAGAGGCGAGAAGATGAGGGAGTAGGCTGCTGCAAATGTAGGGTTGTGTGATTTGACGGCTCGTTACTGCTGGATAGGTGGGGCCCTATGATTTGACTTGCCATTATCATTATTACTGCGGCGCTACGACCGGCGTGAGTCTCCCAATTCCTGACCACCTCCATGGTATATAGGTGCCAAGTACTGTGCTACCTAGCTACTTACTCCTTGGCAAATGCAATAAATACTACGAAGAAAGAGTTAGAGAGAAGTAAAATAATAATCTTATAGCCAACCTTATAGCTAACCTTGTTGTACAAGTGACTAAGTGATGACTATGTATGATATGCCAACATCAGATAGCCTAACGCACCTGGACGGAGGAAGTAGTTTCATGCATGCGAAGTAGGCAAAAATGCTCATTTATAGCCATCTGAAATCTCCAAGGGTGTGACCGCGCGAGCGAGGCGACGGTCGTGGTAGGCGCAACCATGATATGGGCTGCTGACAGCCTTGGATCTGAGATCGAACGGTCGCATGCTAAGTTGCTGAAAATTTGCAGAATAACCCTCCAGGATAGGATATTCACCCATAGGTCTAGAATCACGCCATGCAACTGTTCGATCTCAGATCCAAGGGCTCTCGGAAGCCCGTATCATGGGAGCATGGAAAGCTTCATATCACCTGTAATTTTCCTGTCGCTTGACATGCGAATGATACGTCTCCAACGTATCTATAATTTTGTATTGTTCCATGCTGTTATATTATCATTCTTGGATGTTTTACAATCATTTTATAGTCATTTTATATCATTTTTTGGTACTAACCTATTGACATAGTGCCAAGTGCCAGTTGCTATTTTTTGCATGTTTTTTACATCGCAGGAAATCAATACCAAACGGAGTCCAAACGCAGTGAAACTTTTTGTGGATTTTTTTTGGACCAGAAGACATCCAGTGGGCCGGAGAAGCGCCTGGGGGGTGCTCCGAGGGGAGCACAACCCACCAGGGCGCGCCTGGAGGCCCAGGCGCGCCCTGGTGTGTTGTGCCCACCTCGGGTGCCCCTCGAACCACCTCTTTGCTCTATAAATACCCCAATATTCCAGAAACCCTAGGGGAGAAGTCGAAAATCAATTCCAGCCGCCGCAGAGTCCAGAACCACCAGATCCAATCTAGACACCATAATGGAGGGGTTCACCACTTCCATTGATGCCTCTCCGATGATGCGTGAGTAGTTCTTTGTAGACCTACAGGTCCGTAGTTAGTAGCTAGATGGCTTCCTCTCTCTCTCTCTCTTGATCTTCAATACAATGGTCTCTTGGAGATCCATATGATGTAACTCTTTTTGTGGTGTGTTTGTTGGGATCCGATGAACTTTGAGTTTATGATCAAATCTATCTTTTTATCCATGAAAGTTATTTGAGTCTTCTTTGATCTCTTATATGCATGATTGCTTATAGCCTCGTATTTCTTCTCTGATATTTGGGTTTTGTTTGGCCAACTTGATCTATTTATCTTGCAATGGGAAGAGGTGCTTTGTAGTGGGTTCGATCTTACGGTGCTTGATCCCAGTGACAGAAGGGGAACCGACACGTATGTATCGTTGCTACTAAGGATAAAACAATGGGGTCTATTTCTACATAAATAGATCTTGTCTACATCATGTCATCGTTCTTATTGCATTACTCCGTTTCTCCATGAACTTAATACACTAGATGCATGCTGGATAGCGGTCGATGTGTGGAGTAATAGTAGTAGATGCAGGCAGGAGTCGGTCTACTAATGTTGGACGTGATGCCTATATAATGATCATTGCCTGGATATCATCATGATTATTTGAAGTTTTATCAATTGCCCAATAGTAATTTGTTCACCCACCGTTTGCTATTTTTCTCGAGAGAAGCCACTAGTGAAACCTACGGCCCCCGGGTCTCTTCTTTAATATATTTGCCTTTGCGATCTATTTTCCTTTGCTTTTATTTTCAGATCTATTAAACCAAAAATACAAAAATACCTTCCTGCACTTTATTTTATTTGGCGTTCGATCTATCAATATTTACTACTCTCTCATGTCCGTTTGCCAATTTTTGGTGCCGTTGCCCGAAAGGGATTGACAACCCCTTTTACACGTCGGGTTGCAAGTATTTGTTATTTGTGTGCAGGTGTTGTTTACGTAGTGTTGCTTGGTTCTCCTACTGGTTCGATAACCTTGGTTTCATCACTGAGGGAAATACCTACCGCCGCTGTGCTGCATCATCCCTTCCTCTTTGGGGAAATACCGACGTAGCTTCAAGCCGCATCAGCGAACACGCAGATGCATGAAGCCATTTAATTGGGCGTCTAGTAGACATGACATCTAATTGGGCCCCCATAGTACTGTGCATGAATCTATTTATCCACCGGGCAAGCCACTACCCTGCCGTTCGCATGCCCCACTCAGCATTTTTACAATCGGAAAACCGCTAGCAATTCGCTTCTACTCGTCCCCGGCTGTCCTTTAACATTACGGTAGTTCGCTCCTAGTCATCCCGTCCTTTCACATTACAGCAGTTCCACTAATCCTAACCCTCCTCCCAAATCCATGGCATCCCAAATCTCCATGATCGGCGGTGAGTACTGTTGGAAATATGCCCTAGAGGCAATAATAAAATGGTTATTATTATATTTCCTTGTTCATGATAATTGTCTGTTATTCATGCTATAATTGTGTTATCCGGAAATCGTAATACATGTGTGAATACATAGACCACAACATGTCCCTAGTAAGCCTCTAGTTGACTAGCTCGTTGATCAATAGATGGTTACGGTTTCCTGACCATGGACATTGGATGTCATTGATAACGGGATCACATCATTAGGAGAATGATGTGATGGACAAGACCCAATCCTAAGCCTAGCACTAGATCGTGTAGTTCGTTTGCTAAAGCTTTTCCAATGTCAAGTAACTTTTCCTTAGACCATGAGATTGTGCAACTCCCGGATACCGTAGGAGTGCTTTGGGTGCACCAAACGTCACAACGTAACTGGGTGGCTATAAAGGTGCACTACGGGTATCTCCGAAAGTATCTGTTGGGTTGGCACAAATCGAGACTGGGATTTGTCACTCCATGTAACGGAGAGGTACCTCTGGGCCCACTCGATAGGACATCATCATAATGAGCTCAATGTGATCAAGGAGTTGTTCACGGGATGATGTGTTACGGAAACGAGTAAAGAGACTTGCCGGTAACGAGATTGAACAAGGTATCGAGATACCGACGATCGAATCTCGGGCAAGTATCGTACCGATAGACAAACGGAATTGCGTACGGGATTGATTGAATCCTCGACATCGTGGTTCATCCGATGAGATCATCGAGGAGCATGTGGGAGCCAACATGGGTATCCAGATCCCACTGTTGGTTATTGACCGGAGAGTCGTCTCGGTCATGTCTGCGTGTCTCCCGAACCCGTAGGGTCTACACACTTAAGGTTCGGTGACGCTAGGGTTATAGAGATATTAGTATGCGGTAACCCGAAGGTTGTTCGGAGTCTCGGATGAGATCCTGGACGTCACGAGGAGTTCCGGAATGGTCCGGAGGTAAAGATTTATATATGGGAAGTCCTATTTTGGCCACCGGAAAATGTTCGGGATTTCTCGGTATTGTACCGAGAAGGTTCTAGAAGGTTCCGGAGTGGGGCCCACCTGCATGGGGGGACCCACATGAACGTGGGTAGTGGGGGCAAGGCCCCACACCCCTAGTCAAGGCGCACCAAGATTCCCCCTTAGAAGGAATAAGATCATATCCCGAAGGGATAAGATCAAGATCCCTAAAAAAGGGGGATAACAATCGGTGGGGAAGGGAAAGGATGGGATTTCTTTCCTTCCACCTTTGCCAACGCCCCAATGGACTTGGAGGGCAAGAAACCAGCCCCCTCCACCCCTATATATAGTGGGGAGGTGCATGGGAGAAACAGCTCAGCCCCTGGCGCCTCCCTCTCCCTCCCGTGACACCTCTTCCTCCTCCAGTAGCGCTTGGCGAAGCCCTGCTGAAATCCCGCTGCTTCCACCACCACACCGTCGTGCTGCTGGATCTCCATCAACCTCTCCTCCCCCCTTGCTGGATCAAGAAGGAGGACACGTCTCTGCTCCGTACGTGTGTTGAACGCGGAGGTGCCGTCCGTTCGGCGCTCGGTCATCGGTGATTTGGATCACGACGAGTACGACTCCATCAACCCCGTTCTCTTGAACGCTTCCGCTCGCGATCTACAAGGGTATGTAGATACACTCCCCTCTCACTCGTTGCTAGATGACTCCATAGATTGATCTTGGTGATGCGTAGAAAATTTTAAAATTCTGCTACGTTCCCCAACAGTGGTATCAGAGCCAGGTCTATGCGTAGTATCTTGCACGAGTAGAACACAAAGTAGTTGTGGGCGTCGATTTGTCAATCTTCTTGCCGTTACTAGTCTTATCTTGATTCGGCGGCACTGTGGGATGAAGCGGCCCGGACCGACCTTACACGTACGCTTACGTGAGACAGGTTCCACCGACTGACATGCACTAGTTGCATAAGGTGGCTAGCGGGTGTCTGTCTCTCCCACTTTAGTTGGATCGGATTCGATGAACAGGGTCCTTATGAAGGGTAAATAGAAATTGGCATATCACGTTGTGGTTTTGGCGTAGGTAAGAAACGTTCTTGCTAGAAACCTATAGCAGCCACGTAAAAACTTGCAACAACAATTAGAGGACGTCTAACTTGTTTTTGCAGCAAGTGCTTTGTGATGTGATATGGCCAAAGGATGTGATGAATGATATATGTGATGTATGAGATGATCATGTTCTTGTAATAGGAATCACGACTTGCATGTCGATGAGTATGACAACCGGCAGGAGCCATAGGAGTTGTCTTAATTTATTATATGACCTGCGTGTCATTGAAATTCGCCATGTAATTTTACTTTATTGCTAACCGTTAGCCGTAGTAGTAGAAGTAATAGTTGGCGAGACAACTTCATGAAGACACGATGATGGAGATCATGGTGTCATGCCGGTGACGATGATGATCATGGAGCCCCGAAGATGGAGATCAAAAGGAGCAAAGTGATAATGGCCATATCATGTCACTATTTTGATTGCATGAGATGTTTATCATGTTTTTGCATCTTATTTGCTTAGAACGACGGTAGCATATATAAGATGATCCCTTACTAAAATTTCAAGAAAGTGTTCCCCCTAACTGTGCACCGTTGCGAAGGTTCGTTGTTTCGAAGCACTACGTGTTGATCGGGTGTGATAGATTCTAACGTTCGAATACAACGGGTGTAAGCCAGATTTACACAGCAATACACTTAGGTTGACTTGACGAGCCTAGCATGTACAGACATGGCCTCGGAACACAAGAGACCGAAAGGTTGAGCATGAGTCGTATAGAAGATACGATCAACATGGGGATGTTCACCGTTGATGACTAGTCCGTCTCACGTGATGATCGGACACGGCCTAGTCGATTCGGATCATGTAATCACTTAGATGACGAGAGGGATGTCTATCTGAGTGGGAGTTCATTACATAATTTGATTAGATGAACTTAATTGTCATGAACTTAGTCTAAATGTTACATATCTATCTTGTAGATCAAATGGCCAACGCTAATGTTACCCTCAACTTCAACGCGTTCCTAGAGAAAAACAAGCTGAAAGACGATGGTAGCAACTATGCGGACTGGGTCCGTAACCTGAGGATTATCCTCATAGCTGCCAAGAAATCATATGTCCTTGAAGCACCGTTAGGTTACCCACCTGCTCTCCCAGCACTGCCAGACGATTTGAACGTTTGGCAGACACGCACCGATGATTACTCCTTCGTTCAGTGCGGCATGCTCTTCAGCTTAGAACCGGGGCTCCAAAAGCGTTTTGAGCATCACGGAGCATATGAGATGTTCGAAGAGCTGAAAATGGTTTTCCAAGCTCATGCCCGGATCGAGAGATATGAAGTCTCCGATAAGTTCTACAGCTGTAAGATGGAGGAAAATAGTTCTGTCAGCGAGCACATACTCAAAATGTCTGGGTTGCACAGCCGCTTGTCTCAGCTGGGAGTTAATCTCCCGGATGACGCGGTCGTTGACAGAATCCTTCAGTCGCTTCCACCTAGCTACAAGAGCTTCGTGATGAACTTCCACATGCAGGGGATGGAAAAGACCATTCCTGAGGTATATGCGATGCTGAAGTCAGCGGAGGCAGAGATCAGAAAGGAACATCAAGTGTTGATGGTGAATAAAACCACTAAGTTCAAGAAGGGAAAGGGTAAGAAGAACTTCAAGAAGGACGGCAAGGGAGTTGCCGCGCCCGGTAAGCCAGCTGCCGGGAAGAAGTCGAAGAATGGACCCAAGCCTGAGACTGAGTGCTTTTATTGCAAGGGAAACGGTCACTGGAAGCGAAACTGCCCCAAGTACTTGGCGGACAAGAAGGCCGGCAATACCAAAGGTATATATGATATACATGTAATTGATGTGTACCTTACCAGCACTCGTAGTAGTTCCTGGGTATTTGATACCGGTGCGGTTGCTCATATTTGTAACTCAAAGCAGGAACTGCGGAATCAGCGTAGACTGGCAAAGGACGAGGTGACGATGCGCGTCGGGAATGGTTCCAAGGTCGATGTGATCGCCGTCGGCACGCTACCTCTGCATCTACCTACGGGATTAGTTTTAAACATCAATAATTGTTATTTAGTACCAGCTTTGAGCATGAACATTGTATCTGGATCTCGCTTAATGCGAGATGGCTACTCATTTAAATCTGAGAATAATGGTTGTTCTATTTATATGAGAGATATGTTTTATGGTCATGCCCCGCTGGTGAATGGTTTATTTTTATTGAATCTCGAACGTGATGTTACACATGTTTATAATGTGAATGCCAAGAAATGCAAGGTTGATAACGATAGTCCCACATACTTGTGGCACTGCCGCCTTGGTCATATCGGTGTTAAACGCATGAAGAAACTCCATGCAGATGAACTTTTGGAGTCTCTTGATTATGAATCATTTGACAGATGCGAACCATGCCTCTTGGGCAAGATGACCAAGACTCCGTTCTCCGGAACAATGGAGCGAGCAACCAACTTATTGGAGATCATACATACTGATGTGTGTGGTCCAATGAGTGTTGAGGCTCGCGGTGGTTATCGTTATGTTCTCACCCTCACCGATGATTTGAGTAGATATGGGTATGTCTACTTGATGAAGCACAAGTCTGAGACCTTTGAAAAGTTCAAGGAATTTCAGAGTGAGGTTGAGAATCAACGTGACAAGAAAATAAAGTTCTTACGATCAGATCGTGGAGGAGAATATTTGAGTCATGAATTTGGCACGCACTTAAGGAAATGTGGAATTGTTTCACAACTCACGCCGCCTGGAACACCTCAGCGTAATGGTGTGTCCAAACGTCGTAATCGCACTCTATTGGATATGGTGCGATCTATGATGTCTCTTACCGATTTACCGCTATCCTTTTGGGGTTATGCTTTAGAGACTGCCGCATTCACTTTAAATAGGGCACCGTCAAAATCTGTTGAGACGACACCGTATGAATTATGGTTTGGGAAGAAACCTAAGCTGTCGTTTCTGAAAGTTTGGGGATGCGATGCTTATGTGAAGAAACTTCAACCAGAGAAGCTCGAACCCAAGTCGGAAAAATGCGTATTCATAGGATACCCTAAGGAAACTATTGGGTATACCTTCTACCTAAGATCCGAGGGCAAGATCTTTGTTGCCAGGAATGGATCCTTTCTAGAGAAAGAGTTTCTCTCGAAAGAAGTAAGTGGGAGGAAAGTGGAGCTTGATGAGATGACCCTCGAACCGGAGAGTAGCGCAGCACAGGAAAATGTTTCTGTGGAGCCTACACCGGCTAGAGAGGAAGTTATTGATAATGATCACGATCAAGCTACCACTGAACTTCGAAGGTCCACGAGGACACGTTCCGCACCAGAGTGGTATGGCAATCCTGTCCTGGAAATCATGTTGTTAGACAACAGTGAACCTTCGAACTATGAAGAAGCGATGGCGGGCCCGGATTCCGACAAATGGCTTGAAGCCATGAAATCCGAGATAGGATCCATGTATGAAAACGAAGTATGGACTTTGACTGACTTGCCCGATGATCGGCAAGCCATAGAAAATAAATGGATCTTTAAGAAGAAGACTGACGCGGATGGTAATGTGACCATCTATAAGGCTCGGCTTGTCGCTAAGGGTTATCGACAAGTTCAAGGGGTTGACTACGATGAGACTTTCTCACCCGTAGCGAAGCTGAAATCCGTCAGAATCATGTTAGCAATTGCCGCATACTATGATTATGAGATATGGAAAATGGACGTCAAAACGGCATTCCTTAATGGTTTTCTTAAGGAAGAGTTGTATATGATACAACCGGAAGGTTTTGTCGACCCTGAGAATGCTGACAAGGTATGCAAGCTCCAGCGCTCAATCTATGGGCTGGTGCAAGCATCTCGGAGTTGGAACATTCGCTTTGACGAGATGATCAAAGCGTTTGGGTTCACACAGACTTATGGAGAAGCCAGTGTTTACAAGAAAGTGAGTGGGAGCTCTGTAGCATTTCTCATATTATATGTGGATGACATACTGCTGATGGGAAATGATATAGAATTCTTGGAAAGTATAAAGGCCTACTTGAATAAGTGTTTTTCAATGAAGGACCTTGGAGAAGCTGCTTATATATTAGGCATCAAGATCTATAGAGATAGATCGAGACGCCTCATAGGTCTTTCGCAAAGCACATACCTTGATAAGATATTGAAGAAGTTCAATATGGATCAGTCCAAGAAGGGGTTCTTGCCTGTATTGCAAGGTGTGAAATTGAGCTCGGCTCAATGCCCGACCACGGCAAAAGATATAGAAGAGATGAGTGTCATCCCCTATGCCTCAGCCATAGGGTCTATTATGTATGCCATGCTATGTACCAGACCTGATGTAAACCTTGCTGTAAGTTTGGTAGGTAGGTACCAAAGTAATCCCGGCAAGGAACACTGGACAGCGGTCAAGAACATCCTGAAGTACCTGAAAAGGACTAAGGATATGTTTCTCGTATATGGAGGTGACGAAGAGCTCGTCGTAAAGGGTTACGTCGACGCTAGCTTCGACACAGATCCGGATGACTCCAAGTCACAAACCGGATACGTGTATATTTTGAATGGTGGAGCGGTAAGCTGGTGCAGTTGCAAGCAAAGCGTCGTGGCGGGTTCTACATGCGAAGCGGAGTACATAGCAGCCTCGGAGGCAGCACACGAAGCAGTATGGATGAAGGAGTTCATCACCGACCTAGGAGTCATTCCAAATGCGTCGGGTCCAATGGCTCTCTTCTGTGACAACACTGGAGCTATTGCCCTTGCCAAGGAGCCCAGGTTTCACAAGAAGACCAGGCATATCAAGCGTCGCTTCAACTCCATACATGAACATGTTCAAGATGGAGACATAGATATTTGTAAAGTGCACACGGATTTGAATATAGCAGATCCGTTGACTAAACCTCTTCCACGAGCAAAACATGATCAACACCAGAACTCTATGGGTGTTCGATTCATCACAATGTAACTAGATTATTGACTCTAGTGCAAGTGGGAGACTGTTGGAAATATGCCCTAGAGGCAATAATAAAATGGTTATTATTATATTTCCTTGTTCATGATAATTGTCTGTTATTCATGCTATAATTGTGTTATCCGGAAATCGTAATACATGTGTGAATACATAGACCACAACATGTCCCTAGTAAGCCTCTAGTTGACTAGCTCGTTGATCAATAGATGGTTACGGTTTCCTGACCATGGACATTGGATGTCATTGATAACGGGATCACATCATTAGGAGAATGATGTGATGGACAAGACCCAATCCTAAGCCTAGCACTAGATCGTGTAGTTCGTTTGCTAAAGCTTTTCCAATGTCAAGTAACTTTTACTTAGACCATGAGATTGTGCAACTCCCGGATACCGTAGGAGTGCTTTGGGTGCACCAAACGTCACAACGTAACTGGGTGGCTATAAAGGTGCACTACGGGTATCTCCGAAAGTATCTGTTGGGTTGGCACGAATCGAGACTGGGATTTGTCACTCCATGTAACGGAGAGGTACCTCTGGGCCCACTCGGTAGGACATCATCATAATGAGCTCAATGTGATCAAGGAGTTGTTCACGGGATGATGTGTTACGGAAACGAGTAAAGAGACTTGCCGGTAACGAGATTGAACAAGGTATCGAGATACCGACGATCGAATCTCGGGCAAGTATCGTACCGATAGACAAAGGGAATTGCGTACGGGATTGATTGAATCCTCGACATCGTGGTTCATCCGATGAGATCATCGAGGAGCATGTGGGAGCCAACATGGGTATCCAGATCCCGCTGTTGGTTATTGACCGGAGAGTCGTCTCGGTCATGTCTGCATGTCTCCCGAACCCGTAGGGTCCACACACTTAAGGTTCGGTGACGCTAGGGTTATAGAGATATTAGTATGCGGTAACCCGAAGGTTGTTCGGAGTCTCGGATGAGATCCTGGACGTCACGAGGAGTTCCGGAATGGTCCGGAGGTAAAGATTTATATATGGGAAGTCCTATTTTGGCCACCAGAAAATGTTCGGGATTTTTCGGTATTGTACCGAGAAGGTTCTAGAAGGTTCCGGAGTGGGGCCCACCTGCATGGGGGACCCACATGAACGTGGGTAGTGGGGGCAAGGCCCCACACCCCTAGTCAAGGCGCACCAAGATTCCCCCTTAGAAGGAATAAGATCATATCCCGAAGGGATAAGATCAAGATCCCTAAAAAAGGGGGATAACAATCGGTGGGGAAGGGAAAGGATGGGATTTCTTTCGTTCCACCTTTGCCAACGCCCCAATGGACTTGGAGGGCAAGAAACCAGCCCCCTCCACCCCTATATATAGTGGGGAGGTGCATGGGAGAAACAGCTCAGCCCCTGGCGCCTCCCTCTCCCTCCCGTGACACCTCTTCCTCCTCCAGTAGCGCTTGGCGAAGCCCTGCTGAAATCCCGCTGCTTCCACCACCACACCGTCGTGCTGCTGGATCTCCATCAACCTCTCCTCCCCCCTTGCTGGATCAAGAAGGAGGAGATGTCTCTGCTCCGTACGTGTGTTGAACGCGGAGGTGCCGTCCGTTCGGCGCTCGGTCATCGGTGATTTGGATCACGACGAGTACGACTCCATCAACCCCGTTCTCTTGAACGCTTCCGCTCGCGATCTACAAGGGTATGTAGATACACTCCCCTCTCACTCGTTGCTAGATGACTCCATAGATTGATCTTGGTGATGCGTAGAAAATTTTAAAATTCTGCTACGTTCCCCAACAAGTACAAGGTTGAACCATCACCGGCGATGAGTTCGACGTCATCTACACCCGTTCTTCCGTGACGGTGAAAGGATGCCTTGCTCGCTTCAGACGCATGTTCAAAAAGTCAAATGGTGATGAGTGGGTCGCTGGGCTAGATATTGAGTACACCACAGTCCTGGAAAAAGAGAAGAATCTAAAGGAGGAAGAGAGGAAGAAGCCCGCCGTGGTCCAGGTTTACGTGCATAACTTGTGCTTGGTCTACCACATATGCTGTGCCGACGTTGAGTGCGAGGATTTTAAGAACTTCCTCGCGGGCGGCAAAGTCAAATTCGTTTCTGTAGACTTTACGAACGACATAAAAGTCCTGGATCGGATAGGCCTCGTTGTAGGCCAGCCCTTCGGCCTCCAGAAGAATGGGCTGGTGTCTTCCCGTCAGCCTTCAATGCTGACCCTGGCAGGAGCCATGGTTGATCCTTCGTACGGTAAACTGACGGAACCTCCGCCCAAGTTTCATCTTGCATGGCAGTGGAATGTACTAGATAGAGACCACATCCAGTACGCTGCAATGGATGCCTACCTTTGTTTCAATATCTACAAGGGTTGGGTGAAGAGCGAGAGCCAAGTGTGCGGTTCAAGCGAAGAAGTATCGGCCAAGAGGAAGAGAGACAAGGACGAAGTCGAGCATGTGGACGAGGAGTCCGAGTAAGGTGGCAGTGTTGTTGCTTATGGTGGTTCTAATGTAGTGTCTACCAGATTAGTTGTTTAGTTTAATTTCAGGGTGCTTAGTTTTATTTGAGGGGTGTGTTGTGCCGAGCCCCCAGCAGAACTATGTTATGCTCCTTCTCGTTACTTTAACTCTTCAGTACATACATACTAGTATTTCTTACAGTTCATCTTGTAGTTGGTAGTACTACCACTCGTTTCTTCACATTATATATGTACTATATATGATATGGCCAACATCATATTGGCTATACTATAACCACGCTCTAAGCATGGCACATACGCAAAACACTTAAATGAGATAAGTAATTTAAAAAAAACTTAAATGAGAGAAGTTTACACAAAGCATGAAGGAGTTTAGTTGTCAAAGAATTAAATATGTATGCTAATTTCTTTAATAGACTTTAGCACCCCATCTAAGCACGTACTAGCTTTTTTAATAGTACTATATGCATAATTTGGCGACAAGCGCTCTCTATATGTACCACCTTTTTTCTTTAATTTCATCTTATTAGTTTTGCTCCATGGCGCAATCCATTGATACTAGTACTACTATACAAAAGTACTTTTAAAAGGCTAGAGGGCGGGACAGTCTCGCTTGGTCGGTTTCACAAGAGGCGAGGGCCTTTGTGATTTGACGGCTCATTACTGCTGGAAGGTGGGGCCTTGTGATTTGACTGCTCGTATAAATGTTGCCGACGACCTGAGGAGGAGCAAAGAACCGTGCGGTATATACTCAAGTTTGCCACTAGAGTACTAGTACGACGGAGGAGCGCGATACACGGCAGCCCAGTGCGATATGGCGATAAAAAATGATCTAATTTGCTAGTCATCGATCCCACGGCGCCACTCATTATTAGCATTGTTCTATTCATGCCTCGCAGAGAACGTGACACATGCGGCGAAACACCCAAAGCAAAAGAAGAAACACAGGAGCAAAAGAACAAGGAAGATTATCCCCCCAAAAAAAGAAAGAAGACGCAGACACAAGTCTGGGGCGCTGCTCTCTACTTCATGAAGGGTTGCTGGCCGTAGAGTCATAACTGCTTCTTCATTGTCTCCACGACCTCCATCTCCTCGCGCATCTCCTCCGGCATCTTCTTCATTCTGTCCACGACGCGAGATTTCTCGACCCGAGCCTTCATCATCTGTTCCACGGCCGCATTACGTACCTTGACAGCAGTTGGGTGCTCGATGCGGAGCTTCGCCAACTCCTCCTTCTGTTCCATGATGAGGGCGTGCAGCATCTTCACCGAGGAACTACCCTTCTCATGCAGCTTCTTCCAGTCGGCGTTCTCCTCCTTCAGCAGGCCGAGCTCGTGGCGGAGCTTCGCCTTGTCCTTCTGAAGTTGCAGGACTTTGCTGGTTGCCTTCTTACCCGAGGCAATGCTCTCCTTCAGCAGCATCACCAAGCCGGCGGTCAACTCCTCCTTCTTATTAAGCTCAGCGGGCAAGTCGTTGAGGCTCTCCTTCAGCAGCTCCACCAAGCCGTCGATGAACTCCTTCTTCTTATTGAGCTGATCGGGCATGTCATCGAGGGATAACGACTCCAGCACCGCCAGCTCGGCATGTTCGCCTCCGTGGCTAGGGCACTCCTGGGAGCCCTCGCCTGCCCGTGAGAGATCTTTTGAGGTCTCTGCGAGGCGACGAGCCCTCTCTTTTTTTCCACGGCCTTGGTCGCTGCTCCCTTGTTACGAGTAGTTCTCGACCTAGAGCTCTGCATACCGGCCATGGCAAGGACGGACGGACAAGAAAGACTTATGAGGAGGAAGGTAGAGTGATTTTCGGCTAGGTAGTTCCCCTTTTTATAACCTAGTACTAGCACTAGTACTAAAACCTGCATAGTGGGAACACATTCAGGTTTGATATGTACTAGGTGTGAGCAGGTTTGCACTTAATTATAGCATGGTAGTACTACTTTGGAATGTGATGGGAACAAGCTAAAGATTAATTGATGGTTTTGGTTTCGAGGCCTGAAACGACTCCCGATGAGTTTCCTGGAACACAAATTTCAAGTACTAATGCTCAAATGCGGTCGCACAAGTCAGTGATGTAACTGGTCGTACATGTCAGACCAAGCCGATGCGTGTCCCTTCGGTGAGACGAGGGTCCGACCAACCGTCTGTTGGTGCGACCGACCGTAAGTATTACGCGATGGAGACTTCTGGTTGTGGCTTCGGGTGATTGTCACGACCAAGCATTCAAAAACTAGTGATAAATCAATTACCATCTTTTTCCAAACGACCAAGTATTTTCACACAATACATATAGATGGAGTGATTGTCAAGGTTGCAAACCGCCATGGCGCCGCAAGTTCACTGCAGCAGCAACCGAGTAGGTCACTGCATCGGTGGCGGGGAAGGAGGGCAGCTCACCTCGCCTATGATGCATGTCCAGCGGCGCCGCCACAGCTGGTCCCATGATTTGGCTTCTCCTACCACCCATTTGAATAGTTGCACCGGCTACTCATGCCATTCCGCAGGCATGCGCGTTCTTTCCTACGCAGTCGACTCCGTGAATATGATCTCTGCCATTAGCCCCAGCTCGAAATCAATGCGACGCTGCCAGATACTGACATCCCTCAGCATCTCTCCCCTGAGATCGACTTGCGCCTCTGCCTTGTGCTTCGCCAGGCGCAGCTCCTTCGAACTTGTCTCCAATCGATGCGACGCTTCCTCGATCCGATTTGCCCTTGCTGCCCACCACCTGAAACGCAGCCCTGGCATGTCCTCCAGCGCCACCGATCTATTATTCCAGAGCAATGGATCCCCTCTGAAACACATGTGGGTTTCTCTCAAAAGCGGCAGTGCTATGTGCCGCAGCGAGAGGGCAGCCCGCGGGATCCTGGGATCTAAGGGATTATCCATGGCGGAATTCGGTGGGCGAGGCGGGGAGGCGAGCGTAGACGCTAGGAGAGCCCTACGAGGCTAAGATAAAGATAGTACTACTCCACTCCGTCCATGTTTAAATACAAAGGCTACCAACAGTAACCCTGGCAAAAATTGATCATCCTGCCTGCGTCCTGGTTTATTGGCCCCCTTTTTACTTTGTGCCAATTTTTGACCAAAAATGTAACTAAGAAAATGTTAATGCATGTCACCAAAAATTATATCATTGGAATCACATTTGAACATAGTTTTCGATGACATTAATTTTTATGACATGCATAAATATTGTGTTACTTAAAATTATGGTCAAAAAATGGCACAAAATACGAAGGAGACCAATGGAAGTAGCAACCCATGATTTAACTACTCGCATGCAAGCAGTGCAGTAGTAATGTCATTCTTAACTACTTACTCCCTCGCGTCCACTCAATTTGCATGCACTGTATTAATTGACCATCAATGAAGTGAATGACTTTACACGCGTCAAATTATCACGTGGGGTGGATCTTCATACAAAAATGTGTCCCACCGTGTACCAGCGTGTGCGTGCGAGGGAATGAGTGCGTGCATGCACATCTTCGCTTCGTGCACGTACTGCCAGTGTGCGTGAGAGAGGACGAGTACATTCTTCTGGAACCAGCAGCACGTCACTGTGATCAATCCACACAAGGAGGTCACGACAACGCCTCCACATGTGCCACGTGGCTTCATGGATGCCCCCACATCATTTTAATCATAATATATTAACTGAAAAAGGGAGAGACACTGTGTACCATGCCATTAGAATTCTAATTTACGTGTTTTTGCACATACTGGAAGTACTAGTAAGGTACACGTGCATTGCACGCATGAGATTTGGCAACAAAATTATGAATAAATACCACACTATAGCATGTAAGTTTTGAGTCATATATGCATGATGTAGACGTTCGTTTAATTCTTATAGTTCATCTCATTCAAAATCAATTAGTTTTTATAAAAAAGTTAATCTATTTTATGATTCATGGAATTATGCGTTGTAAAGCATAAAGTAAAAACAAATAATGGCAATTCAACTAGAAAAAAAGTTTGGCCAATTATGATACGGAAGATTCAAGAACAAAGGAGAAGTACTTGTGTTTTGAGGTTTGTGCATTATGCTTAAGTTCAACCATGAAGTCTTCTAGATTGTACATGTGGCAGAATCTGGTGGAATGTAGATGATATCCAATGGCCAGTAGTGCTCGGATTTGCCATCTCTGCACCGTCGGATTGGCTTCATCCAACGACCATCTTTTAAATTTATTCGCACTCTATATAGGGGTATAGATATAGAGGTATAGATATAGACTAGTGGCACATCATCTAAAGCCTTTCTACACGCTCATTTTTTGTACAAATGTGCTCCACCATGCACCCGCGCGTTTGTATGTGGGAACGAGTGCGTGTGTGCACCTCTTCTCTTTTGCACACGTAGTCCGTGTGTGTGAGAGATACTAAGATATGGTGAGGGAATACGTGTCAATGCAATTTGTGTGAAGGAGAGGCCTATATACATACATGTATGTGCATGGGGCCGGGGTGATATACGAGAAGGGAGGGGAGGGGTCGACCGCGCGAGATATTGATAGAGACAGATAGAGGGAAGAGCTCTACGAGCGTACAAGCACTGGGATATGGGGGGGCTAGAAGATGGTGCGAGGGGCCAAGTGGAGGGAGACTATGAAGGAGTGCACAAGTGCGAGATCGATATTTAAAGAGAGGGGGCGAGAACGTGCTCGGTTGCGCGCAGTGGCGGAGCCATGAAAAATAAATGAGCTAGGGGGCCAAGCATTACTAATCCTTTACGGGGAGGGCCAATTCATCAACTTAAACCATTTTACCAGCAATTGATCTACTGATCACATTCATATTAGCCTCAATATATAGTGATGTTAGGGGGCCAGGGCCCTTGCTACCCCTGTCTTCGCCACTGTGCATGTGTCTGAGAGATGAAGCGGAAGGCATGGATGATGAGAGGGAGACAATGGATAGATAATGTGGGTGTATTTGCTATGTAATCCTATATAGAGAGGTATAGATTGATCGATGTGTACGTGGGAAAGTGGGTGAGACCTGACTAGATATATAGATCGATCGGTTTGTGTGGAAAACTGGGAAAGACCTAGCTATATATATACACACATAGAGGAACACCGATCGTTGCGCATGCATGTGAGAGATAAAGAATGCCTGAAGTGATGAAGAGGGGGAGGTGTGTGTGTGTGTGTGCATGCATGGGAGACCGACTTGAAGAAAAAGATTGCATGTGTGCGATGGATAATGCCGAGTGGTAGTGTGTGTGCATGCATGCACGAGAGAAAGTTAGTGGTACAATTATAAAGAGAAGACGACTGTGTGGGTGTAAAAGACTAGGTGAGGTCATAATCAATGTAAAGTTGAATTCAAATATTTGAATAAGAGATCATGATGTTTGAAACCCATGCATGCATGAATATAACTGAGATATGCGTGGTGTGGTTTGGAAACGAGCATGCTATACTGTATACACATTGAACAAGGTCAGACTGGTTTGAATTTGAGATACTGATGGCAGGCATCGTTTGGCCACATTGCATCCGTGCATGGACACACTATTCAAATTGGAGATGATGGGTGGCTTTCGCATCACATATCTATACCCCTATGTATAGTGTGCGAATAACTTTGAAAGATGGTCGTTGGATGAAGCCAATCCGACGGTGCAGAGATGGCAAATCCGAGCACCACTGGCCGTTGGATATCATCTACATTCCACCAGATTTTGTCACATGTACAATCTAGAAGACTCCATGGTTGAACTTAAGCATAATGCACAAACCTCAAAACACAAGAACTTCTCCTTTGTTCTAGAATCTTCCGTATCATAATTACCCAATTTATTTTTCTAGATGAATTGCCATTATTTGTTTTTACTTTATGCTTTACAACACGCAATTCCATGAATCTTAAAATAGATTAGCTTTTTTATAAAAACTAATTGATTTTGAATGAGATGAACAACTAGAATTAAACGAACATCTACATCATGCATATATGACTCAAAGCTTACATGCTATAATGTGGTATTTATTCATAATTTGGTTGCCAAATCTCATGCATGCAATGCACGTGTACCTTACTAGTCTAAATGGTGTGTGTGTGTGTTGTGCGTGTTAAACACATTGTACGTAGTATCATACATGGTTTAGATTCCGAACATCTAGCTAGAGCATACATGTACTATGATTTGAATTCAACATAAAATGGATACATATATTTGAATTCGAGATCGTATGTACATGTAGTTCATATTTATATGGAAATTTACTACTCCTATATTTATGTCATGTGTTGTGAAGATAATATTTAGATGGTTGTATAACTAACCTGAGTACAATCCCATTCAAACAGGGAAAATGTACTCAAATTTAGTCCATATGCTAAACAAAACGAATTGTTTTTTTTATTGTTGAGGGAAGTGCAAATTGATTTGGTACTGTACACGTTAAGCTTGTTGTCCCGATTTTTTTAGTTTTTAGTTTTTGTATTTGAATGCATTTCTAGTAATATAGTAAAACGGGACATGGCTCTCTCTAGTGAGGTGCAAATTGTCTTTTTTTTGTACACGTTAAGCTTGTTCTCCCGAAATTTCAAGCCGCGCCTTGTTATGCCGAAATTTCAAGCTAGCATCTCTGTCTACCGTGCTGCGAAACTCCTGCCTCTTCAACCCGCACCTTGTTACTCCAAAATTTTAAGATATCTCTTTGTCTCGTTGTGCTCCAAAAACTCCCTCCATCTCAACCCGCGCCTTGCTATCCCAAAATTACAATGCGCGCGAAAACTCCCACCTCCTGCGAAATCCCGACACGCGAAATTCCCGTGATACCCCTGAACCAAAAGAACCGCCTAGCTCAAATTGGTGGGGGTACTTTTGTAACTTACCCCACATTTCGGACAAGTGCGTCCCTAAGCCATGGTTCCCCCCTCCAACCCATCCCCCCCCCCCACCCCCCCCCACATTCGTAACCGAGCACGAAAAACACGCAAAGCCCCACACCCTCCTCCGTCCGCCACCCAGTCGGAGCCTCTTCCCCGACGACATCGTCCACAGCAACACCTCGACGTCCCTCATCCATCGCACCAGATGAGGATCCATCGTCGATCTCGTCGTCCCGCCGGTTCAGCCACCTCGTCCTCCACCTCCAAGGAGCTGCCCCGATGTTCCCCTTGTCTTTCGCGCCACCTCCAGTCCCACACCGCCGTCTTCACCTGCACCACCGGAAGAGCAGCATCATCACCGATTCCTCGGATGAAGCTGAGGCCTAATCGGCGCCACCAAAGAGGTTCTACACTAATCGCTACATTTTCTTCTTGATTCGATCTCACGGTGCTGCCGGCACTCAGTCCCAAGCCGACATGGCGCAGCTCCATCTACGGCGGCGTCGCCGGCCACTTCCTCCACGGCATCGCTCCCTCGGCGGCGACGTCCACATTAGTAGGAGCTGCTGCTGCTTTGGCTCTCGCTCGCGCTGCTACTCTGCTCTTGCTCTCAGTCCCCTGCCTGGTCTGCTCTTGCTCTTGCTTGCACTACTGCTCTCGCTCTTGCTCTTGCTTGTGCTGCTGCTCTACTCTTGCTCGCGCTGCTGCTGCACAAGAAGCAGATCCTGCTCTCGCTCGAGCCCCTGCAGCTGCTACCTGAGATGCTGCTACACGACCAGTTGCCCCGGCTCTCGCACGCGCTGCTGCTCCGGGCGCTGCTACTGCTACTGCTTTTCTGCTACTAGTGTGTTCAGTTTCGACAGTAAAATTCAGTTTTGACAGCAAAATTCAGTTTCGACAGTAAAATTCAGTTAAATTTAGTTTTGACAGTTAAGTTCAGAGATAAGCGGCTGATGTATTTTACATCTAGCACTTTGTGGTTATGTATTTTACATCATCTATTGGAGATGCTATTAGAATTCCACTCAGGTTAACGTTGTCTCTCTTGTCCAGTTGTCAGACTCACTGTCGTACAACTCACCGGAGCTGCTCCAACGACGAAACCCTCCATCACAGCAGAGCAGTACCCTCGGCTCCATCTCCAGACGCCTAAGATCTTCTTCCCCTCCTCCGACAGCCAAATCAGCTGGAGCATCCTCACCGACCAACCCAATCATGCTGAGATCGACATGGCTTTGCCAAAGAGGTTGTACACTTATTGCATCACTTTTTTACTCTACATGTTATATATATTGTCCAGTGAGCACACGTAGTAACGTGAACTACGATTAGTTTCTCATACTATATGACAAGCAGTGAGGTACCAGGCAACTTAGCTATCCGTGATGGACTCTCTTGAACGCCATCATTATTTATTTCTGCGCGTTTGAGCTGTGCATTTGTAGATGTGCCTGGGAGTTGAGCTAGTAGGGCAGTGGCCTAGGTCCAAAGTAGTAGAAGTAGCACAAAAACATATTTTGAGTGTAGGCTTTTCCCTGTTCAAGCCTGCCTACTAGAATCGCCAGTGCTTCAAAGGAACAGTGAAGGAAAAACATAGGAATTGGAAAGTTTCCTATGGTACTACTATTCATGCATTTGGTTCAAAGGAATGGAGCAAAGGAAAACTGTAGGATTTGTTCCTTTAGTGTCTCCTTGAAAGAAAAACTGTAGGAATTTTAATATCCACTTGTCCTCCTTTTCAAATTCCTATTCATGAAGCACAAGACTAAGAGATAGTAGCATAATAGCATTATAACTGTACATTTCCTTGTGGTTTGACTTAATCTCACCATGCTTCTTTGCATCCTGTGATCTTCCAATTCTTGTGAACCAAACACCCAGATTGGCAGAAATCCTGTGTTTTTAAATTCTCTGTTTTGCACCTGCATTCCTATCCTATTCCTGTGTATTTCCTATCCCTGCATTGTTAGAATCCTCCAATTCAAACAAGCCCTTACATAATTACTTCTGTTACAGATATGTGTCAAAGAAAACCTTGTGTGGTTTGTCCCGCTCCTGCTGTGCTGTGGTCCACCCCAGCTCAGCTGCTCCAACGACGGAAGGGTTCACCACAGCAGGGATCAGCCCTCTAGACTATCTTTCGCCGCCTCAGATCTTCTTCCCCGCCGCCGGCAGCCACGACAACTGCATTACCATCATCAACTGAGCAGATGACCTTGAGGACTACACGGGTCTGCAAGAGAGGTCGCACTCTTTCATGTCTGCTTACATTATGCATCGCTTAATATGATGACATGCTACTTTAACTCCCTGTTCACCGATTAGACTTCGAGTCAGGTCCAAACTAATGCTCAAACTTGAGTTTTTAAATGGTTGTGGGGTACATATTGGGCAACAATCAATACTATCTGTCTACTATCTGGTTAATCTCGGGTGTCTACTATGAGTTTCATGTTGGGTGGAAACAAACATTAAAGGAGCCATTATCTGTATTTTTTAACTGAAGCTATTATCTGCCTGCTATCATTAGTTTTGGGTCTATCCACAGTTTGCTACCATCACTCTGGATTTGTGCATGCACTCCTTACATAATCTCACTATGTTTTATTCCTATGCATGTCAGTTATTGTACACAATGGTACTGAACATGTAGAGCAAAAAAGATGAGCCTTGCGTGGCAATAAAATTTCATGCAGACGTCGCCCCATGGTCGGCGCAAAAGCAACCCCCTCCCCCCATTCCAGACTGTAATCAAGAGGAAGATAATTGTTCAGAGGGGGATTCAGAGGGAGCAGACCACTCCTATTTACCCCCTGAGGTCTTTTTCTCTAACCTGGCATGCTGATGTTGGTCATATCATGCATATGGTGCCTTGCATTGCTTACTTTATACATAAAATATGTCATCTGCTCAGTTTAGACATGCATTGTGTGAATGCCATCTGTTTAGTTTCTATATCATATATGTGAATCATGCAATGCCATCTTGTTTAGCCAGGCATCATATATGTGAATTTTGCAATGCCATCCTGGTTAGCCAGTCATCTTATAATTATATCATGCCATCCTTTTTTTATTATGTATTAAATTTGTCAACAATTTTAGTACATTCAATTACTCTTCCTGTGCATCAGCCATTCGACACGGTCATGGAAAAATCTGGAGTGAAAACAAAGTCTTCAGAGCAGACAATGCTATCTGATGAAGCGCATGTCTTGCTGGTTACGGATAGCTCCTCAGAGGAGGATTCAGAGACAGATGGCCAGTCCTATTCCCCCCCCCCCCAGGTGCATGCTCTAACTTGGCAGGGTTATATTGCTCATATCATGCATATGTTGTCTTGCATTGGCATGTCATTTGCTTAGTTTAGACATGCTTTGTGTGAATGCCACCTGTTTAGTGTCTAATTACCATATATGTGAATTTTGCAATGCCATCTTGTTGCAAGACATTATATATGTGAATTATGAAATGCTATCTTGTTGCAAGGCATTATGTATGTGATTTATGCAATGCCATGCTGTTAAGCCAAGCGTCATATATGTGAATTATATCATGCCATCCTTTTTTTGTATTACTCATTCCATTTGTCGACAATGTTTGTATATTCAACTGCTCTTCCTGTGCATCAGCCATTTGAATTGGTGATGGAAAAATCTGGAGTGAAAACAAGGTCTTCAGAGCAGACAATGCTACCTACTGAAGTAGATATCTTGTTGGTTACAGATAGCTCCTCAGAGGAGGATTCAGAGGCAGATGACCAGTCCTATTTTCCCCCTGAGGTGTATGCTCAAACTTGACAGGGTTATATTACTCATATCATGCATATGTTGTCTTGCAATGCTTAGTTTTTACATCATATACACAATATTGAATGCCATCTGCTTAGTTGACACATCATATATGCGATTGCCCTCTGCTCACTTGTTTACTATATAAATCATATATTTGAATTATATCATGCCATGATGTTTACATAGACAGCATGTATCTGAATTATGGCATTTCAACCCATTTTCTAAAGACATAATATAGTTATATCATCTCATCCTGTTTACATAGTCATCATATTTTGAATTATGTCATTCTATCCGCGAATTATATCATGCCATCATGTTTCCATCGACGGCATGTTTGTGAATTATGGCATGCCAACCACTTTAATAGACACATCGTATAGTTATATCATGTCATCCTGTTTACATAGTCATCATATTTTGAAGTGTGTCATTCTATCCTGTTTAGTTAGCCATCATATATATGAAATTGTGTCATGCTATCCTGTTTAATTAGCCATCATATAAGTGAAATTATGTCATTCTATCCTGTTTGGTTAGACAACATAAATGTGAATTATTTCATGCCCTATTTTCTTCCCTACTATCCATTGCACATGTCTATCTTACAATGTCTGTACACTCAATTACTTTTCTTGTTTATCAGCCATTTGAATTGGAGGGGGTGATGGCAGTGTAACACCCCTATGTAACCTAGCACTGTGACACTGCTAATAATGCCAAGTCACCTTCATTTGCAGTGTTTAGATACATTGGTTAAAGATTCAAATCAAATTTCTTTCTGAAAATCATTTCAAATTCAAAGTGCAAAATAAAGTTGTTCATAACTTGCTGCAAAAATGTTCATTAAATAGCACATAATTCAAAAGCAATTATAAAAATAACATCAACATTTACTGAATTCCAAACCTGGCCCTAGCAATCAAAACAGTACCCAAAACAGCCCTATTAAACCCAATTTCATTTTTGAAAATACCAAATGGATTCAAAAACCCTCCAAACTTTTTGTGGCAGTGCCAACCATTTCCTAGTAATTGATTTGGCAAGTCACATATTTTACAAAAGTCAAATGGACTTAAAAATAAAATGTAACAGAAAAGAATAAAAGAAAACAGAAAAATAAAAAGAAAAGAGGTACTGTGCACTGGGCCTAACTGCACAGTGCCCCGATTCCGGCCCACCTGGCCCATCTCCCTCTCTCTCCTTCGTCGTGTCGCCACCGCCGTGGCTGCCTGCGTGCGCGCCGGTCGAACAGCGACACGGCGGCAGCCACCGACGCGGGGAGGGATAAGGACGACCCCGGGCCGTCTCCCCTGGTCCTCCTCACTCACTTCCGCCTTCCCTCCTCCCTCTCACGCGAGTTCGCTCGCTTCTTCCTCTCTGTCCCGAGAGCTCTCGCCGCCGCTTGTCGTGGTTCTCGCGGCCGTCGTCGTCCCCGTGCTGCACCACGGTCTCGGTCGCCTCCGCAGCGCTCGTCCACGTCACCTGCGGCAAGCAGTTGCGGCTGAGGAGCCCCGCTAGCGGCGAATCGGGCCGCCCCTGTGACTCCCCCGGCTTAATCGTGCGCTAATCATACACGCAAATGCACACAATCAAGCCTAAGGACTCACTTGAAGATATCACAACACAACTCTAAAACATAAATAAAGTCATACAAGTTTTATATTACAAGCCAGGGCCTCGAGGGCTCGAATACATAGCTCGATGGCATACAAGCGTCAGCGGAAGCATCAGATATCTGAGTACAGATATAAAAGAAAACAGAAAGGCCTTTAAAAGGCGGGGCAAAATAAAACACTACGATCAAAAGGCGTAGGCCTCCTGCCTAGGACCCTCCGAACCTACTCCTGGTCGACAGCCAACTCATAGCAGAAGCCATCCTCAGGGTAGTAGTAGCGATCATCGGTGGGGCAGATGTCTCAGGAGCACCGTCATCTGGTCTCGACATACTGATAAGGGGAGAAAAAGAAAGCAAAGCAACCGTAAGTACTCTGAAGTACTCAGCAAGCAAGGATCTACACTACATATGCATCATTATCAAAGGGAGGCTGTATATGTGGACTGGGCTGCAGAAATGCCAGAATAGAGAGGAAAGCCTAGTCCTATCGAAGACTAGAATCTTCCAGCATCTTCGAGCGTCTTGCAGCATTTAGAGGAGTACATGGTAGCATAATGTAAGTAGTAGTAGAATCAGGTAACAGTCTCGCCCAGAGATCCTTCCTCGACTCCCTGCGAGAAAACGATCCCAGAGCCACATATCCAGGTATCATCTTAAGTTCTAGCTGTATCGATCGGGATACAACTCCGAGTGTCCTTTACCGTAGGACCGGCTATCGATAGATGTGTTCTTCCCTGCAGGGGTGCACCAACTTACCCACCATGCTCGATTAACTCCGGCCGGACACACTTTCCTGGGTCATGCCCGGCCTCGGCCAAACGATACACTGCAACCCTACCTACAGCTCAGCAGAGAGGTCCCCGCCGGTCTACCTCCTAAGCGCAAGGGGGTCTTGGGCCATCGCCCCTCGCCCTCCGGGTCGTTGTGTGCAGGGTGGATACCAGCACCGCCTCGAAAGGCCGGTACGATCCGACCGTGCCACAATGTTGAACTGGACGTCTGACAGAGCTTTCGGCTGATGTTACGATGTAGAACGCCCATACTATGCCCACGTGATGGTTAGTGCTATCAGGCCAGAGGCCTGCTCGGATCAAATATCCAAATCGTTAGGACTAGGGGCTTGCGGAAACGAGCAGAGACTCACGAAAGATGTGACCCCGTCGCCCCGTCTCGAGGACTTGCTGCAAGGGCTAAGAATGCCCGGCCGCGCCTCGTGGAATAACTCATGGGTATCTATCCATCATTCGCGGGTACCCCTCAGGGTCGACCCGCCTTTCCAAATATGAGTATCAACAGTAATGTAAGGCATCCGTGAGGCTACCATATCAAGGGGAATCCGAGGCATCACCCTCGTTGGACTCCCACCTGATGTAAAATCAAGGTGGACGTAGGAGGAATCACCCTCGAGGTCCACGCTTGAGGTGTTGCGCGGCTTTGTCAGTATCGGGGGTGGTGTAGGAGGTATCACCCTCGCTTACCACGACCGATCAACTAACCTACAAGGTTATCATCAGAAGTGCTGACGAGGTATCACCCTCGGCACTCGATAGTAACCCAGTAGTGTCGAGCAACTAAGGGGAAAGTGAGGTGCGGTGCCAGGGTCTGGTCTTCGATCCCGTTGATCGGGTCTTCTGAGAATCCAGCGGGGCAGTCAGGTCAAGTGGGGGTCTCTGATGGGTCTCTACCCAGTCTATTCTAAACAGTTTAGGAAAACGGTAAAGTATCAACAACAGGTTACAATGAATAGGCTATGCAGCAGAAATAGGTAAAACAGTAACAGTAGCAAAATCTAATGCAAGCAGGGGATATTAGAATGGGTGATATCGAGATGATCAAAAGGGGGGGGGGCTTGCCTGGTTGCTCGGCGGCAAGGGCAAGGTCGTCGGTGGTGTAGCCAATCACCGGTGCTGCATCGGCACCGGGCTCTATCGAGAGAGAAGAGGGGGAGGAAACAGTATAAATATAAAGCAAACAAGTGCTACACAAAGTATGACATGACAATAAATAGTGCCGGGTGTGTCCTAACGTATGGTTGCACGTCAACTAGAAAAGGGGAAATTCAACCGGGAATGTTTTCTCGGTTCCGGACATTTGTCAGACAGATGACCGGAGGGGATCGGTTCCATGTTCGGATAGTTAGGGATGTGCGACGGACGAACGGACCATGTATTCGGATTCATCTCGTCGTTCTGAGCAACTTTCATGTTTAAAGTTTTTTGATCCGAGCTACGGTTTATTTTCTATGAATTTCTAAAGATTTCAGCATTTTTCTGAATTTATTTATATTAACAGAATTGACCAGAAAAGGGAAATGACATCAGCATGACGTGGGCATGGCGTCAGCGTCGGCTGACCAGTTGACCAGTCAACTGGGGCCCACCAGTCAGTGACTGGGGCTGCCCAGTCAGCCATTGACCTGGTCAACTGGGTCAACTGGGCCCGTGGGGCCCAGCAGTCAGCGGCTCAGGAGGTGCCACGTCGGCGACAGGTCATCTCCGGCGACCGGAGCGGCTCCGGCGAGCCGTCTCGCGGCGGTTCTTCGCCGGACTTGGCCGGAATTTCACTGTGGTGGCTCAAATCGCGCGGGGTCAAGTGCTTTCAAACGGCGGTGAGGTCGTGTGTCCGTTGGTGGCATCAGAACGGCCGGTGGTGGTCGACAGTGAGTAGGGCAACGGCGTCGGGCGGCGGGCAGAGCCGGCCATACTCGGGTTCGAGCATATGGCTTGCCCGAGTCGAGCTGGTGCTCGCACGCGATGCGCGAGATCTCCAGAAGCTCAATGGCACCACTAGCGCGGCATATGGAGTGATAGGGCGACGACGGTGAGCTCGCCGGCGGAAACAAAGAGCGGCAATGGCGCGCGGCGTCGGTAGCTAGCTACGGCCGCGGAAAAAGGAAACGGACGGGAAGAGGAGGGATGGTGCTCACCGTGCGGGCTCACGGAGGCCCTGTGGGTGCTTAGTAGCGCAGGAGCGAGGAGGAACGGCGACGGCGATCTCGTTGTCCCGAGGAAGAGGAAGAGGACGTAGGCGAGGGTGGAGCGGCTCCCGGCTCCAATTCGAAGTCGCAGGCGGCACGGCGGAGCTCGGCGAACCTCCTGGACCTCAGCTGACGACGTGGGGAGCTTGACGGGCGCGTGTACGACGGCGGTCCGGCGATGGCTGCGTCGACCGTGGTGGATCTGGAGAGCGAAGAGGGGAAAGGCGAGCGAGACGAGGGTAAGGTGAGGGGGAGAGTGCCGGGCGACCAGGGAAGATGAACGGGGAGGGGGAAGCTTATCCCCTCGCCTGGCCGCGGTGTCGAGCGGCGAACGGTCGAGGCGCGAGCGGCCATGGCGACGCCGACACGGCGATAGAGAGAGGGGGAGAAGGAGAGAGAAATGGGCCGGCTGGGCTGGACCGGTGCACTGTGCACTTAGGTCCAGTCCAGTTTAGGCCTTTTTCTTTTATTATTTTTGTTTTTAATTTACAGTAGCTCTTTGCAATATTTTGAGCTAGCAAAACATTTTGCAAAAATGTGAATCTTGCTCACACTGATGTATTGCAATGTCCAGCAAGGCCACAAAAAGTTTGAGCTCGTTTGAAAACCATTTGAATTTAATAAAAATGGTTTGAGCTTTATAATTGCTGATTTGGCTCTGTTTCATACTGTTTGAGTCACTTTTATAATTCCAACTTTATTGATGATGGTTTTACAAATGTTCCTGGATTATTAGCCACTTACTGAACATTTTTCCAACAGTGTTTGCTCAACTACATATTTCACTTTGGAATTTGAGTTGATTTTTAAAATGGAATTGATTTATTTTGGTTAACCTCTATGACTTGGCACTGCAAATGATATGACTTGGCATTATTAGTAGCTAATCACAGTGGCTATTACATAGGGGTGTTACAGCCCCCTTCCGCTACTGCCACCGGCGTCCGTCCTCGTCTCCGGCGAACCGCTGTGCTCCTAAACCTACAAGGGCCACCATGACCCGCACCGTAAGCAGCCGCGCCGATTTCCCCTCTCCTCTGCCCTTTCCCGTGCCTCGTAGCCGTAGCTTTCCCCATGGCCGAGCCCGCCGCCGCGCGGGCTCATCGCCGGCGCGCTTTCGGTGACCAACTGGTCACGCGTCGGTGTCCGTTACGCTCGTACGAGCGCATAGATCACCTCGCCACTTTTAGCGTTAGCTATCGCCCACTGTTGCGGCTGTTTCACCTTCGCTCGAACGCCGGCGCCGCCCCTGCTCGTCTCCGCCGATGTTCCGGCCGTCCCCGGCGCCGGCCGACGTCACCATTGCGTGCGCAACGCCGGGCCGCACCCGTAGGTCCAAACCGCGGGCCCGGAGACCCTCTGTACCACGTTTCCGCTCACCTCCGGCGAAAAGCCGCCGCGGGAGAGGCTCGCCGGAGCTCTCCTCGGTGCCACGCCGACGTGGCCGGCCTGCCCCACCTCGGGACACTGACTGGTGGGCCCAGGCGACCCGCTGACCTCCTTTGACCAGGGTTGACCGAAGTCAACCCGCTGACATGGCACAATGTGCCACTGACAATCGGGCCCCACACGTTAATTAATCACTAGCTTAATTAAGCACCAATTAATCACCCTAATTAGTCAATGACAGATGGGGTCCGTAGCTAATTAACACCGTTTAGCTAAAATAACTACAGTTAACCCCTTTGAGAATGACAGGTGGGGTCCATGTTACTATTCCTTTGGATAAGAACTGCTGACTGGGCTGCTGAGTCAGCCTCTGGGACCCACATGTCATACACTAGGGCTATCCCTCCCTGAGTATAAAAAGTATTCCTACTGTTTTGGATAATTCGAATTTAATTAAATAAATAAATTCCAGAAAATGCAAAATCTTTGAAAATTCATAATAAATAAACCGTAGCTCAGATCGAAAAACTTTATACATGAAAGTTGATCAGAACGACGAGACGAATCTAATCATGTCGTCTGTTTCCATGTCGGAACCCCCTACGTAGGAGAACCCGTAACTTTGAGCCCGATTCCGATAGATGAATAGTGCATACACACCGGTTAATAAATCTAACTTAAATCCTAAAATAACTAAAAATGACTTAGACAACTCTTTAGGCAACCCTGCACTGCATCCTAGGCATAGCATGCTCTGTGTTGCATTATTGCTGTGTATTTATTTATTTCCTCCCCCTCTTCTCTCTCGATAGACCCCGACGTCGACGTAGCTCCTGAGACCGACACAGCTCCGGAGGTCGACTACGCTCCTGACGATCAGACCCTTGCCACCGAGCTTCCAGGAAAGCACCCCCTTTTTGAGCATTCCGATATCGCCTACTCTCTTCTCTCTTATGCTTGCATTAGAAGTTACTGCCGCTGCTGTTATCCTATTTCTGATGCATAGCCTGTTTATTGTAACCTGCTATTCTTACCTACCTGCTTATCCTAAACTGTTTAGTATAGGTTGGGTAGAGACCCAGCAGAGACCCCACTGTATCCCAACTGCCCCGCTGGATTAACAGAAGACCCGAGCAACGGGATCAAAGACCAGGCCCCGTCACCGCACATCACTTCCCCCTTAGTTGCTCGACACTACTGGGTTACTATCGAGTGCCGAGGGTGATACCTCATCAGCACTTCGGATGATAACCTTGTAGGTTAGTTAATCGGTCGTGGTCAGCGTGGGTGATTCCTCCTACACCACCCCCGATAACGACGTCGTCGTGCAACTTCTCAAGTGTGGACCTCGAGGGTGATTCCTCCTTTGTTCACCTTGACGGTAACATCAGAGGGAATTCCATCGAGGGTGATTCCTCAGGGTTCCCCCTTGGTGTTAGACACATGGTTACTATTGTTACCATGAATTTACACTAAACCATGTTACTAAAGACGGGTCAGCCCTGAGGGGTACCCGCGTGAGCTTAATTGCGAGAGATGTGGAGTCGGGTGGACCTGGATGGTGCCCGAGAGTTGAACACGAGGCGTGGCCAGGCATTCTTAGCCCTTGCCGCAAGTCCTCGAGACGGGGTGACGGGGTCACATCTTTCGTGAGTCTCTGCTCGTTACCGCACTACCAACACACTAACGGTTTGGATATTTGATCCGAGGGGCCTCTGGCCTAATAGCACTAACCATCACGTGGGCATAGTATGGGTGTTCTGCGTTGTATACTTTAGCCGGAGCTTAATTGACGTTAGCAAGGAGCGGCACTCGCTGGGTTGGACTGGGAACGCAACCGCACTTGTATTAAGGGGTTGCTAGGTCTGCTCACCGGCAGTGCACGTAACGCGCAGGAGTCCCCGGGGCGAAGGCCCAAGACCCCTGGGCGCATATGTTAGTCCGGCGTGCTGAGCTCTCTGTTAAGTATTCGGTCGGGTTGCGGCATATCGTTTGGCCGAGGCCGGGCATGACCTAGAAAAGTGTGTCCGGCCAGAGTTAAGCGAGCGTGGTGGGTAAGTTGGTGCACCCCTGCAGGGAAGAACTAATCTATTGATAGCCTGTCCTACGGTAACAGACACTCGAAGTTGTATCCCGATCGGTACAACTAGAACTGGTGACTTGAGATGAAATGGATAGGATGGCTCTGGGATTGCTTCCTCGTAGGGAGTCGAGGAGGAATCTCTAGATGAGGTTGATAACATTACTATACTTTACATTATGTTAATCTGCACTCTTCTAATGCTGCAAGACCAATGAAGATGCTTGAAGATGCTAGTCTTCGATAGGACTAGGTCTTCCTCTCTATTCTGGCATTTTTGCAGCCCAGTCCACATATACAGTCCTCCTTTGAAAATGTTGCATATGTAGTGTAGATCCTTGCTTGCTGAGTACTTCGGATGAGTACTCATGTTTGCTTTGCTTTCTTTTTCTCCCCATATCCATTTGTCGCAACCAGATGACGGAGCCCCTGATCCAGCTGCCCCCGCCGACGGCTACTACTACTACTACTCTCCCAGCGAGTACTACTACGAGGAGCCGACCGACGACCAGGAGTAGGTTCGGAGGGTCCTAGGCAGGAGGCCTACGCCTTTCGATCGTAGTGTTTTATTTTGCCCCGCCTTCTTAAAGGCCTATCTGTTTCTCTGTAATATCTGTACCTAGATATCTGATGCTTCCACTGACACTTGTATGCCATCGAGCTATGTATTCGAGCCCTCGAGGCCCTGGCTTGTAATATAAAGCTTGTATGACTTTATTTATGTTTTAGAGTTGTGTTGTGATATCTTCAAGTGAGTCCTTAGGCTTGATCATGTGCATTTGCGTGTATGATTAGTGCATGATTAAGCCGGGGTCATCACAGGTTGGTATCAGAGCCGACTGCCTGTAGGAATACCCTTTTCCAACTCCTTGGCCGAAGTTGAGTCTAGTGGTCCGAAACTATTTTACTAACTTGGCTGTGTGGCTTACGAGCCCACGTCGCCAATTGATTGGAATTAGAATCTTTTATTCCTCGTCTTTACTCCGGGACTCTGATCGCTCTTCTATTCGGGTTTAATAAATTTACTAACGCTGACACTTAGGATCTCGTAAATTCCGTCCACCCGGAGAGCTGGATATCTGTGCGATTTCCCTGTCATTGATCTGATTAGTCTAATAATCATTTTCCTCTCCATTGTTTTGTTTAACCTTTCTCTTCGAGATCTGTTAAGCTTCTCATCGTCAAATGACAATCCTGAATTTCCTTTATTTCAGATGGATCGTCTATTTCCACCATGTCCTACGACGCAGCTTGTGCTTCGCACTTGGGCTCGAGATGCCCCTAGTTTTCCAGCTGTCCTGATCGCCCTCTTGACCAGACTGGGTTACCGCTGGTACCCTGAGTACATGGTCTACGAGGTTTACCGCGAGTTCAACCAGGAGCAGTACTATGCTGATGTATGCATCTATGATCAGCAGGATGACTCAGACATTGAGCTGTACCTTTTCCACGGTATCGGCGTGACGATTGAGATGGCAGTCCATGATGCCGCCTACTCTGCTGTCGCACATCTCCGAGGAGAGCTCAGCGCTAGCTTGGATGCTTCTGAGTTTCGATACATTCTATATGCCCCTGCTGGAGATGCTACTGGATACTACATAGCTATCTGTGCCCCGTACGAGCCTCGTCGCTATGATCCGCGAGTTCTGATTCAGTGTACTCAGGCTCTGGATCGCACTGTTCGGGCTCTTGCCATCGAGTTGTTTGCCACTCGAGCATGACTCTACGAGGCTATGACACAGTTGCTACCAGCTGTTCATGCAGGGATACATCCGGAGCACATCCTTTACGCGCGCAGGACCGAGATGCCACCAGGGATCGATTGGCCTACTGTGGGAGGTCACACACCTGCACGCCTCTTCTTTCAGTTCGAGACCGGGTTCTGCATCAGAGTGCATATGGAGCGCAGGATCATTCTACGACGAACATCCGTCGTCCGCACTTGCAGCTACCCCGTTTCAGTGGTTTTCTCCGACGTTGATGTAGCCTTTGCTATGTCTCGTTGTGTACTTCCTTACCGCGTGCCTGCGTGCCGCCTAGCATGTCTAACTTTTGAATTTGCGCCGTTATGCTGCCCGAATGTAACCGACTCTGTATGGATCTGTATGTCTTAATGACTACTATTAAGCATCTGTTACATTACTTAAATTCCATCGTGTTACATCATGTTTGTTGCTAAACACTCGCAATGGCTTCTGCTAAAATACCCCTGTTGAATTTAGCAGGATGGGTGATAACAATCCACCACCGCCGCCACCACCTGACTATATGGCTGCTATGATGCAACAATTTGAACTCAACCATCAGTTCATGACGGGGATTATGGATCAATTTCCCCGTCCCAATGCCAACCATCAGCCAGCTTCAATCACGTTACCAGAGTTTGTGCGTCTCAACCCATCGGTATTCCACAACACAGTTAATCCGCTGGATGCCGATGACTAGCTGCGTGACATCTTCTATGAGATGGAGTCAGCTGATGTTCCCCCTGTCAGCTATGTCACATTCACGACATACTTCCTGAAGGGACCCGCAGCACAATGGTGGGCCACTCACCGACAGACCCTACCTCCTGGAACTGTCGTCACCTGGGTGGAATTTAAGGCTACTTTTCGTGCCCGGTATATTCCTCAAGGAGTTATAGATCGGAAGAAGGCCGAGTTCCGAAGCCTCGTTCAAGGCAACAAGACTGTACAAGTTTACCAGCGAGAGTTTCTTGACTTGTCTCTCTATGCTGAAGAAGATATCCCCACTGATGCTCGTAGGCAGGAGAAGTTTCGTGATGGGCTACACCATGATATTCAGCTAGCCCTGCTCATCCAAGACTTTCCTGACTTCGCCACGTTAGTGAACAAGGCTATTATGGTCGAGACTGGTCTGAAGAAGCACAAGGAAGCGACCAGACGCACCCATGAAGCGGGCTCATCTTCGGGCTCGTCTTCTCAGAAGCGCCGCATCTGGATTCCACAAAGCATGTACCGTCCAACAGCTCCACTGTACTGACCTGCTTATGCTGCACCTCGTCTGCCTCCTCCACCACCGAGGCAGCCTCTTCGAGCTCCACCGCCTCGAGCTCCTGCACCACGTCCAGACAGTGGACTATGCTTCAAGTGTGGCCAGCCAGGTCACTGTGCCAGAGACTGTTCTCAGAATCAGAATCAGCTAGTGCCTCTTCCTGCTAGCTGTGGTAATGGCCGCGGAATTCCTCAGCAGCGTAACAACAATGTCAGACCATCTTATGGTCGTGGACAGAACTATCATGTCAACATGGCTGAAGCTCAGGATCAACCTGAAACCGTGATGGGTACACTTCTTGTTAATTCAGTACCAGCATCTATTTTATTTGATTCAGGAGCATCACATTCATTCATGTCAGATAAATTCGCACTCATGCATGAAGTTAGATGTGATACACTACCACATAAATTACAAGTGAACACTCCCGCGGATCATTGCCACACTTCATTGTTCTGTCCCGAGGTCATAATTAATATTGAAAGATTGGAATTCTGAGCGTCTCCCATTATTCTCAACTCTTCTGAAGTTGATATTATTCTGGGAATGGATTGGTTGAAGGCTCACTATGCCTCAATCAATTGTGCCACTAAAGTTGTACACCTGCTGCATCCATCAGGTCAGATAGTGAATTATCATGCTCACCTCACTCAGAACGCCGAGGTTCAGATTTATGCCTTGAATGCATTGAACGCTTCTCCGCTTGAGGGGATCGAAAACGTTCCAGTTGTCTGCGAATTCCAGGATGTTTTTCCAGAAGAACTTCCAGGAATACCCCCTGCTAGAGCTGTCGAGTTCGTCATCGACTTGAAGCCTGGCACTACTCCTATTGCGATGCGTCCTTACAAGATGCCTCCGCACCACCTTCTCGAGCTTAAGCAAGAAATCGACAAGTCACTTGAGAAGGGCTTCATCCGTCCCAGTTCCTTTGCCTGGGGAGCACCGTCTCTCTTTGTCAAGAAGAAAGATGGTACGAATAGGTTGGTTCAAGATTACCGTCCTATCAACCACGCAACCATTCAGAATAAATATCTGCTTCTTAGCCCTTGCCGCAAGTCCTCGAGATGGGGTCACATCTTTCGTGAGTCTCTGCTCATTACCGCACTACCAACACACTAACGGTTTGGATATTTGATCCGAGGGGCCTCTGGCCTGATAGCACTAACCATCACGTGGGCATAGTATGGGCGTTCTGCGTCGTATACTTCAGCCGGAGCTTAATTGACATCAGGAAGGAGCGGCACTCGCTGGGTTGGACTGGGAACGCAACCGCACTTGTATTAAGGGGTTGCTAGGTCTGCTCACCGGCGGTGCACGTAACGCGCAGGAGTCCCCGGGGCGAAGGCCCAAGAACCTTGGGCGCATAGGTTAGTCCGGCGTGCTGACCTCTCTATTAATTATTCGGTAGGGTTGCGGCGTATCGTTTGGCCGAGGCCGGGCATGACCCAAAAAAGTGTGTCCGGCCAGAGTTAAGCGAGCGTGGTGGGTGAGTTGGTGCACCCCTGCAGGGAAGAACTAATCTATCGATAGCCTGTCCTACGGTAATGGACACTCGGAGTTGTATCCCGATCGGTACAACTAGAACTGGTGACTTGAGATGAAATGGATAGTATGGCTCTGGGATTGCTTCCTCGCAGGGAGTCGAGGAAGAATCTCTGGGCGAGGTTGATAACATTACTATACTTTACATTATGTTAATCTGCACTCTTCTAATGCTGCAAGACCAATGAAGATGCTTGAAGATGCTAGTCTTCGATAGGACTAGGCCTTCCTCTCTATTCTGGCATTTCTGCAGCCCAGTCCACATATACAGCCCTCCTTTGAAAATGTTGCGTATGTAGTGTAGATCCTTGCTTGCTGAGTACTTCGGATGAGTACTCACGTTTGCTTTGCTTTCTTTTTCTCCCCATATCCATTTATCGCAACCAGATGATGGAGCCCCTGAGCTAGCTGCCCCCGCCGACGGCTACTACTACTACCCTCCCAGCGAGTACTACTACGAGGAGCCGACCGATGACCAGGAGTAGGTTCGGAGGGTCCTAGGCAGGAGGCCTACGCCTTTTGATCGTAGTGTTTTATTTTGCCCGGCCTTCTTAAAGGCCTATTTGTTTCTCTGTAATATCTGTACCCAGATATCTAATGCTTCCGCTGACACTTGTATGCCATCGAGCTATGTATTCGAGCCCTCAAGGCCCTGGCTTGTAATATAAAGCTTGTATGACTTTATTTATGTTTTAGAGTTGTGTTGTGATATCTTCAAGTGAGTCCTTAGGCTTGATCGTGTGCATTTGCGTGTATGATTAGTGCACGATTAAGCCGGGGTCATCACAGGCAGTATCTATGGGAGTAAAAACACGGTCTTCAGAAAAGATCATGCTACCCGTCGATGCAGATAGAACCACGGTTGTACTTGCCCAAGAACCAACCCCACCACACATAACCCAGACTCACGCAGATTGTACCCCTCAGTTGGACAGAGAACCAGCTACACCACTTCTAACTCCAACCCCAGCAGATAGTAACCCAGTTCCAGTTGACACAGCACCGTATCCACCACAGAGCACCCAAACATGAGCAGTTAGTAAGGCAACTGCAGTGCCCAAAGCACGAGGACCACCACTCCGAACCCCAAGTCAACGCTTAAAGCAGAAGAAGAATTGTTCTCAGGTCAGGTTCCGTAGCTATGGTTCATACTCCTTTGCTCTTGCATCACTGTATTTACTCATACGAACTAATTTCAAATTTGAAGGATGCAATTGAAACTCCAATGGCGCAACAGGTATGTTTTAAACCGATTTCTTTAACGTGTTTGCTGTTGTAACTTGCTCTATGTTGATTTCAGTTTCAATTGAATAAACAGTTATGTTCTCATGCCATGCACATTACAAGTGTTGTTATTGTTGTGTAGTTTCCCACACTTATATTATGTCTATGCTGCTTTGTCTTAAACAGATATGATTTGAACTGTCTCTATCTTGATTTGGCAACATAAACTAGAATGATATAGACCATACAGTGACCATACTACATAGATATATGTTTGTTTCATGCTGTTATCCTGTCCACCTTACTACTGATCTGGTTTACCAAAATGAGTTTCATATACAACATGGTAAACCTGTGATGTGTCTGCTTGTTTCTCTTTTAGAATGCGGACAAAATATTGGAGAAGTGTACCCCGTTATGCAATGGTAAAGGAAGTAATGCAGATAAGGTTCAAGATAGTGAGACATCCCTGTTGGTCTCCAAGGAAGCTGATAAAAACTATCTTGAAGACAGTGAGACAACCCCAAAGTCTTGTCTTGATGTAGTGTTCGAGTTAATGGCCACTACTGCTGGCACCAGCTCTTCGAACTCGCTGCCTGAATCAGTTCGGCTTCTTGAGTCTCAACTTCAAGTTGAAAGACATTGATCAGATGTGCTGCGACAGGAAGCCGAAGGACTGAGGAAGTCCCTGCAGAATTCAGATGCATACTTTCTAGTGCAACAGCAAGCGCTGGAGGAATTAAGCGCCAAACATGAGAAAGCTAATAAGCTTGCTAAGCGTCTTGCCAACATGGTGGATACCCAGGATATTGTTTCTTGAGCTCTTGTGAAGTGGTTTCAGTGCTGGACTAGTTTTGCTGCGGCGTTTATTTGCACTGGTCGCCAACTTTGACAACCAGTGTATGTAATATGCTGCTTTGTTCCCCATATTTGCACTGGTGGCGAACTTTGATGCCCAGTGGATGTAATATGTGTAATAGCCGTGATAGCCTAGCGTAAGTTGCTTGCTTATTTATTTCCTTGTTGTCTTGTTTATTTGTTTGCTTATAGTCAGTGCAGTTCTTTTTCCGCTGTTTGCTAGTGGCTGCAATAACCTATTTTTTAAAACTAGGCCACAATAACCATGGGCTACATATCTACTGTAGTGACCATGGGCCTCCTACGGGCCGTAGAAACAAGAGGCCTTCTACGGGCCGTAGAATCAATGGGCCTTCTACGGGTCGTATGATCGATTGGCCAAACATGGGCCAATAACGGACCGCATTATGGGCCGTAAACGGGCTAGAGTTGGAATCATCCGTTCATGGGCCGACCATAACTGGTCATCGTTAATCGGCCGTATTTGATGGCGCTATGAAAATGGCCCAACGGATTAACGGGCCACAAGCAGGCCGACTTTAACCACGGGCTGAATTTGGCCCACAACCGGAACAGGCCAGTAACAGACCGCAAGTAATCGAATGCTGCAAATCAGCCCAAGAATAAATGGGCCCTGAGAAGGCCGAAAGATAACACGTGCTGGAAACGGCCCAATGGAATAATGGGCCGCTAATGGGTATAAAGCGATACATTGTTCATTACGGGCCAGTTTCACCATGGGCCGTTAATGGGCCAAGAGTTACAAAGGGCCTCATATGGGCCGAAAGACGTCATGGGTCATACATGGGCCAAAAGTTACAACGGGCTAGAATCATATTGGACGGCCCAGATGACGCTACCGGGCCTAATTCGGATAGGCCATAATGGGTCGTGAGTTAGCGGGTTGTAAATGGGCTATATACGAACAGGCCGCTAACAGGCTTTAAGTGGGCCAGCCGTTACCTTTTGACCAGGTCAAATGGGCCGGCCTTTTGACCTGAATGGGCCACTGTTGGGCCGAGCCATGTGTCGACGTATCATAGGCGCGTCCCGTACATTCGCTGGATGACAACTGTCCCAACGTTGGGCCGAGACGTGGATCCGCCGGTGAATGAGAATTTTACACGGGAAAATCCCCATTAGTCCGGGCTGTTAACGGGTTATCAGATCCAAACCCGAACCCGATAGCTTAACGGCGACCCGTTACGGTGGATGCCACGTGTCGGTTACCCTTGACGAAAGCGCTTCCATGACGCGCCATTTATCGTCATGGAAGTGGACACTTCCATGATAATAATTTTGGTATTGTCATGGAACACTTCTACGATAGCACAGGTATGACTATCTTGATTCTGTCATAAAATCATCATGGATGTACATGCATGACAGAAAACGTGACCTACTGTGACAAACATGTATCATCACGGAAGTGTATTTTTTTGTAGTGCACCGATATGTCCAAGCCCGACGAACTCCAAGACGACGCTCCAAAGTTTGACTTCACCGCCATCCCTCTTTGTGGCATTGATGATGCCGAGTCTACCACGACTCTTTTTCAAGACGACGCGCCAACGACTACGACTACGGAGCAACTCAAGGATCAAGATTTGGAGGCGAGCGACATGGTGGAGAGCAAGGATGATGCTTCCATCTTTGGAGGCGAGAGTGATGATGTGCCATCTTCGGCCTTCATCCATGGCGACGGTGATGAGATGGTTGAGCATGGGATTTTCCCTTCGATCGAGGAGGCGTATGGTGATGAGTTGAGTGACTTGTGCCACCATATTGAGAGTGAGAGTGACTTCACCACTAGCCCCATATATGATGAGCTGCCCCAATTCCCATGTGAGGAGAGCCACCACCACCACCACCACACGAGTGGTTTGAGTGACTCGACCATATGTGACATTGAGTGCACCTACCTTGAGGGAGTGAGTGAGCCACCACCACATAAAGAGAGTGAGGCAGTTGATAGGGCATGTGAGGCCATTTCGATTTCTAATGACTTAACCTCTACCTCTATTGTGTCTTCTCATTTGGTGCTAGGTCCCATATATGACGACGCCTCAATCCTCGATGACTTTGTCCTTCCTTTGGACAAGACGATGGCCATGGTGGACTATGATACACCCCCACATGGTTCCATCACGATGATGATGATCACAAATTGGTCCTTGCCACCTCACCTACACCACATGAGTGGAATGAGAAAGGTAACATAGGTGACGGTGATGCTCTAGTCCCACTAGTGGACATTCTTGATATTGATTGCTTGCCCGATGTTGTTCCACCTATTACCATGCTTCATGCTAGTATGATTTCCCCATGCGATGATTTACCCATTTATGATGAGTTTGATGATTGCCATGTGGAGTCTATTAGTTGTGATGCCATGTTGCATAGGATTTCGTGTGATAATTCTCTCGGTCACATCATGTTTGCCAATCTGCTTGACTTGTCATATGCTATGCATGAGATCAACCATATGTAATATTTACAATCTCATCGTAGTGACTATGCATATGTCATTAAAATAAACCCAATTTGCACATATGGCATAGATGACAAGCCCATGGTTATTGGCATTTGTTTTTCTTGTGATGATATTGATATGCTCCCTTTGCATCATTTCATATGCCATGCCATGACCACCTAGCTTCGGACATGCATTGTTTGACATGTTGCAAATTTTCTCCATATTATGATTCTGCTATTGCTAATGAGGATACCCCCATAGTTTCCTCATACATGTTGCTACTTCTTGAGCTTGCGTTGATTTTTCCCTTTAAGAGGAAAGGGTGATGCAGCAAAGTAGAGATAAGTATTTCCCTCAGTTAGAGAACCAAGGTATCAGTCCAGTAGGAGACAACGCACAAATCACCTAGCACCTGCACAAACAATCAAACAACTTGCACCCAACGCGATAAAGGGGTTGTCAATCCCTTCACGGTTACTTGCAAAAGTGAGATCTGATAGAGATAGATAACCAAAAGATAAAATATTTTTGGGTTTTTTGGTATATAGATCGGAAAATAAAAGATTGAAAAATAGTAGATCGGAAACTAATATGATGGAAAATAGTAGATCGGAAACTTATATGATGGAAAATAGACCCGGGGGGCATAGGTTTCACTAGAGGCTTCTCTCAAGATAGCATATAATACGGTGGGTGAACAAATTACTGTCGAGCAATTGATAGAAAAGCGCAAAGTTATGACGATATCCAAGGCAATGATTATGAAATATAGGCATCATGTCCGTGTCAAGTAGACCGAAACGATTCTGCATCTACTACTATTACTCCACACATCGACCGACTCCTGCCTGCATCTAGAGTATTAAGTTCATGAAGAACAGAGTAACGCATTAAGTAAGATGACATGATGTAGAGGAATAAGCTCAAGCAATATGATGTAAACCCCATCTTTTTATCCTCGATGGCAACAATACAATACGTGCCTTGCTACCCCTACTGTCACTAGGAAAGGACACTGCAAGATTGAACCCAAAGCTAAGCACTTATCCCATTGCAAGAAAAACCAATCTAGTTGGCCAAACCAAACCGATAATTCGAAGAGAATTACAAAGATATCAAATCATGCATATAAGAATTCAGAGAAGATTCAAATAATATTCATAGATAAGCTGATCATAAATCCACAATTCATCGGATCTCGACAAACACACAGCAAAAGAATATTACATCTGATAGATCTCCTAGAACATCAAGGAGAACATGGTATTGAGAATCAAAGAGAGAGAAGAAGCCATCTAGCTACTAGCTATGGACCCGTAGGTCTGAGGTAAACTACTCACGCTTCATCGGAAGGGCAATAGAGTTGATGTAGAAGCCCTCCGTGATCGAATCCCCCTTCGGCAGGGTGCCAGAAAAGGTCCCTAGATGGGATCTCACGGGTACAGAAGGTTGCGGCGGTGGAAAAGTGTTTTCGTGGATGCCTTTGGTGGTTTGGGAACATATGTGAATATATAGGCAAAAGAATTAGGTCAGGGGAGTCACGGGGGGCCCACAAGGCAGGGGGCGCGCCCTCCACCCTTGTGGCCGCCTCGTGGCTCCTCCGACTTCATCTCCAAGTCTCCAGGGTGTCTTCTGGTCCAAGAAAAATCATCGCGAAGGTTTTATTCCGTTTGGACTCCATTTGGTATTCCTTTCCCACGAAGCTAAAAAACAAGGAAAAACAGAAACTGGCACTGGGCTCTAGGTTAATAGGTTAGTCCCAAAAATAATATAAAATAGCATATTAATGCATATAAAACATCCAAAACAGATAATATAATAGCATGGAACAATCAAAAATTATAGATACGTTGGAGACGTATCAAGCATCCCCAAGCTTAATTCCTGCTCGTCCTCGAGTAGGTAAATGATAAAAACAGAATTTTTGATGTGGAATTCTACGTAACATATTTATCCATGTATTTTTTCTTTATTGTGGCATGAATGTTCAGATCCATAAGATTCAAACAAAAGTTTAATATTGACATAAAAACAATAATACTTCAAGCATACTAACAAGGCAATTATGTCTTCTCAAAATAACATGGCCAAAGAAAGCTATTCCTACAAAATCATATATTCTGGCTATGCTCCATCTTCATCACACAAAATATTTAAATCATGCACAACCCCGATGACAAGCCAAGCAATTGTTTCATACTTTTGATGTTCTCAAACTTTTTCAACTTTCACGCAATACATTAGCGTGAGCCATGGACATAGCACTATAGGTGGAATAGAATATGGTGGTTGTGGATAAGACAAAAAGAAGGAGATAGTCTCATATCAACTAGGCGTATTAACGGGCTATGGAGATGCCCATCAATAGATATCAATGTGAGTGAGTAGGGATTGCCATGCAACGGATGCACTAGAGCTATAAGTGTATGAAAGCTCAAAAGAAAACTAAGTGGGTGTGCATCCAACTTGCTTGCTCATGAAGACCTAGGGCAATTTGAGGAAGCCCATCGTTGGAATATACAAGCCAAGTTCTATAATGAAAAATTCCCACTAGCATATGAAAATGACAACATAGGAGACTCTCTATCATGAAGATCATGGTGCTACTTTGAAGCACAAGTGTGGAAAAAGGATAGTAACGCTGCCCCTTCTCTCTTTTCTCTCATTTTTTTTTTGGTTTGGCTTCTTTGGCCTCTCTTTTTTCCTCACATGGGACAATGCTCTAATAATGAAGATCATCACACTTTTATTTACTTACAACTCAAGAATTACAACTCGATACTTAGAACAAAATATGACTCTATATGAATGCCTCCGACGGTGTACCGGGATGTGCAATGAATCAAGAGTGACATGTATGAAAGAATTATGAAAGGTAGCCTCGCCACAAATACGATGTCAACTACATGATCATGCAAAGCAATATGACAATGATGAAGCGTGTCATAATAAACGGAACGGTGGAAAGTTGCATGGCAATATATCTTGGAATGGCTATGGAAATGCCATAATAGGTAGGTATGGTGGCTGTTTTGAGGAAGGTATATGGTGGGTGTATGGTACCGGCGAAAGTTGCGCGGCACTAGAGAGGCTAGCAATGGTGGAAGGGTGAGAGTGCGTATAATCCATGGACTCAACATTATTCATAAAGGACTCACATACTTATTGCAAAAATCTATTAGTCATCGAAACAAAGTACTACGCGCATGCTCATAGGGGGATAGATTGGTAGGAAAAGACCATCGCTCGTCCCCGACCGCCACTCATAAGGAAGAGAATAAAAAAATATCTCATGCTCCAACTTCGTTACATAACGGTTCACCATACGTGCATGCTACGGGACTCACAAACCTTAACACAAGTATTTCTCCAATTCACAATTACTCACTAGCATGACTCTAATATCACCATATTTATATCTCAAAACAATCATAAGGAATCAAACTTCTCATAGTATTCAATGCACTTTATATGAAAGTTCTTATTATATCCTCTTGGATGTCTATCATATTAGGACTAAATTTATAACCAAAGCAAATTACCATTATGTTTAGAGACTCTCAAAATAATATAAGTGAAGCATGAGAGTTCAATAATTTCTACAAAATAAAGCCACCGCCGTGCTCTAAAAAGATATAAGTGAAGCACAAGAGCAAAATTGCCTAGCTCAAAAGATATAAGTGAAGCACATAGAGTATTCTAATAAATCACGATTCATGCGTGTACCTCTCAAAAGGTGTGTACAGCAAGGATGATTGTAGCAAACTAAAAAGCAAAGACTCAAATCATACAAGACGCTCCAAGCAAAACACATATCATGTGGTGAATAAAAATATAGCCTCAAGTAAAGTTACCGATAGACGAAGACGAAAGAGGGGATGCCTTCCGGGGCATCCCCAAGCTTAGGATCTTGGTTGTCCTTGAATATTACCTTGGGGTGCCTTGGGCATCCCCAAGCTTAGGCTCTTGCCACTCCTTATTCCATAGTCCATCAAATCCTTACCCAAAACTTGAAAACTTCACAACACAAAACTCAACAGAAAATCTCATAAGCTCCGTTAGTATAAGAAAATAAATCACCACTTTTGGTACTGTTGTGAACTCATTCTTTATTTATATTGGTGTAATATCTACTGTATTCCAACTTTTTCATGGTTCATACCCCCCGATACTACCCATAGATTCATCAAAATAAGCAAACAACACAAAGAAAACAGAATCTGTCAAAAACCAAACAGTCCGAGAAGATCCGAATTGTTATAATATTTATGTAACTCCAAAAATTCTGAAAAATTAGGAAAAAATATGAAATTTGTATATAAATCTCTTGTAAAAAAATTCATGGTTTTTACATGCTCAAGTGAATTATTAAAATTCTGTGACTGGACGCAAAAGTTTCTGTTTTTCAGCAAGATCAAATCAACTGTCACCGTAAGCCATCCTAAAGGTCTTACTTGGCACAAACACTAATTAAAACACCAAAACACATCTAACCAGAGGCTAGATGAATTATTCAAAGCAAAACAGGAACAAAAATAAAATTGGGTTGCCTCCCAACAAGCGCTATTGTTTAACGCCCTTAGCTAGGCATTGATAATTTTGATGATGCTCACATGAAAGATAGCAATTGAAACACGAAAAGAGCATCATGTAGCATGTGAAAAACAAGTTTAAGTCTAACATACTTCCTATGCATAGGCATTTTATAAGAAAATAAATTATCAAGACAAGCAAAAATTAGCATATGCAAGGAAAAAGAAAGAAACAATAGCAATCTCAACATAACGAGAGGTAATTTAGTAACATGAAAGTTTCTACCACAATATTTTCCTCTCTCATAATAATTACATGTGGGATCATACTAAAATTCAACAATATAACAATCACATAAAATATTCTCAACATGATCCACATGCATGCAAAGTTGACACTCTTCCAAAATAGTGGGATTATCATCAAATAAAGTCATGACCTCTCCAAGCCCACTTTTATCAAAAAATTCATAAGATTGATCATACTCCAAAGTAATGGGATCATTATAACCTAGAGTTGACACTCTTCCAAACCCACTTTCAATATTATTGCAAACATATTCATCATGAGGCTTAAATAAATTTTCAAGATCATAAGAAAAATCACCCCAATCATGATCATTGCAACAAGTAGTGGACCTAGCAAAACTAGCATCCCCAAGCTTAGGGTTTTGCATATCATTAGCACAACTAATATTAATAGAATTTATAGTAGAACCATTGCAATCATGCTTTTCATCCAAGGAGCTATCGTGAATCACTTCATAAATTTCTTCTTTTAACACTTCATCACAATTTTCAGATTCATGAATTTCAAGCAAAACTTCATAAAGATAATCTAGCGCACTCAAATCACTAGAAATTGGTTCATCATAATAGGATCTCTTAAAAAGATTAGCAAGTGGATGAGGATCCATAAACTTTTAGCAAGCGAAGATGCAAGCAAAAAGAAGGCACATGGTAACACAAGCAAACAAAAGATCGAACGGAAAGAAGGCAAACAAAAAGGCAAATCTTTTTGAAAATTGTTTTAGAAGTGGGGAAGAGAAAAACGAGAGGCAAATGGCGAATAATGTAATGCAAGAGATGAGAGTTTTATGATGGGTACTTGGTATGTCTTGACTTGGCGTAGATCTCCCTGGCAACGGCGCCAGAAATTCTTCCTGCTACTTCTTGAACTTGTGTTGGTTTTTACCTTGAAGAGGAAAGGGTGATGCAGCAAAGTAGAGATAAGTATTTCCCTCAGTTAGAGAACCAAGGTATCAATCCAGTAGGAGACAACGCACAAATCACCTAGCACCTGCACAAACAATCAAACAACTTGCACCCAACGCGATAAAGGGGTTGTCAATCCCTTCACGGTTACTTGCAAAAGTGAGATCTGATAGAGATAGATAAACAAAAGATAAAATATTTTTGGGTTTTTTGGTATATAGATCGGAAAATAAAAGATTGCAAAATAGTAGATCGGAAACTAATATAATGGAAAATAGTAGATCGGAAACTTATATGATGGAAAATAGACCCGGGGGCCATAGGTTTCACTAGAGGCTTCTCTCAAGATAGCAAATAATACGGTGGGTGAACAAATTACTGTCGAGCAATTGATAGAAAAGCGCAATGTTATGACGATATCCAAGGCAATGATTATGAAATATAGGCATCATGTCCGTGTCAAGTAGACCGAAACGATTCTGCATCTACTACTATTACTCCACACATCGATCGACTCCTGCCTGCATCTAGAGTATGAAGTTCATGAAAAACAGAGTAACGCATTAAGTAAGATGACATGATGCAGAGGAATAAACTCAAGCAATATGATGTAAACCCCATCTTTTTATCCTCGATGGCAATAATACAATACGTGCCTTGCTGCCCCTACTGCCACTGGGAAAGGACACCGCAAGATTGAACCCAAAGCTAAGCACTTCTCCCATTGCAAGAAAAACCAATCTAGTTGGCCAAACCAAACCAATAATTTGAAGAGAATTACAAAGATATCAAATCATGAATATAAGAATTCAGAGAAGATTCAAATAATATTCATAGATAAGTTGATCATAAATCCACAATTCATCGGATCTCGACAAACACACCGCAAAAGAATATTACATCGGATAGATCTCCTAGAACATCAAGGAGAACATGGTATTGAGAATCACAGAGAGAGAAGAAGCCATCTAGCTACTAGCTATGGACCCGTAGGTCTGAGGTAAACTACTCACGCTTCATCAGAAGGGCAATAGAGTTGATGTAGAAGCCCTCCGTGATCGAATCCCCCTCCGGCAGGGTGCCAGAAAAGGTCCCTAGATGGGATCTCACGGGTACAGAAGGTTGCGGCGGTGGAAAAGTGTTTTTGTGGATGCCTTTGGTGGTTTGGGAACATATGTGAATATATAGGTGAAAGAATTAGGTCAGGGGAGTCACGGGGGGCCCATAAGGCAGGGGGCGCGCCCTCCACCCTTGTGGCCGCCTCGTGGCACCTCCGACTTCATCTCCAAGTCTCCTGGGTGTCTTCTGGTCCAAAAAAATCATCGCGAAGGTTTTATTCCGTTTGGACTCCGTTTGGTATTCCTTTCCCACGAAGCTAAAAAACAAGGAAAAAACAGAAACTGGCACTGGGCTCTAGGTTAATAGGTTAGTCCCAAAAATAATATAAAATAGCATATTAATGCATATAAAACATCCAAAACAGATAATATAATAGCATGGAACAATCAAAAATTATAGATACGTTGGAGACTTATCACATGTTAGGAGATTTTGATCCACCCCATCCTTTGCATGATTCCCATGATTGTGTGCACCATATGTTCCCCATTTATAAACATGCTATTGATGTGCCATATACTTGCATTCTCAATTTGTGTCCCCATCGTGTCAAACATAACAACTATTCTTTCATGATGGATGACATGTTCATATACCATGCTTCCAATTTCTTTGAGCGAGGCTTATCTTGTTCTAACTTTCACGTGCACATACACATCATGATGGATGATGTGTACATTTACCACGCACACACTTTCTTTGGTTTGTGTCTCTTTTTTGTAGGTACCCATGCATACTCGTCAACCTCGCAATCCCATGAGTTGACGAAACGAGCTCTAGAGAGCAATGATGATTTGGGATCCCGTGGGTTGTCCTTACCACCGCTCCCTTCGCGCATTTCTTCTACATGGCCCTCACATGGTTATGGGTTATTGTCCATTATGTCTCATTTGCCCGTATTGGCATGTTCACTTTGGATGATATGCTCATTTCTATGCCTTTGCCATGCATTTGTGACCCATTCCTTGCATCTCATATGACACTTGATTCTATAACTTGTATGTGTATTTGCAAGCTTGGTGGAGATATTGCTTGTTATTGCCATGTTTGCCTTGTACCCCATGCCTATGATGATACATTGATATTGCTTTGTGTTCGTGCTTGCGCTATGTCATGTGCATTGTCTATGCCTATTATTTGCTCACATGACATGATTGCCATGATTTCCTCTAGTGTGTTGCATCTTTGATCCACTAGTTTGCACGACATGATTTCTATGCTTGCTTCATGTAGTGCATCACCCATGATTCACACTTGCTCATTTCATGCGGTTGATAGTCACTATTGCCATGCTTTGCACATGATTCCTATTGCTTGTTGTCATATGTCTCCATATGTTGCCTCCCTCATGCTAGATGACTTGCCTTGTATTGAGTGCAACAATGCTTTTAGTCTTGCTAATGAGATTGCCCCCATAGCTTATTCGCATAAGTTTGGAGCTTGAACCATCTTTCATGTGAAGCATGCTTGTCTTCCTTCTTTGCACCATATGCCTAGTTCCATGAATATAGCCATTGTTGCATCATATTGTTCATGCACCTTTGCTTCTCACGGTTATGTGAAAGAGAAGAGAACCATCATGATGGATGATGTGTTTATCTACCATGAACATACGTTCTTTGTCTTGTTGTGTGCATATGTAGGATGTTTCGACTACATGTCAACCTCCACTTCACATGAGTTGACAACCCGCGCTCTTGAGAGCGAACCACCTTTGACGACAATGTTTCTACATCGCACTTGCTTGTACTTCGGCATTGTGAAGGACGCACAAGGACATGCTTACAAGGTGATATCCTTCTCTCTTGAGAACCCCGATATCATGAGCATGAATATTGTGGATCATAGTACTTCTGTTGCTTGCACCATGAGACTTATTAGTCATCTTGGACTACTTGATTGCACACATGTTAGAGATCTTATTTCTACTTGCCATTTTCACATTTCCATGCCTCGTGATATATATGCCTTGTGTGTTGCATCAAACTTGTTGATTACTTGTACCTATCATATGCTTGGTTGCAACAATGTCATTTCTTCACATATGCCATGTCCCATTGCTTGCTACATGATTGACTTGATTGCCTCAACATGATGAACAATTGCTCTTTCCATTGTGTTGAGTGCCACACTATTTTCACTACACCATGTGCACATTATGCTTAGATTGTCTTGCACTTTAGATTGCCACATGTCTTTGGACATATCATCTTATTTGGTGTTGTGAATGGTTCATATGCATATCATAGACCATTTCTTGAGTGCTTTATGCATGCTTGCTATGACCTTGAGGTAGATGCTTGTTCACTTGTCACACATATTTGCATCTCGACCTCCCATTTGTATGCTTGTTTCCATGATCTACTTGATTGTGCTCAACTTATATGCTTACTTGCCATGCCACACTTCTTTGTCACACCTTATGCTATGCATGATGACGACACTTGTTGGGTGAATCACCTCTTGAATGATTGGTTTTGCTCTAACGCTAACCACATTTTTTTCCAGGTGCTTGTTGTCTTTGCTCCTTTTGAAGGAATTACAAGACGGTGCGACATTGGAGAGTGCCCATTTCGAACTTCAAGATGATGAACGCTTGGTGATCGTTCACTTATACACGACAACGACATCTCTTTCCCATGGTGATTTGGATTTCGATCCGAGGACGGATCTTTCCCAAGGGGGAGGGGATGATGCGAAGCATCCTATGGACATCACCATGTCAAGAGTCTATTTGGCAAGTGACACGTGCCACATCTACTTCACATACATAAAGGTGAATCATCTCCTTTACACGTGTCCACTTGTACCCTTCGAGGATGGTATACTACTTGACCCCTCTCTCGTGTGCATACATAGGTGCGAGCGGAGCTACACATTCATCGAGGAGGAGTCCAAACTCAGGAGAAATAACTACACCATCCAAGAGGGAAGCCTGGAAGCGGAGAAGGAACCGGCCAAGAAGAAGGCAGAAGCTCCCAAGCGACCCCGTGCGCACGGGCCTCCCCAACCCCGTGCCCACAGGCCTCCCAGGCTGCACGGTCCTGAAGACCGCGCGTGCACGGGCGTGTACCGTGCCCACGAGACCCCCGTGTCCACGGGCCTCATAGACCCCATGAGCACGGGCTACTGCGTCAGGTCGCTGGAGACCCCATGCGCACGGGCTCCACTTACCCCGTGCACACGGGGCCCCTGTGTGTTGCTGTTGGGCTTTGCCCATGTATTCCCATTTCGCCCCTCCTTACCCTTTCATCCCTTGGACCTATATATACTCCACCTCCTCCTCCATTTAGACTTAGCTAAGAATAGATCTAGACATTAGAGCTTATTAGCTCATGTATCTCCCCTTGTGGGATTCATCTTGAGAGAGAGAAGACTCCATTGGAGCTCAAGGCCTCCATTGGAGAAGATCCTTAGGGATTCAATACCCCCTTGAGGGAAGGATCTATCTAGATCATCAAGACCTCATCTCCTTCATAGGATTTGGGATGACCTTTACCATGTATCTTGTTTTCCTTTGATTGTTCTTGTACCTTGTGAATCTTCTGTGTTTGTGAGTCTAGTGGATGTGTGATTGGACTTGTTCTTGAGTGTTCCTCTTGTGATTTTCCCCCTCTTGTTCTTCGCGTTCTTCATGGATCCCCCTCCAATTTGTGAAAGATCTCCACTTAGGGTCTCCACCCTACAACATTCCTTGCTTTTGCAACATCGGCCAAAGGTTTATAATAAGTGAGAAACGTTATTTCATCCAGAGCCTTCACAGCCAAAGCCATAACATATAATCCCCTAGCTTTAGCTTGCAAAACAGAAGCCACATATCAATGTTAAAGGGTTGTAACATGTAAGCTGCATCAACAAATGCTACAAGACCAGCATTCTTGGAGAACAGTCATATTATAATGAACCTGCAAGGGAGACCAACCTTTTTTTGTTGAAGAGAAGATCATTACGAGCCTTCGATATATTTTAAAGCAGTTGTGCCTTGATAAGCATTGACTACAAAAGCGTAGGTGTGCCTCACGTGGGTTCACCAATGTTGAACTAGTGATGCTTAGTTGGGAGATCAATGATAGATTGCAAATTTTCTTGGAAGACCGGGCACCAGCTCATCTCTTGTTGCAAGAGTATTTCCAAGGCTAGGAAGGCCAGGATTGTTAAAGAATCAGGCACTCCCAATGGTCTTGGACTTACACACTATTGTCCTCACCTCCCGATGACTTACCTTAATAGGTAGTGGGTCCGTGGGTTTCAACCTTATTTTCAAAAAAAGTGTGTGTGTGTGTGCGCGCGCGTGCATGATGTATGCCTTTGCATGGTTGTTGGGCCTAGTTTTCTTATTAACTGGATCAACTCTCTTCTTCTCAATGGCATTGCAATACCCGCCATCTAATGAGGTTCATAATGTGTAGTCACTGTTATTTCTAGTTTGTCTTTTTATTTCACAATGATTGGATGGTGGTATTGATGATTGGAATCATGTTGAACCAATTCGAACAGTTTCGAGGACAACTGAATTGGAAAGTCAGTTTTAGGCCGGATTCCGCGAACAACTAGGATCTCCCCAACCCAATATGGAAATCCACAAACTCGAATCACATGGAATCTTCCCATTTTGTTTTCCTCACTTGGCCCCGACCACACTACTTCAACCAGCCATGCCCATTTCTTCCATTTGTCGACCATGTCGCTTCCTCCTCAACCATCGCCGACATTGCCTCGTCTACAATGTTGTCCCGTCGACTCATCTCTCTTGTTGTCTACGCCACCATTCCCTCTTCGAGGGCGCCTCTTCCTTTGTCTGTCTCAAGGACCCATATGCTTGTTCACAGTCGCCTCTCCTTTGTCATCAACACATTACCTAAGCATCGTGAACCCAAAGCCCGAACCTAGTTACAAAAACACAAACAATAACATTTTCCAATTTTGTAATATTATTTTGAGGATATGTAAAAGCATTATGTTGATTATATTTCTATTAAAATCTTTAGGTATCTCGGGCTTTCAGGCCAAAAACAGAGCCAAATTCGGCCAACCGTCAGACTTTGAGCTCGAAATGCCTTTTTTGTTTATTCTATCTTTTTTCCTCTGTATTTTTTAAATTCATAAATTTCAAAAAATGTTCAATCTCTTCAAAAATTATTCTGGATTTCAAAATGTGATTGGTTTTTCAAAAGTTGTTCGGAATTTTAAAAAGTGTTCTCATTTTTCAAAAATTGATTGTGTTTTCGAAAGGTGTTCAAATTTTCCAAAAAGTGTACGCATTTTCAACAAAAAATTGGATTTAAAAAATGGCCATGTTTTCAAAAAATGTTCTCATTTTGAAAATTTGTTCTTAATTTTTAAAAAATGTTTGTGCTTTCAACATTTTGTTTGTGTAAAACAAAATCTTCCTGTTAAAATTTGTTCAGGTTTTGAATTTTTCTCAGTTTCTAAAAATATTCGAAAATATAAAAAAGTGTCCGTGTTTTCTAAAAATGTTCATGTTTAAAAAAAAACTTCATATCTAAAATTTAGTTAATTTTTAGAAAAAACTGACCGAGAAAATTATGCTACATTGTTTCAGTTCACTGCAGTGCTTCCCCGGTTTGTTGTCAATGGCGGCAGACGTGCAGTATTTGGTGCTACAGAGTTCACGTTTTTTTTTTGAGACATCTACGGAGTTCACGTACATACGAAGGAAGACGCGAAACGGCTTAATGGGCTGGCCCGGTTCGCTCGATGTTGTGCGAACAGGGGCAATTTGACGCGGCGTCTATTTCTCGTATTAAGCGAGAGGAGAGCATAACTCTAGCGTTGAGCGAGAGCTCCTATTGGGCGCTCTCTACGCCACTTAGCGCTTCAGGCACCAACGCAGCCACCCTGTTGGGCCGGCCCAACACGCTTCGTGGCTCCGCTCTCGATTCCTTCGCTTGCTCGGTTCGCAGCAGATTTTTCGCGGGAGCTTATCCTATAGCACAAAAACACGCAAAAAATGCCTTCTCCAGGATTCGAACTCACGTCGCTGAGTTTGTTTCCAATTTACGCTAACCACTAGGGCAACTAGACACTTCTGGCTGATAATAGCACCAACCTTACAAAAACAAATGCGGTCGCGTATTTATTGCACAATGTCCTCAATTACATCACTTTGATTTTTCATTTATTTAGAAAACAATCATGAATTAGAAAACGTTCATGATTTTTTAAGAAAAGTTCACAACTTAAAAAAAGTTCATCAATTTGGAAAATAGTTCATGAAAAACAAAAGGAGTTCAACGCTTATGAAAAAAGTTCATCGATTTTGAAAAAAGTTCATCAAATTTAGAAAAAAGTTCACTAACTTTGAACAAAAGTTCATCGAATTTGAAGAAATGTTCATCAATTTTTAAAAGAGTTCACCGAGTTTGAAAAAAGTTCATCCAGTTTGAAAAAAGTTCATCAAATTTGAATAAAAGTTCATCAATTTCAAAAAAAAATCATCGAGTTTGAAAATAAGTTTATCAAATTGAGAAATAGTTCATCCATTATGAAAAAAATCATGAAATAAAATAAAACCGTCGAACCAGGAAGAAGAAAAAGGAAAAAAGTGGAAAGCAGTAAAGAAGGGAAAGATGTAGGAATTTTCATGTGAGAATTGGTAGCGGGATGGTTAGTGCGTGCTATTTGAAAGCCGAGGTCGCGGGTTCGAGTGGAACCAGAGCCTCTTTTTTTGTGCGTTTTGGAAAACAGGAAAAAATAGATGGGCCGGCCCAGCTCGTAGGGGCGTATGCGCCCGTTTGTGAAAATGCCCTGTAACGGGCGCAGAAGGCGCCGAATAGGGTTTGGGGCGTTGAGCTACAGTATCAGACCGGCCCACTGACGCATATATTTCGGAAAAACCTTGTTAAAAATTGGTGCGCGCATGAGGGATCAGCTAACGTGAACTAAAAGCAAGCTCTTGTTCGAGGAAGTAGAAATTGTATATATACGCGTATACACGCACCCCTATGGAAGCACCCACGCACACCCTACCCCTATGAGCACCTCCGAGAGACTGAGCCGGCATATCATATTGAGATTTTACGAAGTCATAGTAGGCGTCTCGTAGTCGACGGGAACGTCTCCTCCCACTGAACGCGTATCGCCGGAAAATCTTAAATAAATCCAAGATAAATGCGAGCACCAGGACTTGAATCCTGGTGGGCTGCGGATACTATTGTCCATCTAACCATTCAACCACGGGTTCATTCACAACAACTGCGCTGAGTTCGCGTCTTTGTATGGGTGGGGCGCGGCGTATTAAAAGGCAAAGAGCCAGTTTTTAGTTCTTTTGTTTTTTGTGTCTTCTTCGGTTTTCATTTTCTTTCTCCGTGTTTTTTCATTTATTTCTTCACTTTTTTTTCATTTTCTTTTTCCTGTGGTTTATTTTGTTTCTTTTTGGGTTTTTATTTTTTCTTTGTTTCTTTTTGTTTTTCATTCTACATTAATTGATTGTCCCGTGTTTTCCAACTCTGTTCTTTTGGTCAAGTTATTAATCGATTGCAACTTTGAACTCAAAAATCAGGTTTTGAATTTTTTCAGGTTTTGAATTTGTTCAGGTTCTGAATTTTGGTCAAGTGTAACACAAAATGTTCTTGTTAAAATTTGTTCAGGTTTTGAATCTTTTCTCAGTTTCTAAAAAATTTCGAAAATATAAAAAAGTGTCCGTGTTTTCTAAAAATGTTATTGTTTTTTAAAAAACTTCATATTCAAAATTTAGTTAATTTTTATAAAAAACTGACGGAGAAAATTATGCTACATTGTTTCAGTTCACTGCAGTGTTTCCCCGGTTTGTTGTCAATGGCAGCAGACCTGCAGTATTCGGTGGTACATAGTTCACGTTTTTTTTTTTTTTGAGACATCTACGGAGTTCACGTACATACGAAGGAAGATGCGAAACGGCTTAATGGGCTGGCCCGGTTTGCTCGCTGTTGTGCGAACAGGGGCAATTTGACGCGGCGTCTGTTTCTCGTATTAAGCGCGAGGAGAGCATAACTCTCGCGTTGAGCTACAGTATCGGGCTGGCCCACTGGCGCATATATTTCGGAAAAACCTTGTTAAAAATTGGTGCGCACATGAGGGATCAGCTAACGTGAACTAAAAGCAAGCTCTTGTTCGAGGAAGTAGAAATTGTATATATACACATATACACTCACCCCTATAAACGCACACACGCACAACCTACCCCTATGAACATCTCCGAGAGACTGAGCCGGCATATCATATTGAGATTTTACGAAGTCACAGTAGGCGCCTCGTAGTCGACGGGAACGTCTCCTCCCACTGAACGCGTATCGCCGGAAATTCTTAAATAAATACAAGATAAATGCGAGCAACAGGACTTGAATCCTGGTGGGCTGGAGATACTATTGTCCCCTAACCATTCAACCACGGGTTTGTTCGCAACAACTGCGCTGAGTTCGCTTCTTTGTATGGGTGGGGTGCGGCGTACTAAAAGGCAAAGAGCCAGTTTTTAGTTCTTTTGTTTTTTGTGTCTTCTTTGGTTTTCATTTTCTTTCTTCGTGTTTTTTCATTTATTTCTTCACTTTTTTTTCATTTTCTTTTTCCTTTGGTTTATTTTGTTTCTTTTTGGGTTTTCATTTTTTCTTTGTTTCTTTTTGTTTTTCATTCTACATTCTTATGTACATGATCAAAAAAATTTCAAATAATTGTTCAACATTTTTATATACATGGTCAATATTTTTACAAATACTTCTTCAACATTTTTCAAATACTTGTTCAATATTTTTAATACTTATTCAAAATTTTCAAATACTTGTTCAACATTTTTCATATACTTGTTCAATATTTTTTAATAAGTATTCAACATTTTCAAATACTTTTTGAACATTTTTAATACTTACTCACCATTTTCAAATACTTCTTCAACATTTTTTAAATTATCGTGCAACATTTTTTAATACTTATTCAATATTTTCCCAATACTTGTTCAACATTTTTCAAATACTTATTCAACATTTTTCAAACACTTGTTAAACATTTTTATTACTTTTTCAACATTTTCAAATATTTGTTCAATATTTTTCAAACACTTGTCCGACACTTGTTCAACATTTTAAAAGATAAAGAAAAATACAAAAAATAAAGCGAAAAACAAAAACAGAAAAAAAAAAACTCCCGCGCACTGGGCCTGTCCATCTGCTCGCGCAAGGACTAGGCGCCTCAGCAAGCGACAACCTTCTCTCGCGTAACGCGAGACATAGAAGCGCCCGCAATTTGACGCGTAATGTGTTCAATACCCCCCCTCCACACATGTTCTCCTACTGCCCCTACTTCTCTCTCTCTATAAAAAAAAGGTAAATCTCGTTCTGACTCTTTCACAGGACGCAAACAAATTCTTGGCATGCATCATTAGCGTACGTACATAGCTGCATTCGAGAGCCTAAATCTCAAGCCATGCCCAAACATGATTAAATCCTGATTGCTGAGAAAACAAATATTTCAATATCACCCACAGCAAGTCGCCGACCACTCTCCAACCAAACCACCTGTTTCTTTGCTTGCACCAGCGACAACACCAACAATTCTAGTAGAAAATATGAGAGTAAATCTGCAGGCCATCGCTGCCCAGCAGGGGTACCACTGTACTGTTGTTATTAACAAATAATTGCATAAACAGATTTCAGAGTAAGACCTCAACAAATACGCAACGTACGGTTAGTTCAAGCACGCCCATCCAACTAGTCGAATCGAGCGCCCCCATATTTGCTCTGACTGCCTCCCCTGAGTCTACAGGCAGGGAGACCAATTTGCCTCCTATATATGCAGCATCTCCACCGCAAGCGCACGCACTGGAGGTCAACCATCTTTGCTGGATCACCATATTATCAACGGCCACGTCACTACGTGCGGACGCACCGCTGCTCTCTTGACGCCCATCTCCACTCGACGCAGACATTTGGCCCGTTGTACCGCTCTTTGATCCACTGCAGCTTCTTCATTCCCCATCCCACATGAGTTGTAAGCCGCAGAATGGACAGTAGTATATTTCTGATAACAGCTTCACTGCTTCCAATGTGCAACACAAATGAAGTGGTCGAACCACTACTGTAAAGACGCACCATTATCAGATGACGAGACCACATCATCCAGGCGATGCGTCATACATTTGGCAAGTACTTGGAACCAACGACCCTGAAGTAACTACGCAATTTATGACTGAAGGTTTGCCAGCAGGGCTCGCTGTTGATTTCCCAATGCTTCTTCCAACACCATATGAGCTGCATAACAGGGCAATGATATTGAGTATTCAAGCATACATACATAACCTTTGCCACTCAACGCTCTTATATTTCTTTACAGAGGGAGCACAAAACAAATGGTAGAAAGCACTACATTTAATCCTTCTATCCCTCCATGGCATGCTTTATTTTTTTCTGACAGATTATACATAAGTCTACAGATTTCGGTGGCCTTGCGAAACCAGATCAATAGATGGTAAGCTTAGATTGAGGATGTGGTTCAGTGTTTAGAGTACACTAACCATTTTTAAGTGCAGAAAAAACCCATTTAGGTTAACATGAATGCTATCAGAGGATAAGATCACTTGAACTTACTATCACACATCTTAGAGCAAGGGTGCGTATGGAAACCAAACAAACAAAATTCCAGATTTCATCGATGACATATTGTCTATTATGCGTATCCTCTTGGTTGTAAACACTATGGCTTCGATCATGGCACACGTCTAATTCACCAACAAATGAAAGCACCCGCCTTTTTCCCACTGACTGAAAATAGAAGTTTCAGCAGCATCTTGGTTTGATATTAATACTATTGTGGACTGCATAATTTGCATTACATAATGTCGCAAGGCTCTAGCATATTTTTGGAAGTAAACAATTATGGCTCCAACGGATGCCCACAACCACCAATCAGAAACAAAATTTCAATAGCATTGTGTTTCAATATTGATATTTTCTCGACAGCAAAAGAATCAGAATACAGTCAAGCTACAAAAATCACTCCAAACTTTAACCATGCAGTGGTCCAGAATGTTTTCCAAACCCTGAAGAAACACCAAAGCAGCTGAGCTTAGTGGCGCAAACATTGAAAGAGCTTTCCAAAAATAATGATGGCTTGGAAGTGCTTGTCTAATTCCAATGCTCTAAAGATACCCAGGACAGAATTTTCGAGACCTCGTATGTACTTACAATTTCTTAACCAAGTTCTTTTGCTAAGATCTAAACCTCTGTGCATAATGGGCTATAATGAAACCTCTGTACACCATTGTTCTGGGGTCAACCTAGAATCCTCTACTGCCATTCACGGGGATCTTGACCGGATGTAAGTCAAGATTGCTATTATCTTTTTAAAGAACATAAACTTCAAAGCTTCTAGTCTGTCCCAACTCTTTCGAGCCGCTCTCCCAGTCAACGTTCAAAGGCATCATACCATAGCACTTTTGAGCTTGAGAAATGCTTTTCTGGCTTCTTCTCCACACCTTTCTTTAACAACTCAGTTAAAGGCCTGCTGATAGCTCCATACCCCGGTACAAACCTCCTGCCTAATCCTAATTTACAAACGGGGATACTTTTTGGTAATTTTTCCATCACCTTGAGATCACCCCTATCACACAAAGCCAAAAAAGCAAACGGGGATACTTTTTGGCAATTTTTCTTAACCGGCCGGGCCCTCCTTCCACCCCACCTCGCCGGTCGGGCCCTCCACCCCACCTTGCCGGCCAGGCCCTGCCCGGCCGGGCCCTCCTTGTTAGATTGATCTCTTCCCCAATGGGCCCAACGGCCCATTGGACCCTTGACCCACGCCCTGATCGGGGGCGTCCAGCCCAAGCAAGGCTGGTGGGCCCCTGTCGCGCAGTGCCATATAGAGGAGGTGGGGACCACGACACATGGTACGAGGTTCGTCACCGCCACTGTTCCCCACTCCTAACCCTAGTCCGATCGAGAGGGAGGCACTAAAGTGATGGGAAGCCCACCGACGCCACTGCCTCCTCTCCGCCGCCGCCCACTCACCGCCATGACCGGCACGGCGGCCTCCTCGAGCCACAAGGAGAAGGTAGCCACTCTTCCTCCTCTCATCTCTCTGTGATCCCCTTCACCAAATGCATAGACAGATCACAGATAGTTCGATCTACTCCAAAACCCTAGCCTAGTCGATCCAATAGTTCTATCAATGGTATCAGATGCAAGGAGTAGGCTTAGTTTTTTCGGGTAGACACAGAAAAGTACCCCCCTCCCCTTACCAGATCGGATCGAATCCGATGCGGAAAAGAAATCAATCCCCAACAGAAGGGACAAAGGGCACCGCGGCCAAACCGTTCGACGGCGGCGCGCTCACCGCAAGGGGAACTCGCGACCGGCGAAGGGGTCGGCAACGGCGCCGCCACTCCATGTCGTCGGGCTCAGTTCGGAGCACAGAAGGACCGCCGCGTCCCTCCCTCTCTCACCCACAGAAGAGAAGAAGAAGGGAAACAAAGAGAGGTGCGGTGCGGCGGACTTTCGGCGCCGTCGCCGTCGGCCGGGGCCCAACCCCGTTCCCGACGTCTGCTTCACAGAGACGAAAAGAGAAATGGAGAAAGGAAAGGGGCGGGGGAAAGGAATAGCTGGCGACGCGCGGCGCGGTGGCTTCAGCCGCCGCCGCCGACGGCCGAGCCGGGCGGCCGGGGCACTGCCCTCGTTTCCGCTGCGGGCGAGAGAGTTCGGCGGGAGAGAGAGAGATCGAGAGAGGCAGACGCGAATGGGGCTAGGGTTCGGGAGCGAGAGCTCTCACAGAGTTTTGTTCGGTCTACAATCACGGTGGGCCGTTGGATTAGATCGGAAGGCCTCGGAGAAAACCCTAGCCCCGCCCTGGGCCAATAGGCCGAAAGAAGAGAAGGCCAGGCTGTCGGTCCAGGCCATAGCTGGGCCTAACAGGAGGCCACGGCTGCCCTGTATGGCCAGGCCGCCACCGCTCGCCCGCCTCTAGGCCTTTCGGGCCGGGAGGCGCTGCGGCGCGCGCTGGGCCGAGGCCGGCGCGGCCTGCAGCCTTTTCCTTTTTCTGTTTTTTGTCCAGTTTTTTGGGCAAAAGATAATACAGTTTTTTTTTCTATCCAAATTATTCAGAGAATTTTTTTGTTTAGAAAACAGAAAAGTAAAAGTAATGCTTCTGAAAAGCAAAAAGTACATGAATTTTTAATTCATGTTTTCCGCTGCAAATAAATAAAAGTGCTGTTTTAAAAAAAAGTGAATAGAACTAAAGTAAAAGATTAAATTGTTGCTTCTCTAATGCAATTTTGAACCAACCGGTTGAAATTGCTTAGAGAGTAAAAGAGTACAGAATTGTTTCTGAATAGAATATTGTAAAGTTTCCGCTGCGAGGTAAAAGTTTTATCTTCAAATTAAATTGGAACCAACGGGAAAATTTAATTGGAAGAACTGTTCTTAGCGATGTTTTTCCCCTGTGGGTGAAATCAGATTCAGATAGTTTCCCCTATGACAAAAGAAAGATATTTGTTTTAAAGTTAAAATATGGTATTGTTATTTTCTGACCAACGTTGATGATAACAGTACTACAATTCGATGAGTCTTATGTTCAAAGCTTAAATCTCTGATAAATTTTGTATCAAAGTGATCAATTTTCAGAGAACAGATAAAGATCAAGAAATGCTCTTGAACTAGAGAAATGTATATTTCTTGTTCCCGCTGCAATAAAGTTGATGATGATTATTATTTCTTAGTAAAGTTGTTTAATAGAAATACTATCATCACATTGTTTATGAGTTATATGCATTATTTCCATTTCCGCCTAACGGTGATATGGAATTAATGTAGAAGGATGATGTTTTATTCTAATTCTGCCCAACGATGATTTAGAATATAAAAGAAAGTTTTAAAAGTTTAATGTGCATATTTTTTAACCAGACCAACATAGGGTTATTTTTATGCTCATTATTGTTGATTATCGGCTAATTTTTCTCAGACTAAAAGTTTTTCATGCTTTCATTCGTTGAAAGCGAATGGCTGGGTATTTGTGACCCGAAAGATGACCAAGAAAGGTCATAACGTGAGGGAGTATGTTCTCTCTAAAGAATGGCTTCAAAAGAAAAGAATTCTTGGATATTAATCCAAGAAAAGAAAAGAGATAGATCATTGAGAGTCTTGGTTGACGAATGTCTTTCATGTACTCTCTATGAAGAAGATTTTTCAATCAACATGATTTGAGATGAAACAAGCAACATGCGTGTTTAATTTGACCAACGTCGGATCAAGCATGTGTGTCAAAGAGCATTCGGATTTATTCCTAAATTTGATGATTGAATATGCGGTCAAAAGAGCCAATTCTGGCATTTATGTCCCTTACAGGGAATTACCCGCATGGCGGGAAAAGATGATTATGACAAAACCCGCATGGCGGGAAAAGTCTGGGAAAATACCTGCGTAACGGGGTAAAGTTGACATAATATTATGCCAAAAATCCCCTATGGTGGGAGAAATTCTGGCAAAGGACTTATCCTGTATGACAGGAGAAAGACATGATGACTCATGTGCTTTTAATGTGTCCCACTCTGGGAGAAAAGTATGGAGTAGCTATTATGCTTTCCTAGTATCGACCGTACACCTTATGTGTAACGGTCATTAAGCACTCAATAAATCCAAAGATAATAAAAGTTACAGACGAACCTAAAGATAAGAGTGATATGCAAGTGTGACTTGCAAAAGTACTAATGATAAAGAACTCTGTTGAGTTTCTGAAATTGAATGAGGAAAAAGTACTCCCATACCAGTTAACAGACAACTTCATTTCGTATGAAGTAATCAGATAAATGAAGTAGATAATCAAAGTTTCCTCAATTCACAAGAGTTATAAATGGTTTTTCGAAATTGTGGCAGAAAAGTTCTTGCCACATTTCGAGGGGGAGAAAGAAATATGAGATAAATTAAGAATGATGAAACTCCCCTATACTTTAGATAATGTGATGCACATTATGCATCTAAAGTGATCCATTAATGAAGAATGTGATCGTCTGGGGGAGTACGACGGTCATAATAATACCCCTAAAGAAAAGAAATAGCTGTATTCCTGGATCTTTTACAGTTTCAAAAGCAGACTAAGGAATACTAAGACGGTGCTTAAAGTGCCATAAAGAAGAAAGTTTTAACAGAATAAACCCAAATAATAAAGTTCAAAGATACCCCATTTTAGTGAAGATGGAGTAATCTGGGGGAGCATGGTATGAAAATACCTAAGACTCGAATAGATTGTATCTGGGGGAGCATGTTGTATGACCTATACAACACCTGTTGTTAGCTCTATAAGGGAGGAAAGAGTAAGCATGGATCTTGTGACAAAGGTCCCTGTAAAACCTATTGCCTCTTGGAAATGAAAGACTATAGAATTAATTTGCCTCTTGGCAATGACAGAGCAACAATAGTCCCATATGAAAGAAGTGCCAGTACCTGAGACACAGATGGTCTCAAGGAATGAGAAAATCAGGTACTTCTGATTACTATAAAGTCTATGTTAGTGAAATTCAAATGAGGTTGATCCCACCTCATTTAAAGCACTCAATCGAGCTTTGAGAAGTGTCTGTTTTGTCTAAATGATAAGAGACTATATGAGATGAAATAAAATTGGTGAATCCCGACGATGTTTGGGACTCATAAGTAATTTCCAATGGAGCCAAAACAGTAGGCTGTAAAGGGTCTACAAGGCTAATGTGACTCCAAAGGAAATATGTAAAGGTGTAAAGCGTGACTTAAATCGAAAGATTTTTTGCAAAGAGAATGAATAAATTACAATGAGTGCTAGTGGCACATCATGACAGACATCATGATCTGAGTTACATCAGATGAAAGTAAAGAACACAAGGGATACTGCTTCAATTAGTCTTTTACGGACTAGAGCAAGTCTCTAGACAGTGGCATTTAAAGTTAGAAGAATCAGATGTTATTTTGGGTTAAATAAAATGAGAGGACAATTGTATTCATGCAAAGTTATAGAATAGGAAATTCATTCTAATCCTGTGCATGTGGATGACGTCCTACTTGCTAGTGGTCATGTCAATCTACTGCAGGAGGAGAAAAGAAGTTCTTGTCCTCAAAGTTCAAAAGAATGTTCTCGGTAGAGTGTCTCTCGTTATAATTATCGAGATTCACCAAGAAAAGAATAAAAGGGGGTATTAGGAATGTCGCATGGACGTGCTAAGAAAGGTCTCTAAAGTATGCATGCGAGAAAACCTACGCCTGTTCTTATAATCAAGGGTAATGGAACTGGAAACTTTGGTGTTCTAAAAGTTAATGAGAAAAGATTGAAAATGGATATGGTGCAATATGCTTCAGCTGTTGGAAGCTCAATATATTACACAGTTCACGTATCCGAGTTGTTTTGGCAATGTCCAGTCCATATATAGATCACTGGAATGGAGTCAAAGATATCGGCCTCATGCTGAAAGAAATAAGTGCTCTCAAAAGATTGTGAGTACAAAGACAGGACTTGTGAAAAGTATAGCGAAATCCACAATTGTCGCTAACTTTCACACTTGGAGGTTTTTGTGTGGAAAAGCTCCAATGAATGAAACAATTATCATCAATGTGATGCAAAGATATGTTATAACTTTGATATGAGGCTGAGGGGCAGGCAAAATGGTTAAGGAGACCTGTACCCGGAGTTGATAATGGTTGACAACAGCGATAACCATTTTAAAGTTTTTCGCTCCTATGACAACGAGTCAAGTGTTGATGCCAAACACACTGACACAGAGTTATGCGTTGTAAAGGAGAAAGTCCGGAGTTATGTAGAAATGCTTGAAGCATAAAAGCAATAGACAAGTGTTTGCAGATCTGCTTATTAAAGGCTTACCGCCCAGTGTGTTCGGAGAACACATAGTCGACATGGGTTTTATGGTATAGTCTAAGATTTCTGGACAATAAAAGGGCCCAAGGTTAAAGAATCTGTTTCAAAACAGAGGAGTGTGTTGTAGGTGTTGATTCTATCGGGATAGACCGTGATGATGAGTCATGCTCTACATGCAAATCTGTGATGGAACGAGTACTTTGAAAAGAGTTATTTCAAAGTATAAAGTTAAAAGTATATGATGAGATCAAGGGGGAGAATGTTAGATTGATCTTTTCCCCAATGGGCCCAACGGCCCATTGGACCCTTGACCCACGCCCTGATCGGGGGCGTCCAGCCCAAGCAAGGCTGGTGGGCCCCTGTCGCGCAGTGCCATATAGAGGAGGTGGGGACCACGGCATAAGGTATGAGGTTCGTCACCGCCATTGTTCCCCACTCCTAACCCTAGTCCGATCGAGAGGGAGGCACTGAAGTGATGGGAAGCCCATCGACGCCACTGCCTCCTCTCCGCCGCCGCCCACTCACCGCCATGACCGGCACGGCGGCCTCCTCGAGCCACAAGGAGAAGGTAGCCACTCTTCCTCCTCTCATCTCTCTGTGATCCCCTTCACCAAATGCATAGACAGATCACAGATAGTTCGATCTACTCCAAAACCCTAGCCTAGTCGATCCAATAGTTCTATCAATGGTATCAGATGCAAGGAGTAGGCTTAGTTTTTTCGGGTAGACACAGAAAAGTACCCCCCTCCCCTTACCTGATCGGATCGAATCCGATGCGGAAAAGAAATCAATCCCCAACAGAAGGGACAAAGGGCATCGCGGCCAAACCGTTCGACGGCGGTGCGCTCACCGCAAGGGGAACTCGCGACCGGCGAATGGGTCGGCAACGGCGCCGCCACTCCATGTCGTCGGGCTCAGATCAGAGCACAGAAGGACAGCCGCGTCCCTCCCTCTCTCACCCACAGAAGAGAAGAAGAAGGGAAACAGAGAGAGGCACGGTGCAGCGGCCTTTCGGCGCCGTCGGCGGCGGCCGGGGCGCAGCCCTGTTCCCGACGTCTGCTTCACAGAGACGAAAAGAGAAATGGAGAAAGGAAAGGGGCGGGGGAAAGGAATAGCTGGCGACGCGCGGCGCGGTGGCTTCAGCCGCCGCCGCCTGCGGCCGAGCCGGGCGGCCGGGGCACTGCCCTCGTTTCCGCTGCGGGCGAGAGAGTTCGGCGGGAGAGAGAGAGATCGAGAGAGGCAGACGCGAATGGGGCTAGGGTTCGGGATCGGGAGCTCTCACAAAGTTTTGTTCGGTCTACAATCACGGTGGGCCGTTGGATTAGATCGGAAGGCCTCGGAGAAAACCCTAGCCCCGCCCTGGGCCAATAGGGCGAAAGAAGAGAAGGCCAGTCTGTCGGTCCAGGCCATAGCTAGGCCGAACAGGAGGCCACGGCCGCCCTGTATGGCCAGGCCGCCACCGCTAGCCTGCCTCTGGGCCTTTCGGGCCGGGAGGCGCTGCGGCGCGCGCTGGGCCGAGGCCGGCGCGGCCTGCAGCCTTTTCCTTTTTCTGTTTTTTGTCCAGTTTTTTGGGCAAAAGATAATACAGTTTTTTTTTCTATCCAAATTATTCAGAGAAATTTTTTGTTTAGAAAACAAAAAAGTAAAAGTAATGCTTCTGAAAAGCAAAAAGTACATGAATTTTTAATTCATGTTTTCCGCTGCAAATAAATAAAAGTGCTCTTTAAAAAAAAGTGAATAGAACTAAAGTAAAAGATTAAATTGTTGCTTCTCTAATGCAATTTTGAACCAACCGGTTGAAATTGCTTAGAGAGTAAAAGAGTACAGAATTGTTTCTGAATAGAATATTGTAAAGTTTCCGCTGCGAGGTAAAAGTTTTATCTTCAAATTAAATTGGAACCAACGGGAAAATTTAATTGGAAGAACTGTTCTTAGCGATGTTTTTCCGCTGTGGGTGAAATCAGATTTAGATAGTTTTCGCTATGACAAAAGAAAGATATTTGTTTTAAAGTTAAAATATGGTATTGTTATTTTCTGACCAACGTTGATGATAACAGTACTATAATTCGATGAGTCTTATGTTCAAAGCTTAAATCTCTGATAAATTTTGTATCAAAGTGATCAATTTTCAGAGAACAGATAAAGATCAAGAAATGCTCTTGAACTAAAGAAATGTATATTTCTTGTTCCCGCTGCAATAAAGTTGATGATGATTATTATTTCTTAGTAAAGTTGTTTAATAGAAATACTATCATCACATTGTTTATGAGTTATATGCATTATTTCCATTTCCGCCTAACGGTGATATGGAATTAATGTAGAAGGATGATGTTTTATTCTAATTCTGCCCAACGATGATTTAGAATATAAAAGAAAGTTTTAAAAGTTTAATGTGCATATTTTTTAACCAGACCAACATAGGGTTATTTTTATGCTCATTATTGTTGATTATCGGCTAATTTTTCTCAGACTAAAAGTTTTTCATGCTTTCATTCGTTGAAAGCGAATGGCTAGGTACTTGTGACCCGAAAGATGACCAAGAAAGGTCATAACGTGAGGGAGTATGTTCTCTCTAAAGAATGGCTTCAAAAGAAAAGAATTCTTGGATATTAATCCAAGAAAAGAAAAGAGATAGATCATTGAGAGTCTTGGTTGACGAATGTCTTTCATGTACTCTCTATGAAGAAGATTTTTCAATCAACATGATTTGAGATGAAACAAGCAACATGCGTGTTTAATTTGACCAACGTCGGATCAAGCATGTGTGTCAAAGAGCATTCGGATTTATTCCTAAATTTGATGATTGAATATGCGGTCAAAAGAGCCAATTCTGGCATTTATGTCCCTTACAGGGAATTACCCGCATGGCGGGAAAAGATGATTATGACAAAACCCGCATGGCGGGAAAAGTCTGGGAAAATACCTGCATAACGGGGTAAAGTTGACATAATATTATGCCAAAAATCCCCTATGGTGGGAGAAATTCTGGCAAAGACTTATCCTGTATGACAGGAGAAAGACATGATGACTCATGTGCTTTTAATGTGTCCCACTCTGGGAGAAAAGTATGGAGTAGCTATTATGCTTTCCTAGTATCGACCGTACACCTTATGTGTAACGGTCATTAAGCACTCAATAAATCCAAAGATAATAAAAGTTACAGACGAACCTAAAGATAAGAGTGATATGCAAGTGTGACTTGCAAAAGTACTAATGATAAAGAACTCTGTTGAGTTTCTGAAATTGAATGAGGAAAAAGTACTCCCATACCAGTTAACAGACAACTTCATTTCGTATGAAGTAATCAGATAAATGAAGTAGATAATCGAAGTTTCCTCAATTCACAAGAGTTATAAATGGTTTTTCGAAATTGTGGCAGAAAAGTTCTTGCCACATTTCGAGGGGGAGAAAGAAATATGAGATAAATTAAGAATGATGAAACTCTCCTATACTTTAGATAATGTGATGCACATTATGCATCTAAAGTGATCCATTAATGAAGAATGTGATCGTCTCGGGGAGTACGACGGTCATAATAATACCCCTAAAGAAAAGAAATAGCTGTATTCCTGGATCTTTTACAGTTTCGAAAGCAGACTAAGGAATACTAAGACGGTGCTTAAAGTGCCATAAAGAAGAAAGTTTTAACAGAATAAACCCAAATAATAAAGTTCAAAGATACCCCATTTTAGTGAAGATGGAGTAATCTGGGGGAGCACGGTATGAAAATACCTAAGACTCGAATAGATTGTATCTGGGGGAGCATGTTGTATGACCTATACAACACCTGTTGTTAGCTCTATAAGGGAGGAATGAGTAAACATGGATCTTGTGACAAAGGTCCCTGTAAAACCTATTGCCTCTTGGAAATGAAAGACTATAGAATTAATTTGCCTCTTGGCAATGACAGAGCAACAATAGTCCCATATGAAAGAAGTGCCAGTACCTGAGACACAGATGGTCTCAAGGAATGAGAAAATCAGATACTTCTGATTACTATAAAGTCTATGTTAGTGAAATTCAAATGGAGGTTGATCCCACCTCATTTAAAGCACTCAATCGAGCTTTGAGAAGTGTCTGTTTTGTCTAAATGATAAGAGACTATATGAGATGAAATAAAATTGGTGAATCCCGACGATGTTTGGGACTCATAAGTAATTTCCAATGGAGCCAAAACAGTAGGCTGTAAAGGGTCTACAAGGCTAATGTGACTCCAAAGGAAATATGTAAAGGTGTAAAGCGTGACTTAAATCGAAAGATTTTGGGCAAAGAGAATGAATAAATTACAATGAGTGCTAGTGGCACATCATGACAGACATCATGATCTGAGTTACATCAGATGAAAGTAAAGAACACAAGGGATACTGCTTCAATTAGTCTTTTATGGACTAGAGCAAGTCTCTAGACAGTGGCATTTAAAGTTAGAAGAATCAGATGTTATTTTGGATTAAAGAAAATGACAGGACAATTGCATTCATGCAAAGTTATAGAATAGGAAATTCATTCTAATCCTGTGCATGTGGATGACGTCCTACTTGCTAGTGGTCATGTCAATCTACTGCAGGAGGAGAAAAGAAGTTCTTGTCCTCAAAGTTCAAAAGAATGTTCTCGGTAGAGTGTCTCTCGTTATAATTATCGAGATTCACCAAGAAAAGAATAAAAGGGGGTATTAGGAATGTCGCATGGACGTGCTAAGAAAGGTCTCTAAAGTATGCATGCGAGAAAACCTACGCCTGTTCTTATAATCAAGGGTAATGGAACTGGAAACTTTGGTGTTCTAAAAGTTAATGAGAAAAGATTGAAAATGGATATGGTGCAATATGCTTCAGCTGTTGGAAGCTCAATATATTACACAGTTCACGTATCCGAGTTGTTTTGGCAATGTCCAGTCCATATATAGATCACTGGAATGGAGTCAAAGATATCGGCCTCATGCTGAAAGAAATAAGTGCTCTCAAAAGATTGTGAGTACAAAGACAAGACTTGTGAAAAGTATAGCGAAATCCACAATTGTCGCTAACTTTCACACTTGGAGGTTTTTGTGTGGAAAAGCTCCAATGAATGAAACAATTATCATCAATGTGATGCAAAGATATGTTATAACTTTGATATGAGGCTGAGGGGCAGGCAAAATGGTTAAGGAGACCTGTACCCGGAGTTGATAATGGTTGACAACAGCGATAACCATTTTAAAGTTTTTCGCTCCTATGACAATGAGTCAAGTGTTGATGCCAAACACACTGACACAGAGTTATGCGTTGTAAAGGAGAAAGTCCGGAGTTATGTAGAAATGCTTGAAGCATAAAAGCAATAGACAAGTGTTTGCAGATCTGCTTATTAAAGGCTTACCGCCCAGTGTGTTCGGAGAACACACAGTCAACATGGGTTTTATGGTATAGTCTAAGATTTCCGGACAATAAAAGGGCCCAAGGTTAAAGAATCTGTTTCAAAACAGAGGAGTGTGTTGTAGGTGTTGATTCTATCGGGATAGACAGTGATGATGAGACATGCTCTACATGCAAATCTGTGATGGAACGAGTACTTTGAAAAGAGTTATTTCAAAGTATAAAGTTAAAAGTATATGATGAGATCAAGGGGGAGAATGTTAGATTGATCTTTTCCCCAATGGGCCCAATGGCCCATTGGACCCTTGACCCACGCCCTGATCGGGGGCGTCCAGCCCAAGCAAGGCTGGTGGGCCCCTGTCGTGCAGTGCCATATAGAGGAGGTGGGGACCACGGCACAAGGTACGAGGTTCGTCACCGCCACTGTTCCCCACTCCTAACCCTAGTCCGATCGAGAGGGAGGCACTGAAGTGATGGGAAGCCCACCGACGCCACTGCCTCCTCTCCGCCGCCGCCCACTCACCGCCATGACCGGCACGGCGGCCTCCTCGAGCCACAAGGAGAAGGTAGCCACTCTTCCTCCTCTCATCTCTCTGTGATCCCCTTCACCAAATGCATAGACAGATCACAGATAGTTCGATCTACTACAAAACCCTAGCCTAGTCGATCCAATAGTTCTATCAATGGTATCAGATGCAAGGAGTAGGCTTAGTTTTTTCGGGTAGACACAGAAAAGTACCCCCTCCCCTTACCAGATCGGATCGAATCCGATGCGGAAAAGAAATCAATCCCAAACAGAAGGGGCAAAGGGCACCGCGGCCAAACCGTTCGACGGCGGCGCGCTCACCGCAAGGGGAACTCGCGACCGGTGAAGGGGTCGGCAACGACGCCGCCACTCCATGTCGTCGGGCTCAGATCGGAGCACAGAAGGACAGCCACGTCCCTCCCTCTCTCACCCACAGAAGAGAAGAAGAAGGGAAACAGAGAGAGGCGCGGTGCGGCGGCCTTTCGGCGCCGGCGCCGGCGGCCGGGGCGCAGCCCCGTTCCCGACGTCTGCTTCACAGAGACGAAAAGAGAAATGGAGAAAGGAAAGGGGCGGGGGAAAGGAATAGCTGGCGACGCGCGGCGCGGTGGCTTCAGCCGCCGCCGCCTGCGGCCGAGCCGGGCGGCCGGGGCACTGCCCTCATTTCCGCTGCGGGCGAGAGAGTTCGGCGGGAGAGAGAGAGAGAGATCGAGAGAGGCAGACGCGAATGGGGCTAGGGTTCGGGATCGGGAGCTCTCACAAAGTTTTGTTCGGTCTACAATCACGGTGGGCCGTTGGATTAGATCGGAAGGCCTCGGAGAAACCCCTAGCCCCGCCCTGGGCCAATAGGCCGAAAGAAGAGAAGGCCAGGCTATCGGTCCAGGCCATAGCTGGGCCGAACAGGAGGCCACGGCCGCCCTGTATGGCCAGGCCGCCACCGCTCGCCCGCCTCTGGGCCTTTCGGGCCGGGAGGCGCTGCGGCGCGCGCTGGGCCGAGGCCGGCGCGGCCTGCAGCCTTTTCCTTTTTCTGTTTTTTGTCAAGTTTTTTGGGCAAAAGATAATACCGTTTTTTTTTCTATCCAAATTATTCAGAGAAATTTTTTGTTTAGAAAACAGAAAAGTAAAAGTAATGCTTCTGAAAAGCAAAAAGTACATGAATTTTTAATTCATGTTTTCCGCTGCAAATAAATAAAAGTGCTCTTTTAAAAAAAAGTGAATAGAACTAAAGTAAAAGATTAAATTGTTGCTTCTCTAATGCAATTTTGAACCAACCGGTTGAAATTGCTTAGAGAGTAAAAGAGTACAGAATTGTTTCTGAATAGAATATTGTTTTTGACTACATTCGCAGGATTCACGTCGCCTCTGACTATAAAGTTGTAGTGGACGACATTAAGAACAAAGCGCCAGCTACCTACGGAGCTATTCTACATGAAATCATAGATCATAGTTCTTTTTTTATTTCTTGCACTTTCGTGCATGAGTTTAGGAGCTCGAATGTCGAGGCTCACAATCTAGCGAAGCATAGTCTGAAGATGGGGGTTGGCCTCCATGTGTTGTTAGGCAATCCTGGTAATCTCTCTTTTGTACCTTTGAACATTGGCACAAGTTAAATAAAGCTTCGCGTGATTGTCTAAAAAAAAAGACTAAATTAATCGCCATTCACGTTGTTAAATCTTTGACGATCAGCCAGCAGCATTATCTTTTTTTAGGGGAGCCAGCAGCATTATCAGAAAATGCATGTAGGCGTGTACATGTATCATGTACTCCTGTGTTGCACGGCCCCCTAAAAAAATGTATGTTGCACGTACATGAGCTACCTTTTTTTTAGTCCGAACGTGTGGTTGAGTTGTTGCGTTTGCACAATGTTAGTATCATATTTCCTCTAGAACACGTACCGCCAAATACACGCATTATCATTTCCTAAAGGAAAACATTATATGCCGTCCCTCATCATCTTTGTTAGGAGATTGTTTAGAGATGGTCAAGGTACTATATTTTTAAGTCGCACCTCCAACCCAAGTAACCAAGAGCCTAGCCAATGGTGTCAAAATGGTGCAAACGAAGGCTTGGCAGCATTTTTTTTTTGAAATTGAAACGAAATAATTCCTGACGCACTACATACACGCGAACCAGAGATAAAATGGGCGTATTTGATAATGGAATTTTATTCCATGAACAAAGGACAACGACCGCGGCGACTTCATTGATTCAGATGCGAAGACTTGATCAATTCAAGTAGGTCGTGGCTGAAGAGTTTTTGTAAGCTCACATTTTTTTCTCTTTTGGGTAAAATACATTATTTTTTCATAAAATGAATGTCTAGTTGAGATATATTTAAATTTTATTCATATGCAATATATTTTTAAATAATTATGAACATTGTTTTGTTGTACGCGGACATTTTTCCTTGCAACACATGAATATTTGTTTCCAGATACAAGATCATTTAAAAAATGCATGCACCTTTTTTGTATGCGGAATGAAATTGTATTTTCATAAAATTAATTTTTTAATATACGAACATCATTAGTACTAAAATTATTATATATAACTAGTGAAATAAATATATTCTGGAGATAAAAGCAAACTAGTTTTTTTCGTCTTTTTTTTGACATGATAAAAACAAACTAGTATATCAGTTACATGGGCCACACTATCTTTCGGTACATGTGAAAAGCTTCAGACGATTCGGGCCCGTGTACCAAGAGCAATTTTTCTATCCTCTAGTTCTGGGCTTGTAACCGACGTACGGGACCGGCCCAGCCCATCAACAAACCGCTAATCCCCTTCCCCATAGAACCCTAGTCTCGCTTGCGCCCGAACCCCCACGGCAGCCTCTCCTCCTCCTCTCCCTCGCCGTCGCCGTCGTCTCCACCTCCAACCGGCCGCGCCACCAGCTCGTCTCCTCCGATGGCGGTACGATTTCGCGCTCTCTGTACCTTCACGCCCCCACCTCTTCGCGCGCTGCGAGTTACCAGATAGGCGGAGAACCCTAGCTAGGCTCGCGCGGTCGCGGCGCGGCGACCTGCGGCGGACTGTTCGCTAGTATTGGCTGTGAGAGGGGTCGGGGCTGGGGCCGGTAGGTAGGTAGGGCGTCGATTCCTGCGAGCCACTGGGAGAGCGCGCGACGGGAGATCGAATTCGAACCGGGGTTCTCTCCCGAGGTCACAGCTAGTAACCAACCCCTTCCGATTTGCTGTTCTTGGTGTGAGTCACTGATGCTGCATGGTGCGGTGGCTGCAAACGTGGCCTGAGCATTCTGTAGTGGAGATTGTGGATTGTTATCAAAAGTTTGGCCGTTTTTGTTAGGTTTTGGCGAATCATTGCTGCTGGGTCTTTGGCTAGGTGGGTCGAAATTTTGGGTCTAGAAGGTAGCGACATCGTCAAGGGCAGTGAAATTTTTGCCAATGTTTTGTAACCTTTCTCCTGCAATGTTGCCACGGATTTGTCGTATCACTAGTTGCAAAATTCTGTATCTGCTGCTCCAGAGCATTGCAATTAGGTTCGGATAGTGCTATTACTAATCCTAAATGCAAAATGCTACTTTAAACTGTTCTTTTGGTTACAGCACAGGATTGTATGTGTCTGATACTTCTCGGCCGAATTCAGCATTTGGCATGAGTACTATCATGTTGGTATAAGCCTAGTGTTGTCTTTCCTCTAGCTGCAACTTGTGGCAGCTGATTCATAACTAGTTTTCATGAGTAAATATGAATCGAGGATTATTTTCCCAGGGGATTGCTGGGTTGCTGTATTTGAATTGGTCTGAATTGTTTTCTATGAACCTTCCTGTTAAGTAGTGTTAGTTTGCTTCGTTGATTTGCATAGTGTTACTTGCTTCCTTGATTTGCATCGTGTTACTTGCTTCCTTGATTTGCATCGTGTTACTTGCTTCCTTTATCTGCATTGTGTTGATTTAATGCAGTACCCGCAAGAACATCCTTATAGGGAATTCTCTTTGGGTAGGCTTCTTTAAGTTGTAGTGTTTACATGCCTGTAGTAAAATATTGTTGCAATTTCCATGCTTAGCAACAAAATTGCCCTAACTGTATTGAACTTCTTTTTTACATATCTTCGTAAAAATTGACCTTATATGTGCTGTACTGGATTACTTATTTCCTTTGATATAATTTGTTAATTGCCGATGTTTCTTTACTCTGCTGCAGACTGTGCCAGTTAACCCCAAGCCGTTCTTACAAAACTTAACAGGGAAGATGGTCATCGTCAAGCTGAAATGGGGCATGGAGTACAAAGGTACTTTAATGGCGTTTCGTCACTTGTTAGTTACAATCATTATTATTAGTTTCCTTTACAGATGTCTCATTCTTGTACATGCCTAGTTGTGCTAATGCATAAATTGTTCCTTTTGTACCCAGGATATCTTGTTTCAGTGGACTCCTACATGAATCTGCAGGTAAAGTTCACATTGTCTGTGGCTACCCATTTTACATGATGGAGGACACTCCCAGTGTTTTGTCAATTTCACCACACTATTTTCTTACTCACACTTAAAATGAATTGCAGCTAAGTGGTACCGAGGAATACATTGATGGGCAATGCTCTGGAAATTTGGGAGACATACTGATAAGGTAATTCATTCATTCATCAATCTTTGACCACAGCTATTATGCATCAGTAGTGTATATATATATATATATATATATATTTGAAATTGCACATTAGAACTCCCATTGTCTCATTTTCTGAAGTCTGTATCTGATATTTGATGAAAGATATAAACTGGTAGCACTCCTATAGCTCGACAAGTCAGCAGGGTACTGTGGATGTGGCAGTATCATATGGTTGCTGATTAGCTTTTATTTAGTCTTACATCACATATGCAAGTTAATGACCGGATGCCATAACTATCTGATTTGCTTTTCGTTATGCAGATGCAACAATGTGATGTATCTCCGAGGTGTTCCAGAGGAGGACACGGACATTCCAGATGCGGCCTGAAGAGCACATGGACTGTTCCTGGTTGATGCTTGCTGTTCACTGCTGAAAAAGAACTTCCTAGTTCGTCTCCATTTTCGCCCAACTGGACTGTATTAAGTACAGGCGTTGAACTGATGTTAACTCTAGTTCTGCATCCTGAATGAACGAATGATTAACTTGCATGTCTGAAAGGGCCGATTGCTGATAGCTCCTGATCCTGCCGTTGGATGTGTATGGTTTGGTGTCTGAATTGCAATGATCGTATTTGCGCAATTTGAACTGTATTTGCTGAGTTCCTGAGCATTGACTCAAGTCACATACCCAGCATGAAGGGATATTTCTGCTCCATTTATGTTTTCTACTAGATGTTCAAAGTTGAGTGCCAAATTCAACAAGAGCTCTTAGCTGTGTGCCGTACACTTGACCCTTCATAGGTTGATGCATGCTGTTTACTGCTAAAGAACAACTTTGCAGTTCGTATCTTTTTGCGCGTAGTGACTGTATTAGGCCTTGTACAATGGCCGGTGCTTACAGACCGGTGGTTAAAGAGTGAGGGCAGCGTGGCGTTTTAAAATATTGTTGCCCCGCAATGGTGAGCGCTTCCTATGGGTGCTTAGACCACTTTAATTAAGGCGTAGCAAGGCTAACTCCGGTCTTATGGATGGTCAGGCACCGGAAGCCAGACTTTGCTTCTGTCCCTCCTAAGCACCCGCGTCCAGCTATCTCGGAAAAAAAACCCGGTTTTCTTGCTGAAGCACCTGCCTAAGCACCCGTGTTGTACAGGGCCTTACAGTCCAATAGTCGAGTTCATGTTAACTCTAGCGGCTGATGCATCCTGAATGAATATGATCAACTTGCATGTTTTAGAGAAAATTCCTTATATAACACTATTTTAAATATTGGTTCCTTATTTAACACTGGAAATTTTCTTCTCCCTTTTCTAACATCATGTATAAAAAAAATTCCCCTATCTAACACTCCCGTCAATTCTGTTAGCTCACACCGTTAAAACAGGCATGGAGTGATGTCAGTTTTTTTTAGCTGGACAAAAATGCCCCTGCCCATAAGCATGAGAAAAAAGAAAACAGAACAGGACCGAACCGAACCAGCCATCTGTCACGATACACATCCCCTTCCCCGCTTCCCCTTTCTCAAACCCTAGCGGTTGCGGGCAGCGGCGGCGGCGGAGATTCGGCGTTATGGATGGCGGCGGAGAACCTGAGGATGGGGAAGGCGCTGCGGAGGAAAGCCAGTGCGCGGCGGCGGAGGGGTCCGACCTTGGCACTCCTGCGGATCTGGCGATGGCGAGCCTTGGCGACGGCGGTGGTGCGGAGGGGTCGGGCCAGCACGCGGCTACGGCTACGGAGGGGCCGGGTCAGCGCACGGCTTCGGCAGGAGGCGGTGTCTCGGCTGCAGCAATCACGGGCCAGGGCGGGGCATGGGAGGGCTCGACCACCGGCGTGGCTGGAGGCTCAGGCCGAGGCACGGCTGGTTCAGGCTCGGCAGCAGCTGTAGGCTCAGGCCAATACACTGCTGAATCGGCCTCGGCAGCAGCTGCAGGGTCAGGCCAGGGTGCAGCTCGGTTGGCCTCCGCTACATGGGCGTGTCCAGATGGGTAAGTTCATGGCACTTAGTGGATTTGTATGACGTTTGTACCACTAGCAATGATCAGAACTATCTAGCAATACTCATGCATAGTTTCTTCACTTAATTGTCTCTTGAATTCACAGGATGGATCCAAATTCAAGTTATTTGATAAAAATCGAATTGTTTGGCAATAAAAAAAAAAGCTCGAAAAGACATCCGATGTTTCTGTTTTGAGAAGATCATTGATTGTGACTTGACAAACTATAAGGATTTCGTTGAATCAATTGTAGAGCAGTACTCTCCGCGTTATTTGGAAGTTGCATATGTGCAATACTATGATGATGCTCTAAAAATCTGTCCAGAAGTAAAATGTGACCAAGATTTAATGCTTATGTTTGAGAAACACTCGGAGACAAAGGTGCTGCGTATGATCATTGCATATTGTGATCCGTCTGAACCGTATGAGCCTATCACCGAGTGGCATAGTGATGCGCATAGCCAACCTAATAACAATGTAGAACAAGAGGATGATACTTACCTTCGCAACCAAGACCTGAGAATGAGCATGTTGGTGTTGATGAGGAGAATATGTATGAAGTGGATGAACCTATGCCCTTAAATGTGGTTCTTTGTCCTGATAAAGAAAAGGACAAAGACTATATTTGTGAGGATGATAGCGAGGCTGAGAGTGAAGTAGAGGATGATGAAGTAGAGGAGGTTGAAGTAGAGGAGGATGAGGAGTTGCATGAGGCAGAGCATACTCCACATGTAGAGTATGACAAATTAGACCCTCCAATGACAAAAGGCTTTACATATCCCAGCATGAAAGAGTTCAAGTTGGCACTTTCTCAGCGTGCAATCAAACGTGAATTTGAGTATAACACCGAGTATAGTACCCGTCATCGGTTTAGGGGCTATTGTTCAAGACGGGATGCAGATAATTGTCCCTGGAGGATACATGCTTCTACGATGGAAGATAAGTGTATTGTGATGGTAATTGTTTAACTTTACCCATTTGTGAACATTTCTTGCATAATTGTTAAGTGTTTTTAGCTAATTACATCTATTTTCTCTTTTGAAGGTGAAGAAAAACCCATGTGGTCATGATTGCTCTAGTACAAGAAGGAAAAAGAAGACGAAGAATGGAACCAAGCATTGGGTATGTGATAAGGTGAAGGATTGGCTGATTGAAGATGCAACTCTCGGAGCGAAGGCATTGCAGAAGAAGATTAAAGAACACCACAAGGTTGACCTCCACTACAAGAGAATATATATGGGTAAGAAGCTAGCTCTGAAAGAATTGTATGGTGATTGGGATAGCAGCTTTGACAATTTGTATAGGTTTAAAGCACAAGTTGAAACCACTTGCCCTGGTAGCATAGTTCAGATTGATCATTACACTATAAAAGGAAAAATCAGGTTTAGAAGGTTCTTCTTTGCTTTGAAACCTTGCATAGACGGATTCCTTGGTGGTTGCAGGCCATATTTGGCAGTAGATAGCACATTCTTAACAGGCAGGTTCAAGGGGCAGCTGGGTAGTGCTACCGCTGTAGATGGCCATAATTGGATGTATCCACTTTGTTTTAGAATTTTGATTCCGAAACAAATGAGAATTGGATCTTGTTCATGCAATTGCTTAGGCAAGCCATAGGATCACCAAGGGGTTTAGCCATAAGCACTGATGCCGGGCAGGCGGTGATGACAGGGGTAAAGGAAGTTTTCCCAGAAGTAGAACATAGGGAATGCATGTTTCACTTGGTGTCAAACTTCAAGAAAAAGTATCACGGAAAGGTATTTGATGACCATCTTTGGGCTGCTGCTTACTCATGGAACACATATATATTTGAGAAAAATTGGGTTGCAATGGAAACAACAAAGCCAGCGGCAACTGCATATCTTAGGAAGTGGCACACTAGGTTGTGGACTAGGAGTCAGTTCTCAACCATTTGTAAGGTGGACTATGTAACCAACAACCTGGCAGAGTGCTTCATTAATTGGATTAAGCACCACAAGTCTTTGAACTTGGATGACTTAATGGACAAGCTTAGGAAGATGATTATGATCATGTGGAATCGCCGGAGAAAAGTAGCAAGGAAGTTAGTTGGCCTAATTTTGCCCCACATAATTAAGAAGTTGAATGCAAAGAGTAGAGAGTTAAACTTGGAGGTGGTAGAAAGCTCGGAAGAAGTTGCTGAAGTTACTCAATTGGGAGGCAGTGGGTTTAGGTTTGTCGTCAACTTGCATGACAACACATGTTCTTGTAGACAATGGCAAGTTTCTGGCCTTCCTTGCAAACATGCTCTAGCATTCATCACATCACTTGTCAATGCACATATACAGAATTATGTGGACTCGTATTACTCCATTGACAAGTTTAGAGCAGCTTATGGCCAACTAATCCCTGCTATGTGTGACAAGACCCAGTGGCCTAAATCTAACCATGGATTCTTCATGCATCCACCCTTGTTAAAAGCCGTAGCTGGTCGGCCCCAAACAGAGAGGCATAAGGGTTGTAGTGAGAAAAAGAGGAAAAGTGGCCAGCACTTATGCCCTATTTGTAAGGAATACGGGCACCATTGGCACAAGTGAAAGAAGGGGAACAAAGATGACATTGCTGCTTTGATGGAGTTGAGGTAATCAACTATGCATTCTACTTTCTTGCATTACTGTTTTGTAATCAACTATGCATGTGAACTACTTTCTTGCATTACTGTTTTGTAATCAACTATGCATGTGAACTACTTTCTTATTGCTCATGTAGAGAACCACCAAAGAAGAGGAGGAAGACTACCAAATCAGTCGAGTCATCCATTGTGCCAAGAGGTGATGAAGCACCGGCAACCGCTATGTATTTTCCACCAAGGTTAGCAAATTTGATTTGTGCCAAATGAAAACTAAGTTTGATTAGCGCCAAATGAAAACTGAGTGTGTATTCATCTAATCCATAGCCAAAGCTTAGAAATTACAACCAAGAAGAAAGGAAAACATAGCCAAACCTTGGAGACTACAAACAAGAAAAATGTAAAAGGGTGTAAAAGGTGATCTTTGCTAATTCTGAATTTTAATGTCACATATTATGCATAGTTCATATTGTTATTTGCTCTAAAATTACTGCTGCCATACATGTACAAGTGCAGATCAGGGAAGGGGAAGAAGATGGAGCTTGCTAAAAAGGATGAAATTTGTCCTATGGTGCCATTTGACAGCCCCGCAATGAGCACAAGAAGCAAAAAAACTAACCCAGCCAGCCCCGCAATGAGCACAAGAAGCAAACGAAGACTTAGCTTGTGAACTAAATTTAATTTCTTTTAGTTAGAGTCACTTTTGTTGCTGCTCATGTCATGCTGTGTGGACTTGGACTCATGTATGTGAACCTTAGGTCACTTTTGTGTAGTCCATATCATGTATGTATGGACTTGGACTATGTACGCGAACCTGGACATGATGACAATCCTTTTGTGTTGCTCATATGATGTAGAGTATGATGTATGTGTGAGATTGGACTCATATATGTGATCATGTATATGTTGGAAGTGATATATGTCTACTTGGATGGGGGCCTGTATGTTTATGTGCAAATCTGAATACTATTTGTTGAAATATATGTATATGTGAATTGTGTGATCTGGATGTGCATCAAATTACAGGGGAGGTTCTGCCCAAATTTTGAACTAAATTGTGAAAAAATTGTTGCTTTTTACTATGGGAAGAATTTTGGTCACAAGTTCATCAGGGGTAAAATCGTCTTCTCATGTGTCTTTTCACACCGTTAGAGGTCAAAATGGATGGAAATGTTAAAAAGGGAACAAATTTTAGCATATGTGTTACATAAGGAAGAAAAAGTTTTGCAGTGTTAAATAAGGCAAAAAAATTTAAGCTAGTGTTAGATAAGGAATTCTCTCCATGTTTTAAGGGTGCATTGATGATTGCTGGTAGGTACTGATGTGGCTGTTGGATATGTTTTGATGTTTGAAATGTGATGGTTGTATTTGCGCAATTTGAACTATATATCTTGTGGAATTGCTGACCATGTGGACTCAGACATATGTGGTGCATGATCGAAGACATATGCAGTGACTAACGCATGAACTTGGCTTGCGGGTTTAGTAAAGTCCAAACGGAGCTAGATTTGAACTGCATTGAACTAGCAAGCCAAGTTCGTGGATCAGGCCATTGGTTTTTCAACTCCACAGGGACTAAAGTGTTCCTGCGTGATAAGTTCGGCATGTCTCCTGTGATTAAGGCATTCTCATACTATAAGTTCGATCGGTCGGCCTAGGCTATGCTAGCTCTATGCATGAACTTTCAGGGATCGGAAAAAACCAAACAAGGAATTGTGAAACGTGGATGGAAGAGACCGCCAAAGGATTATGCCATGTTGAATGTTGACAAAGCCTTCTCTATTGATGATGAACAAGGAGCCATGGGTGTTGTCGGGTGGCAACCAGGTGGACAACGCTAAAGGTGCATGCCTTGCTTGGTCAGATGATGATGGAAGCCGAAGATCTCCTTCCCCTTTGTCGAGTCTTCGTGATCCTTGATGTCGAGATCCCTAGTCTTCTAGGCTACAGGTTCGTTGTGTTGCTGGTGTGGTGTCTTTGTGGTGTTGTGTGTTTGTGTGCTCTGCTTGAGCATTGTAATGTGTTGTTCTTCATCATCATTGTAATGCGACGCCGTTAATTTTCGTCCAATTTTTTTGTGTGCAATGTTGTTGGACCTCTATGGCTGAGGCCCAGGTATTGCGGCTTCCTTTTATGCAAGGGTTTTGCTGATGTCAATTTTGATCAATCTGATTATATCGGGGTGGTGGCAACCAAGAAAGATGGATGCATAGGCTATCAGAAATGCACCTTTTATGTAGGAATTTTGCTGATGTCAATTTTGATCATTGTCCTGGGAAAGCCAACAAGATCGCGCATATCCTAGCTTGTAATTTTGCCAGGACGGGTGCCAATCCCTTTTCCAACTCTGTTCTTTTGGTCAAGTTAATCGATTGCAACTTTGAACTCAAAATTCGGCCAGTGTTACTTTGGTTTGGTTTGACCCGAGATGGCGTTGGTGAATGGTGTTGAGAACTAGATGTTAGTCGTAGAACTACCGAGAGAGAGAGGCTCGGGAGAGTTTTGTGCTGCGTACTTACTGCAGCTTTTCTGTCGTTCCTCTTATTAACAGCAGAATACTGGAACAAACGAAAGAGGGGGTCGTGCCCGAGCTATCCAGCCGCGCCATCCCACGGCCAACTCGCCACGCCCTCGATGCCACCATGCACGTTTGGTTCGTGCAATCCCACGAAACGCGCATGGCCGCCTAATCTACCTAGCTGCTACGAAAGATTCGGTCAAGGAACAAACAGGCTCGTGCACTTGCCGTTTTATTTGCTAAGCCTGAAACTTAAAAGCTGAAAACCTATGAGCGACAGGATTACAAGGTCAACAATTCTCTCCTTAATCCTGATGCCCAGATGAAACCTCCATGACACCGAGCTTCGGTCGCATCTCCAAGAACTTGACACGGCCCAGTGACTTGGTTAAGATGTCAGCAAGTTGGCCATCCATACTGACGTGTTCGATGTCCACCTTGCCTTCCTCAATGCATTCACGAATGAAGTGAAATCTAAGGTCGATGTGCTTGCTCCGCTCGTGGTGAACTGGATTCTTGGCCAGCTCGATCGCAGACCTGTTGTCCACGAACAACTTCACCGCTGCTGGTGGCCGTCCAAGCAGTTCGCCCAGAAGTCTGCTCAGCCAAACAGCCTGACATGCAGCGTTGCAGGCTGCGATGTATTCAGCTTCGCAGGACGAGAGAGCAACCACAGCTTGCTTCTGTGAAGTCCATGTGATGATGCTGGAGTCGAGGAAGAAAGCTACTCCGGTTGTGCTCTTCCTGTCGTCGACGTCCCCAGCTAGATCGCTATCACTGAAACCCACCAGTTTGGGCTTGCCACCGGAGCTCTCTTTGTATCTGCAGCCATACCCAATTGTGCCACTGACGTAGCGCAAAATTTGCCTCACCGCCGCCCAGTGTGACGCCGTGGGTGCCTGCATATACCTGCTCACCATCCCGACTGCGTGAGTGATGTCAGGACGGGTGTTGCATAAGTAGCGCAGGCTTCCCACGATGCTCCGATAGCCCGTGACATCCACCACGTCTTCAGCTCCTCCCTTGTGCAACTTGAGCCGATTCTCCATTGGCGTGTGGCAGGGATTGCAGTCCTTCGGTCCCGCAGCCTCCAAGATCTTGCGGGCGTATGCGCTCTGACAGATCGTGATCGCGCCCGCCTCTTGCTTGACCTCAACTCCCAGATAGTAACTCAGGAGGCCGAGATCGCTCATAGCGAACAGACTATGCATCTGCTGCTTGAACGCGGCGATGTCGTTGTCGTCCGTGCCCGTGATGATCAGGTCGTCCACATAGACGCTGACGAGCAGCGTCATTTTGCCCGTGCTCCTCCTGAACACAGCATGCTCCAGGGGGCTTCGCTCGAACCCAAGAGATGCCAAGGAGGCGTCCAGCTTGGCATACCACGCTCGTGGAGCTTGATGAAGTCCGTACAGGGCCTTGCGTAGCCGGAGCACCTTGTGCTCCTCGCCGGGGACGATGTAGCCGGGCGGTTGGTGCACGTAGACCTCCTCCTTGAGATCGCCGTTGAGGAACGCCGATTTGACGTCCATATGGTGCACCTGCCACCCACGGTGAGCGGCGAGTGCGAGCAGCAACCGCACGGTCTCCATGCGCGCCACCGGCGCGAAGACCTCGTCGAAGTCCACTCCTTGGCGCTGCGCGTATCCCTTTGCGACAAGCCGCGCCTTGTGCTTGAGCACCTGACCTGCAGGGTCTTTCTTTACCTTGAAGACCCACTTCAGCCCAATGGCCTTGTGCCCGGCGGGGAGCGTAGCGAGCTCCCATGTTCCGTTGCTGCAGATGGAAGCAAGCTCTGCGTCCATGGCCTCCTTCCAGCTCGGCACGTTCAGGGCCACGTCCGGGGATGCAGGCTCCTCTGCAGCCACCAGGCACAGCTCGTCGTCGAAGAACTCCTCTGCGTCAGCCTTCATCACGTAGTCGTTGTAGATGGGATTTGGCTTGATGATGCCGCCGCGCGCACGTGTGATCATTGGGTGCTGTGGCCGGTGTGGTGGAGTAGCGTCCTCCTCTTCCACACTTGCAGGTGTGGGGGAGAACATGGGACTGGAGCGTGGCGTCGTCCCTCCCGCATGCTGCAGCGGCGAGTGCGCGCCGCTGCTCCCGGGCGTGGCGGCAGCGTCTTGAGGTGTTTGTGCCGCTGCGACAGCACTTTCAAGCGACGAACGCTGCCCAGCAGGGCTCTCCGCCGCATGCGTCGTGGTGTGGACGAACACCTCGATGTGGAATGGCCCCGCGTCCACCGCTTCTCCGGTCTTGTCCCAGTCCCACCGTGCGCCTTCGTCGAACACAATGTCCCGCGAGACATGCACTCGGTTCTTGACAGGGTCGTAGACGCGGTACGCCGCTGAGCCCGGCTCGTAGCCGAGCAGCACCATAGGGATGCTCCGGTCCTCCAGCTTTGCCAGGTTTGGCTTCGTCACCTTGACATGTGCTACACAGCCAAAAACACGTAGATGACTCACATCCGGCATGTAGCCGTGCCATACCTCAAAAGGCGTCTGCCCATCAACACTCTTTGTGGGCGATCGATTCAGCAGATACACCGCCGTGGTCACCGCTTCTCCCCAGAATCTTGCAGGGACCGCCATCGCCTTCATCAGGCTGCGCGCGGTGGAGACGATCGTCTGGTTTCGACGTTCCACAACACCGTTCTGCTGCGGCGAGTATGGCGCCGTCAGTTGACGCCCGATCCCCTCGTCGGCGCAGTACGCGGCGAAGGTGGCCACGGTGAACTCCCCACCGCGGTCCGTCCGGAGCAGGCGCAGCTTGCGCCCGGTCTCCACCTCGGCTCCCGCCTTGAACCTCTTGATCGCCTCTGCGGCTTGGTCCTTGGACTGCAGCAGCGTGACCCACATGTACCGGCTCTTGTCGTCCACCAGCAGCAAAAAGTATCGCTTCCCCGCGGGTGTCGCCGGCGATATGGGGCCACAGAGGTCGCCGTGCACGAGGTCAAGCAGTCCCTCTGCCCGCCGCTTTGCTTGCAGCGGGAATGACTCGCGACGCTGCTTCCCGACCAAACACCCATCGCAGAGTTGCTCGACGTGCTCGATGCAGGGAAGCCCGCGCACCATGCCAAGACGCCCAAGTTTCCTGAGCGCGTCGTAGTTCAGATGGCCGTATCGTGCGTGCCACCTCCAGGAGTCGTCCGTGTGCACCGCTGCCAGGCACGCTGGCTTCGCGATGTCGAGGGCGACGACGTACAGCCGGTTGCGTGCCCGTGGCACCCTTGCGAGCAGCCGTTGCTGTCGGTCGAACAGCTTCAGGAAGCCGTGGCTGATGTCGATGTGGCAGCCGTTCTCGTCGAGCTGCCCCAGGCTGACGATGTTGCTGCGGAGACGAGGGATGTAGTACGCGTCAGTGAGCGCGCGGTGGTCACCGTTGCGGCAGGCGAACAGGATCGTCCCCCTCCCCTTGATCTCCACGACAGATCCATCGCCAAATTTCACCGTGCCACCGATGCTGGTGTCCAGATCGGCGAAGACGTCGCGCCGCCCGGTCATGTGGTTGCTGGCGCCCGTGTCCAGGAACCAGGTGTCGTCGTCGTGGTCGGCTGAGGTGAGGAAGACGCGCTCCTCCACGAGGTCGACGCGTGTGCCCGCTTGCGTGCCGGTGCTGGTGATGGTGGCCATCATAAGCGCCGGCCCGTCGTCGTCGCTGAGATTGCACACGCGCGCCAGGTGCAGAGCGGGCTGATCTTCCTCCGCCGCGGCCAGGTGCACGTGCTGCTCCTTCTGCTTGCGTTCGCGATGAGGCTCGGGGCAGTCCCGGGATATGTGTCCTGCATATTTGTTGCAGTTGTAACACTTAATCCCGGACATGTCGCGCTTGCCGTTGCCGCCGTTGGAGCCGCGCCGGTCGTTGGCACGGTTCTCCTGCTTGCCGCGGCCGTTCCCCTTGCCATTGCCGCCGTTGGAGCCGGATCCTTGTCCCTGCTCCTTCTTCTTCGCTCGAGCCAGCCACTGCTCTTCCGTGAACAGCAGCTGGGAGCCCATACCATCGCCGGTCCCGATCGAGCACCTCTCCGCAGCCGATCGCAGGCGGCCGATCAACTCCTCGACGGACATGCCGTTGAGGTCCAGGAGAGTCTCGATCGAACAGGCGATCTGCGAGTACTGCGATGGCACTTCACGAAGGAACTTTTGAACAATCTTTACCTCGTCTATCACGTCCCCAAGAGAGCGTAGGTTGTTGGCGAGGTTGGTGATGCGCATGCCGAACGCGTCGAGCGTTTCGCCGTCCCTGAACGCGATCTGCTCGAATTCCTTGCGCAGCCGTTGCGCCGTTGCCTCGCGTGCTCGGCGCACCCCCATCCTCATCATCTTGATCGCCTCCCACGCATCCGCGGACGTGTCCTTGACGGCTAGGACCGGCACCATCTCCGGTGGCACCGCACGAAGCAGCGCCGAGAGCGCAGCCATGTCCTCGCGATCACCCGGCTCGCCCATGCCGGAGATGGCCTCCCAGAGACCTTGCACGCGCAGGTTGATTTTCATCACCAACGCCCACTCGATGTAGTTGGTGGACATAAGCGTGGGATAGACGATGTTGCCGCCGCTGTGGCTCTCCCGGATCACGCGCTCGTTGACGACGATCTCGTTGCCGCCCCTGCACGCCAGGCTTCGTCCGCGCTCCCGTGAGGGCGCGCGTGATGGCGTGCGCGCGGGAGATCTCGACGTGCTCCCCCCTTGCGCCTTGTCGCTGTTCTCCCCAGTCTTCTCTTTGTCTCCATCCTTGTCGCCGCCCGTCATGGCGGACGCCGGATCCTTCTAACGAAGCTCTGATGCCACTGTTAGTCGTAGAACTACCGAGAGAGAGAGAGGCTCGGGAGAGTTTTGTGCTGCGTACTTACTGCAGCTTTTCTGTCGTTCCTCTTATTAACAGTAGAATACTGAAACAAACGAAAGAGGGGGTCGTGCCCGAGCTATCCGGCCGCGCCATCCCACGGCCAACTCGCCACGCCCTCGATGCCACCATGCACGTTTGGTTCGTGCAATCCCACGAAACGCGCATGGCCGCCTAATCTACTTAGCTGCTACGAAAGATTCGGTCAAGGCACAAACAGGCTCATGCACTTGCCGTTTTATTTGCTAAGCCTGAAATTTTTAAACCTGAAAACCTATGAGCGACAGGATTACAAGGTCAACACTAGAGGCTGTAAATCGAGCCATTTTGAAGTGCAATAAGGTTGAAAAATTGGACAATTCCCTAGATTTTACAGGCCAAAACCCACAGGGCAGGCATTTTGAATCATAACAATCTCACATAAATTTTGTAGGAAATAATCAAAATCTAAGAAAAAAATCCGAGTTCCGAATGAGTGCAAGCTAATGAAGACCAAAATTTATCGAGGCTTTCCGATCGATCTCATCTATCTGCGACCTACAAGTGCGCCAGCACGCACGCCATCCCCAGCGCCACGCCGGCGCCGGACCACCAGCCCATCATCGCCTGCAGCGCGTAGCCCTGCGACGGCGCCGGCGCGGACGCCGGGGTCTCCTCCATGGGCTCCTCAATGGGCATGGTCACGGGCGGGCACGGGAGCGCCGACGGGGACGGCGACGGCGACCTCACCGGCGCGGGGCTGGGCGCGACGGCCGACACGGAGCTCATCATCTTGGGCGGCGGCGGGGCGCGCGGCTTGGTGATGACCCCGGGCGGCACGACGAAGTTGCTGATCTGGAGGATGGAGATGTTGTAGGGCCTGGCGGTGACGGCCTTCTTGAAGGTGGCGTTGACGAGCGCGCCGGGGGCCGCGGAGGCGAAGACGGCGCCGCCGTCGGGCGCGGGGGTGATGGTGAGGAAGCCGGACTTGTCGCCGTTGGCGGGGCCGAAGGTCTGGTAGAGCGTGGTGGCGACGACGGGCTTGGCGCCGCGGCCGCGGGGCAGGGCGGCGAGCTTGGCGGCGTCGTAGTAGTCGAGGACGACGTGGACGGAGAGGAGCTCGAGGAGGGCCGCCCGCGGCAGGCGCGCGCTGCGGCGGAGCAGCCAGTCGACGTCGGCGTTGACGGGGGCGAGCACGGTGAGGGAGCTGCGGCTGTTGATGTCCTTGGCCACGCGCGTCTTGCTGATGAGGTAGTTGAAGAGGGTGAACTCCGGGAACTTGGCCAGGATCTCCGAGACGTTGAAGCCGCCGCCCCCGCCCGGGGGCGCGTCGGCGGCGACGTCGTTGGCGCCGGCGCTGCCGGCCGCCGGGAGGAGGAGGACGAGGAGCACGAGCAAGGAGAGCTTCTGGGGCGCCATGCGTGCGTGCGGCTAGTGGATGCCGACGGCGATGGCGAGCTCGATCGATGAGTGAGTGTGGGCGTGGAGTGTCAGTGTATATATAGGAGATGGAGAGGAGATGGTCATGGCGGGAGGCGAGTGATAGGTGGATCGATCGAGGAAGGAAAGGGTTTGGCGGTTGGAGGAGATCTGATCGGCCGGTCTTCAATCTGACCACTTCTCGTGGCGCGCGCGGCGACGCGTTCGTATCGCGCGCGTTGAATCTAGGGGCGCGATGGGGTTGGCCGTCCGATGCGCATCCGATGGCCGGGCGTTGTCTGCCTCAGATCCTGCCCGACTTCTTGGGCCTCGCTACCCGTTGGCGTTGCCAGTGTCAACCTTGTACGTGGGCTATGCTATGCACCAGAGATGGCATCAACACATGTGCTGTCACGTACACACGTACAGTTGAATTGATTCTCAAAAAAAAAAAAAGCACAGTTGAATTCAAAGCACTGTACGCATGCATAACCAGCGTGGCACGCGGCTGTTCTTATGCCGAGCTATGAGCTTGGGTGAACAGTAAATTAGAATAAATGGGAAAAAATTCAAAAAATATGATTTTTTTTGCCACATCGATAAATGTTTTGATTGTTTGCAAAGTTTCATCACTGGAATGGATGATATTCATGGAAAATGTGGCAAGCAAAAATCAATGCTCCAAAATGTTATTTTCAAAAGCATCTTGGAGCATAATTTTTTGGTCACGTTTTCCACGAATGTTATCTGGTGATGAAATTTTGCAACCAATCAAAATATTTACCAATGTTTGGCACAAATAAAATTAAGACTTTAAAAAAAGTTACTGTTCACCTGAGCTGACATGAGCTCTGGATCAAAACAATACTTTCGGTATATACATAAAAATATACGGTCATACAGGTATGGTTTGCTTTGATCCATGCATTCTACCCCAATAGTTATGAAGTTTAATAGAGGGAGAAAAGAGGGGGGAATTAAAACAATTCAGATTTTAATCTACTATTTCTAAAATTAAAATCACACTATACTTTACCTTGGGCCGCATCATCTAGCTACTCAACTCCAGGGGTGCTCTCCAAGCACTTCAGCCTCAGATGCCTGTAGATCTTCCGTAGTGGGGTATCATAGCAAGTATCTTGTGGTGTGGCTTTAAGAGAGTTTATATTTGCCCTTTTATAAGTAGTAGAGATATGCTATAAATGACGATTATAAAACACACATACTCAACGTAAACAACTATTGAAGAAATATATTGCGGTGTCATGCACGGGTGGGGAAGGGGGACTTATGCCCCCCCCCCCCCCCCCCCCCCCCCAGCGGACTTAGGTAGTCCCAGCCAGTGTCACGGGACACCAGGTAAATTCTCTAACTACATTATATATGTGGCCCATATATGGTTGCGGCACCGGTAAAAAAAAATCGATGGACACCGGCTAAAGCGACTCAACAACGCCCCACCTAGTGGCTCCTTCGGCTAGCAACAAATACTAGCAGATTCGAGGCATCAATGATGCAGCCAGGTCCAAGGCTATCGGTCGGTCGATCCAATCTGTACACGCACTTCTTGCCTCCTCTGCACAAATTATCTCAAGGTGACGTTGCCTTACATCAGCGTTGGTGTCGCCCTAGCCTACAAGCCTAGATCACTAGAGAAATGAAGAAAAAAGATACAGGGAGTGATGGACCAACCTCTCTGTTGTGTGTGCCTCTATAACTCTATTTTTTTTCCTAGTTCTTGCTTCCTAAATTGTCTGGCTAGGGTTTTAAATATTAGCGGTGTTACAATTGAGAGTTGAAATACTATGACATCTAATTTCTGATAGAGATTCACATTGTTTGAATTATTCCCCGAGAGTTGGATGCACAAATTATAAGTTTAACTCTGCAACCAGAACTCAATCAATATACATTGTTGTTTACTGTTTCTTTTTTTTATAAAGATAAATCATTTAGCTTTATGCAATCGAGATATTTGTTTTTATAATTTGGATTTTTTTCATGCTTTATTGCCCAACTTTGGTAATCAACTAGTATTTCAAGTATAGTGCTTCATTTTTTTTCAAATGATTTAAAAATTGCTCACACGCCCTGCTGCACGGTCCTATAGCGTTTCATTATGGTGATCTTTTTTAGTGTCCTGGTTTGAAGCCTTTTCACAAAAAAAAAGAATATTTAATGAAATATGTTACTTTTATATATAGCATTAGTTGATTTCCAAAAGTATGTGATATACACCTGGACAATGGGACAATTTCCTCCCCCCCCCCCCCCCCACCCCCCATAGGTAGGGGAGTGGGCCAAGCCTCCATAATTTTAAATTATCCAACGGCCAGTCGCTGAAGTAACTGCGGAGGTGTTCGCTCTGACCACTTGTGGTGGCGCGAGCATGGACGATGCATACCACCTTGAATCTAGGGGCGAGACCGTTCGAGGCGGATCCGATGGTGGCGATTGGCTTGAGATCCTACCTTCTTGGGCCTTGCTTTTTTTTTTTGGAGAAGATCTTGGGCCTTGCTAAGTAGCAGGTGTTGTGTTGCCAAAAAATGCCGACCTTGTACATGGGCCTTGGCCAATGGTAAGGAAAATGTGAAGCCCAAATAGAAAAATTCCAGATAAGTGGAAATGTGTATTTCCCCTCAAAAAAAAGTGGAAATGTGTTTCTCTCCCGTCCCGACGATATATATCTCTCGAAACCAGAGACACCGGAGAGATACAGTTTATGCGATCGTCGCCCGCCCACCGTTTCTCCCTAATCTACGTGGCCGCTAACCTGTCAGTCAGATCGACAGGACGTATTCATCTCCAACGTACGTACCCACCCGGCCAGTCAACGGCCGGCACGCCTGCATGGGCCTGAATTAATATTCACATGCAGCCAATCATGCATGAGCGCAACGCAGAGACCACCGCACCATCGATACATGACAAATCTATGCACCCAGGCCAGCTCTCCAAAAACCATTGTTATTCCAAACAAGATAATCAGGCACACTCACACCACATACTCATAACAAACATATAACGGATTCGAATATTCGATCCAAAGTGGAACTGGCGCACTAGTAATATGGATATGGCAAAATAGCACTATGTCCAAGCCAGGGCGACATATGCATATACGTCGCGTCCAGACGTGTACATGTCCTTAAAACCTCGCACGTGTACGCTGCACGTATATGCATGCCTCATGTCGACCAGGTCCAAAACCAAGCAGAGCAGGCCCCTGGGCAGCATGCATGCACGCACGCACGGGCTTAACCAGCTGCCTGGCCATGGCGAGGCTAGCTATCCATTTTGTCTACACATTTCGCTTTTAAAAAATAGTGACACATAGCGAAAGGTCGAGAAAACATGCATGCGATCGAGATAACATCATGGCGTCTGTGTATATCTTCTTCAGGATGGAGGTAGATTAGATAACATAGTTTATGCGTGGATAAGGGAGAAACCCTGGCGCTGATGATTTGATTAAGCTGAGATCGCCGGACGTAGCGCGACGTGCTCCACCGGCTGATATATGGATTCATCATCGGCGGCGCGACACATGCACCAATGCATCGCTGCTACGTGAACGGCGACAGCGCCTCATGTCCGGAAACAGGAGGAAAATCGATCGGTCGATCGATCTCCGGAGGAAGATTGTCACATGGTCTTCTAATTAGATAGAAGAGATTATGTCACAGGTTATCACACACGTACGTACGTCCGGTGCATCACAGTTCACCAACCATTCTCTGGCCCTGAGTAAGCGTGTTTCGTCCAGAGAACGGATTATTTTAAACAATGAACTACGATGTTAGGTCCAACCAAGGGCTTCTTTGGATCGCAGGAATCAGATGCCATGTACTATGAATTCCTACAGGATATCGAAACACAGAAAATTTATAAGGTGTGTCTTGGATGGTGCACATGAAATGGACACGGGAATTTTAGAGGAATGAGAAGAGAGTGCAGAGAGAGATAGAGTACAGGTGCACTGGACTTCACAAAGGAAAAATAAAATGAGGTTTGAGCTCATGTTTATATAAATTCCTGTGGAATGAAGGGTATAGAGATGGGTTCGATAGGAATTTGATGAACCCATTCCTATGATACAAAGGGTTTTCATAGAAAATATTCATATGGATGAAGCATTCAAAACCTGCTATGAGATTCCTTAAATCCAAAGAGGGCCTGACCCTTGACCCTTTATCGAAAAATTATAACTTTGGACCATGAAGTTGTCCGTATTAAATCCTGAACTCTGTGAGAACCAACCTATGATTGACTGGTGGTGGTTGTGTCTCTCATTAAGATGGGATATTTTTTCCACTAAGAGGCAACAAAAATCAATGATGACTTCCTCAATTTGAAGATCCGTGACTCCAGTCATTAGTAGGCGTCGTGTGAGTGTGTGCATATGGCGGCGTGGCATATGTTTTGCATCTACATTGTACTTGATGTTTTAAAATACCAACATTTCTAAAACCTTATAAAAAATAAGGCTTGATTCTTTAGTAAATGTTTAGTAAAACTTAAAGTGGTTTTCTCTAAGATGCATGTAATGCAACAGAAAGCACAACAATATACTCCCTCCATCTCAGTTTACAAGTCTTGCACGTGTATCTAGGTCGTCAATTTAACTTATATAAAATAAATTGTTTAACATAAAAATTATATCATTAGAAAATAGAATATCTAAAGTTTCTAATGATATATATTTTTGTAATGTATGCCTCTTATTAAGTTGGTCAAATTAACGACCTAGGTACACGTGCACGACTTGTAAACTGAGACGGAGGGAGTATAACTGAAACACAAACTTTAATGGAAACATGCAAAAACAAAATATATGTTGAATGCAATTTAAATGATTTAATTGAAATGTGAAAAATGCAGTAGAGAAAATCATTACTCCAGTAAATAAGCAGAAGCCTAACTTTAAGCATAGCCTTGTAATTGTTCTAAATAATGGTTTTGCATAGATACGAAGATACTCATAGATGTATATGTGATGAACCATAGGAGTGTATAAAGCACACATTTCCATAAAAGAAAACATGACTATCGATGTGGTGTGCATAAATATCAAGAGATAAATAATATCTCTGTCACCTTTGATGTAAAATAAATTATCATATTTGGCTGAATTTTTTCATATTCCTGGACAATATTTCAAGTTCATATATATTTTTAAACTTATCCAAGACTTCAAAGATGTGAGATGGGCCTAGATGACCGGGGTTAAGGAGGGAAGTTTCAAGTTATAAGGTTTCTCAATAATTTTGAAAGAACTCGTGAGTGTGAAGAATGCTAAGAAGAGCCCAAATAAATAAATAAATCCATCAAGCAATATGATAATCTATTTTCCATTAAAAAACAAAAGATAAATGAATTTCCTTTATAACTTTTGCACATGGCATATATAGTCACATATTTGATTAATTTTTGCGGGTTATCGCTTAATAGCACTCCTTAGGTTCATGCATGGATTTTTGAAGGTTAGTTTAGTTGAAGGGTCCAATATACATAACTTAAACATTAAAAAGGCATAATACATAATTCTAGGTTCAAATTATTGCACCATGCATGGCTTGAGAGTTCCCTTGTCGTGTTCCTAGAAGAAATTTAGTTGATGAATTACAATTTCCAATAGTTGGGTTGCTGGTGTAGCTTTGGCAACATTATTGACCTTCATCCTCATGATTCTGCTCCTATTTGTCTTGTTTAACACTGCCGTGTTTGAGAGTCCACCACCACCCATAAAACATATCAACTTGGCAAACCTGGCAATTCATGAGTCCAACCTGCTCGTTTCAATGTTCAGGTGAAAACAAACACAAAGAAATGATTTAGATATACGTAATGTATCGAGTGAAACTGGTAATAATTGCTTTAATGCAAAATCACGCAAATCCTTCTCTATTCTAAAATTGACTCCTAATGCAGCATCCATGAACGTTAGATCTTGGTAGTTGGGGCCTATTAACAGTCATGTCCTCTGTTTAAAAGACACACCCTTGATGAAAGGATGTCTCTTTGTGGAAAGACACGCCCCTTGGTGAAAAGATGTATCTTCGTGGAAAGACATATTTTAAAACATTTGAAAAGAGCACAGTAACTGTTAGATTAACACGTTATAAAACCCAGCTCGTGACTTCCCAAACGATGCGACTATTGAAATTTCCTTAACCTTGTACAAAAAACCAAACATGCCAAAATTGAGCATTTTAGTATGTTTATGCACTTTAATAATATTTGAACTTTGCTAGTAGTTATACTTACTAAAAGAAATGCAACTTTTGTACTATATAGTATCTTAAAGCTAAACTCACTTAAAACATCTAATAATACCGGCAGCAAAGCGCGGGCTTTACACCAGTGATATACTACGTAGTGCATATCACTCCAAGTAGCAGTAACTAAACCACGTGATACATGTGGTAAACAATCCAAACTATTCAGAAAGTAGCAGTAACTAAGCAAGTACTAGGCCGTAAACAAGATCACAGTAATTAATCTACGCGTGAGAAGCGCCATGGAGAAGGAGTGAATGTTTAGTAAACCTTAGAGTGGTTTTCTCTAAGATGCATGTAATGCAATAGAAAACGCATATTACAACTGAAACACACACTTTAGTGGAAACATGCAAAGGAAAACAATATAGACATTGACCGCAGTTGAAATGTGGAATTGAAAAGATGTTTTTTAAACTTATCTTTTTTTGAGGTTCTTTTTTTAAACTTATCTAAGACTTCAAAGATGTGAGATGGGCCTGGATAACCGGGTTAAGGAGGGAAATTTCATGTTCTGAGGTTCTCAGTAATTTTGAAAGGATTCATGATTGCGGAGAATATGCTATAAAGTACCCAAATAAAAAAACGGTCGATCAAACAATATGATCATATACTTCCCAAAAAAAGACCAAAGGTAATTGAATTTCCTCTATCACTCTTGCACATGGCATATGTAGTCATATATTTGATGAATTTTTGCGGGTTATCACTTAATAGCATTCCATACACTCATGCATGGATTTTTTGAAGGTTGTTTTGTTGAAGGGTCAAAAATACATAATTAAAATTTTAAAACGGTATAATACATAATTTTGGGTTCAGATTGTTGCACCATGCATTGCTTGAGAGTCCCCTTGTCGTGTTCGTAGAAGAAATATAGTTGATGGATTCCAATTTTCAAGAGTTGGGCTGCTGGTGTAGCTTTCTTGAAATAGGCTTTCGCCCCACTTTATAGATAAAGCACGCATTCATAGCTTCGACAAAATTGACCCACATTCTCATGATTTTGCCAATATTTGTCTTCTTTAACATGGTCGCGGACGAGAGTCCACCAATCAACCACCCATAAAACATATCAACTTTGCAAACCTGGCAATTTGCGAGTCCAACCTGCTTGTGCCAATTTTCAAGTGAGAATAAAGCAAAGAAAGGATTTAGATATACGTAATCTACCAAGTGAAACTGGTAATAATTGCTTTAAGGTAAAATCATGCAACTTCTTCTATGTTCTAAAATTGACTCCTAGTGCATCATACTCCCTCCGTTCTTTATGTAAGGTGTATTATTTTTGGCACGGTGACCAAGACGCATAATTATAGAGGTGTTAGGTTAGTGACAAGTAAATCAGTGAGTCCAGGAAAGTAAGAGATACATGCAATCGAGAGAGAGATAGTTTACTTCTTTTGATACAAGGAGAGATACAGAAAATTAGGAGAGAGATACTTTCCTCTTTCTGGAGGGCTAAAAAGGGAGTTATGATGATTTAGAAGAAATGCACCTTACATTGTAAAATTTTATCAAAAAATAAATACACCTTATATATAGGAACGGAGGGAGTATATGTTAAGCCACATCACACTAAAAAGAACCATCGCTGGATATATCGAGGATCAAACAAATTTGTTATATCTTGGCAGTTGGGGCTTTTTAACAGACTGGATAATTGCCATGCGTTGAAAACGGGTGTAAATATTCGGTAGTATGTTACCCCATGATTACCTTCTATATTAGTGTGATTGTCTAAATAATTGTTTAAAATTATGCCCGTGAATTATCAACCTAAATGAATTGGAGGATTTTATTTGGTAAGTCGATAAAAGACGAGAGTGAAGGGGGAATGGTGGGCGATGGACGAGGTGGACGACAGAACCTCTTACGGTCTTTTCAAGTAAGTAGGAGATATCACACTCCATCAGTCTTGTACACTAGCAGTAACTAAGCAATGAGACCGCATATCACATCACAGTAAATTAATCCACGCGTGAGAAGCGCCATGGAGTCGAGTGGAGAAAAGCAACGGCACGACCCACACCCTCCTCCAGCTATGCTCCACGGGTTTGTCGTAGAGAGCAAACAAAATGGAGAGGAAAAAAAGAAAAGTTGCATGCATGGCTAGCGCGCGCGGCTATGGCGGGGGGGTTGCATGCGGGGGAACAGCGGCCGCCATTCCGGTCAAGGAGACCGCCCATACCACCCCGTGGAACGCCTCCACGTTGTCGACCACCATTACCGCCCCCCTCACGCCCCTTTGGATTCTCGCAAAGCGAGAGGCTAGGGCTACCATGCATTAAACTACTCCCCAAATCACTCTCCCTCCTTCTCTAATTAATCTCGCCCGCCTTGGCCCGTGTGCACGCTCTCTACTTGGACGAGTGGTTTCCTTGGACGCATTCACAGAGAGTGTGTGTAAACAGTGCACAGTTCAAACAAGCAAGCTCAAGCGACCGGCCGGAGCTTGCACTGCAGGTCACTCCTCTATTTATACCGGACTTTGACTATTCCCTGCAGAGAGTCCCATTCCCCTCCTTGCACCGGTACTACCCTTCTTCTAGCTCAGACTTCTATCAAGGCAAGGCACGCGGCCGCCATGGATATGGACATGAGCTCCGCTACCCACCCAGCCCACCACTGGCTCTCCTTCTCCCTCTCCAACAACTACCACCACGGCCTCCTCGAGGCCCTGTCCAGCTCCTCCTCCGGCCACCAGATCGGCGGTAAGGAGGCCAACACCCCTAATCTCCCTATCTCTATTGAAGTATCGATCATGTGCTAGCTGGTGAGCTATCTAGATATGCAGCCTAGCTTGTGACTAACAGTGCATGTTTTCTTGTGCTTTTGTAGGAGAGGAGGGGACGGTGGACGAGGCGCCCAAGATGGAGGACTTCCTCGGAGGTGTCGGCAGCGTCGGCACGGCATCGACGGCTGTGGTGGACCACGGCGAGCTGGGTAGCATCGCCGCGGGGTTCCTGCACCGGTATCCAGCGCATGACGGGATGCCGGATCAGAACTCTGGCGCGGTGACCGTCGCGGCGGCGACGATGGAGGTTGCCGAGTCCGATCAGGCGAGGAAGCCCTCCGATACGTTCGGCCAGCGGACCTCCATCTACCGCGGCGTCACCAGGTAGGAATAGGATTACTTGCTAATCACATGCATGCATCATCTTCTTCCCATCGAGAGGAAAGAAGAACATGCTAGCCATAGTTGGCTAAGATGATTCTTACTTCTTGGTACTAGTACTAGCTACACATCTATTGCATGCACCGGAGTGAACTGCTGGTACTTTTCTGATTCAATTAAGTTTCTTTTTGTTAATGCATCTCGTGGTGTTTGTGGATGTAATGCATGATCTGGGCTATATGCAGGCACCGGTGGACGGGGAGGTACGAGGCGCACCTGTGGGACAACAGCTGCCGCCGGGAGGGCCAAAGCCGCAAAGGCCGCCAAGGTACACCATCATGCATGCTTTGCCCAATAATCCTGCAAAACAAACACATAAATAAATTTCTGATCACTAACATGTTTTTATCTTTGCTTTTCCCCCACAAATTTCTCTACCTTTTGGCGCATTGGTGATAATTCATCAGTCTATTTAGGTATGTCAATCGCAAAGTCACATCCAATCATTTTACACATCTTCATCAATGCCATCGGTTCAGGATTTGGAGAACAAGTATTTAAGGCTTACATTAGGAATTTTGGGGGAAATCCAGGTGGGTATGACAAGGAGGAGAAGGCGGCGAGGGCCTACGACATGGCCGCCCTGAAGTACTGGGGCCCGACCACCACGACGAACTTCCCGGTGAGTGACCGACTCCGGCAAGAGATCGACATTGATTGGCAACACCATATACATCAGGATGCCGATCGCTGACCGCCTTTGCTATCCAAAAGGTGTCCAACTACGAGAAGGAGCTGGAGGAGATGAAGTCGATGACGCGGCAGGAGTTCATCGCTTCGCTTCGCAGGTGAGCACTTGGCCGGCGACCATGCACCCAGATTGCCAGACTCACAGGGCTTGCTGACTTACGCCTCCCGTTCATTTTCTCCACGTACACACCTTGCCGTACGCGTGCACGCACGCATGGCCAGTCCGCACAGCTTTTGCATGTGATCTGCTTTACCTTGGGCTGAGTTCTCACACATGCATTTTGACCTCATTGCGTGTTTCTCACACAGGAAGAGCAGCGGCTTCTCACGAGGGGCGTCCATCTACAGAGGAGTAACAAGGTAATTAAGAATTGTTTCACCTGAATGAGCTTGCCAAAACAAAATGTGGTACTAGTCTGAACTTTGAATATATGAAGAAGGAACACGCAAATGTCTTCTTCTTTTAGTCAAATGTTTCGTAGCAATCGAGATTTGATTCCATATATTTGATGACAGGCATCATCAGCACGGTCGGTGGCAGGCAAGGATCGGCAGGGTGGCCGGAAACAAGGACCTGTACCTGGGAACTTTCAGTGAGTCCTCTTGATCCCACATGCATTGGCATTTGCCATTTGTCTTTTGATGAGACACCACAGGGCCCAATGCACTACTGCTAAATTAATTAAGTTTCCATGCGAACTTATGATTAATTTGAGGTGTTTGGGCAAAACAAACAATGTGGTACAGTACCATTATCTGACCGTCTCTCCGCACAACAGGCACACAGGAGGAGGCGGCGGAGGCGTACGACATCGCGGCGATCAAGTTCCGCGGGCTCAACGCCGTGACCAACTTCGACATGAGCCGCTACGACGTCGAGAGCATCCTCAACAGCGACCTGCCCATCGGTGCCGGGGCGGCCGCCCGCGCCTCCAAGTTCCAACCAGACGTCCTATCGCTGCCCGCGCCAAATGTGGCATCCCCAGACATGCTGCCACCGGCGGAGAAGGACTACTGGTCCCTCCTGGCCATGCACTACCAGCAGCAGCAGCAACAGCACCTGCAGCAGCAGCAGTTCCCTGCCTCGGCATTCGAGACGTACGGCTCCGGTGTGAACGTGGACTTCACAATGGGCATGAGCGGCACCAACAACACCAGCGGCGGCGCCACCGTGTGGGGCGCCACCGGCGCAACAGGACACAGCGACGGCAGCAGGCAGAGCAACAGCTACTCCAGCAACATTCCTTATGCTTCCATGGTGTCCGGAACAGCGGCGTCAGCCGGTGGGGGGTACGAGGGCTCCACCGGCAACAATGGCACCTGGGTGACGACGAGCAACCCGGCCAGCACGACGGCTCCTCAGTACTACAACTATCTGTTTGGCATGGAGTAGTAGGTGATCGATCACTGACTGCCTAGCTAGTGGCTAGCTGTAGCTGAAATTGGGTGATAGGCCTAGGAGGAGGAGGGAGAGGGACTAACATGGAACTGATCAAAATTTTGGCTGCTGCTGCATGCATGGGAATGATGTATGATGAATGCGATGCATTCTTCTGTCGCTATTCTTTTTTACTTCCTGACAAGGTCCTGTAGGCTGTAGCGGAGAACACTCGTGTATCTCATCGGAATTTCTAATCCAGGTTATTCTTCTAGTTCTCTGGTGTGTCAGCTACAGTATGAGCATTTGAAAAGTACTGTGTATGTCTTCTACTTCTTCTAGTTCTTTGGTCAGTTACAGTATGGGTGTTTGAGAAGTACTGTATGCCTAACTTCACGGAAACCCATTGAACAAGTGTGGGGACATCAGGTGAATGAGAAGAAGAATTTTCGGAAAATGCGGTAGAGTACATACTCGGGGTGGTAAAATCTTGGGAACGACGAACACGCGAGTATTGGAATTTGGAAAGTGTAGTGTCCCATTAAGAGTTACTACCCTGCACGGAAACATTGGGGTCAGTCTTCAGGTTCCCTCTAAAATAACATGGAAGTTAGATTTATAAACAGAATGAACAGAAGACCAAGAAACATGTTTTTATAACCAAAAAACAACAATGATGAGAAACAAGTTTGTCACTCAGCCGACAACAATGATCCTCACAATGTGCTGCGTAGTTGGAATTAAGGAAAATAAGCATATTGCCATACCAAGAGGATGACTATCTCTCTGTAAAAGACCAAATGGAGGCATCTGATAGTTAGAAATCGGAGGGGGATGCCTCTCTTTCGATAAAAAAGAAGAAGAGAGGATAACTATCTTCTGCACCAGCAGAGACATCTGATCTTATCCTACGCACATGGTAGTAGTAGCAACTAATCTTCTGCAGCCTCAAAGGACATTGTCTCAAGTCTTATCCGACTCAGGTGTATATTATGCCAAATTGCCAATACTATATTCTCATTTCTACTGGTTGCAATTGCACCAGCTGGTGACATTGTGGCAGTACACCCGTACTGCCAAAACCCACACCGATGTGATGGAGTACCAAATTAACAGTCCGGCTACAACTACAGAAGAACCTCCAGAATTTGGTGGAAAATGTACTACTCCCTCCGTTCACTTTTGTAAGACCTTTTAGACATTTAAGGCAGCACCTAAAACAGTTCAATTTCAGCTGTCTTAAACGACTTACAAAAGTGAACAGAGGGAGTACTAAAAGAGACACCAGGTTTCACGTGCGCTTTTCCTTTCTGTCGAGACTCGAGAACCTGCAATGCACGCAGAAATAGTGCCGCTGCAGGAGATCAAGGCTGGTGATCTCTGTAAACACACAGTAATCACTAGTGCATATGGAATAAAGCAAGGAGCTTCACATGGGATCAAGGACAATCAGGCTTACCCTCTCAAGATTCTTACAGGGGACAATGCACACATTTGTAGACCATGTAGCCCATGAGGGGCCTAAAACTACTACTTAACTCACTCCTTTTGATAATCTTGCTGGGGGCAGGGCTTAATTACCTCCTCTCTGACAGTTGACCAGTCAAAAAAATGAGGCAGCGGCGGTGAGAATCGAACTACGGCGTGTGAGAACAGTCGCTTGATCCTCGATCTTTTGTTTCCCCTTTGCCCCCATTGGACCAAACAGTCTTCCTCACATCTATCCATGAACTGGAACCACGTCGCCGCGTGCATGCATGGCTGATGGCTGTAGAGGTTCCCTTTCCTGCTTTCCTATGCCTTGTCCCTGTCCCCCTCTTAGTCTCACAAATCCTAGCATATCCCTCTTAATTTAGTGTACTACGTACTAGACACGGCCACACGGGAGCTCTTTCAGTGGACACAGAGACAACAAAGACGATCCATTGACTGGATGGCACGCATACTTCAAGCAATGGTTTCCAGTGGTAAAGTGAAGCCTAAGGAAGGGGAATTTAACTAGTAGCAACTTCATAGTGAGTAGTGAGGTGAACCAAAATGCAGCAGTAGTGTGCATTCCAACTTACAAGCAAGCTACAGTATCAGTGTGCAGAATTATTTACAGGTCGGCGTAAATCCAAAGGCTCTGGGTCTAGTCCACAATAACCAGAACTAGGCACTCGTTACAAGGACACACTTGGAGAATTATATCATAGTGTGGACCAAGGTGCAGTAGTGTTAGGGTAGCTATTAGAATGTCAGAAAACCCAACAGTATTTTGAACTAGATCTTCATGTAAGGCAGTCGAAAAACATGTGCTCTCCATGGAACTTCATTTTCTGCTAAAATATTTTAGAATTCTCGATCACATGATGTTTGACACACACTCGCTCCTACACCAACCTTTTCTAACGGAAAATCACTACGGAAACCAGGCATTGCGTCGCCCACAAAAGCGACGTTTGACCGACTACTGGCAGCAGGCGACAAGACAACGTACGTCGAAACGGTTATTTGTAAAACATACTTTAGGGTGTCTTTTTCCCACGTAAACAGATTCACGCCCTGCAGATTCTCTCTCACAAGAGCGCTTTTACTCCATAAATTAAGGCATGCAGACCCCTTTCAGCTAAGAGAGAAAAAAAAAGATGATTGGCAAAGTGGGTCATTAGTCAAATGCAGCACTGTAAAAAGGTGTTTCATTTGGCAGTACCGTGTGGAGCCTTTCCCTTGGTTTTAGAAAGAGCTTGTTTGGTTGCCGCTTTTGTCATGTCTCACATTGGAAGTTATGTCGGGCCACGCATGTCGTCTGAGCTGCTCTCCAAGTCCAACCATCAAATATACAAGCTGTACCCCAAGAAAGAACTGATGATCAAACTTGAGAAGAATGAAAAATGATGGACTGCAGTCATGGCCGCTTTACTCGATTGAGAGCACATGAGCAAACCAAACTCAGTATCGTTAGATGTGTATACTCTCCTTTCTGTATATTTCCATTGTATAAGGGGTTTTCTACACTTTACCACACGTGTATATGTATTGGCCTTTGGCCCTCAGTGAATATTAGTTGCTCATTATCCAACATGGTATCAGATGCTAGGTTAGCCTCGCTCTCCCGCACGATGCAACTCCGTGCTCCCCCTTCCTAGCCTACCTCGTCTCCAGCCGCTCCTGCTCGATTCCGGTCGCCCCTGCCTGCCTCAGCTTGCCTTTGGCCGTTCTTTTCTTCGCCCCGACCGGATCTACTGGCCTGCCTGGCTCCGCCCCCGTCTCTCTGTCAGGCCGCCGCCGCCTGCTGCTGTACAGGCCGCCGCTGCCCCCGGCTGGTTCTGGTCGCCGTCGTTGCCCCCGGCTGGGTTTGGCTGCCTCGAGCCTCTGTCCAGCGAGGAAGCAGCGCCCAGCAAGGTGCGTGTGCGTCTCTGCCAGAGCCAAGGCAGCGCCACTCCATCCCCCGCTTGAGCGAGCCCCTGCCGGCCTCGAGCGCTCCTCTGCCCGATCCAGATCGGGTGTGTGGTGTGTGCTGGTTGACTTCCAAAAAAAAGGCCTCCTCATGTCTTCTTCCGGCTATGTCGCGGTTCCTCGGTGCTCGGTGATCTTTGACGGCACCAACTATGCTGAGTTTGCAGGCTTCATGCGTATCCATATGCGCGGTCTTCTTCTGTGGGGCATTCTCTCTGGCGAGGTTCCATGTCCGCCGTGCCCTGTTGCGCCCGTGGCTCCTACCCCGCCGGTGCCGCCAGTCCTTGCTGCTGATGCTTCTCAGGCTGATCGGGATGCAGCCAAGGTTCTCGATGATGCTGCGGTTGATGCTTATGATCAGTAGGTATCTGCTTATTCAGATGCTCTTTCTGTCTACCGAGATGATCTGTCTGCTTACACTCAGTGGTGCAATGATGATGCCCGTGCTACCGTTGTTCTCACTGCGAGTGTCCTCCCTCAGTTTGCTTCGGAGTTCATGGGCCTCGGCACCGTTGCAGCGATGTGGTCTTATCTCTGTCAGCGCTATCAGCCATCTGGTGATGCTCTCTACTTATCTGTCGTGCGTCAGGAGCACGCTCTTCAGCAGGGTGACTCTTCTGTTGACGAGTTCTACACGCAGAGTTCTGCCATCTGGCGCCAGCTTGACTCCCTTCGGACAGTTGTTTGTGGATCTTGCCGTTGCTGCCAGACTATGCGATCCGACTTGGAGTTTCAGCGTGTCCATGAGTTCTTATCTCGCCTCCGCTCCGAGTTGGAGCCTCGACGGGCTCACCTACTTGCTCGTGGTCGTGTTCCTATCTCGGAGGTCCTTGCTGAGCTTCGTGCCGAGGAGACCAGCCTTCGTTCTGCTGGGTTGCTTGTAGTTCCTTCAGTGTTGGCTGCCCGAGCTCCTGTGTCGTCTGCTCGCCCCCCAGCTCCACCGCTCCTGCCCACACCTTCAGGGGGGTTGGTCGCCCTCCTTATGCTGAGAAGGGCCGGTCATGCCGTGACACCTTCTGTGGCTACTGCTCCCGGACAGGTCACCCGGAGTCTGATTGCCGCCAGAAGCAGCGAGATCAGAGGCGCTCCTCTTCCAGTGGGACTCCTGCGTCTTCCTCGACTCCGTCACTCACTGACCAGGACATTGTGCGGCTCAAGCGCCTTCTGGCTTCCTCCGGTTCTTCATCGACGGGTTTTGCTGCTGCGGTGACTGCTTTCACCTCTTCATCACCACCGACATCTACACAGTCAGGTACATCTTCGTGGGTTCTGGACTCTGGAGCTTCCTTTCATATGTCTTCTGATTCTTCCTCGTTGTCTTCTCTTCGATCTCTTGATTTTCCTATTAATGTTCTTACTGCCGATGGCACACCTCTTCCTGTTGCGAGTCGTGGCATTCTTTCTACTCCGTCCTTTTTCTGTTCCTAGTGTTTCACATGTTCCCCGCCTTACCATGAATCTTTTTTCCACTGCCCAACTTACTGATTCTGGTTGTCGTGTCATTCTTGATACCGACTCTTACTCCATTCAGGATCGTCGCACCAAGGCTTTGGTTGGTGCTGGCCCCCGGCGCCGTGAGTCAGAGGGCCTTTGGGAGGTTGACTGGCTTTGTGTTCCTTCCGCTGCCACCACTTCTGCCAGCTCTCATGCTCTTGCTGCCTCCTCGTCTGCGTCCTTCCAGCAGTGGCATCATCGCCTTGGTCACGTCTGTGGCTCTCGCTTGTCATCATTAGTGCGTCAGGGCCTCTTAGGGTCTGTCTCTGGAGATGTTTCTTTACATTGTAATGGTTGTAGACTTGGCAAAAAGACCCAGTTACCTTATCCTACCAGTGAGTCGGTATCTCAGCGTCCTTTTGACTTAGTTCATTCTAATGTCTGGGGTCCCGCTCCCTTTGATTCGAAAGGTGGTCATCGCTACTATGTTTTGTTCATTGATGATTTCTCTCGCTACACTTGGCTCTACTTCATGAAATCTCGTAGTGAGGTTCTTTCTATATACAAACAATTTGCTGCCATGGTTCACACCCAGTTTTCCACGCCTATTCGTACTTTGCGTGCTGACTCCACTGGAGGGTATATCTCCCAGATGTTGCGTGGTTTTCTCGCGGAACAGGGTACTCTTGCCCAGTTCTCATGTCCTAGTGCCCATGCTCAGAATGGCATTGCAGAACGTAAGCATCGTCATCTGCTTGAGACGGCTCATGCGCTGATGATTGCCGCTTCCCTTCCACCCCACTTTTGGGCTGAGGCTGTTTCTGCATCCACCTATCTCATCAACATTCAGCCATCGACTGCCCTGCATGGTGGTATTCCTATGGAGTGTCTCACTGGTCGTTCTCCTGACTACACAGCTCATCGTATGTTTGGATGTGTGTGCTATGTCCTTCTTGCCCCGCGAGAACGCACCAAACTGGCTGCTCAGTCGGTTGAGTGTGTTTTCCTTGGCTACAACGATGAGCACAAGGGCTATCGCTATTGGGATCCTGTTGGTCGTCGCCTGCGCATTTCGCGTGATGTGACTTTTGACGAGTCTCGTTGTTACTACCCACGTCCTTCTTCCTCGAGCTTCTCTGTGGACGATATTTCTTTTCTTCTCCTTCCCGATATACCCTGCTATGTGTGTGACGACCCCGGCTTAATCATGCACTAATCATACACGCAAATGCGCACGATCAAGCCTAAGGACTCACTTGAAGATATCACAACACAACTCTAAAACATAAAATAAAGTCATACAAGCTTAATATTACAAGCCAGGGCCTCGAGGGCTCGAATACATAGCTCGATGGCATACAAGCGTCAGCGGAAGCATTAGATATCTGGGTACAGATATATTACATAGAGAGAATTAGGCCTTCACAGAGGCGGGGTAAAATAAAATACTACGATCGAAAGGCGTAGGCCTCCTGCCCTGGATCCTCCGATCCTACTCCTGGTCGTCGAACGGCTCCTCGTAGTAGTAGTACTCGCCAGGCGGGTAGTAGTACTGGTCGTCGGCTGGGGCTTCTGGCTCAGGGGCTCCGTCGTCTGGTGGCATCAAATGGAATATGGGGGAAAAAGAAAATAAAGCAAACGTGAGTACTCATCCGAAGTACTCAGCAAGCAAGGATCTACACTACATATGCATCATTGTCAAAGGAATGGCTGTATATGTGGACTGGGCTGCAGAAATGCCAGAATAGAGGGGGAAAGCCTAGTCCTATCGAAGACTAGCATCTTCAACATTCTTCGACAGTCTTGCAGCATCAGGAAAGAGCAGATGAACATAATGTAAAGTAGTAGCAGTAGTATCATCAACCTCGACCTGAGATCCTTTCTCGACTCCCTGCGAGAAAGCAATCCCAGAGCCATACTATCCAGTTCTCATCATATGTTCTAGTTGTACCGATCGGGATACAACTCCGAGTGTCCGTTACCGTAGGACAGGCTATCGATAGAAGTTTCTTCCCTGCAGGGGTGCACCAACTTACCCACCACGCTCGCTTAACTCTGGCCGGACACACTTTTCTGGGTCATGCCCGGCCTCGGCTAAGCAACACGCCGCAACCCGACCTAGACTTATAAGAGAGGTCAGCACGCCGGACTAAACCTATGCCCCCAGGGGTCTTGGGCCATCGCCCCGGGAACTCCTGCACGTTACGGGGCCACCGAGAGCAGACCTAGCAACCCCTTATACAAGCGCGGTTGCGTTACCAGTCCAACTCGGCGTGCGCCGTTCCTTACTGACGTCCAACAAGCTTCGGCTGATGTGTACGACGCAGAACGCCCATACTATGCCCACGTGATGGTTAGTGCTATCGGGCCAGAGGCCCCTCGGATCAAATATCCAAACCGTAGTGAATTAGGAGCGCGCGGAAACGAGCAGAGACTCACGATCGATGTGACCCCGTCGCCCCGTCTCGAGGACTTGCGGCAAGGGCTAAGAATGCCCGGCCACGCCTCGTAGTTATCTCGCGGGCACCATCCAGGTCAACCCGACTCCACATCACTTCGCGTTAAGCTCGCGCGGGTACCCCTCAGGGCCGACCCGTCTTTAGTATCATAGTTTAGTGCAAGTCATAATATCCAAGGTAACTGTGTGTCTGACACCGAAGGGAACCCTGAGGAATCACCCTCGATGGAATTCCCGCTCGATGTTATCATCAAGGTGAACGAAGGAGGAATCACCCTCGAGGTCCACCTTGAGGAGTTGCGCGACGACGTCGTTATCGGGGGTGGTGTAGGAGGAATCACCCTTCGCTTACCACGACCGAGTAACTAACCTACAAGGTTAACATCAGAGTGTGACGAGGTATCACCCTCGGCACTCGATGGTAACCCAGCAGTGTCGGCAACTAAGGGGAAGTGAGGTGCGGTGCCAGGGTCTAGTCTTCAATCCCGATGGTCGGGTCTTCTGATGTCCAGCAGGGCAGTCGGGATCAAGGGGGGTCTCTGTCGTGTCTCTACCCAGCCTATACTAAGCAGTCTAGGATAACCAGTAAGGTAGCAAGGCAGGTTACAATAAACAGGCTATGCAGCAGATATAGGAAAACAGTAGCAGTAGCAGTTCTAATGCAAGCATAAGAGAGAAGGGAATAGGCGATATAGGCATGCTCAAAATGGGGGTGCTTGCCTGTTTGCTCGTGGGCAAGGACAAGGTCTTCAGTGGTATCGTCGGGGACGTAGTCGTACTCCTGAGCTGCGTCTGTCTCGGGAGCTACGCCAACGTCGGGGTCTACCGAGAGAGAAGAGGGGGGAGAAACAGGTAAACATAATGCAAACAAATGCAATACGGTGCGTGTGATGCTATGATGCAGTGCAGGGTTGCCTAATTATGCATCTAAGTCATTTTAGTTATCTCAGGGTTAGTGCGGGATTTATTTAACGGAGGGTGTGCACTATCCATCTACCAGATTCGGGTCCGGAGTTGCGAGTTCTTCTACGTAGGAGGTTCCGATGGAGAAACAGACGGCACGATCAGACTCGGCTCGTCGTTCTGAGCAACTTTCATGTTTTAACTTTTTCGATCCGAGCTACGGTTTAAAAGTTATTAATTTTTAAAGATTATTTGAATTTCTGGAATTATTTATTTACAGAAAAGTGAATTATGACGTCAGCATGACGTCACTGTGACGTCAGCGGTCAACAGCGTCGCTGACCAGTCAAACATGACATGTGGGTCCAGTGGGACCCACATGTCAGTCTCTGTTAAGACTAACAGTGGATTAATTCAGTTAACAGGGTGATTAGAGGGGTGGGCCCCACATGTCAGTGAGACATTAGGCTAAACTAATTAATTTTAGTTAATTAGATGCTTAATTAGGTTAATTAGCCGCCGGTGCCCACATGTCAGTGAGAGGTGGTGAACAGTGACGCGTTGACTCTGGTCAACGAGGTCAAAGTGGGGTCCCTGGGCCCACCAGTCAGTGGCCCAGGTGGTGCCACGTGGGTGCCACGCCAGCGCGGCGGCCGGAGACGCGCCGGCGACCTTCCCAGCGGCGGAAGTTCGCCGGAGCTGCCCGGAAATCCGCTACGTTGCGTCAAATCGCCCGCAACCACTTGCGTTCGATCGGCCTCTTGCCCGCGCATCTAACTACGGTGGTAGTTCGACCGAACATGGCCTCTAGCGACGGCGGCGAGCGGTGGAGCGGTCGCCGGAGTTCGGGCTTCGACGAATCCTTAGCTAAGGGGTACGGGAAAGCGTGTGCGCGGGCGCGTTCGATTGCTGGGAGCACCAGGAGCACGCAGCTGTGCTCAGGTGTAGGTGACAGTGGCCATAGCCACGGGCACGAGCTCGTCGACGACGGACAGAGCTCGGGCGCGGCGGCAGCTAACTACGGCGTGCGAGGAGGGCAACGAGGAAAAACAGGAGGAGGAGGAGCTCACCGAGTGGTCACGAAAGACCTGCGGAAGCTTAGTAGCAGCAGAGAGGGTCGCAGCCGCCGGCGAGCTTCGGAATCGAGGAAGAAAGGGGGCGACGGCGAGCAGCAGCTGCAGGGCCTCCACGCCACGATTCGACGGAGCAGGCGACGTGGTCGATCACGGCGCGTCTCCTGGACACGAAGGCGAGGCGAGGCGACGTCACTGGCCACGAGAACGGCGGCGAACGGCGGCGGATTCGTTCGGCCTCGCGTGGATCTGAGGGGAAGAGAAGGCGAGGCGAGCGAGGAGAGGAGGGGGAGGAATGACGGGGAGGACCAGGGGAGACGCACAGGCGCGTCCTTATCCCCTCAGCCTCCCTGTTTCGTCGGTGGCTGCCGCCGTGTCGCCGCTTGGCCGGCGCGCGCGCGCGCAGCCACGGCGAAGACGACACGGGGAGGAGGGAGACGGTGTGGGCTGCTGTTGGACTGGGCTGCACACTGTGCACTTAGGCCCAGCCAACAGTAGCGTTCTCTCTTTTCTTATTTCTCTTCTCCCTTTTCTTTTATTCCTTTTTCTGTTTCAAAATGATTAGGCCACTTGTGCTCTTTTGAAAAATGTGGATGTTGGCCCAAATATTGCAATGCAATATTAGCTCTCACCAAAAAGTGGTTTGAATAGTTTTGGAAGCCATCTGATTTAGTAATGATTTTAAATGAATTAATATTGCTGTTTTGGGTGCTGTTTCATCTTGTTTGAGTTACTTGTCTAACTCCAAATATTTTGATATTGGTTTTAGCAATGTTCCTGGATTATTTGCCATTTAATGAACATTTTCCCGACAGAGTTTGACCAACTTTATAATCCACTTTTGAATTTAAGTTGATTTTCAGATGTGAATTTGAATTGGATCATTAACCCATATGACTTGGCACTGCAAATGACCATGACTTGGCAGTTTTAACAGAGTGTCACAGAGCTTATTACAAGGGGGTGTTACAATGTGCCTCATGTCCCACCTCTTCCTCCGACACCTCTCATTCATTCTCAGTCACCACCGACACCATTCTCCCCATCCTCCTCCTCCACCTCTCCACCATCATCTCCAGTCCGTCGCCCTCTCTCACCGTTTCCTCTCCACTATACTCACCGCTGTCGTACTGAGAATGCTTCCCCTGACGCGCCTTCCACCTCCGGTGCGCCTCCCTTCACGCCTCCCCCGGTTCATAACCTGCGTGCTCGGCCTCGCCCCCCGCCTGATCGGTACGGTCTCTCTGTTATTGCTGAGCCCACTTCCTATCAGACTGCCATGACTCAGCCTGAATGGCAGCTTGCGATGGACGAAGAGCTTGCTGCCCTCGAGCACTCTGGCACATGGGATCTGGTTTCCCCTCCTTCCGGTGTTCTTCCCATCACCTGCAAGTGGGTCTACAAGATTAAGACTCGCTCCGATGGTTCTCTTCAGCGCTACAAAGCTCGGCTTGTGGCCCGTGGTTTTCAGCAGGAGCAGGGGCGCGATTATGATGAGACATTCGCTCCTGTGGCCCACATGACCACTGTCCGCACTCTCCTTGCTGTGGCTTCTGTTCGCCATTGGTCTATCTCTCAACTTGATGTCCAGAACGCTTTTCTCAATGGTGAGTTGCGTGAGGAGGTTTATATGCAGCCACCATCGGGGTACTATGCTCCTGATGGTATGGTCTGTAGACTTCGCCGCTCCCTCTATGGTCTTAAACAGGCCCCTCGCGCCTGGTTCGAGCGTTTCGTCTCTGTGGTGACTGCCGCTGGCTTCTTGCCCAGTGATCATGATCCTGCATTGTTTGTTCACACGTCTCCTCGTGGTCGGACTCTTCTCCTTCTCTATGTTGATGACATGATCATCACTGGTGACGACTCTGACTACATTGCCTTTGTTAAGGCTCGCCTTCGCGACCTGTTCCTCATGTCTGATCTTGGTCCACTTCGATATTTTCTTGGGATTGAGATCTCCTCGACCTCTAATGGCTTCCACATCTCCCAGGAAAAATATATTCAGGATCTTCTTGCTCGCGCCGCTCTTGGTGATGAGCGCACTATTGTGACTCCTATGGAGCTCAACGTTCAGCTTCGTGCCTCTGACGGTGACCCTCTTCCTAATCCCACTCGCTATCGTCACCTCGTTGGCAGCCTTGTCTATCTTGCTGTTACGCGTCCCGACATCTCCTATCCTGTCCACATCCTGAGTCAGCTTGTTTCAGCCCCCACCTCTGTCCACTATAGTCATCTCCTCCGTGTTCTACGATATCTTCGTGACACGATCTCTCATCGCCTTTTCTTTCCCCGCTCCAGCTCTCTCGAGCTCCAGGCCTACTCTGATGCTACCTGGGCTAGTGATCCCTCTGATCGACGCTCGCTGTCTGCTTACTGTGTCTTTCTTGGTGGCTCTCTTATTGCCTGGAAGACCAAGAAACAGACTGCAGTTTCTCGCTCGAGTACAGAGGCTGAGTTGCGAGCAATGGTTATGTTGACGGCTAAGGTGATCTGGTTACGGTGATTACTTGAGGATTTTGGTGTGTCTGCTACTACCTCGACTCCCTTACTGTCAGACAGTACCGGTGCTATCAGTATTGCGCGTGACCCGGTGAAGCATGAGCTCACCAAGCACATCGGTGTGGATGCCCACTTTGTGCGTGCTGCTGTGCAGGATCAGACTCTCGCTCTTCACTATGTGCCTTCTGAGTTACAGTTGGCGGACTTCTTCACGAAGGCACAGACTCGAGCACAACATGGCTTTTTTCTCTCCAAACTCAGTGTTGTTGACCCACCATGAGTTTGAGGGGGGGTTCTGCACTTTACCACACATGTATATGTATTGGCCTTTGGCCCTCAGTGAATACTAGTTGCTCATTATCCAACAAGTATAAATATGAAGGCCTATTTTGAAGTGGAACAGAAATTTACTGTACGAATGAAATGGAACAGAAAAGTTTATTATTAACTATTAGCAATTGCATGTAAGATGAGGACCAAGGACAATGGACGGAAACCTTATAATGAGATCCATCGATATGTTTATTTTACCTTTCCGCACTGGGACCAGCAACTGATTGAAAGATACACAGTTTGTAAATGGGCCTTAATCATGGACCAGCGCGTGCCTTGTGATGACAAAGAATATATTGTAGATTAAGCAGCCAATAATCTATGCAGTCGGATTCGGTAGAAGAATCTAAGACAAGGCGTGATGCTGCTTGATATTCGTTAATTAACTGTGCAGTGTGCCATATGCCTACATAATGAAAATGGTCACCACGGAACCTAAAATTAGACGTTGGTCAAAGATGTTGCCAACTTGCTGCTGCAAGTGACTGCATGTATGACAGATTAAATGAAGGATATTGTGGATCTGGAGTCAACAAAGAAAAGTGAAAGTACAAGGCTACACTGCAATAGGTCATTCTTTTGCCAAATTAAACTATTCAAACTGACAAGGAACCAAAGCCGCTCCTATGCAATAATGGTTTCCCTATTTGCGAAGAACCTAGCCTTCCTACTTATTTTAGCAACATTATTGCAATAGTTGTGAGCAGCTACGCAGAAAGATTCTGTGACAAAGGGATTGTACTGAGCACCAACAAGTGCTACAGAAAAAGAGCACCAAGTAAACCTAAAATATCCCTGTAAAAAAAACTAAAATGTCCTCCACAAATTTGAAAAGGATTTTAACAGAGTTTTTTTTTCTTAAACTGAAGGCTTTTCTTTCTATGCATGCAAAATAATAATATCGATATCTTGTCAACCTAGTATAATGACCTGAATGTAGTTTGGCAGATTGTTGTGCCACTGTTCCACCATAGCTTGCTGACTCAGCAAATCGGCATGAGCAGAGTTGGTATAGGAAGTTTATATCATAACTCTATGAGATTTAGGTCACTTTCTAGATGAGATAAAAAACGCCCAGTTTGCTCCATGACAAAACCTTTTGGTAGGGAGTCATGGCCTCAGGTGGCTCAATCATATACATATGCAACCTACTTCACTTGCACAAACAGACGGCTCAATCACCTAACCTAAAACTCGGGACCCTTTTCCAGTTTCTGATAGGCATATGTGTACAACTGTATGACGTTGTCTGCTTGAAAAGAATCTTCCGGTTCCAAACTTTGGAAATGCTTGTCTGCATCCATCAAAGTGTTTAACTAGTTACTAGAGGACCCATAAGACAGATGCAGACATGATGATGTTCTTCTAACAAAAAAACTCAGGAATAGCTTGTCGAGAAATTATTTAAGCTTCTTACATTAATTACATTCCAAAGAAAGGGTAAACTAAATATGAAGCTCCAGAACCATTAGCAATAGTCTGAAACATCAAACAGGGTAAATCTATTACTAGCTGAAGATTCTAGAGAAAAAAAAGTAGAACAACACTCAGAAAGTGATGGCTCACCAACAGTTTTAGGGATCATGGAGATGGAAACATGCGGGTTCCCTTCAGTGACTGCAACAGGGTAGAAGAATTAGGGGCATTAATAAACATCGCATTGATGTGCCGAAGTAAAAAAGGAACTGAATATGTATAATATCACCTGTTCCCAAAAACAGAAGTTGGAGGCTCACCTCTTTACAATTTGTGAAGTCATGGAATTGCTCTTATTCAAGTTACCCCCAAGTGTTAATACGGCAGCAGGCAGCTTTTTTGAAGCAAAATAATCAGTGTGTTTAAGCATAAACATAACCTAAAAAAAGTATGTATACATCTGAAGAAGTGTATACTACAGCGATACCTTTAGGGAACGTATATTGAGAACCTGTTATATGCTCTCTTAAGGGTCAAGTAATCTACTGAGGTTAAACATGAGAAGAAGAAAGAATCAATAATATAATAATTGAAAGCATAAACTCTTTTTTATACAAAAAGAAATCTTATCTTTTATTATTATTATTATACAGAGGCCTTGCACCCAGCTGAATTAACGAAACATGACAGAGTACAATACTGAACTAAAAACACCGAAAGCCAAAAAAAGGCAAGAAAAGATGCTGGAGTTTAGACTCAACATCCAGACACAAACTTAGGACATGCAGGTCCTAACTGTTTGCATAGTCACATCAAGCTTGCAAAATCCAGCAGCTAAGACAGAAAAAAGCAAGCACCATATACTCCCGGTGCAGGCAGCAAAGCTACTTTTATCCTAACTGTTTTCCATCATGTAGCTCTTCTGAAAACTTCAAAGGCCACCATCTTCAAGATCCTGGGACTGCTCTGTTTTTCGCCTTGTCAGGGACCATCCTGCACCTGGAGCACCTTTTGTTCCTGCAAATCATTTCAGCATTCAATCCACTGGCAAATAGATTATATGACACTTGTGGGATCAGAAGGCATCCTATTGTCAAAACAAGTGCCACTACAGGTTTTCCACACTGTCCACATGATAGCAGCAATGCATATCAAGGCGGAAGTTTTCATGATTGCAAGGCAAATTATTCGTTTATTGTGCACATACTACAGTTAATGGACGTTGAACTTACACAATCCTGCAGCTAGTACTCTACTTTGATAGGATAAGACACCATTAATTGTAATGAGACAACATAAACCTGTATCTGAAGAGAAACTTTGTACTAATTTCCCCACACTGAACCTGTTTAACCGAATCAAAGTATTGCACTGATAACAGAGACAGGAAAATGATAATCACAGAGTAGAGAAGTGCAAACAATTGGCACTGAAAATTAACTAGCATCATGATGACATCGGCAATTGCGACCTATATAATACCCCAGTTTGAAAGCCAAACTGAAATTTACGCATGTTTCCCAACTTCCAAGTGCCCAATCAGAGCAGCCATCTACACCCATCGTCCACTAAATCGATTCCTACAGAAATGAATTTCATCGTCAGTTAAGCTGAACACCCTAGGGGCCCTGCTTGACAACCCCGGAAAAACATCAGCCTGTAACAAGTTTATAGTGGTATTTTACGAGCCACCAGTGAAGCCACCCAATATACCACCGGAAATCCATATTATCTTCTATATTGTTATTTGGGAACTTGCTCTACATGAGCTACAAAAACACAAAGGATGACACAGTCCACACGTAGTGTCAGCCTCAGTGTACATACAAACACAAATAACTTGCTGGACATATCTATCAAGTCCAGAATATTTTACATGTACATCGATATTTCGTGAACTATTTCAAGAGCCATAAGATTAAATTAACTATCCTAAGATCAAACAAATCAATACCACTTCAGTTTGGGCTTGTTTGTCGGCGTTCACATCAACACCTTTGGCACAAGGAGGGTGTGAAATGAAAAGAAAAGTAGAAAGAAAGGCTTTGAGCAAGATGTTGCATTGCCAGGGTGGCTACAAGAACATTGGAGAACCAGAATTATAATTTGAGGGTCATCAATGCTCCCCTCCTAGTGCACAAAAAGGAAGTGAAGTCAAGAGTGGGAGTGGTTTATAAAACGCAGTCTGAATCATAGTGGGTGTATGGTACACAGTTTATAGTTGGAAAAGTATAGTTAAAGTGCCAGGGACTTTGGATAAGAAAAAATGATGAAGCATACGAGTTTTCCAATCTAGATATGACCACTTCACAATTAAGCAACTAACAAAACAATAATTGCTTGAGAAACCTTGAGAAAAAGGCAAAAGAGAAATGCTTTGGCAAAAGCATGTACTAGTGAGTTTAACTTTAAGGTTAAGATGGTGTATGTATGAAGCTACAACAAGAAAAGACAAAGGGCTAATCTTTGCCACGGTTCAGTACAAACTCACACAAATGATTCCCTGCTTTGCCACAGTTCAGTACAACTGCAAATTAACAAACAAACACACACAAGATTAGAGTTAGCCAAGGCTGGAAATGAGTTTGTATAATGCTGTTTGGCGAGACTTGGTGAAGAAGCTACAAAAACACATAGGACGTACAGGCTCCACACAAGGGTCCGATTCCAGAATCAACCAGTGCGCAACCAAAATTGTTTTGCATAAACATCAAGTGCAGGATTGTTTTACATAGACATCATCGCATCAAGTTCGGTATTGTTGTCATTTGAAAAGTTGAGCAGCACATCTGACGAGCAGCCATCCTCTCCTAGCACTCCATATCTACAGACCAAGAACGCACTAATTAACAATAGCCACTCATCACAAAACTCGATTCACATGCGACAGTTGCTCGGTTGAAATCATCTTTTAAAAGTCAGTTGTGCAAAGTTCTACAGTATTAAACGCAAGATAATGCACACAATGATTCGCCAATTTATCTCTGAGCTCGTACCAGATGGACAGATTCCAGCAAGATCTGGCACTTGTGCCTAGCAAAGCCCCAATCATCTTGAGAATCGCAAGCTCATCTTACCTCTCGTTCTAATAAACTTGACATAGCCCTGAAGAAAATGATTCCACTCGCGTCCAAACAATAATCTCAGAGCAGAGCAAGAGCGGGGCATACCAAATCAATCATCCGTGGCCCGTGGCCTGTGGGGAAAGGAAGCGAACGGCGCGGCCACCGTGACGGGGAAGCCGGGCAGAGACGGCGGCGGGCGTAGGTAGGGAGGAGGAGAGCTCAGCGGGTCCGCGTCTCCCTCCTTGCGCGCGGTGGCCGTCGACGGCGAGGAAAGCAGCAGAGAGAGGAACGCGCCCGGTGGGCACTCTACTCCTTTTTTTTTTTCTTGAGATGAGAAAAAAAGAACAAGGCACTCTACTTTTTCTCGTGCGCCCACTTTGGAACATTGGGTACTTTGGGTCGGGTCGAGCAAAGCGGCCATGCTGCCGGGCGGCCCACCAGCAGGCTACTCCCGAGATGCACTGCTTCTTTTCTTTCGGAAGAGACATGCTCCCCCAACTCAACTGGGTACGCGCCTTGGCACTTCGTCTTCCTCCCACCTCGGACTCGGAGCATCATGGGCGACTCCAGCTCCGACGGCGGCAGCGGAACCAGCGAGCCTCAGCGCGAGGTCTTAGTCGACTCCGAGCTTCATCTTGACCGCTGCATCAGGTTAGTTGTTTTTCCTTTCTCGGTGGATTCCGACACATCTTGTAGTATAGTAGTACAAGCGGCAGGCCCATCCCATGGGCCATGGCCGAGCAATCACCGTCCCGGGCACTAACCTCACTCGAAGCGGGCGACTCCTGTGCCAAGTTGCATCAGCAGCTAGTGCAATGGAGGTCCTCTTTCTTTTCTTTTCTTGAGCTTGGTGCAATGGAGGTGTCTGCCGTGATTGGGAAAATGGATCCAGCTAGACCCGGTTTCCGAAACATGCCCTCCTATGTCGATCGCAGATCAGTAAATTGGGAACGATAATAGTATTTATGTATATTTTTTGTGCAATGTGTTATGCATGCGTGCGACTACGTACCTTCAAACTAGCATGCGTGTACGGGCATCCACAATGTGATGCTGCCAAATTTGCACATTAACCGGGACGTGGCATCGATGCCATATTTAGCATCGTGTCCACAATGTGTGTGATTCCAAACATCTTTACAGTAGGTCCCACCAGTGAGTAGAATAGGATAAAGAATTAGCCACCACTCTCCTATATCCAGAATGTTGCAGCTATTGACCCTATGCCCAAGCGCTCATCTGACAACAAATAGTTTTCTATTGCGTTGGGCTAACTTGGCATCGATGCTCATAGAAGCATCGGTTCCCTCTTTTCTTCATTTGGCATCAACCCTCACAATGGTTGAAACCATGCCAATAGCCATTTTAGCATTTGGCACTACCTATTTGGCATACATTGTGGATGCCCTACATACGGTCGAATCTGATGCACGGTCCGGTGAGCTATCCTTGTCTGCTAGTAAAGTCATCTTAATTCTGATATTAATGCTATGTTATTTTGATGTCAATTCAGCATAGGAAGTCTTTTTGGAGGTGGGCGACTCGACCACTACGGAGGAGCACGACACCACTATGATCTTAGTAGGGCCAGGGGCCGACCACGCGGCAAGCATGGTGAGCAATCTTCAAATCATTAAAAAAACAGGTCCAAGGGCCGTAGAGCTGGTATAAAGAACCCGACAAAATCCATCAAATCTCTCTTGAATTAGTCTTTGACACCTGCTAATTAGCGCAAGATTACATTCTACTCCCTCCGTCTCATAATATAAATGTTTTTACACGTAAAAAAACTCTTATATTATGGGACGGAGAGAGTAACTAACAAGAGCTGACCTGAATGATTTTGTTATCCAGCTTCCTATCTGCCCAGGACCAATCCAGACCCAAGGACTAATCCAGAACGTTCAGGTCTGTAACCTTCTCCGTCGTTTTTCACGCAAAGAAAGTTGAATGCTTACTAGGCCCGTCCGCTCCCCAGTAATTCTAGCTTTTAAATTCGTGTAAATTACGTTTTGCATCAGCTTTCTCGAAGTTCTAAATAGCAGGATACGAAAAATAGCGACCAAAGCGTCAGCGTGCTAAATGATGCTAAACGGTTTAGCGAGATACCCCTCTAAATGCTATAGAGGTGATATAGCGCCAAGATAGCAAGAATGACGTTTTGGCTCTCAGCCTCCACGAAGGCCGTTTTTTCAAAAATTTCGGTTTAAAAAAATCTGAAAATATTTGCACAAGTAAACAATGATGTGAGGCGTACGCGTGTAAAATTTCAGGATGAAATACGTTGAAATGCAACTCGTACAAAAAACACAAATTCATGGTCGGGGAGGATGAATAGTATCATAGGTTAAAAAGCCCCAAATTTGTCTTTTTTGCGCAGCCCTCGTTTCAGCGTATTTTGTCCGGAAAAGTTACACTTGTGCATTATGCCTTCATCTATCTCTGTATTTTTTCAGAATTTTTTGAAATGTAAAAAATATGATTTTTCAAGAATTTTGAATTTTGCATTTCCACAAGATAGCACACTATCTAAATCTTCAGTTTTTCTCCATGGGAACATGGAGTATTTGTTTTTTGTTTTGCGGAAAAGCCAAAGGCCATATATTATGTAGCTCAAACCCTTTTAAAAAACACCCATACAAAAATTGAGGAATACATTTAAATCCTTAAAGGTGTCGAAGTATTCTTCCTCCTACATCCATCAACGGCACATCGTGAGCAAACCTCGTTGTCAACTCTGGGCCTCCGTCTGAGCGGAGCAAACTTATTTAAACCCAGGAGTTTCTAAAAGGAGCGGCAGGAAAGTAATCAACGTAGACTAGAAAGACGCCGGCAAGTAATGGACGTAGACTAGAAGACGCCGACGACCATGATCTGCATAATAGATCACCGCTCTGGAGAAGAAAACACCATAAAAGGCCTGTAGAACCAGTGGCGGAGGACGGAGAAAATTTGAGGTGGGGCGGACTCTAAAGGATAAAAAAAGTATGATGCAATACTAAAGTAGTTCATACGTACGAAGCACCGATACGGCGACACGGATACGGCGATATGGATACGGGGACATGGGATACGGCAATTTCTAGAAACAGCCATACGGCAATACGGCAAGTGTATATAACAATTAATAAAATGCCATGTAATAAAGACAAAGAATAATTTTGAGATGTGAGATCAGACCAAAATACTGCCCCATTTGTTGCCTCCATGCCTCTTTTCAAGTTCTCAATGATTGAATGGTCATCAATTTCCTCAATCCTCATGGTACTTGCGAAATTAATCATATGCTAGTATTAGAATTTGAAATAGACACAACACATAAGCATGAAAACATCACTAGCCACTGATAGACTTTCAACATAAACACAATAGAACCACTGAAAGATTCTACACCACAAATACAAACGAATTCAAGCAAGATTTGGACAGCATATGGTAGTAAACTTTTGACAAGATTTAGATAAAAAAGCATCTCTACAATTTCATAGGAAAACCAACTAAGGACTTCATGGAGAAAAAAAACCACTCCCAGAGCGCAATAGGCACCATTTTTGTACCTACTAACCTACAGTATACAGAATGCAGAGATTAGCCCTTCTAGTTACCACTAAAAGGGACCATTACACTACAACGAGTCGTAGCCGTCATTCTATTCAGATCTGAGATCCGTTTCTACTCCATGAGTCCAGCACCCAGCAGCAAGTAATAACAGCGGAGCAGCCTAAAAACCTAAGCCTATACAGCAGCAGCCAGCGCCCAGCTGCAAGTCAGCAACTAGCAAGCAAGCACGGGAGGACCGGTGGAGAGCAGTGATTGGGGAAGGAAGTTACCTTGCTCTGCTCCAGGCGACGGGCCGCGGCGGCGAGGCGATTCCAGGCTGCGGCGAGCGACTACAGGCGGCGGCGTGCCCGTGCCCAGGTGCTCCAGGTGCTCGTCCGCCTGCCCGCCGCCGCCGCTCGCTGGCGCTAGCCGCTAGGGTTCTGTGTGCGTCGGTGCGTGCGTTCGCTTGAGTGCTTGACCGAGTCACTTCGGCTTAGCGAACGGGGCTCACGGCCCAAATAAACCGACCCACCTGCACCGTGCGACCAGCCCTTCTGTCTTTCTGCCTTTCTTTTTCCCCAGCGACCATGACTCGATTTTTTCCACCCAGGCAGCCAGCCGGCGACGTATATGCATACATATATATTTTGTTTTGCACAAAATCAAGGTAGGGCGGACGCCCGACCTCGCCCTACCGGGTCCTCCGCCCCTGTGTAGAACACCCAAGTTTCGGCAAGAAGGAATCAGGTAATACAAATCTCACACGCTCCCCGGCGAGGCCGAGGCTGGTCAACCTTTGTCGGTCGAAATATGAGCTAGAGTACCAAGACGCACAACCATGTTGTCCACTTTGCAGGACAGAGCGACCGAGACAAATCTGTAGAAAAACTGCAAGACAGAGCCAGATCCAGGACACCCCATCTTCTACACACCTCTCAGCAATATGAAGAAACATCACCGGAACAAAGGCAAGGTGAAGAGACCTTATTCCACATTGACGGAGATTAGCAAGCAAAAGGTAAATATATGACGCAGCAAGAACAACGCATATCGCGTGCTCCCTCTGTAAACAAATATAAGAGCGTTTAGATCACTAACGCTCTTATATTTCTTTACGGAGGGAGTAATAGAGAATTTATCTATGCTTACTGTGTAAATAAATCAGTGTAGAAATAAACATAGTAGCAGGAAAAATTATGTTTCAGCACAACAACTCATGGACTTGCATAGTTAACATGGTAAAGGTAACCTTGGTACTTTACTAAGCAAAAACAAAAAAAAATGTTTTGAGAGAAGGTAACAACTTTATCAGGACAATCATGGGTTGTCTGCCGCAATCTCTTCTTAACCATTAAGATATTTTATTTTAAAGCATAGTAGAGAGCACCAAGAAGCATCAAATAAATATATGTAATTCTAACCAACTTTATACGCATATGCATCTTATAAGTAAACAAATCCTTAAAACTTGCAATCCTGGCATGTGCAAGAGAGAAGAATACAACTTTAAAACTTTCAACATAAATAAAGGCGATTTAGGAGTACGTTACTAGGAGAAAGCCTACTAGTAGCGCTTGAAAGCTACAGCTAAGTTTTAACAGTAGCGCTGTCCGGACCAGCGCTACTGGTAAGTATGGTTAGCAGTAGCGCTGCGCTACTGCTAACTATCTGTAGCGCTGCACCAAAGCAAGCGCTGCTGCTAATCCAGCGCTGCCGCTAGATGCCTATCAGCGCTACTGCTAATATTCCTGCTTTGACAGATTTATTTCCCCTCTACGTATTTGTGATGTATTTGTGCATGCTCTATACAGTAGTTTCATCAGATCATAATAAACATACACTATTCTCATCATATCATACACATACAGTAGTCTCGTTATACCATCATCATCATCATTCAACACAAATATCATCACATCTCGAAAATAGCGATACACAAGTCATGTCATGTCTCGAATAAATGTAACTGTACGGTCATGGCACACACACAAGTTTCATCATCTCTATCTAAACCATGATGTAGAAGAGAAGAGCGATCAGCATGAGCAAGAGCGCGACTATGTAGTACTTCTTGAGGCATCGGCGGTTTCGCTCCCGCTCTTGCCGGAGCGTCCACCTCAAGTAACTATTTTTCGCTTCGGCTCTGCTGTCGAACCCTCTGTGGCTAGCACCCGGGTACTTGTCCACCTGGGCTTGAGCGTCTGGCCAGTGGTCGTACACTCCTGGAACCCTCCCAACGAACACGGCGTAGCAGTCCTTCGCCATCTCTGATCTATGTACCTGCATCGTCAGTTGATGAATTCAATGATAATATGCAACATAATGTACTTAAGAAAACAAAGAGGCATAATTAGCAAAATACAAGCAACCTATAGTAAACATAAATAACGAAGTTCCTCATACCCAAACTAATTAACTAGAGCGATCTACGCTAGTTCAGGAGGACGGTTTAATTACATCACAGAGTTACGCCGTGCATAAATTCAAAGTTTTGCCATAGAAAGACAGTAGTGATACATCGTCATCGACAATCAGTCCTCCATGTCGGTGGTCCAATCTTCATAGTCAGGGAGGAAGCACCCGAGCTTCTTGAAAGGCTTCAGGTCCAGACGCTGAGCGAGTAGCAGTGCTCGGACATCATCCCGCGTGATTGGCCCATGGTAGAACATCCCTGTTGGTTCGAGGACCTCCTTCATGATCAGTTGGGCAAGTTCACACTGTACGTGATAAAACTCAGCTCGGATTCGATGATCCGGTGTCTTTCCTATGCTTGTGGCCCAGTTGACAATCTCGGCATCGTTGGTAGTAGCTGACATGCGAAGGCGTTGATTATCCCTTCTGTACTCGATCAGGTGATGCATGAGGTAGAATCCATCAGCCTTACTGGTGTACGGTTACTGGATGCAGCAGAAGTCGGTCTTATGGCTGAAAGCCAGCCCGTTCTTCATATACTTTTTCACCTTGATATATCCACCAGACAGGCTGAAGGTTAACAGGGCACTATCGAGAACACTCTTTATGTGCGTGTAATCCTTTTTCTTGATGTTCTTCGATGAGTCCAAGTACATAGCATGGGAGTATTCTGGGTACAGAACGATGAGGACGGCGCCCCCCCCCCCCCCCCCCCCCCCCCCCGCTGCGCAAAATAAGTGCACCTCAAATTAGCCTCCATGCTTGCAAAGGAATGATTAAAACTTACGAAAGAATATGCGCGGATGACTTACGTGGGATGATAAGGCAGGAGAATCGCTTCCGTGTCCTTATTAGCGATCATGAAGTCGCCGATGTACTTGCTCGCATAGTCACGGTGCTCTTTGCAGACTGCCAAGAAGCTCTTGTGCATATAGTATGGGTCCGCGACGCAGATATATTTTATGTTCTCGCGCCTGATGATATAGTTGAGATACAACGCATACATGCGGATGAACTGGAAATCCAGCTTGGTCATGTGGAACATGTCGTAGATGTAGTGAAATCGCAGGATGAACTTATCCGCGGGCCATCTCTTGACGTACAACTTCCCGCCCGGCACCTGAGCCGCGTAAAGCGGGTATCCTGGTTTTTCCGAGATGAGAAGGCTTTTCTCTCTAGCCAGCACATCTTCATGAAGTCTCCTTAGATCATTGTTCAATATGTGCTCTAGCGCTTTCGAAGGTAGGATCGGGTCGCCGGCGACATGGAAACGTTGCGCACCTTCGACAGGTATTCTGTCTACCTCCCGGGCCTTCAGAGGTGGCTGGCTGGTTGAAGCAGCTCTGGCGCCTTTAAGGCCTTTCTTGTCCAGTCTCCTCCTTTGCTTCTTGGCGGGTGGCGGTAGTGAGCCCACCATACCTTTCCTAACCACCACCCCCAGTGTCGTCGGGCTAATCAATGGACGGCCCTTGGGTTGTTGCTGGGTAGAGGCGGCATCTGGAGGCGTCTCCTGCGAGGATCGCATGAAGAGAGACTTTTTGCATTCCGCCTTAGGACGTTCCGGCTCCGGCAAATCAGGCAGCATCAAGTCATCATCTCCACGCACATAGCCTGAGTCATAGTCCCGATCCATCAATCCTCCATCGTCATAGGCGGTATTGATATAGTTGAGAGAGTCATCATCCTCCTCCTCCATGAAATCATCAGCATTTGCTTCTTCGAGGGGGGCGACATCATCTAGCACTAATGGAGGCTCTCCCTCGCGTCGTCCGCTATCACCCGCCATGACAGGTACAGGTAATTTGGTAGGTGGGGTGGTGTTCATACCTTCTTGAGAAGCTGTCGTTGGTGTGATACTGGGCGCCTCGACACGAAGAAGAGTCTTCGGCCAAGGCAAGAACCAGTTGTTCCATGCGCCAATCCATTTAGGGGTCTCCTCATCATTGACTAGTACCAGAGGAGGCAAATCCTCGAAGCCCGCTAAGACACTGGCCACATTAACCTTGAAGACGCCATAGGGCATCTCTCGGTTGTGGAACATGCGGTCCTTCGGCTTCACGATCGTTGCCTTTCCCACAGCCACCTTCTGGCCGTTGATGTTGTACAGTAGGGTGCACGAGGTATCGTCGGTCTACGAAGACATGTCTGCGACGTCAAACATCCGAAAGGCAACTGAAACGGAAGACTATAGACATGCTGGTGAAAAGGGTATGACGCGTAATTACCGTGAGGGCGTCGAGCTCAGCCATAGACAAAGCCCCGCCGAGCATGCCAGAGACGGAGGTCGGGCTACAATGAACAGGAGCGTGACCTTTTGCGGTTGCTTGAGCAAGTGTTGGTGGTGTGATGTTCACCGAATTGCTCCCGGCGTAGCTGGGAAGGGGAAAGTCCGCTGGCCCTTTATCTGGATTGCTCTTTGACCAATCGATAATTGCCGGAATCAAGCTGGTAATAATTGAAGATTGGAAGTGAGCCGTGATGCCAGCCACCGCATCATTGACTGCTGCATTGATTATCCCGAGCAACTCTTCTTTGGTCTTAGCTTTGGTCTTATTGACCGCAATCTCGACCTTCTCGTCGATGGTCTGTTGAGTAAGCAACCGTCTCTTCCTTCTTTCCTCTGGCTGCTCGTGGTAGCACGTCTTCGACGAGGCACCATCTCCGACGCCATGCACACGTCCATAGGACGACGGTTTGTCCTCCGGGACCTTTTTCAGTATGTTCAGGGCCCGGTTGATAGGGGTGTCCCACTTGGGCCTCGCTGACGACTGTGACGACTCATCGCTTTCGGCTGCCTTTTGGTGCTGCTCTTTCTGCAAAAGGAACGTGGATGGTTTACTAATGTGACAAAACTTGTAGTCGAATTGATTGGAAGCTAGTATAATAAGGTGGTAATATAACAATTACCAGAAGTCTCATGAACTCCCTCGTGTTCAGGTCCGTGTAAAAGATCTTATTGACGCGGTCCCACTTGTACCGGGCCCTGATCCAGTCATGCTCCAGCGGGTCGGTGGACTCCGCCAAGGGGTCTGGGATTCCGTGACTTTCATGTTCGGCGTCCTCCTTGGCCCATACGTGCCTCTTCCCCTCGTAACCATGGCTTCCGAGGTGGTGGGGAGGCGTGTTCCTGGCCTGGAGCGCCTTCATTTTCTCCGACCTTTTCTTGACTTATTCTTTAGCGCGAGTCTCCTTGAATTTTTGAAAGTCCTCTTCCTTTATTGACGGATTGTCAGCATGAATCTTGGACCATGGTTCATTCTTCGAAGTCGCTTTTTTCACCCGAACTTTCCAGGCGGACAAGTTGTTGGTGAACGTCACCATCGCCTTGTTGTTTATCTTTGTCATGGCGTCGTCGTCCCACAGATCTTTGCTTTCATCCCGGCCAGGGAACACGAACCTATTGTGCAACTTCTTTAGGAGCATGTGCTCCATATGTGGTATCTTCTTCAACTTCTCGTTGTTGATGTTGGCGATTTCCCTGAGGATGCATCCTAGTTGATTGCCCCAGCACGAGCGCGCTTCCTCCGACGCCGTTGGCTCTAATTTCTTAGGGTGCATCTCTGTGACCACAATTTGTCCGATGCCGAGCTCATTTGGTCTTCGTGTCCTCTTCTGCTTTGGTGCTTTACCGGCTACGACAGCATCGTTGCCGGTCTCGGGGGTGGTGTCGGTGCCGGTGCCAGTGCCGGTGTCGGCGTCGGTGTCGGGGTTGGTGCCACTGCCGCCACCCTGCACCCGCAACTGGTGTTCGTCCAGGTAATCGAAATAATGATTTGCTGCCTCGACGGGGTCTTCTTCGAGGCGACCAGAACCCCCGGCTTCGGCGTGGCTAGACATGTTTCCTATATATTCAACAATTGTAAATAAAAGATATAATGAAGAGAAAAAAGGGGCCTATATTTGGTCAGAATGATGATTCATTCCCCTTCCGGCAAATCCCGGGCACTCCATATGTCCTAGTTTCTAGCACAAATCACGGAAATTTTCGGCATGACCTTTGCTAAAAAGTGGACATATGGAGCGCCTGAAATTTGCCGAAACGGAAATGAATCAACATTCCGGCAAAACATAGGCCACTTGGATATTCTTCGACATTCAACTAACATTGCAAAATCATATAACATCAATGACATATATCATTTGCAAAATATATCATTCAAGCAAGTATATAGAGTGAAATGACCTCACTAAACATTGCAAAATAGTAACCAAAAACCTTTGCAAAATGACCTCACTAAACATTTGCTACTGTTTTTTTATTTATAGCTATTATATATACCTACAAAAATTGCTAAATGCTCTCTCTCTGCTACTGCCCTAACCAACTAAATTACCCTAAACTAATTTGCTACAGTTTTTTCCTAAATGATCTATCTTTCTCTCTCTCTCTCTGCTACTGCCCTAAACAAAAATTTGCTACTGTTTTTTATTTATAGGTATTTTATATACCCCTAAACTAAATTACCCTAAACAAATTTGCTAAATTGCCCTAAATTGCCCTAAACTAATTTGCTACTGTTTGCTAAAAATGCCCTAGCTAAATGCTACTGTTTTTTATAGCTAAATGCCCTAGCTAAAAATTTTGCCCTAGCTAAATTTGCTAAAAATGCCCTAGCTAAATGCCATAGCTAATTTTCCCTAGCTAACTACTCTCTGTTAACTCAAAATTTTACTAATTTTGTTTAAAGCAGCAACAACATCACCTAATTGTTGCGGTTAAAGAAATTTCTATAACTTTTGACATATGAACCCTAGAACCCTGGAAATTTACTTTGCTAATAAATATTTTGTCCTAATAAAAATTCCTAAATTGAACCCTAAAATTGATTCCTACTGCCTACCTAATTGAACCCTAAATTGAAAACCTAGTTTCATTTCTAAAAAAAAGAAAACCTAATTGACAGAGAGAGGAGGAGGTGGGGGGGTCGGCCAGTACCTGAAGGGAGGCAGAAGGGGTCGCAGGCTACCGGGGGTGAGGTCGACGGCGGACGCGCAGACGAGGAGGCCGAGGCGGCGGCGGCGCGGACGAGGAGGAGGTCGGAGCGGCGGGCAGGGGCGACGGCGGCGCGCGACAGCAGAGAGGATGGGGAGAGGTGGGAGAGTGGGGGGGGGGGGGAATAGGACTTGGCAAAATTTTGAGCCCGCGCGGTGGTTAACTCAAAATAGCAGTAGCGCTGGATTAGGACCCTACGCTATAGCTAACTAACTATTGCAATTTATATTTTTTTAATTCTAAAATACAAATAGTAGTAGCGTTGTATTATTGTCCAGCGCTATAGCTAACTTAGCTATAGCACTGGTTCCCAGTCCAGCGCTACCGCTATTTTTTTTTCTTTTTATTATTTTTCTTTTCTAGTTTTTAGTTTTCTTTTCTTTTATGTTTACTTTTCTTTTTCTTTTATATTGATTTCTTCCTTTTGTTTTTGTTTTTCTCCCGACGACGGCGTCTCCCTCCCACACACGCGAATATCACCGGAACCATGCATGTGGTGGTAATTGTAGCGGATACGATGTATACATCATTTGACCGATAACAGTTACTTAATTGCATACACAAACACTACAAGAAATATGTCAACTTGTGACCTTCTCTCAGTGACCCCAGCTGAATTGGTCGTAAATCTATGGCCATTTCGCTTGGAAGGGCTCAAACCCTGAAGTTGCCTTACACCAAATGGTCATAAAGCAGACAAGAGTGGTCGACGACCTTATTTCTACCTGATTACGACCAATATAAATGGTCATGAGGTTGTGAACGTGGATGCATTGGTACTTAAGGTGTCGCTCAAGGTGGGCTTGGGCCTCGGTGGAACGAGGCCACCTCCTTTTAAAAAAAAAAATTCCATGTGCTATGTAGGCCTCGGCCCATCCAGGAAAAAATGTGGGATGCCCTCATATTAATAAAAAAAATATATATTCGGCCCAGCGAAAATGAGAAAATAACAAGTCTTTCATTATTACCATTTGGTAAGGATGGTCAGTTATCTGAAAAAAAAAGTTTTCATTATTGTCTAAAAAACAGGTTTTTCATCGTATAACTCCAAAAAGGGTTTTCCTTATAGAAAAATCTCGAAACCAATTAAACAATATAAAATTATAAGAATAGGAAAATAATGAACTCCTTCGTGAATCTTGCTATATGGTTTTGCAATTAGAAAACTAAATGTGTAATTCAAAAAAAGTTAATGTTAATACGTATTTCAAAAATTGTAATCATGTGTTTAAAAAACAAAATGTGTGTATTTGAAAAGTTTCATGCATATAAAAAATGATAATCATAAATAATATTAGATATGTAGAAAAAAAGTTTCATGTGTATGCAAAAATAGTCATCAGTACGTATATATGAAAATTTTAAAATATATATATAGAAAGTAGATAACAAACAAGATTTTCTAAAAATGTTAATCATGTATTTAAATTTTCTAACCAATATCAACAATGTTTTATATGTATACAAAAATGTACAATGTGTAAAAATAAATATAGACATCAAAACGTATGTAGAAAAGATGTTTCTTTGTTGGGAATATATGAAAATATGTTAATCATGTATTTGAAAAAAGTTAAACATATATAAAAATATATACAATGTGTCTTAAAAAATATAGACATGTGTTCAAAATATTAGACATCAAAATATTTATTAAAAATGTTAATGATGTTACTAAAAACCGTGTTATATTTATAAAAAATGTTTCTAGTGTACACAAATTTGTTCATATAATGTGGTCTAATATTCTTAAAAAATGGAGAAGTTTTTTTTACAACAAATATTGTTTAGGTTCTTCACAAAAAAACTCATTTTGGGAACTCGAAAAATAGAAAATGAATATGCGGAAATTTATCTTTTTCACGAGAGGTGGATCAAAAACTTTTTACACCCAAGCATTTGGTCAATTGTACATTAAATATGGCCTAGTATTTTAGAAATTTGATTTGGTCCAATTTTGCAATAAATATATGGTAGGTTCTTCACAAAAAAACCTTATTTTGGGCACTAAAAAAATGGAAAATTGATTTTTTGTCCAAAGAAAATAAAAACTTCCTTAGGAAACATTGTTTGTCATTGCAAGATGCACCCTTGTGCACTATATGAGATCATTTGAACAAACTATGCCATGAATTTTTCATGCCCGTTTCAAAATGCGGTTAAAACGGCGGACATGATCGTTCCTAGCTAGTGGTTGAATCTTCGAAAACTTTTGGTGTTTCTCTGATTAAATATATACTTTTGTACCTGAAAATGATTTTTAGGAAAAATAAATAGCAAAATCTGAGGCAGCTGCTGTTCAAATTTGACCCGCTTCCTACTGAATCGGTGGAAATTTGTCTTTTTCACGATAGGTGGATAAAACCTTTTGACACCCAACCATTTGGTCAATTGTGCATTAAATATGGCCTACTATTTTAGAAATTTGATTTGGTCCAATTTTGCAACTATTATTTGGTAGGTTCTTCACAAAAAAACTCATTTTGGGCGCTCGAAAAATGGAAAATAATTTTTTCGTCCAAAGAAAATGAAAACTTCCTTAGGAAACATTGTTTGCCATTCCAATATGCACCCTTGTGCACAATATGAGATCATTTGAACAAACTATGCCATGAATGTGGCCATAAGATTGATCATTTGGCTTGAAAGCCATTGATCTTCATACATGATAGCTCGTTTCTGAGAACACTTTTTTAAAATAATTGCCATATTACAAGTTTATTAATTTTCCTGGTAACTTGGCCACATATAATGACACAATGTGAAGTTTTTCCGATTTTTTGATTTTTTTTTGAATTTTTCATGCCCGTTCCAAAATGCGGTCAAAACGGCGGGCATGACTGTTGCTAGCTAGTGGGTGAATCTCGGAAAACTTTTGATGTTTCTCTGATTAAATAGATACTTATGTACCTAGAAATGATTTTTGGAAAAAATAAAGAGCAAACTATGAGGCAGCTGCAGTTCAAATTTGACCCGCTACCAACCGAATCGGCGGAATTTTGTCTTTTTCATCAGAGGTGTATAAAAACTTTTGACATCCAACCATTTTGTCAATTGTATATTAAATATGGCCTAATATATTATAAAAATGACCTGGTCCCATTTTGCAACAAATATATGGTAGGTCCTTCACAAAAAAACTCATTTTGGACACTCGAAAAATGGAAAATGTATTTTTGGTCCAAAGAAAATGAAAACTTCCTTAGGCAACATTGTTTGCCATTACAATATGCACTCTTGTGCACAATATGAGATCATTTAAACAAACTATGCCATGAATGCTATCATAAGATTGATCATTTGGCTTGAAAGCATTAAATCTTCACACATGATAGCTCATTTCTGAGAACACTTTTTTTAAATAATTACCGTATTATAAGTTTATAATTTTTCCTGGTAACTTGGTTACATATAATGACACAATGCGAAGATTTTCGAATTTTTTGAATTTTTTTGAATTTTTCATGCTCGTTTCAAAATGCGGTCAAAACGCGGGCATGACCGTTGCTAGCTAGTGGGTGAATCTCGGAAAACTTTTGATGTTTATCTGATTAAATAGATACTTATGTACCTAGAAATAATTTTTGAAAAAAATAAAGAGCAAACTATGCGGCAGCTGCAGTTCAAATTTGACCCGCTTCCTACCGAATCGGCGGAATTTTGTCTTTTTCATCAGAGGTGTATAAAAACTTTTGGCAACCAACCATTTTGTCAATTGTATATTAAATATAGCCTAATATATTATAAAAATGACCTGGTCCCATTTTGCAACAAATATATGGTAGGTCCTTCACATAAAAAACTCATTTTGGGCACTCGAAAAATGGAAAATGTATTTTTCGTCCAAAGAAAATGAAAACTTTCTTAGGCAACATTGTTTGCCATTCCAATATGCAACCTTATACACAATATGAGATCATTTAAACAAACTATGCCATGAATGCTACCATAAGATTGATCATTTGGCTTGAAAGCCTTGAATTTTCACACATGATTGCTCATTTCTAAGAACACTTTTTTAAATAATTACCGTATTATAAGTTTATTATTTTTCCTGGTAACTTGGTTACATATAATGACACAATTCGAAGGTTTTCCAATTTTTTGAAATTTTTTGAATTTTTCATGCCCGTTTCAAAATGCGGTCAAAACGGCGGGCATGACCGTTGCTAGCTAGTGGGTGAATCTCGGAAAACTTTTGATGTTTCTCTGAATAAATAGATACTTATGTACCTAGATATGATTTTTGGAAAAAATAAAGAGCAAACCATGAGACAGCTGCAGTTCAAATTTGACCTGCTTCCTACTAAGTCGGCGGGATTTTGTCTTTTTCATCAGAGGTGTATAAAAACTTTTGACAACCAACCATTTGTCAATTGTACATTAAATATGGCCTAATATATTATAAAAATGACCTGGTCCCATTTTGCAACAAATATATGGTAGGTCCTTCACAAAAAAAACTCATTTTGGGCACTCGAAAAATGGAAAATGTATTTTTCGTCCAAATAAAATGAAAACTTCCTTAGGCAACATTGTTTGCTATTCCAATATGCACCCTTGTACACAATATGAGATCATTTGAACAAACTATGCCATGAATATGGCCATAAGATTGATCATTTGACTTGAAAGACATGCATCTTTACATATGATAGCTCTTTTCTGAGAACACTTTTTTAAAACAATTGTCGTATTACAAGTTTATTATTTTTTCTGGTAACTTGGTCACATATAATGACACAATGCGAAGGTTTTCCAATTTTTTGATTTTTTTTGAATTTTTTATGCCCGTTTCAAAATGCGGTCAAAACGGCGGGCATGACCGTTCCTAGCTAGTGGTTGAATCTTGGAAATTTTTTATTGTTTCTCTGTTTAAATATATACTTGTGTACCTAGAAATTATGTTTGGAAAAAATAAAGAGCAAACTATGAGGCAGCTGCAGTTCAAATTTGACCCACTTCCTACTGAAACGGCGGAATTTTGTCTTTTTCACCAGAGGTGTATAAAAACTTTTGACAACCAACCATTTTGTCAATTGTACATTAAATATGGCCTAATATATTATAAAAATGATCTGGTCCCATTTTGCAACAAATATATGGTAGGTCATTTACAAAAAAAACTCATTTTGGGCACTCGAAAAATAGAAAATGGATTTTTCAACCAATTTAGATGGTCATAACGTCGTACTGTATTCTGATTGGTCCGTGGACGTCTCACGCGGATCATGCATCGAACACCGTCGGATGATCGTGGATCCAACGGCAGTCCTCAGCCCTTCCACACCATCCCCGAAACCCTAGCTCTGCCTTGTGGTCATTTTGCATCCACCTCCCCCGCCTTCTTTCTTTCCCTCGCTCTCTTCTCCTTCTCTCCCCTTCCAGATCCGCCGAGATCCTCTCGATCCCCTCCCCTTCCTCCCCGCCATCTTCTCTGTCGCAACGCCGCACCCTCCCCGCCAGCCCCTCCCACTCCAGCCGCCGCCGCCCCCATTCTTTCCAGATCCAATCCAAGTCCCCCTCGTCCACCGCCCCCTTCCTCCCGTCACCACACCAACCTCGCCGCCGGCCTCACTCTCTTCTGCGCCCCACCCCTGGTCCTCCCGCCACCTGAGCGCACCACCCACCGCGTCCATAGAGAACCCCTCGCCCTCCGCGTGCCCTCGTCGGCTCGGCGAACCAAATGAACCACGGGGAATCTGCCGCCTTCCTTTTTCCTCCTGGAGACTGCCGTGGACCTGCGGTGCGCGAGCTGGAGGACGGCGGGGGAGGCCAACAACCTGGCGCCGTGGGCCGCCGTGCTGTAGGACTGCGTGCCGCACGTGCACGCATACCTCACCGGCCCCGCCTACCGCTCCGACCTTGACCTCGTCATGCGGGAGGCCTCCGCCTACGCCCGCGCCGGCGCCGCCACCACCGGGGAGGCCGTCGGCACCTGGTCTTCGACGTCGACGAGATGCTGCTCTCCAACCTCCCCTACTACGTGCAACACGGATACGGGTGAGCGACCCATGCTTGTCACATTCCGAGATCGCGGGCCGGGAGGCTCAATTCGTCGACTAAGCCTGCCATTAACACGTAGGGTTAATTTGCTATTCGATTGAAGGCTCGAGCTGTTCGACCACCGGGAGTTCGACCGGTGGGTGGAGACGGGGGAGGCGCCTCTGCCTCTACAGGGAGGTTCGCGACCTCGGCTTCAAGACCTTCCTGCTCACCGGCCGCAGCGCGGCCCACGAGGGTCGAAAGAGCTGCCGTGGACCTGCTATGTACGTACGCCTCCTCTCCTAATCCCCACACTGCGTTCCCAATCATGCGCACTGCACTTGTGTTCAGGTTCAGTCAGGGGGTGTCAAGACCATTCAGGTTCAGGTTCAGTTAGGGGCTGTCGGACATTAAATTCTCAACAGCTGCATCGTGAGTAACACAATAGCGAGATCTAGCTTTGTCAGTTTGGCTGCAGCTTGTTAGTCTCAGCAGGTTTCAGTCGACATCTAGCCGATTTAATTTCTGGGTTTCTTTTGTACCTCAACTTGGATCATAGCATGTTGGTTGCAGTAAGTGCTGCAACTAGTAGCTCAGTGTAGGAAGGCTCCACAGGGTAGAAAAAAGATATTATGGTGATACCTTCAGTCCTGAATTCAGGGACAATCTTCGAGATTCCTAAATTTTAAGGAGGCTATAGGCATGTGAAATTTCATTCAAGGGTTTGTAACAGTTCACTCTAGAGTTGGTATGACAGTGCTAATGTCCTGGATAAAACATCATAGTATTAGTCAAGTATTTGCACAGATATGTCTTCTTGCGCCACATCACTTGGTCCTGGATAGAAGAATATGGTGCTGGTTGCACCTTTCTTCGATAATCTGACCTGGTGTAATTTTTCCAGTAACTGATCTCGTGTACCCAAGTCTAGTACGTATCTTTTATGTTTGTTGTCTTTGCATGTTTGCTGAAGCGTACTATGCTTGCTAAGACCAGGTTTCTGTTCTTTTTGGTATTACTTGATCTTTTTTGACAATCTAACTAGACGATTGTTTCCAGCCTTTGAACTCCTAGGAGATTTTAACACAAATTGTAACAGATGCTGCCCTGCTAAAGGAGGATGAGGACGAGGGGCGCACCTAGCCGTCGGCCCTACTCTGCTCGAGGAGGAGGGGCATGAGAGGCCTTCTCCTCTGCCCCTAGTGCGACCAAGAGGTCCTGCCCGAGATCAAGCACGGCCACGACGACCCACCACGGCAGGTAGCATCCCCATCTCCCTCCCCCTCTTTCTCTGCTTACTAATGCCGCTAAATTAAGGAATATTTGATGCAAATCCTGGTTGTGTCAAGGAATTCAAGAGGGATTTGTATGAACAAGTCCAGTTTTTTTATTTAGTTAGTACCAAACAGAGAAGATGCGGTCCAGATTGGTCAATTTTGCTGCTACCACATGGATTTGTATCTATGCAACCATCTCCCTGCTGTTTGTGTTGTTTGGATTGCAAGAAATTCAGTTTTGGGTGACCTGCACTTAGTTTAACTTCTCTGAATAATCAACCGTCTTACATAAATATGTCGTGTCATGCTCCTTTCTTCTCCTTGTCGTGAATTGGTGGAACTTGATGGCACTAGTCGAATAAACTATTTTGTTAATTTCTTAGTATATGTGAACTACACATCGGCTTACATGGTTGTGTTTTCAATTATACATGATTAAGTAGACCAGCTTGACACAAGTACTACTTTATTGTCTGTATTGTGTTCAGGCATGTTGGATAGTAGGTTTCTCGTGTCGATTTATTCATGTCTGTGTTTAAGAGCTGAATTTAGATGTTGGATTTGGCAGGAGAGCGAGGGGGCTGTCACCAAGAAGGAAGGCATTGACTGTTATTTTTTGCATCGTCTGAACATTTTTTTGCTGCTGTATTGTTTCTCACTCATGATTGATCTACTGCCAGGTGAAGGTTTTCAAATGTTGAAGGAGGAGGACAATAGGAACTTCTGTGATGTCTTGTCATCTATTTTCTTTTCTTTGCTGTAGAATAGTTTTGTTTGGCACTTACAGGTTCCTTGGATCTAAAGATATGTACTGCTAGAATGAATGCATGTAAAGATATTTTGGGCTCCTATAATATTCCATGTTGCTTTGAAAATGTATCAGAACTGGGCTAGGCCCAAGATAGCTTGTAGTATGATGTGTTGTAATGTCAATGGCATAATAAACAAAGTTGGACTGGATAAATTATTTTGGCCCAGCCCAAGATATATTGAATAATTATTTCTGAGGGGAAAACTTGAGAGGCCCAGCAATGAAATGGCCCAGAAAAATACAAGACCAAAAAAAATCCGTCAAAAGGGATAGGCAAAGAAATTAAAAAGGCCAAATTGTTGGGCCAGGCCCAGGTAGCTAACAAAAATTAGTAGCAAATAATATATTAAATGGGCTGAATTACTGGGCTCGGCCCATCTAAAGCAGCGAAATGGACCGGGCTGATTCTTATCCACGTCAGCTTGCCACGTTGGATCCTACGTGGCCTGGGGAGGCTGCCAGTGACCAAAAATTTGGTCGTAGAACCAACGACCTTTTACATATCACAAAGAAGGTTGTTAATTTCCATTAACGACCGTCAGCTTTTGACCATCTGTTTTTGGTCACAAAAAGGTCGCAAATAAAAAACAATGACCTTTCAGCGACCAATAGTGATGGTCGCAAGTTGACATATTTCTTGTAGTGAAAATAGATACATATATATAAATGATGGTTTCTCAGCTGCGTCGACGACGTTTCACATTGAGCTTCTTCCCTTTCTTGTTCGTTGTCGAATAATTGAGCCCCTCATTGTGACTTTTCCAGCACCATGGAGTACGATCTTTCTTAGGTAATGTAGTATTGATTCTTCTTTTCATGCATGCTTCATCGTCATCGTCATCTTCCCTCATCGGGTTGCCGTATTGGTCGTAGTTGTCGGATTCAGGGCTCCGCAGACCCAAGGAAGGTTCGAACTCTGGGGCGTGTGCGAAGAACTCAACCTATCCAACCAATCAAACGCGTCGCCCTGCAGCCTAGCTCGAAGAACAGGGAAGAAGAAGGACACGCCAGTTTACCCAGGTTCGGGCCACCTTGCGGTGTAATACCCTACTCCTACTTTGGGGTGGATTTGCCTCACGAGGGGCTGAGGAGGAACTAGTACAAGGATGAACAAGCTCGCGAGGCTTGTTCTGGTGAGGGTGAGTTGTTCTGGGTCCGATGTGAACTCTCCTCCCTCTCTCTCTCTTTGCCCGTCTCCCCATCTCCGTGGTGGTGGCTAACCTACTTATAGTGGCCTTGGTCCTCTTCCCCGAAAACGAAGGCGGGAAGGGATCCCACAACGGCCAAATTTGAAAGGGGGACAAGTAGTACATCTTATCCTGACGAAAGGTGGTCTTCGCCTGCAAAGCTTCTGGTTGTGACGTCGCTGTGGGCTCGGTGATGACATCCGTCCTGGCGGTCTTGGTCTCGTTGCACGGGAATGGAAACCTTTGGGTGATTCCTCGGGACCACGCGCTTGCGCCTGCCTCCTTAGCACCAAAGAGAAAACCTGCTGCTCTGCGCCCGCTGGCGCCCGCCTGGCCTTCATCATCATGGCTTGCGTCACCTCCACCTCATGAGATGGGTACCTGCATAGAAATCTCCGCTCCTCGGGAGCCAGCCTAGGGAGGCCGCTCCTTCCGGAGGTCTTGGTGTCGCCCGCCTCGCGAGGCTTGGCCCCTTGCGAGGGTCTTGTCTTGAAGGTGATGTAGATGGGCCGTACCAGGCCATTGATGGAGCCACGCCATGGGCCGCAGGCAGGCAAGTCTGGGCACCCTGGTTCCCAGAACGCCGACAGTAGCCCCCGGGCCCAAGGCGCGCTCGGACTTGGCTTCGAGGCGAAGCCAAAGGGCAAGGGCGAAGCGCCACGGGCCCCAATCGCCTGCGGACTGAGCTGACACGTGGAGTGCTGCCCAGGGGAGAAGATCGAGGCAGCGGCTCCCCGGCGGGCCGACGAAACAGCGAGGCCTCCGGGAATGAACTTGCCCTTGGCCTTGTCCGCGACTCCTCCGGCAGCAGCAGCGCCTCGTCCAGACCAAGCTCGAGCGACGACGACAGCTACAAGCCGCCGCGTCGCCGTGCCTGGGCCTAGGAGGAGGAGGGGTGTCGCCCCGTCGTTGTTGGCGACGCTGCCGAGGCTGTAGTTCTTGGGTGTCCCTCCTTTACTTCATTCCTACGCGAAAATCATGACGAGCCCTGTAGGGGTATGTAAAAACTGTGACGCTAGCGCTTTAATGTCATCATTCTTTATTAGTGTCGTGTTTGCGCTTCTTGCTTTGGCATGGTTCCCCCTTTCATTCCCGCGGTAGCTTGGTGCTCTACGCCGGCAGGACCCAGTCCCCAGGCAAGCTTCGGCCGTCGCTGGTATGCCAGCTCGCGATGCAGTGGTCAAGGCCAAGAGTTGAGCGGCCCAAGGTTCGGTAAGAGCCCCTGAGGCGCGATGCTCAGGGGGTCCCCTTTGGTGCACAAGTGGCTCCCGAAAGACTGACAGGGAAGAGCTCTTGCCCAAGCGAGATCGCTAGAGATGAAGCGCTGATCATGAGGTTCACACCCATGCGCGTGAGGTGACTTATCTTAGCGAGCCTGTGGCGATCCTTTTGTTGTGCGGACGGACCTCTCGCGGAACATTAGGCCATGCCACCCTTCTAATGGCGCCCCCTCCGCAGGGCTCCTACCGCCTTTATCTCCTCCGCCTGCCTGGGCGCTCTATGTCCTCGGGTCCCGGCCCTCGAGCGAGGCTCAACCGCCGCTGGTATGCCAGGTCGCGGTGCCGTGGTCAAGGCCAGGGGGTGAGGGCTCAAGAGCCAGTAGGGTCCCCTGAGGCGCGATGCTCAAGGGCCCCCCCTTTAATGTGCAAGCAAAAGGGACAGCGAAAAAAGAGTGGCCGGCTCTGAGGAGGTGCCTAGGAGGAGTTGCGCCCCAAGGTGCTGGCGAGGCCGCTCGTGATCCCGGCTCCAGGGTTCCTGCAAGTTGGCCGAAGAAGAGAAACAAAGAACACAGCCGCGCTTGCTATTCTGCCTGTGATCTTTCTGCAAGAAGACGAAGGCACTAAGGACCAGGTGAGGTGACGTGCGCGGGACCGGGCCGGCCGGCCGCGAGCCAGAGCTCGGTCTCTTAGGTTTTTCAACGCTGTAGGGACGGACCCGAGCATAGGCGCCGTGCCAGTAGCCCCCGTTGCGGGATGAGCAAGAGGCGGGTTAGCAACGCGCAGAGGCCGTGAGGGGCGACTCCGTACATAACGAGACGGCGGGAGTAATGTCAGTAACCATGATAACTCAAGCATGCATAACTGGTCCAGAGTACATGAATCAAAATGATGAAGCTGCAGGGACTGGCCCTGGCAGCTTGAGGATAATGCAGCCCGAGGGGCGCCCTCAATTGAACAAACCAAAAAGTCACCGGGCACCGTCGTTATAGAAGCATTGGGGTAGCTGAAGACGCTCGCTACACGGGTCGTTCCTCATGAGCCGGCTGACTCCTGAGGCTCGGGAGGCTCTGGAAGCCCGGGGAGCTCGCGGGGGTCCGGCATCTCCTCTGTCAGGATCGCCTGACGCCGGGCCTTGCGAGCCGCCAGGACGCCTTGCATGTAGCGCTGGTGCGAGGCAGCCATGTTCAGCAGGCCGAACGGCATGCGGATGTAGCTGCGGGGGCAGCCTCCGCTCCGTCCAACGTGGGACGGCCAGTAGAGCTCCTGAAAAGCGGCCCCGTTGAGACGTGGGATGTTGACGTAGACGCGCAGCTCGCCACCCATGTCAGGGGCGGCAACTGCACTGGACGATGCGGGACGACGCTCGCCATGCATGGCTTGCACCTCCTGGAGCTCCTCGATTGCCCTTGTGATGAACTCCTGAGCGCCTGGCGCCTCGCGCCCTGCGCCTTGCTCATGGAAGCGCGTGTTGAAGCACGCCTCCACATGGTGCCCGAACGCCTCCCTCGTGACGCTGGTCAGGTCAGAGGCCCTCCAGAGGAGAGCCCCTGAGCCCGTCCTGAGAGGGGCGCCGGGCGCGCCTTCCTATGCGAGGGGGAAGGGCGCCCCAGCAGCGGGCGCGGGGCCTGAGGCACGATCGTCGGGCGCGCCAACCTCCTGGCGTCCCTCGGGGAGGAGCTACTTCTTCTTCTTGGGGATGGCTTCAGGAGGGCGAACTGCACCCTCGTCGTCAGAATTCTTGACTGCCGCAGCCTGGTAGGCGTGCTCGAGGGAGCACACCGCTGCCTTCTCGTCGCAGGCGACCGTGATGATACCGCCGCTCCCTGGCATCTTGAGGACATTGTAGCTGTGGTGCGTCGCCGCCATGAACTTGGCGAGGGCTGGATACCCGAGGATGGCATTGTACGGGAGGCGAATGTGGGCGACATCGAAGTCGATGAGCTCGGTGTGGTAGTTGTCTTGCTGGCCAAAGGTGACAGGGAGGCGAATCTGCCCCATGGGGGTGGTGGAGCCATCGGTCACTCCTGAGAAAGGCTTGGTGGGGAGGAGCTGGTCGTACGGCACCTGGAGCGTCTCGAACGTCTCGACAGAGAGAACGTTGAGCCCCGCGCCGCCATCGATGAGTGTCTTCGTGACGAGGACGTTGCTAATGGTTGGTGAGCAGAGCATTGGGAGCGCGCCAGCGGCGGCTGAGCACTTGAGCTGGTATGTAGAGTCGAAGGTGATGGCGTACTTGGACCACTTGAGGGGGCGCGACGGCTCGAGCTTGCGGAGGGCCGCGTTCACCTCACGAGCGAACTGCTTGAAGATGCGATGAGAAGCGGGGGCCTGAGCGCCACCCAGGATGCAGGCAATGGCACGAGGCTCTTGGAAGCCCCCAGCCCCATCGTCTTGGCGGTGGTCGTCGTTCCTCCTTGGTGGTGGCGGCAGCAGAGGGAGACCGGCGTTGCCCTGAGGACGGTCCTCACGAGGCTGGTCCCTCCAGGGGCCGTTCCTCATGAGGCTGATCGCGCCATTCCTGGCGGGGGTCGCGGTTGTCCCAGCGGCCACCCCCACGGCCTCCTCCGCGGCCGTAGCCACGGTCGTTGCGCTCGGTACGGCGGCCAAAGCGCCCGTCGCGGATCGCCCTGAGCTCTTAGCAGTCGTTGGTGTTGTGGCTGTGGACGTTATGGAAGACGCAGAACGGGCGGCTGCCTTTGGATGACTCGGGGTGGTCACAGCCGCGCTTCATCTCAGGTTCAGCTGCGAGCACAGCAGGACCCTTGCGCTTCACGTCTTTAGCCTTGGCCTTCTTGTCTTCAGGATCGACCTCCGGAAGCTCCAGGAGGGAGAGGCGACCTTCCTCCGCCCTCACGCACTTGGTGGCCATGTTAAACATCTCCAGAGCCGAGCACAAATCTTCATGCATGGCGAGCTCTTCCTTCATCTTGACATCCCGGACGCCCTCAGAGAATGCCGTGATGATGGCCTCGTCCGACACCTTCGGGATCTTGAGGCGAACGTTGGTGAAGCGCTGTATGTACTTGTGCAAGGTTTTGCCTGGCTGCTACTTGATGCGTCGCAGGTCGCTTGCCCCGAGAGCGCTGTCGCGAGTGCCCTGGAAGTTGGCGATGAAGCGCTCGCGGAGCTCGTCCCAGGAGGAGATAGAGCCCACCGGAAGGTTCAGGAGCCAGGAGCGTGCGCCGTCCTTGAGGGCCATGGGGAACCAGTTAGCCATGACCTTCTCATTGCCGTTCGCCGCCTCGATGCTCAGCTCGTAGAGCTGGAGGAACTCAGCGGGGTCGGGGGTGCCGTCGTAGCATGGAGGCAGATCCGGTTTGAACTTGCCGGGCCAGACAACGTGGCGCAGCTCCGGAGTGAAAGCACGTCACCCTGCCGCATTCACCGGGGCCACCCTCCGGGAAGGAGCCTGGTCTTGATGCCCGCGCGCAGCCGCCTCTGGCGGTGCGCGGTCCTGACCTGGCGGTGCTGGAAGCGCACGCGCCTCTCCTTGGGGCCGCTGCACCACCTGGTAGCTTTCTTCATCGCGCGCCGGGGCTCTGCGCGGCGGGTCGCGCTGGGGAGCTCCACGCCTCGGCTCCGGGCCCTCGCCGTGCAGCGGAGGGGGAGGAGGTGCGCCGTGGGCCACATCGCCTGCGTGGGACGGTGGAGGGCGAAGCGAACGAGACGATGCAGGGGCCTCGCCAGCGGCGTTGACGAGCTCAGCGATGCGGGCGAGCCAGTCGTCGTAGAGGTCGTTGGCCGGACGATAACATAGAAGCTCGCGCGCCATGAGCAGCGTGGACTGCGCATTTGCCGGCCCACGACGGCCGTGAGAAGACGACGCCGTGGCTGGAATGGGTGACGGAGTGGCGGTGCGGCCGTCGCGCTGCACGGATGGAGGCAGCGACGAATCCTGCTGTTCGCGGGCAGCAGGGTCGGTGGCGGCGTTAGCCACCGGGGAGGCAGAGCGGCAAGGGGCACCGTTGCCCGCGGGTGCCGTCTGGGCGACACGAGAGGCCCGGCGCTCGGCACGAACACGGCGAGCGTCGGCCATAGGGACAGCGGAATGGTGGCGGAGCGAACGGTGGGAGAGTGACTTCGACACGCCCCTACCTGGCGCACCAAATGTCGGATTCAGGGCTCCGCAGTCCAAGGAAGGTTCGAACTCTGGGACGTGTGCGAAGAACTCAACCTAACCAGCCAACCGAACGCGCCGCCCTACAGCCTAGCTCGAAGAACAGGGAAGAAGAAGGACACGGCAGTTTACCCAGGTTCGGGCCACCTTGCGGTGTAATACCCTACTCCTGCTTTGGGGTGGATTTGCCTCACGAGGGGCTGAGGATGAACTAGTACAAGGATGAACAAGCTCGCGAGGCTTGCTCTGGTGAGGGTGAGTTGTTCTAGGTCCGATGTGAACTCTCCTCCCTCTCTCTCTCTGTCCGTCTCCCCATCTCCGTGGTGGTGGCTAACCTATTTATAGTGGCCTTGGTCCTCTTCCCCGAAAACGAAGGCGGGAAGGGATCCCACAACGGCCAAATTTGAAGGGGGACAAGTAGTACATCTTATCCCGACGAAAGGTGGTCTTCGCCTGCAAAGCTTCTGGTTGTGACATCGCTGTGGGCTCGGCGATGACATCCATCCTGCCGTCCTGGCGGTCTTGGTCTCGTTGCACGGGAATGGAAACCTTTGGGTGATTCCTCAGGACCCCGCGCCTGCGCCTGCCTCCTTAGCACCAAAGAGGAAACCTGCTGCTCTGTGCCCGCTGGCGCCCGCCTGGCCTTGGTCGTCATGGCTTGCGTCACCTCCACCTCATGAGATGGATACCTGCATACAAATCTCTGCTCCTCGGGAGCCAGCCTAGGGAAGCCGCTCCCTCCGGAGGTCTTGGTGTCGCCCGCCTCGCGAGGCTTGGCCCCTCGCGAGGGTCTTGTCTTGAAGGTGCTGTAGATGGGCCGTACCAGGCCGTCGATGGAGCCACGCCGTGGACCGCAGGCAGACAAGTCTGGGCACCCTGGTTCCCAGAACGCCGACAATATCGTATGCCTGATAGGTCACGAGTTTGGGCACGGGGCCATGTGCTAAGGCGTGTATGAGCAATCCGTCCGAACTGCCCTCTTCCGGGGGATTAGCAAGGACTTGCTCTTTGAACCAATGCAAGAAAGTGGCGTTGTGCTCTACAGTAACTTCGTCGTCCATCTTGAGCATCCCCTTATCATGGTACTTCTTTGCGATGGTTTCTTTGTGCCGTGTCACATAATCATCTACCACATCTAGGTGTTGTAGCACTACTAAGTTAGCCGTGTCAAAGTCGTTCTGTCGATCCAAGTAGTCCACGTGCAATTCCCTCCGGCCGTTGTTGTGACCTTCTCCTCTGAGCCTCCCATCGTGCTTCTTGACGGGCAAACCAACAACAGGGTCTTCGACGCCTATATAATTCTCGCAAAAGGAGATGCACTCATGCGCCAGATACCCCTGGACGATGCTCCCATCGGGACGGGACATGTTACGAACGAATCCTTTGATGACCCCATTCATCCTCTCGAACGGCATCATGTTGTGAAGGAATGTCGGCCCGAGGTCAATGATGTCGTCCACGATGTGGACACACAGATGCACCATGACGTCAAAGAACGCGGACGGGAAGTACATCTCAAGCTCACATAGTATGACAATGATCTCTTCTTGTAGCCTTCGGAGCTGCTTCACACTGATGGACTTTTGTAACACCCCAAAATTTTGGTTTGATTTTTACCAAATTCTTTATTTGATTTAAAGGAGATTATTTGAATTTTTCTAAAGAGGGACTCTCCTTCTCAAATCCTTTTTATGACAAATTTTTTATGAGTCCTTCTCGATCTTGATTCTGGTCTTGAGGGTTTTTCAACATGTGTTGGTTCAACACAAATACTCTTGGGTTGTTTTACTATTTCTTTTATTAAAAAGAATTCCTATAATTTTTGGATTTATCTTTCCCTATTCAAAAATACTCTCTTGCCATGACCTATGTTGTAAATTTTCTTCCTAAACCCTCCTCCCTACTTTGGGTCAAGCCAAGCATCCAATTCCAGCAAGTTTCAACCTCTTTTAGATTTTATTTCTATTTATTTTAACCTTAAACTTTTTTCTGTAATTTATTTGGACCCTTGGGATTTACAAAGGAAGTACCAGATTCCTTGAGCTATTAATCCCAAGTAAATTACCCTAGCTACTCCTTGGCACCCTAAACCTAGATCCATCAAGAGCTGCTGGTCCACAGTTCAAATTTTTCAAAATTTGCTTACTGCAAGTTTGGACCAGATTTGCTATTTTTGGTGAAATTCATTCTTTTCCTTTTCAAAAAATTCTGAGAAAATTCAGGTAGTCTCTGGATGCATCAAGAGACCACCCCTCCAAGTTTCAGCTCCAGAAAAATTTTCCACGTGCGTCAAACATTTCGTCGAACAGCTGGCATGCACTATTTTAGTCAAATTCAGAGTTTCAGTGTTAAGCTTCAGGTGACAGTGTCGTTTTCGTCAGAGCTCTGCGTCAATCTCGCCAGTGCGCGCGTTGGCCTGTTGCTCTCTGTTCCTTCTTCTTATCCAGTGGCCGCACGGTCGGTTGGCGTCTTCCCCTGGTAGCCGGTGAGCTGGCAGGGGGTACATCGTCCCCATGAGCGGTCGCCAGAGAGCACAGCAAGGAGCGGCGCCTTCCAGCACCGCCCCACACCACCCTGAGCCTCCGCGTGGCCGTCCTCTTCGTTGTGCACGTTACAGAACCGTCACCGTGGCCTGAGAAGCGCAGAGCGCGCTCTCTGCCGCCGACGTGCCCGTGAGGCCGTTCCGTCGAAAACTTGGAGTATCGCCCAAGTTGGGCCAAGCTTAAGCCAGGGATGGAACCGGTGAACCAATCCGCAGCTGCCCAGTCGCCTAAACCTCCAGCTCGACCACCACCTCGCCGTAATTTCTCGCCGGAGATATTTTGCTCACGGCACCTTCCTCGCCCGCCTATAAATAGGACCCCAGAGGCGTTGTGAAGCCACCGTATCCACCACGCCCCACCACAGCCTCGCCAATACCCCTCAGAGGGCCTCGGGAAGGTCATCTTCCCCAGCTCCGGCCGCCCCGATCCGCTTCGGGCTCCGGCTAAATCCTCTTTGGTGAGTGAGCCCCCGCAGCCCAGATTCGGTCAGCAACCTCCTAGTCCACCACCTCTTCTAACCCGAGCTTCAATTCGGGGATAGCAGTCCTCCTCGGCGAGATCCCTCATCGCCCGACGCCGCCGTCCGTCGGAGAGGAAGTGGCCGTCGACGTGGTGCTCCCCGACGCCTCCTTCCACCACCCACCGACGCGGAATTGTCCCGTGAGTGCAACCATACCCTTGCCCTCCTCTGGATCGCCGTCGATCGTCGCCGGCGATCATCGTTTGCTTCTGTCGTCGGTGGGATTTTTAAACCTGACATGCGGGACCCCCTCATCAGCCTCTCCCCTTCTTATTCGAACCGTTTTCTGAAGACGCCTTCGGGCAGAATACGTTTTCTCTTTGGTTTGGCGTATTTCTATCCGAAACGTTTTCTGTTTATTCAAACTAGCCCCTGGACGGTTTTCTGTTTCTTACAGATTGGTCCCTAGACTAAAACCTTTATAACTTTTAAACAAAAGATGATTTTGAGTTGATTCTCTTTCTGTCATCTCTATTTTTCTGTCTAGTTTTTTATCATATTTATTTGAAAAATATTTGGAACTATTTTTATGCACGCACGGTATTTACGTTAGAATCCGATATTTTTATGTAACGTAGATACCGAAGGAGGTGACAGTGCCGTCAACTTCGCCGAGCTAGACTCCGACTACTCCGAACCAGCCAAGCATGTTTGAACCTTTGATATGATGAGTGTTTTTCATGTTTGCTTGAGTGGTTTTCTCATGGCATGTTTATATAAGCATTTGTTGAATGTTATATTTCATGCAAGGTAAGTTGCAAGTGAGCTACAAAACTTGATGTGATCATAAGATGGTGAAACAACCTAATCATGTGGTGGCATGATAGGTTGCAAGCTGGTATATATTGTTGGAGCATGCCAGTTCTAAAACAAACTGTTTAACCCCACTGTTGACATAGATCGAGTCTTGTTCCCGTTTGCCTTCTTTTCGTGCTGCCACATGTTTTCTGCAAAGAATACGGTTTAGTAAGTTGCAAACCTCCTCCGCGGCCGTGATGAGGGTTCCATGACCCTGGATTAAAGCCCGTCATCCGATCAGGGGGCATGGGTGTTTTCGGTTGGGACCGAGAGGGGGGCACCCCTTAGAGCGTGCGATATAAATTTGATCCCATGCTATTCGAGGTGTTGGCCTCCCCGTCTTAGAGTTTTTCTGGAACGTTGCCTAGGGTGATTCCTAGCAGCGGGATGTGGAATGGGTGTGTACTGATTAGATGTGTTTTCTTCTAAAATACCGTAGACGGAACTAGTCCTTTGTGACTACTGAAATCCGTTGGCTGTGGGTAAAAAGTACAAACTCCGCAGAGTCAAAACCATTCGAGTATCCATGTCCTCGGTCAAGGACGTTGGTTGACAGATCAAGTGTCAGTCTCAGTGTCAGCCTCTGGAGAACAAACATGTTAACTGACAGTGGTAAACCCGGCTGAATATTATTCCTGTGGATAGACTAACCTGTTTATTATTATATACCGAGTATTCCTTGGGATGGTGCTACCTCCATGGACTTCTCGAATTCAAATGATGAAATATAAGCCCTTTATGTGATGTCGCTCAGACGTCGACTGTGGCATTCTTGTGATTTACTTTTGATATAAGCCCTTTATGTGATGTCGCTCAGACGTCCGACTGTGGCATTCTTGTTATTTACTTTTGATACAAGCCCTTTATGTGATGTCGCTCAGACGTCCGACTGTGGCATTCTGGTTATTTACTTTCATTATAAGCCCTTTTCGAGATGTCGCATTCAGACGTCCGACTGTGGCACATACTGTCATTTACTTTTCAGTATAAGCCCTTTATGTGGTGTCGCCCTGACGCCCGACTGCAGCATGTTAATTTATTTTTACCTTTCGAGGCGTCGCTTGAGACACCCGATCGGTCTTCTGCTATTTTATTGGGATTTCGGGAGGAACTGACTTCCTTTTTATTTATCTTACCGTGCAAATTTGTTACCTGAGTGTGTATTACCGATTTGCTCATGTACATCATGTTTGCATTTGTTATATCTTATGTCCAAACTGTCTTGCGAGTACATTCAAAGTACTCACCTGGCTTGTTGATTTGGCCAGATGTTGACGAAGGCGATCTTATGGATGAAGAGTACGATAGCGAGTCCGACGCCTAGAGGAGTCCCAGTCAGTCCCTTGCGATCCTGGAGTTGGTCACTTGTATTATATACGCTTCCGCTACCCTAATAAAATCATCGAGCCTCACTCCGGCGCTTGATGAGTTGTAAGATTTTGGAGTCATGTCACCCACTTCACTGTGACATATCCACCACCACTCTTTTATTACGAGTTAGTAGTTATGCCACCACACCCTTTGTGTCATATCCGCCTTTATGTGTAATATTGGCGTGCTTGTAATAAATTGTTGAGCAGCCTCAGCTCAACCCTGTATAATATTTTAGTACTACTGGATTTCTGTATCAAGGAATTGTCTACCAGTAAGAAGGATTTTTCTGTACTGGTCTGACAAAAGGGGCTATTTTTCAATAAATGATTGTTGAAAAACCGGTCCTGACAACTTTCGAGAGATAACGTCGAAGAAGTTGCAGAGACCAGTAAGCGTGTCATAGACGTGCTTGTCCATTATCCCTCTAACGGCAACCGGGAGTATCTGTGTCATCATCACGTGATAGTCATGAGACTTCATCCCGCTGAACCTTTTCTTCTTGGTGTCTAGAAATCTGCTTATCTTTCCACAGTAACCGGAACTGACTTTGATTCCTGTAAGGCACTTGATGAATTGATCGGTCTCCTTCGCACTTAAGGTGAACCAAGAAGGGGGGCAATAATGCTCCTCCTTCTTGTTGACTTTTCTGCCCCTTTCCCCCTCCTCCGTCTCCGTCTCCGTCTCCTCCGTCGACTTTTTACGGGGCGGCATGTGGAGATCTTTCCTGATCTTCAAATCTTCCAAGTCTTTCCTTGCCTTCGGCCCATCCTTGGTCTTCTCCGGCATGTTCATCAGTGTGCCAAGCAAGCTCTCGAGGACATTCTTCATGATATGCATTTGATCAAGGCAATGAGGCGTGTCGTGATTGGGCCAGTACTCAAGTCCCAGAAAACAGACCTAGTTTTCCATACCTTCAGCAGCGGCTCCGACGCCTTTTTCATCTTTCCTGGCGCGGGGCACTGTTCCCAGTTTTTCAACAACTCGTTGATTTCGACGCCGCTCCTCTTACGTGGAGGTCCTCGATGCTCAGCCAACCCATTGAATAGATCTCCACGCTTTCTCCACGGGTCATCCTTCTCGAGCCATCTACGATGCCCCATGTACACGATTTTCCCAGACCCGCCATCTTTCGTTGACGTAAGCTGCTGAGACGTTGTATCATCCATGCACCTCATGCATCCGCAGTATCCGTGGCACACCTGGCCTGAGGTGTACCCGTAACCGAGATAGTCGTGCACTGTCGTCATCAGCGCGACTCTCATATAGAAATACTCTCCTTTGCTGGCGTCCCATGTCCATGCCGGTGTTTTTCATAACGTGTCTAGCTCCTCTTTCAGAAGCCCCATATACAGGTTAATATTATTTCCCGGTTGTTTCGGCCCTTGAATCAGCATGCTCATGTGTATGTACTTTGTCTTCATGCACTTCCATGGGCGGAGGTTGTACATCCATACAAAGACGGGCCATGTGCTGTGGTTGGTGTTCTGGTTTTCAAACGAATTCATGCCATCGGTACTCGCACCAAGCACGATGTTCCTTGGATCTTCTGCAGCAAATCCATATACGGCATTGAATGCTCTCCACTGGCTAGCATCTACAAGGTGTCTCAGCTTCGGATCATCTCCATCGTCGGGCTTCTTCCTCTCCACGTGCCAGCGCATGAGCTTTGCTTCCTTAGGATCTACGAAATACCGCTGCAGACGGGGAGTGATCGGAAAGTACCGTACAACTTTCTGAGGAGCTTTCTTTCCTGCCTTCTTGTATCGAGAAGCATTGCACACTGGACAGCTGGTTTTTTCCGCGTGTTCCCCCCGATAAATGATGCAATCGTTGATGCATGCGTGGTATCTAGTGTGCGGCAAATCAAAAGGGCAAACGATTTTCTTGGCCTCCTCGACACTAGTAGGACACAGGTTCCCGCGGGAAGAACTTTATTATGTATATACTTCAAATGCTCATCGAGGCTTTTGTCTGTCCATTTGTTTTTGGCCTTTGTCTTTAGAAGTTCGAGCGTGAAACTCAAGCGGGTCACCTCGGGATCGCAACCGTCATACAATGGAGTCTTCGAGTCTACTTCAAGTTGCGCCAGCTTGGCCTCCTCTCTAGAAGCAGCTCTCTCGCTAGTCATACTCTTGCGAAGGAGGTCTCGAACATCAGGGTCCTGCACGACTGCACTTAGTAGCGTCGAAGACTGCGGCGTGACCGCCGCCTCTTCTCCGCCATGTCTGGACTCTTCTTCGTTGTGTCCGGAATCTTCTCCGCCGCCACCATGTCCGGACTCTTCCCTGCAGCCATGTCCGGTGCCATCGTCTTCGTGTTGATCGGTCATCTCTTCGTCTAGCCCCATGTCATTATTCCCTACCATGTGGACGTCCTCATCATCATCTTCACTTATCCACCGAGTATAGCCATCCATGAAACCATTCATCAGCAGGTGTGCCTTCAAACTGCCACGATCAAAAGGGTCCAAAAGGACTCCTTCTTTGCATCTTGTACACGGACATCTAATCCTAGTCCGATTATTTGAATACATGTCCATCACTACGGATTGCAAGTATTGCTTCACCTTCCATCCACTCACCTTCATGACCGACTGCACGGTATAACAAGCAAAAGGGTTATAAACAAAATGAATGCATGCATCAAAGTCATATAAAAATTTGGCACGACCTTGCCTAAAAATAGGACATATCGAGTTTGCTCGAAATTCACCGAAACGGAAACAAATCGACATTTCGGCAAAACATAAGCAACTCGGGGGCATGTCACTCGCACAAATCTCTCCATATCTCAAACACACATATTCCCATTCTTGAAATGCACAACTTTTTACTCACCTATCTCCCGAGAGAGACCGAGCACGGTTAGATGAGGCCTTTCGCTACCTATAGGGATCGAAAGTGTGGATGGCTAAATAGCTAGCTAGATCTAGTTGTTGGGAAGGAGAGATAACTCTAGCTAACTAATGGAGAGGGAGAGAGATGAGCTAGCTAGATCTATATCTATGGAATGGAGGGAGAGCCAAATAAATGAGGTAGCTAGATAGAGATGAGAAGGCCATTTATGGGGGAGAATTATGGTGGAGGAGGGCATTAATGGGAGAGAAGAGAGGTAGGAGGAAGAGAGAAGAAGGGCAACAACGGTGGAGAACTAACTTAGAGAGGGGAGAGGGGAAAGGAGGGGGAGAGAGGACAAAGGGGGAGGGGGGGTTGAAAAGGTGGCACCAGCCGCAACTAGCGGTAGCGCTGTTTCCTAGAAAGCGATGCTGCTATGGTACTTAGTAGTAGCGCTTTCCAGGAAAAGCGCTACTATTAAGTGGGGCCCATTAGCAGTAGCGGGTGCTGTGAAATAAAGCGCTACTGCTAAAATCTTAGTAGTAGCGCTGTATTCTGGACAGCGCTGCTACTACAGCTAGCGTCGGTGGGCTCGTTGGGTCCCACTTAGTAGTAGCGCTTTTTCCTTTTCCAGCGCTACTGTTAAAGAGTTACTTGTACCGCTGCCCCAGAACAGCGCTACTGCTAATTAGCAATAGCACTTGCTATTTTCCAGCGCTACTACTGATGTCCTACCTATAAACATTTCCCTAGTAGTGGCATGAAGATTTGTATAACCATATTACCCTCTCTCATAATAAAAAACATTTGCTAAAAATTGGACATTTTAAATGTCAGAAATATAGCCCTCCGCCCCAAATGCTCTGGCCAAGAAAAGGTCCTTGATGATCCAGGTGAGCCACCCAGCCTCACCCGCACCGTACGGTACTGCAGAGGATCTCAATCCATGCGTGGAGCTCAAACCAGAGCTGGGAGAAAAAAGCTTCAACTGCTCGCAACCTCTCTTCTATTTCCACGCCTGGCTGCAAACTGGCCATGATGCCCCTGGACCCTGGGACCAATTTTTAAATTTCTGATCTGCCCCTCCTCCCCGCTGCCATCCTCCTCCAGGATGAGTAGCGACTCCACAATCTGTAGACGATCAAACAAGCATGGCCTCCGTTCCCTTCTATGGTCAGACCCAGAACATGTTCAATATTTGAGTTTATTATGTTTAATCCAGAAAAATGGTAGATAAAACATGATGATAATAGTAGAGATGATTATGGAATCAAGTAACAAAGTGATGTAAGTAATCATGCAATTTGGTACATAACAGACAACATCACATCCATATCGAAAAATAATAGTAGACCAGACACAATCCCTAACAGAAAGGGAGAAGAAGACATACAGTACGGTGGAACAAAATTTGACCCAAAATGGCTTTCAACATAACTGATCGATATTTGAACTCATGAAGTCGAGGTCGCCTCCTCTGCAGCCTAACCGATGATTAGCTCCGAGGAGAGAGAGCAGAGCCCTGTTTAAACAGACGCTCTCCCTCTCCTCTGCAGTGGTCCTCGCCATGATCCTCATCGCGGGTTTGAGCTTCGCCTTCGCCGCGGCCTTCTCTGCTCTCTCCATGGCAGCTCGCAGCGCCAGCAGCTCTGCTCGCTCCATGGCCTCTCTCTCCAAATCAGGATCCATCAGATCTGAGTCTGCAAAGTAGCTAGAGAAGGACGGGGAGGAGCTCCGCACTCGGAGTCCTAAATTGGCGCCCTAAGTGCTTCCCTCGAGACAGGTGCCGAAGGAGCGGACCAGAGATGAGATTCGTCTGTGATGGCTGCAGCGAAGGTGGTGCGGTGGCTGGGTGGTGGTGTCGCGGGAGCGGTGCCTAATATTCTCCTGAGAAGTCTATATTACAACCTTAAATTACCATCAAAGTCTAAAACACATCCCTCAACTACGAAACTGTCTATTACAACCCTTAACTTTCAAAACTGGACAAAAAGTAATCTTGTGGTGGTTTTTAACTGTTTCTGACCAGTCAATTTCTCAGTCAGCGCCTTGTACACCACTTCAGAAAGAAAATTCAAATTCAGAGCCTTGTTGAGTCAATTTTTGACAAACAAAATTTCATAAAAAATTGAAACAATTCTCAAAAAACCACACAATACTGATATTCAATCTGGGAAATTTCAACAAGTTTTGCTAAGTAGAGAAAACATTAGAGCAAAAATTCAAATTCAAAGCCATTTAGGGTCAATTGGCCAAAACAAAGTTTCCAGATTTTTTAAAACAATTCTCAAAAATCTACACAACCGTTATATTCAATCTGGAAAAGTTTCAACAAGTTTGCCAAGTATAAAAAACATTAGAGGAAAAATTTAGCAGATCCATTTCTGGTCAAATTTTGGCCAAAAAAAAAATCCAGACAAAATTGAAAAAAAGGCAAAAATCCATACAACCCTTACATTCAATCTTGTAGAATTTCAACAAGGTTTTCCAAGCATAAAAAAAATTAGAGCGAAAATTCAAATTCAGAGCCATTTTCATTTTGAAAGTTCAGGGTTGTAAATTAAATGGTTTCATAGTTTAAGGTTGTGTTAGACTTTGGTGGTAGTTTGAGGCTGTAATATAGACTTCTCTCAACATTCTACTGGACGGGTTTGATACATTGTTTCTCAAAGCTCCATGTGAGAAATTCCATGCAATCAAGGTGTCCATCGGGGAAAATCCCTAGCAACTAGAAGCGTCATCTTGGCCTTTGACCTTTGGTATTTTTATTACATATTGTTACCAAACTCCGTATTAATTAGCAAGATAACGGAAGATCTTTTGCTCTGTTTCAGAAAGAAATTCAGAATGGAGTGGAACTTACAGTCGTTCGCCAGTCCCAATTTCATCTGGAAATGACGTCAACGTCCATGTAGACGAGCGCCATTTTAAGATGCTGTTGGAGAAATTGTGCAGCGCGGCTTCTGCAGGAGCAGGACACGGTGACTCGACGCAGCAACCCACCATCTACATGGTCCCCCAGGAACTTAAAATTAACAGCTATAACCCCGTGGGAGAATATGAGCCTGTTGCTGTTTGCATAGGAAGAACGTACTCCAAGATCGACATTCTTCCACGGGGAAGTCAGTTCAGGGAAAACTTGTTGCAGCTGGACAAATACAAATGGTGCTGCGTGCAGCAGCTCATCAGGCGACACAGCTGCCTCTTGGAGCCTGCCAAGACTGGTGCTACTGCACGGATGCTTCACGAGCATGAAGCGTCTCCTGCCTAAAATTCGGGGATCCTACTCACAAGGCACCCTAAGGATTGACGGAGCTCAACCTGACGATGAGGTGGGCCAGATGATGCTAGACGGCTGCTTCATCCTACACCGCTTGCTCAAGTACGCGCGACGCGCGGAAATGGAAGAAGCTGGTGGCGTTGGCGATCAGATTGTCGACGACGACGACGACTGGACTCAGGTTTACGGCAAGTGCTTTGTGTGGCAGTTGGTGACGCGGGACCTGCTGCTGTTGGAGAACCAGATCCCTTTCTTCGTCATCCGAGAGCTTTTCCAGCAGCTGAAGAACGAGGGCGAATCCGAAAATCTCCTCGTTACCGGCAGCCTCAGGCTTTTCCGCTCCCTTCGTCCCCAGATGCTGCACCAGTCGCCCATCGCATGCCCCGGCGTGCACCACCTGCTGCACCTCTTCTACCTCTCCGTCGGCTTCCCACCGAGCCACGACCGGCAGCTTTCCCGCCGCCGCCGAACCGATGAGTTTCTGCCGGAGCTCCCACAGTGGATCCCATGCGCCAAGGAGCTGGAGGAGGCCGGGGTCCGATTCCGGAGGAGGAAGAACGCCGCAAGCTTCCTGGACGTGAGCTTCGTGTGGGGCATGTTGGAGATCCCGCAGCTGGAGCTCAACGACTCCAGCGAGTCGTTGTTCCGGAACCTGATCGCATTCGAGCAGACCTACCCAGACACCCCGTGTGACGTCTCCACCTATGCCGCCTTCATGGACCGCCTCATCACCTCGGCAGAGGACATGAGGATCCTGGACCTGCACGGCGTCCTCGTCAGCCACCTCAGCAGCAGCAGCAGGAGGGTCGCATGGCATTTCTTCAGTGAGATCGTCGGGAAGGTGCACTGGTCGGCCGACGACAACTACCTGGTCGGCCTGATGAACGAGGTGAACAGGTACAGGGAGCGCAGGTGGCACAAGTGGCGCGCGGCACTTGCCCGCAACTACTTCAGCAACCCATGGGTGACCATGTCGGTGTTCGCGGCCCTACTCCTGCTCTCCATGGCCGTGCTGCAGACCTTCTTCGCTGTCTATGCCTACTTCAAGCCTCCAAAGTAAGTGCGCGGCAGAGGTAAGCTAGACAGTAAAGTATGCTGGGAGAATATCTCAGGTGCTCTGCTTTCAATAAAACTGGGCCATTATCTCTCTATCCTTATTGTAAACTGAACTGAGTCATTGCCATGGATATGTTTCTCTTGGCTATATACTACCTTCTAGCATGATTTGCACTCACCAAGTGATTTGACTATTTGTGGGTAAACTTATGTAAGTTACTAAGCAATATAATTATCATTTACTCATTTTACCATATATCCATGATTTTCTGCTTTTAAGTTCCTGTCTGATTCACAGGATTCCAAAATAAAGCAACTAAATTGGTTCGGTGCCAGGTAGATTTTCTATATTTGTGCTCTCGAGTTGTCTAAATTCGGAAGCTTACTGCTATGAAATACTATCTCAATTCGAAAGCGAATAATGAGGCGATTTTTAGTTTGAGGCTAGATTTGTCTAAATTTGCCACACCTAAAGTTTGGCAAGTTTGACCAGATTAGGTGGTTGTTTGTTTCAAGCCACACCTTAGGCAAGATGCGTTTTGCCACATTAGGGCCCTACATGACATACACTCTTAAGGTGTGGTAAGATTTTCTTAGTCTTGGTAACTTGTGGCTCTAATTCTACTTAACTAACCTTAGGAATGTTCGGCAAGCAGCCGCAAAAAATGGACCGTCCTGTGCCACTTCCATGAGCGACACGGGGAGCCCTAGCGCCGCCAAGACTCGGCCGCCTCCCATCCCCTCCTCTCCCTCGCTGGCATCGGAGGGTGCCGCCAGAGTGCGGTGCTGGCGCTGACGAGGCTACTTGTCCCTCTTGCGAGGTTGGCTGGCGGCGCGGGATGTCCCGGCTTCGTGTGGGCGTGGGCCTCGACGTGGCGTGACCGCAGGCTTTCGGCGGTGGCGCAAATGCAAGGCTGCTGCGCGACTACGTGGTGGAGGAGCGATGGCTGGCAGTGGGCACAGTGCTTCGGTCAGGAGGCGCGGCGCCGATCTGGCGGCTGTGCACTTCTGATCTAGCAGAGCGTGGGTGCGCGTTGGCGATGGTGATATGTCTTTCGTGCTCCAGGTCTAGCCATGTCGGCCCAGGGGCGAACGGGCCTGGGCAGGGTTCTCTCCGGCGAGGTAGTAGTCGATGATGGTGTGCTCCGCCAACGGTGTTGGTTCTTGTGGTGACCACTCCGGCCTGCGGCGGCGGACTCGCTGCTGATTGAGGTGGCCACCGAAAGGTCTTTGTGAGAGTTCCTCTCTCTAGATCCGAACGACGCTTGACGCGGAGGGATGGTTGTGTAGCGGTGGCGGTCGCACATTGCATGTAGCAGCTGGGATTGTGAAAAAGTGGTGGCAACAACACACAAGTGGCGTCAGTTGTGGTGCTACTCAAGCACCCGGTCTCGAGCTCCAGGATGAAAGCCTAGGTCTGACCTGTGTTAGTTATACCTGGCAATGGCAATGTTTTTACACCGTTACCTTGTTGAAGACATTGCTCAGATATTCTTGGACTAGTTCTTCAAAATGAAAATCTAGATTTTGGCCTTGGTTGGTTGGATCCGGGGCGATTCTCCTACTGCATAAAAAGGAAGTAAAGTCAAGAGAGAAAGTGGTTCATAACGTCCAGAGTCAGAATCATAGTGGGTGCATAATATACAATTTATAAGTGAAAAAACAGAGTTAAAGTTCACGGGATTTTGGATACAAAAAGTGACGAAGCTTAGGAGTTTTCCAATGTAGATATAGTTGTTTCACAATTATGCAACTAACTAAACATAATTGCTTGAGAAAAGGCAAAACAGAAATGCTTTAAAAGAAAAGAGAAAAAAGCATGCACTAGTGAGTTTAACTTTAAGGTTAAGATGGTGTATGTATGAAGCAACAACAAGAAAAGACAAAGGGTTCATCCTTGCCACAGACCCACAGTTCAGTACAACTCACACAAATGATAGCCTGCTTTGCTACAGTTCAGTACAACTATAAATTAACAAAGAAGCACACACAAGACTAAAGTTAGGCAAGGCTGAAAATGAGTTTGTACTATAATGATGTTTGGGAACTTGCTGAACAAGCTACAAAAACAAATAGGACGTACAGGCTTCACACAAGAGTCCGATTCCAGAATCAAAAGTGTGAAACCAAAATTGTTTTGCACAGTCATCAAGTAGATTGGTTTACATATACATCAAGTCCAGAACCGTATTATCCAACACTTGAGCATGCCACATACATATCATTTCAAAAGTTGAGCAGAATATTTAAGGAGCAGTCATCCTCTTCTAGCACCCCACATCTACATACCAAGAAATCACTAACCACTCATCAGAAAATTTGATTCACATGTGACAATTGCTTGGTTAACATAACATACAATGATTCGCCAATTTATCACTAAGCTCGTACCAGATGGACAAATTCCAACAAGATCTGACACTTGTGCCTAGCAAAGCCCCAATCATCTTGACAATAGCAAGCTCATCTTACTTCTCGTCCTAATAATCTTGACATAGCCCTGAAATCGATTCCATTAGCATCCAAGTAATGATCTCAGAGCAGAGCAAGAGCAGGGCTTACCAAATCATTATCCATAGAGGAGGCAGTTCTGCGAGGAGGAGGCCGTGGCCTCTGGGGAAGGAAGCGAATGCCGCAGCCACCGTGACAGGGAAGCCGGGCAGAGACGGCGGCGGGAGTGTCGGTATGGAGGAGGAGAGCTCAGCGCTTCTCCTTCCTTGGGCGCGGTGGCCATCAACGCCAGGAAAAGTTGTTGGCGTGATCTTCAAGTCCCATCGCTGTAGTTGACCTGGCACTTGGAGCAATACTTGCCATGGACTCCATCATCCCCTAGTAGGTGCAGAAAGAAGTGTAAGATATTACATGCAGGAGCACCTAAGAGTTAGCTTGTCGTAAGAGCTGTAGCACAATTTTTTTCAAGGATACGTCAAAGATTGACGTATCGAGATCATAGATAGAAAATGCCTAGAAAGGCAGATAGTTTTACAACTTAGCCACGGCTATCATAGCCAACATTTGACATGCGAATTAGTCACTACTAGCCCACTCATCTACTCTAATCGGGAGCGATCCTGCCTTTCGTAGCAGCCCGGCCGCCCTCCGGTCTTGCCCTTCCAAATCGATCTTCTCGAGAAGCTCACTTGTGGAAAGGAGCCGCTCCATTGAACACCACATCGTTCCTGTGCTTCCACAACATCCACGCTACCAGCACAATTACGGTCCATGTCTCCTTCCTAAGCTTTGGTTGTGGATTTACGGAGGTCCACCAGTCCACCAGATTCGCATCCGCGCCTGGCAGCCAAGTTAGTTTATCCCAGTGGTCGAGGATGGAGAGCCACACTTGTCTAGCAAATACGCATCTGAGTAGGATGTGGTTGATTGTCTCCGGTGCTTGATCACAGAAGGGGCAAGCCGGAGGATGTGGTAGATGTCGACGTGCAAGCCTGTCGGCCGTCCAGCACCTCTCCCTAGAGCTGTAGTACAATGAACTCTAAATATCAACAATGCCATGCTAAAGTAGCAAACAAAGAAAATGTCTAATGCATTGGCATTCAGATGTAGTAAGAAAAAGAGAGCTACGATAATGGTGCTAATAAAAAAATAGTGAGTACAGCAGCATGTAGTTAGCATGGCATCATGGCATTATGTCATGACACATAGCACCAAAATGCCTAAATCTGTAGGAATGTAGTGCCACTTTTTTACACCTGAATAAGGAAGACCAAAGCAGGATCAACCAAAGCAGACATTGAATACATATACAAGTTGAAGAAAATGAAGTAAAAACAAACATCTTTGTTTCAGCAGCTGGCAAACATGCCACTTCCCCGTTACAAGCAGGAGATATGGCCCTTCAGGTTGCTGCAGAAATAATTTCCAAATTCAGATGCAAGCAGGTCATTTTTCTGGTGGATAATCTGACCCCCAGCCAAGGCAGCAGCGTCAAGAAATATTTTTCTTTCCCCTTGGCATTGGGTGATCAATAAACCAGTTAGCAAATTTCTTTGCTACAACAGCGAACATCCATATACAAATCCATCACGTACCAAGGAACCTTAACTCTGTGGTTCACAACTGTGCTTCAGAAGTAAGTAGATCAGACAAGGTGGTGAGCAAAAATATGGCATGTTGTAGCTTAGCACATACAGGTGATGAGTGTCATGTGCTTTCAAAGATAAGCAACCAAGATGTTAAGGATTGTCAAATCCTGAATGTAAACGTGTTTGATAATGAATATAAGGCGCCGCCTCTTGTCCAAAATAAAAGAAGGCCAAAGAGCTAATACTGTAATACATTTAGTTCACTAAACCAAAACTAGCATTGTATTAGTTTTGATGGAAATACTGAACAAACAGATAGGGAATTTTCTCGCAAATCAGTGCGGCACATATTGGAAGTGATGTTAATGGATCTCGGTCTTGTGCTAACAATTCCTTCATGTTCAGGTACGTGAACAGGTAGATAAAATTACTTTGCTCAGGCCATAGGTTGCTGATATTTTTTTGCACCTATTGCTCGAATAATATGTAGTCTAAGCAAGATATAACAATTCAGTGATTATTTTTCCTACTACAGCTGAGAGAGGTCACCACATTTTTACTCAGAAGATAGGACTAGCTACATACAACTCACACAATCAATGTACAGGAAAGGGACGATGGATTTGAACCAAAATACACAATAAAAACACAAGGCAAGGCTGTGGCATTCCAAAGGACACCTGAAGGCTGGAGCTCTCTCCTCCTCCGGCGCCGGCGGACGGCAGATCTGGCGCCGAGGTGGGGAACGGCGGCGCGGGGATGGATACTCACGGGCTGACAAGACTCACGGGCTGACTGCTGGACGCCAGAGCGCCGTGCGTCGGTGCCGCGGCGAGACTGATCGCCCGAGGTCGCCGCCGGAGCGCACGGCGAGGCGCGCCGCCGGAGCGCCGAAGCCCTCCCTGCTCTGGAGCTCGTGTTCGTTTTGTTCCGAACTGGGGGCAGCGTGGCTATTCTGCGCTTCCATGGGGGTGGTTTTTGCAAGTTTCGAAGGGCGTTGAATCCTGTCCCTATATTACGCATCTAACGGCTGGGCCGTGCATGGTGCAGCCGGCCGGAGCACCCTATCCTTGGTAGCACAGGCGCTCCCGACCAGAGTCCTCCCCGAGCGCGACAGCTAGGGTTCCTAGCCACCGCCGGCCCGCCGCCACTACTTCCGGGCCGAGGCCTCCGCCGCCCCGCTGCCGGCACAGGAGCCCCACCAGTAGCGCCTCCCTCCCTGGACCAGCCGCTCCCGCCCAGCAGCGCCGCCGCCGGCGACCAGTCCGTAGGCAGGTAGCCGCCACTCCTTCGTCCTTCCTCCTCCCCTCTCCTTCTTCCCTCCTCCCTCCCTCTTCCTTCACCCCCCCTCCCTCGGTCCCTTCTCCCTCTTGCATCCTCTGTTTGTTCAAAAAAAAAAATTTCTTTCTTGATTTTTCTATTGGATGAGTACCTGCTGTAGATTTGATATTGAGAGAATATATATGATGATGATCATTTCTTGATGAGTAGTTGCTGTATGGTTTTCCAGTGCGTGTTCAAGTTTACATGATTTGATATTGTTTAGGTAGTCTGCGTTGGTGGTGTCGAACTTTTTGGAGTGAGTGGCTAAGAATATGCTCTTTGTTGTGACCGTCAATGCAGGGCGGCCATCCCCATCCACCTGGACTGTGCGTCTGCAGTCTGAGGCCGGCCAAAAGTTTACCCACCCATGGCGGGAACGATGATGGCCATGACGGCCAAGAGCAAGAACTGCACGCTGGCCTCGGAGAAGAAACATGGGTGGGCTCTTCCGGAGCTCCGGTTCCCTTGGGATTTGCAAGAAGACAAGGCCTTCTCGTTGAGCTTGCATGACTCTTCCTCCCCTCCCAGCGGGCTGTTTGCTAGCGTCGGTCTGAAAGTGTCAACGCCTGCTCCAGCGGTGTCAACCAGTCCGGCGGAGCAGGAGTTCAAGATCCCTTTTGCTGATCACTGCATAAAGTATGTCTCGTCGGCGGTCGGGTTTCCGGTTGTCGGGACCGTGGCTGAGTCCGTGGAGGAGGAGGTGGTGGTGGATGGTAAGATTATTAGGAAGAAGGCCAAGAAGCGTGGGCTGAAACTGAAAATTAAGATTGGTAACCCACATTTGAGGCGGCTGGTTAGTGGAGCCATTGCGGGGGCGGTTTCAAGGACTTGTGTGGCGCCGTTGGAGACAATTAGGACACACCTGATGGTTGGGAGCAATGGGGATTCAATGACAGAAGTGTTTCAGACAATTATGAAGTCGGAGGGCTGGACAGGGCTGTTCCGTGGGAATTTTGTAAATGTTATCCGTGTTGCTCCAAGCAAGGCGATTGAGGTAACTTTCCATTTATGCTACTTGGCAATTCCCAGTAGACCTTGTTGCTAAAATGTACTCCCTCCGTTCCTAAATATAAGTCTTTTTAGAGATTCCAATATGGACTACATACGAGGGAGTATCATGTGATGTAACCAATGCCTGTTATATTGCTGATGCTATAGAGGTTCTCTGCTGATTAACCAATTTGCTATAGGGTGTCAATGTTAGGAGCTAGGGTTTTGCCGGTTCTAGGGCGAAGATTGTAGGGAAAAGATGAGGAAGACGAGGACGAGGGCGCGGCGGCCGGCGGCTGGGCGCCGTCCTTGCGTGGTGGAGAAGAGGCGGCGGCGGCGCAAGAGGCGGCTAGGGTTAGGTCTCCCGGCTCCCTAAGGGAAGCCGAGCAAATAATGATTGCTTCTTGCTTGATTAGATTGATACATCTCCTCTCCTTATATAAAGAGGTTTACTTGACTCCTAAGCAAACGATCCTAATAACGATAAGATAATTGGGCTAAGCCCCTAATAACGATAAGATAACTTGGGCCACAACCCACTGGGCTAAGCCCCTAATATGCCGGTCATAACACTTCTCCCCGCCTGCACAAACAGCTCGTCCTCGAGCTGTAAGGTGGGGAAGCGCTTGCTGAACTCCTCGAGGTGATCAACCAGCGTCAAACACCTTCGCAACAGCTGGGGCGGACAGGTCGGCGGCGACGGCGTCCTCCTCAATGTAGTCTGCAGCCTCCAGGTAGAAGAGTCGCGGGCAGACGTGGTCGGGCGTGTAGGGCTCATCGCAGTTGAAGCACAACCCTTGGCGGCGACGCTCTAGTAGCTCGGCCGAGGTGAGCCGGCGGAACGGGCGCGCTGCGGTCGTGGCTAGGGGTGCCGCGGAAGCCTGAGCAGGCCGACCCTGCGCGGGAACATCCGGCCAGGGTAGCGGCCCGGGACGGTGATGCCTGCTGGATGGCCACCGCGCGGCGCTCGAACGCGCGGCCGTAGTACATGGCCGTTTGGAGATCCTGGGGTCCCCGAAGCTCCACGTCCACGCGGATGTGATCCGGAAGTCCACCGACGAAGAGGTCAGCCCGCTGCTGCGCCGTCACGCCCGACGCGTGGCATGCCAGGGCCTGGAAACGGTCGGCGAAGTCCTGAACCGTGGAGGTGAAGGGAAGGCGGCCTAGCTCTGCCAGGTGGCTCCCGCGGATCGGTGGCCAAAACGAAGGAGGCAGAGCTCGCGGAAGCGCTCCCAAGGGGGCATGCTGCCCTCGTCCTGCTCGAGGGCGTAGTACCAGGTCTGTGCCGTGCCGCGGAGGTGGTAAGAGGCGAGCCAGGTACGCTCTGAGGCGAGGGTGCGCTGCCCGCGAAAGAACTGCTCGCACTGGTTGAGCCAGTTGAGGGGGTCCTCCGTGCCGTCATAGGTGGCGAAGTCCAGTTTGGCAAACTGCGGCGGTGTCTGAGTCGGAGCGTCGTGGCCGACTGGCTCGGAGGTGCGAAGCAGCGAGGATTGGGGCGCCCGGTCAGTATGGCCGCGACCCGTGGAGTGCCCCGCCGAGCCGGAGGGATCGCCGAACTGCAGAGTGGGTGCCGGCGGGTCTCCAGCCGACGTGTAGACGGGTGGCGGCGATGATCCGGTCACCCAGGCCGGTATTGGGGACGGCGACGGCGGGAAGCGCACGTGCTGGATCGGTACGCCTCCCTGCGAGGGTGACCCGGGCCCCGTGCTGGGCGGTGGCGGGGCCGGCAGCTGCGGCTGCGGCGGCACGGACCCGGGTGGCGTGGGGGGCACAGCGAGGGCCGGGGCTGGCCACTGTGGCCATTGAGGCGCGGCAGCGGGCGGCGGTGGGGCCGGCAGCTGGGGCTGCGGCTGCCCGGACCCGGGAGGCGTCGGGGGCGCGGCGATCGCCGGACCCGGCCACTGCGGCCAGTGGGGGGCGACGGCGGGCGGCGGCTGACCGGGCCAGTGATGGTGTAGAGGCCCGATCGGCGCCGTGGTGGCCGCGTACCAGGGCAGGGCGGCTGGCCCGGTCGCGGCGGCCGGCTGCCAGGGCGGCTGCCCGTAGGGCCCGGCCAGGTAGAGGCTCATGCCCTGGACGGCGGTGACGAGGTCGTTGAGGACCCCGGTCATCTCAGTCGGCGAGTAGATGGCGACGGGCGGCGCGGTAGAGGGCGGCGGCGTCTGGCCGGTGGAGGCGCCGGCGGTGGAGTCCAGCGGCGCGGTGGGGAGAGCCAGCGGCGCGGTGGTGACGGGCAGCGGCGCGGTGGTGACGGGCAGCGGCGCGGTGGGTGGTGGTGCAGACATGATCGGAACCGAGCTACCTGATACCAAGGTGTTAGGAGCTAGGGTTCTGCCGGTTCTAGGGCGAAGATTGTAGGGAAAAGATGGAGGAAGACGAGGACGAGGGCGCGGCGGCCGGCGGCTGGGCGCCGTCCTTGCGTGGTGGAGAAGAGGCGGCGGCGGCGCAAGAGGCGGCTAGGGTTAGGTCTCCCGGCTCCCTAAGGGAAGCCGAGCAAATAATGATTGCTTCTTGCTTGATTAGATTGATACATCTCCTCTCCTTATATAGAGAGGTTTACTTGACTCCTAAGCAAACGATCCTAATAACGATAAGATAATTGGGCTAAGCCCCTAATAACGATAAGATAACTTGGGCCACAACCCACTGGGCTAAGCCCCTAATATGCCGGTCATAACAGTCAACTTCACTTTCACTTGTGATCGTGTGGTGTGGTGTAGTTTTCAACACTTCAATTTGATGTTAATTGTGTGGCATACTTACAACAACCTTCAGTTTGCTGATAGATGCAGCAAAATTGATATGGGAGGAGGGCCATAACAATAATGGGGCACCGTTACTTTTTAGTCAATGTTATATAGCAGTAGCACCCAAGCTGCTATTAGTGAAGTAAGTAGGTGTAACAGTATATGCAATTTGTAAACACTGTTTCTGGGAAGGAGTTTCGGATCGCCTAACCGTGAGTTGATGGTTTTCTATATTTGATTACAGTTCGAGTTTTGATCAAGGGTCTGTCCTCCAGTATTAGTATATGGTGGTCCTGACACAGTGACACTCTTAACAAAGTCAGACTGTGGACACTTTTAGTGTGTATTTAGACCCTTATTTGTTTAGTTTTACACTACATCTACTCCCTGGTTTGAATGGTTGGCTGAACTGCCACTGCTTGCGTCCTTATAACTTGTCTTCTGATATTATACTCTGAAAAAAGATAAATGCAATTTCAGTGTATAAACTTGATTTGACTAATGCTATGAAGTATGCTGGGTGGTTATGGTTATCAGACTGCATAATTCTATGTTACACTGATTTTTTTTGGGTGCATGTTACACTCAAATTGGTTGCGAGTCTCTATGCCTAGTTCCTTTTCTGCTTATGAATTTCAGTATGAGGACCTAAGATTTGTTATTAGTGATCGAACACTTTGTGGTTTACCTCTAAGACATACTAACAATATTTTAATTTGATTGATCTCTTTGCATCCAAATGCAGCTATTTGCTTTTGATACAGCCAAAAAATTCCTGACTCCAAAGGGTGACGAGTCCTCTAAGACCCCCTTTCCTCCATCACTTGTCGCGGGGGCACTTGCAGGTGTCAGCTCAACACTGTGCACATATCCTCTGGAACTGATCAAGACCCGTCTGACCATAGAGGTGGACAGAACTCTTTGTCAACAATGTGTAAAAGTGATATTTCTTTGAGTACCTCACCTCACGTGTACTTGTTTCTGCAGAAAGATGTATACGACAACTTTCTCCATTGTCTCGTCAAGATTGTACGAGAGGAAGGCCCCTCAGAGCTTTACCGTGGTCTGACACCGAGTCTGATAGGGGTGGTGCCATACGCTGCGACCAACTACTATGCCTATGACACCCTGAGGAAGCTCTACAGGAAGACATTCAAGCAGGAGGAGATCAGCAACATTGCAACCCTCCTGATCGGTTCAGCTGCGGGCGCCATCTCGAGCACCGCCACCTTCCCTCTCGAAGTAGCTCGGAAGCAAATGCAGGCTGGGGCGGTGGGTGGAAGGCAGGTCTACAAGAACGTGTTCCATGCTCTCTACTGCATAATGGAGAAGGAAGGGATTGGCGGTCTGTACAAGGGGCTTGGGCCCAGCTGCATCAAGCTCATGCCCGCGGCGGGGATCTCGTTCATGTGCTACGAGGCCTGCAAGAAGATTCTGGTCGAAGCCGAGGAGTAGAGTGAAGTGCGCCGCCGGGGTCGAGTCCTTAAAGAAGAGGCGGCAGGATTAAGCCTCGTCTTTCTTTCTATCAAGAAAAGAAAATTGGATGATCAACTACGCATCAGAAGTTTAGGTCAAAGGTATTTGGGATGTCTGTTAGATGATGAAGTTTTGGCCTCTAATTAGTTCTGTGTTCGAGTTGAAATCCATAAACAATATTCTGACTGGCGGAAGCAGTTTTGTCATGCTACTTTGCTTCTGTGCTAGCCCTGTTTCTCCCTTTATATCACCGGATCTTGGTTAATCTTTACAGAGAACGGCTCATGGTCTTTCCTGAAAATAGAAGTACTACGACAGGCAGTTTGATATCCTGGATTTCATGTCACTGCGCTTGGTTGAATATATGGGATTATATTGTTTTTTGAGCGACAATATGGGACGGAGGGAGTATAATTGATTGATCTTTTTCAGGATTCAGAAACACAATCTTTGACTCGGAACGATTTTTCAGCCTTAGTATTAGCCCTGGCTGGATGGCTGTTTTCTAGCGCTATCTACCTGGCCAACGCCACTTCATGTTAGTATGCCGAGCGGGTCGAGAATGGCGTTTTGGAGGCCGAGCTCCATGGAGGCCTTTATTTTTGAAAAATTCAAATTCAAACTTTTATGTTTTAAAAAATTCTGAAAGAAAATATGAGTGTATGTAAGGATGTAACCCACATGTGTGTAAAAATTTATGATGAAATACGTTGAAATGCGACCTGTACAAAAAGACATTCATATCCTGGGAGAATGAATAGTATCATATGTTAAACAGCTTCAGATTTGTCTTTTTTGCACAGCCCTTATTTCAACGTGTTTTGCCCTGAAAATTTACGCACATGTGTTTTGCCTTGAAAATTTACACACATATGTGTTATGCCTTCACGTATATCTGTACTTTTTTTAGAATTTTTTGTAATGTAAAAATATGAATTTCGATGAAATTTGAATTTTGAATCAGGAGGCCTCCAGTGAGCTCGGTCACCAAAGGCAATTTCCGGAGCGGGTCTTTTTATATAATATACTTCGACTTCGAGAATGGACGTTTGGCTCCCGGCCTTCATGGAGGACATTTTTTTCAAAAAAATCAAAATTCAAACTTTTTGGTTTCAAAAAAATCTGAAAAAAAATTGTGCAAGTAAACAAGGATGTTATGTGTATGTGTGTAAAATTTCAGAATGAAATACGTTGAAATGTGACCTGTACAAAAAAGACAAATTCATGGCCTGAGAGGATGAATAGTATCATGTGTTAAAAAGCCCCAGATTTGTCTTTTTTGCACAGCCCTCATTTCAACGTATTTTGCCCTAAAAATTTACACACATGTGTGTTATGCTTTCATGTATATCTGTAATTTTTTTTCAGAATTTTTTGAAATGTAAAAATATGAATTTCGATGAAATTTGAATTTAGAGGACTCCATGGAGGCCGAGCTCCAAAGGCAATTTTCAACTTCCACTATCCCAAAGTAAAATTATACACATAAGGCGAGTCCCAACTGTTAGTAGGTGTGATAGAGAAATACTCCCTTCGTTCCTAAATATAAGTCTTTTTAGATATTTCAGTACAAACTATATACGGATATATGTAGACATATTTTAGAGTGTAGATTCACTCATTTTGCTTCGTATGTAGTCCATAGTGGAATCGTAAAAAAGACTTATATTTAGGAACGGAGGGAGTAGAAGGAAAAATAAAATCATGTGCCGGGGTAGGACTCAAACCTGCGACATAGAATCTAAAACCGGACTTAGCAAATCCGCCCCCGCCTAAATATCCGTCTACGAACTGTGACTAATCACCCCTCAGATGTCCTCTTCCACAGCCGAATACCTCATTAGCAAATCCTCAAATCCATATAATTACATGCAACTTAAACACATAGTCTAATATTCGTCAGCGCCCGTCCTTGTTGTTCCCTTCTATGCCCGTGTCTGTTGGCCGTGAGCCCCTCAAAGTGAAGGTTCGGGTGGATATGGGCTCCGACACCCCGCAGTTGCGGCGTCAGGGGGTGCCGGTCACCTGTAGCGGCTCCGCCACCCCGTGGTTGTGGTGCCAAGGGGTACCGGTCACAGACGCAGTGGATTCCCGCAGGATCGAGTCCGCCCCGTTGTGGGGCGCACTCCTCCCAGGACCAGTGGAGAGTGATGCGGACGGCCATCTCCTTCTCGTCGTAGCATGGGATGAGGTCCCAGTCGACAAATCGGGAGATCTTGGAGTCGGATCTGCTACCCGTCATGCTGGGGAGGGCCGGAAATCGCCAAAATGGAGCTTGGGGCGGAGTGGAGTGCCTAGGGTTCGTCCCGGTGGGCCAGCATGGGCCAGATCCGACGTGCGCATGCGCCTGGACGCGTCCGGGCCTCCCCGTTTCCGCTCCAGGTATGGGCTCGATATGAGAGGTGTTGGTCAGCCCGAACGTATAGGGCCAATATGAGGGGTGTTGTTAGGTCGAGATTTTGTGACCTGTCACTGACCGTGCCGTCCGGCTGGACGTTTAAGGAGAGTTTGAGGAGTTTGTTTGTAGATGCTCTCGGGATGGCATGTTAGCCAACTGAGCCACATCGCTCTATGTTTATAAAAAAATTAACTCCCCGTGCGTTGCAATGGGTGCATACATATTCAACTGGTTCAACACTAATCATGTCTGGCGTATATTTTTCACATTTTCCACATGACACTAATATTCTGTCTGGGAAGACACATCCATGAGAACAAAAGTACAATGTGTACCATGACTTACGGGTAGCATCCTTTCTGACAACAATCAAAACTAAATAGATGCATCCAGATTTCCTTTGAAAGCCTTGATTCCCGACAGCAAAACTAACAAAACTTTTCATTTTCCAGATCCAGCAACTTAACCCATGGGGGAAAGGACTTTATTAGCTAGGTATAAATAGATAATCCTGTTAATAGTGAGTTCGTATCTTGATCTAACTGATTCTGGTACAAAGAACTTGGAAATTGGATGCTCCGATGAGTCTAAAATAGCAGAGGGCCAACTCAACAATCATTTAAAGAAACCGGTTTTGAAGCTTTTTAATGTATTGATGTATGACCATGTGTGATGACCTTTGCATGCCCTAAATCTTTCAGATTTCCTGCTTGGGCAAGGTGTAGGATTATTTCTGACCAGAGTTATTTTAAACATGGTCCACATGTTCTTCAAACTATTGACTGATTCAGCATCATGACTCCGCTCCAATAGTTCATATATATACTTACGCTCTATTTAATAACATGACTTTTTGAATTTTCTTATAAATGTTCCTTCACTTGCTCATGAGTGCATTGTCATGGGTGCTATCACATCACTGACGAAAACTTTTCTGGAGTCCTCTGTGACACAATATATCTACATGCATCTATACAAGTCTGGATTTTTTTTTTCAATAGATTCAACCGTACGCGCAATATCTTGATAAGTGAACAGATACATTCTTGTGATCAGAAATGAGAGAGTTAGTTTGTGAGGGTCTTAACTTTAAAATGATTGTGGGGATGTGTCATTCTAGTATTACCTCAGGTATACATATGTCGTTGCAAGTACAAAGTAAGATGCTGAAACTTTGTAGGCTTTGGAGTAAAAAGGTTGCACCATTGCTTGCTATCACCTCCTTAGGACGTCTAGGATGATAATTTTCACAGACAATGGTAGTGTTTCTTTTGGATCCAGAAAATGAAAAAGCGCCAAAGCCAACAATTCTTGTTGGGTGGAGTACCAAAGCACCGATGCATCTTTTGACCAGCCGGACATGTCATGGCAAACAATGCCTCTTATATGAGTCGATACACGTAGCATTATAAGATAAATCACTAGCGTCATATCATATAGAAATTTTCCAATGGTAAGAGTCCACACACACACAAAGCCAAACGACAATACGTACCAAATTTGAACTGGGCAACATGAATACTCTTTCAGAATCGCTATCATGGATAAATTCATGCCAAAAGAAATTGCGTACTTTGACAAAGCCTACGTTCGCGGTATCATAATCTGCAAATAAGCATCTTGGCTTCCGTTGAGATGTCAATCATCTGCCAGACTTTACCAAAAGTCACCAAATTATTGTAGGTGGTGCCATATTGGTTGGAATCCATTTTATGAAGACATCATAGGAACTTTCTTCTATCTCTTGTCTGTTCTCTCACATGACTATTACTTTAGGACCTAATGTTGAGCCGTTGGCTGGTTTTCTCCTTGCAACTCAATGTATCCAACAACAAAACAAGGTCTGCATCCAAGTGCAGAAGAAGTTAAGAACATACTACCGCTTGATGTGACCAACATTTTATGCAATCCTTACCAAGAAAACACATGGATGAGTACAAGAAAGTAAACAAAGCCATAAGTATAATGACCATTTCTTGAGATTACTTAGCCTACACGGTCTTTGCCACAACAAATGATGAATACATTGGCATCAAATATAGTAGCACAAAATAGTCTACTCTCCGTATTCTGGTCTTCTCTGTCATCAGAAGCCACGGTGGAACATTAACTGGTATAAGTAATCAGAGCAAAGACCCGTCTAGACTTGTGACAGATCTATGTGTGAGGCTGTACTACAAAGTACAGACCACGTTCTATGTACCTATCCAGATGGATATAGTTGAAGTAACATGATTTTACTTTAGTCGTGAAGGGGAGGGGCTAGAGCTCCCTGTCCCTAACATAAGGTGGAGAGAAGGTGTTGAAAATATGCCCTAGAGGCAATAATAAAGTACTATTTCTTCATGTTCGTAATTAAAGTTTATATTTGTGTGTTGTAATTGCAATGATTCTTAAATATGAGATTCCGAGAAAAAATAATTTGCATGTGTGGAAACATAAAACGATAGATAACTCCCTAGTCACGCCTCTAAGACTAGCTCATCTTTTGCAGATGATCATGTTTTTTTTATCATAGGGCATTGTTAAAGTAATAATGATACTGTTGGGGATATTCCCCACGACCAAGATCCAGCTCATAAGGATAAGCCGCATTAAGACTTAAGCCATTTCTGGGTTTAAGTCGCCCTGACGTTAAGTCATCTCTGGACTTAAGCAGCCCTATTAAGTCATCTTAGATCTTAACCCGGCTGGTGAGACCCGGCACACAGTTATGACCCGACAGACAAGTTATGATCCGACAGATAGTTATAACCTGGCAGACAGATTGTAATTCGGCAGATGCATGGAGTCACGGAGATGAGTCTCAGAGATGAGTCGCCTGGAGTTAAAAAGCCCAAGGCGTTAAGAAGCCTACGAAGACTTGGCAGAATATGTTAAGTCTTAATCCGACTTGGACTCTACATGTAACCCGCCCTTTCAACTTATATAAGGAGGGGCGGGGCACCCCAAGGGGGTCAAGTTTCTAGACGTCTCAATAGACAGGTCTTAGACAGACAAGTCTTAGACAAGATCAAAGTATATGCTCTCGAGATAGAGGTAGCGAAACCTCGCCCTTGTAACCGAGATCGTCGTCATTATTAATATCAATCAAGCAGGATGTAGATTTTTACCTCCACTATGAGGAGCCGAACCTGGGTAAAATCTCGCGTCTCTCGTCCCGCTCAACCCCTCTCAAGCTACCAGTTAGATGCGTTGGCCTCACGACTAAGTCCTCACACTAGGACATCTTGACGTGACAAAACCACGACAGCTGGCGTCCACCATGGGGCCCGCGCACGGTGGTGATGAGTTCTTGGAGAGATCTCTCCCAGGGATCGAGAAGTTCGTAATTTTCCGGATGAAGAAGAACTGGTTTGAAAGGATCTGCATCAGCTTTGTGTTCATGGGTCCAGATTTACAATATGCGAAACTTAAGTTCAAGGGAAGTTAGGGCGGCGTCTGTGCACCACCATAAGTCGCCGAGATCAACAGAACCGCTACAAGTCGCCGAGATCAACACAAAAATCCATCGGGTACTACAGTGGTCAGCTAAAGCTATATCCGAATTAGTACAAGGGTCGTCCACAAGTGGATCCGTAAAGCAGCTGGATTGCTCAAAGTGACCACAACCCGGAGAAAGACGTGGACTCGGACTCTGCCGCCGCCGCAGCCGTGCCTTGCCTCCCTACCGAGAGTCGCCCGTCTCCGTCGTTGTGCTCGTCACGCCGCAGGTCTTCGAGAGCCGCCTTGCTCCTCCTCTGTGGTGCCTCCGCTGAGCAGCGCCTGCCGCTTCGGCCTTGCTGTGACCCGCCGCCGGAGCGCCTCTAAACCGGCCACGCCTCTGTTGAAGCCACGACCAACCTGGACTCAACGACTGCAACCCAGTCTCCTCTACTTCTTCGGCCGCGGCCTTGTCGGCGAGCTCCCGGTTTCCTCTGAGTCGCCAACTCCACGGCCCCACCACTGGCTGAGTCGCCAATTCCACGACCCTGATGTTGAGCCGCCGGTGCCAATCCACTTCGACCTCGACCCGCACGGCCGGCCTGCCTCAAGTCGCCGTCTCCGCTGTCCACCACTGAGTTGTCCCGGCCCCAAGCCGCCTCCTCCATGGATCCAGTCTGCCCTGAGTCGCTACCGCCTTTACTTCCATGGCCTCATCGCCGGTCGAGCCTCCTATGCCGCCGCACCTCGAGCTAGCCGCCATGCCTTGAGCTTTTTTCGCTCGCCCGAGCGCCTCCTCTCACGCGACTCCCTCTGCCCTGCCGCGGCTGCATTTGCGCCGCCACGGGCGGCCTTCACCACGAGCCGCCGGCCACCTCTTCAAGCTTTCGCTTTGCCTCGCCGGAGGAGGAAAACTCGCCTGACCCGCCGCGCCTCACTGGAGAACCGCCGTCCAACTCTGAGCCGCCGGGAGCCGCATCCGCGAGCCGGCCGCACCTCGCCATCACCTCAGCCGCAGGGGGCCACATCATCGAGCCGGCCGCGCCTCGCTATCACCTCCGCCATCCAGAGCCGCGTCGGGCCCCGCCTTATTTTCACACGCAGCCGCGCTGAGCCGCTGCTGCCGTAACCCGCCTGTTGACACCAGATTTTGCCACGGTCAAGAACTTAATTAAGATGATCTCAAATGGAGAAGTGATATACATGAAAAAGTTCCGTATTATCGAAATAAACATCTTTGAAGTTTGGGCCATCGCCGTCCGATCTCATCTCGAGGGCCGAAATTATGCTCGAAGTACTAGGATTTGAACACTCAGAGTACTGTTCGGTCAATTACGCCTTCAAAACAGCTTCATATGAAAAAACTTTCTACACGAATTATCTTCGTCTCGTCGAAACGGTTGATTTTGATATAAAAATCGTCCCAATCCGAGTTCGTATGCAAAAGTTAGAGGTATCGAAATGCAGCCCTGTCAGGAGGCGAAATATGACGCGCCCCACCAGACATATGTCTGATGGGTAGCGCCACAATTCAGATGTTTTGCGCAACCGTTTTGGTCCAGAAGATGGATTCGAATTGAAAAACGTTCAACATGAAAGTTATTCGTCTCGTCGAAACGAGTAAATATGCTTTGGGCGCATTTTCATCCGTGGTCGTTTACTGCCACAAAAAAGACCCGCAATGTGCAGCCAGTTTAAACCGAACAGTTTTGGAAAGTTCGGACAAAACCAATCCAAATTTGACTAGGGTTTTGTGCGTGAATCCAAGCCTTTTCCTTGCACGGGAAGTTCAGCCGCCTCTTATATACCTAAGGGGTGACGGCCGATTGAATAACAACACACAATCGCAAAAACTCATCTACAAACTTTCATCTCCTACCCTAGTTTTCTGCTTCTCGTTCATCGGTGTTCTTCGCTTCGGAGAGCTTCAATCTACGAAGTCCTAGGGGCGGGCGAACCGACCTAGGGCAGCCCATCACCGCCGTGCGTCCAGACGGGGTCTCTCCCGGCCGCGTGGGGTTTCGGGTCTTCAAAAGCGCTCGCCGGATTGTCTTGCGTATCGCGCTTCCAGTGAGCCTCCTTCGGCGACGTGTCTTGCGTATCGTGCTCGACGCCGAGGGTACACGGTGACGTGTTCGTGTGCGAGCACACTTTTTGGCGACTCCGTTGGGGACTGAAGATCAATCATCATCATCCACCATGTCTGATCTTCCCAAGCCATCTGAGGTAGACGCCGATAACATCATTAAGCCCAGTCTTGATGAGATATCGGCCGATCATCGCCAAATCTATGAGGAGTACAAGAAGGCGTGCGAAGAGAAGTATTTGCAGGAGTTCCTTGCAAAATTCAAGAAGGATTGTCAAGGCAACATCACTCCGATTGAAGAAATCAAGTTCCCCCTCTTCAAACCAAGCAGGTTAAACCCTCTGTGAGTACTACCTTTTCTCCTGAGCAGTGGGCTGAGATTGAGAGTCGTATTGCTGATGGTAACAATCTGGTCTATCAAACTTTCATGGAAAATACTAATGCTCAGAAAAATATATCTCAATCATCTAGTGGTAATGGTGGTATAGCTGCTAGCGTGCAAAACCCTAATCTGGCTTTACCTATTTCATCGGCGCCTCCCATGCCGATGACTTATTACCCTACCCAAGCAGAACAGATTGTGGCTGCACCCATTAATCCTATCATGAGCATGCCAGGTTCGGTGGCAACGCCGAACCAAGCCCTACCTATAGGTGCAAACGTTGTTAGATCACTGCCGAATTACAATTCGGCATACATGCCACAATTCACACCTGCAACTACTAACCCTACTCCTCCTATGCCACTGCCACAAGCTTCATCGTCCACTGTGGATGATGGTCTAGCTAATCTTAGAGAGGAGATGGCTAAGATGCTCCGAGAGAATTTTGGAGTTGAGTTACCAAGGAACCGTATTTACCAAAAGCCATATCCAGAATACTTTGATGCAATTCAATGCCCTCCGGGATATAAAGTTCCAAATTTTGTTAAGTTTAATGGAGAGGGCACAAAAATCACATGGGAGCATGTTAGTCAGTACTTGGCACAATTAGGTGAGGCAAGTTCACGAGATGAGTGAAGAGTACGTTATTTTCCTTTATCTTTAACCGGTACTGCTTTCTCGTGGTTTTCTGCGTTGCCACCCGGTTCTATTACTACATGGTTTCACTTGGAATAAAAGTTTCATGATCATTTTTATAGTGGTGATAATGAGCTTAAGTTGTCACATCTTACATCGGTTAGACAAAAGCATGATGAATCGGTCTCCGATTACATCAAGAGATTTAGAGAGACAAAAAACCGGTGCTATAGTTTGATGATAACCGAGAGAGATTTGGCTGATCTTGTGCTTAGTAGTTTGAGAACTCACATTAGAGAAAGGCTAGAGGGCTATGAGTTTTTAAATATCAACCAAGTCTTACAAAGGGCTTTGGCTCAGGAAAGCCGAAGCAAAGATCTTAAAGAGGTGCATAGGTATAAAACTGATCGTCCTAAGATGAATATGGTTGAATATGACAGTGATCACTCGAACGATGAAGGTGATATTTATGCTACTGAATTTGTTTGGCCATAAAAGGCCAAACCATTTACTTGCAATGATCTGAAACTGATTCATAAGAATCGTGATGAAGAGATGAAGTTTACTTTTAACATTGCCAAGTGTGATAAAATATTTGATGCTTTGCTGCAAGCTAAAGCCATTAGAATATCTCATACTTTATTGCCGTTTGAAGAGTTGAAACGGCGCGCTTATTGCAAGTATCATAATTCTTTTTCTCATGCTACTAATGATTGCAATGTTTTTCGACGACAAATACAATCGGCCATTAATGACGGACGATTGAACTTTTCTGAAATGCAAGTTGACAAACAACCTTTTCCAATGAATACCATAGATTTGGAGGGAAAGAAGCTGCTCATTCGGCCAGAGGTAGCTGAATCTGCTAATAAAGCTAATGTCATTGTTGGTGAGCCCAGGAAAGACAAGGCGGGCGACAAGGTCTTGGGGAGACAAGTTGTGCTTGACAAGCAGCCCAGTGGCAAGGAGATAATCAAGATCACCATCAAGAATCCTACACTCGGGGGGCAACCACAAGTGCAAGGGAACACTCATGTCAAATTTGTTAAGCCCAAGAGTCCAGAGGTTGGCAAGTGGAAGACGAATGAAGCTAAAGTGTAGTGCAAGAGAATTAAGCCAACTTTTGATATGTTGCTGTCCAAATATGCCAATCAAGCGGCCGGTTCTAGCTCTAACCGGTCATCAAAGCGCTCAAGATCACCTCCGAGGGAAGAATTTCAGCATCACGCAAGGCCATATGGGTCATGGGCACCAGGACCATGGATGGCGCCACCCCCCTTTGCACCATACTACATGGGAGGCTTCAATGGAGGATGGGGGCAGCCCCCAATGGCCCCTTATGCTTTTCATCCGGGGTGGGAAGAACCAAGGAGGCCCGTTCGTGAGAGGCTTTCTTATCCCACACGAGGCCGTTTGAACAATAGTGTCAACTGGCCAATGCAAGATAATCAAAAATGGGTCAGCAAGCAAATGTGGCGTGCTAAATCACCAAGTGCTAAAATTTCAGAACCTAGCAAGCAAAAGGAGAAGAGTACTAGTGCTGAAACTATTATGATAGGCACTAAAGAATTAATAATCAAAAAGCCGATTATTGTTGATAATCCGGCTAATTCTAATAAGGATGTGGCTATTGTCCAGCAAGGTCCCATGGCTAATGATCATGAAGCTAGCACAAGCAAGGCCAAGCTGAGGGATCCAAAATATACTCAGCCTAAGTGGTGTCCCTCTGGTCTGACCAAGGCACAAAAAAGGAGGTTGCAGCGCATGAGGAGCCACGAGAAGGAGGAACAAGAAGCGGAGAGGCAAAGGGATAAACTGTTCAATGAAACCCGTCCCATGATGCCCGCAAAACAAGTGTGGAGGCCTAAGCAAAAGGAAAGCATAGCAGCTTCTGCATTGGTCATAGCAGCACCTACACCACCAACGGAGGATGATGCGGCCGCTATTACATCGTCCACTTCACCTATTACTTCCTCTTCACTTGGCGATATTTCGGAGTCAGTGGACATGCTTGAGGATGGAGATGATATTCTGGATTATGAGTCTACACCGGTTCATGAAGGTATGGATATTAATATGGTGTATTACTTACACGCTGAATTTCGTGCTATAGATGAAGAAGGGGAAGTAGCTCAGTTGGATTTTGGTCCTAAAAATGCTATATTCGAGAAGCCAAAAGAACCGGTGACGCACTTGAAGCCATTGTTCCTTAAAGGTCATATTAATGGATCACCGGTTGCTAGAATGCTTGTTGATGGTGGTGCTGTGGTGAATCTTATGCCATATTCGGTCTTCAAAAAATTGGGGCTGTGTGATGAAGAGTTGATAAAGACCAACATGGTGCTCAATGGATTTGAAGGCAAAGAGAAAACTGAAGCCAAAGGCGTGATGTATGTGGAGCTTACGATGGGAAGCAAAACTTTGGCTACCGCATTTTTTGTCGCCGAGGTGCAAGGTAACTACAATGTGATATTAGGCCATGATTGGGTTCATGCAAACCAATGTGTGCCATCTACTATGCACCAATTTTTAATTCAATGGGTTGATGATGAAGTGGAAGTCATTCATGCGGATAATTCGGCTTGTGTTGCTTTGGCCGATGCATCGGTGGATTGGCAACATCCCAATGCTACTTGCTTGACGGGGCGCGATCTATCAGAATTTGATTTTCTTAGCACTACAAAAAGTGGTTTCATGCCCGTTTCTTTAAAGCCGGTTGGCGATAATCGGCTCCAAGGTATGATGTATTTAAATGGATCCTAACTCAGAGTGGTCACAAAAACGTCTTGTAGAATATCGGTCCGATGAGAACGATATGTATGAGTCCATAGAAGAGTTAGATGATATGGATAAATTAGGACAAGGTTTTACATCGGCCGATCCATTAGAAGAGATAGATATAGGAGATGGTTCAATTCCTAGGCCGACATTTGTAAACAAAAATTTAAGAGCCGATCATAAAGTTAAGTTGATCGAGCTATTGAAAGAATATGTTTGTTGCTTTGCATGGGAATATCATGAGATGCCAGGTTTAAGCCGAGAGCTAGTGGAGCACCGGTTACCTATAAAGGCCGGTTTTAGACCGTACAAGCAATCGGCCAGAAAGTTTAATCCAAAAACATATGATCGGATCAAGGAAGAGATCGGTCGTTTGCTTAAAGCTAATTTTATTAGACCTTGCAGGTATGCCGAGTGGATTTCTAACATTGTACCAGTGGAGAAGAAAGGCTCCAGCAAATTGAGGGTGTGCATAGATTTCAGGGATTTGAATAGAGCTACACCCAAAGATGAGTATCCCATGCCTATAGCCGACATGCTTATTAATGATGCTTCTGAACATCGGGTCATTAGCTTTCTTGATGGTAATGCAGGGTATAACCAGATTTTTATGGCCAAAGAGGACATGTCCAAAACGGCTTTTCGATGTCCCGGTTTCCTTGGTTTATTTGAGTGGACAGTGATGACCTTTGGATTAAAAAATGCTGGTGCCACATATCAAAGGGCTATGAATTTAATTTTTCATGATTTACTTGGTGTTATACTTGAGATTTATATTGATGATATTGTTGTCAAATCGGATGCTTTTGAATCTCATCTAGCCGATTTGCGCTTAGCTTTTGAGAGAATGAAAAAATATGTACTAAAGATGAATCCTTTGAAGTGTGCTTTCGGTGTATCGGCTGGAAAGTTTTTGGGTTTCATTATTCATCAAGATGGCATAGAAATTGATCCCAAAAAGATAGAAGCTATACAAAAGGTGGAGGCTCCAACATGCAAGAGAGATATGCAAAAAATCCTTGGCAAAATCAATTGTTTGAGGAGATTCATAGCCAACTTGTCAGGGAAGGTTGACGCATTCACTCCCATCCTTCGGTTAAAGAATGAAACTAATTTTACTTGGGGGGCAAAACAGCAAGAAGCCTTTGATATGATCAAAAATTATTTGTGCACTCCTCCGGTGTTGAAAGCTCCCAAACATAAAGAGCCCTTTAGGCTTTATATTGCAGCGGAAGAAGGTGTTATTGGTGCTGTTTTGACTCAAGAGACCGAAAGAAAGGAACATGCTATTACATATTTGAGCCGACGTTTATTGGACGCTGAGACAAGGTACACATTTATTGAAAAATTATGCCGTTGTTTATATTATGCTTGCACAAAATTGAGACATTACCTAGTGCCGAGTGCTTGCACAGTAGCTTGTCAAACCGATGTCATTAAGTACATGTTGCATAGGCCAATTCTTAGTGGTAGAATTGTCAAGTGGGCTTATGCTTTAATTGAATATGATTTGGCTTATAAATCTCTGAAATCCATGAAAGGCCAAATCATTGCTAATTTTATTGTTGAGCATCGGATTGATGACAAGCATGATATTGATATAAGCTTTGTCTCGTTGGTACTATGGAGATTATATTTTGATGGTTCAGTTTGTAGCAATGGCCAAGGTGTTGGTATTGTTTATATATCTCCTCATGGTGCTGTTTTTGAAGCCTCATGCCGCTTAGAATATTTTTGCACAAATAATCAAGCCGAATATGAAGCATTGTTATTCGGCTTAGAGATGTTGCTTGCCATAGGTGCTACACATATTGAGGCTTTTGGTGATTCGTTATTAGTAGTGCAACAAATATCCAAAGTCTTTCAATGTTTTGACGAATCACTTAGTGTTTATCTTGATAAATGTCTAGATATAATTTCTACTTTGGATTATTTTAGCATTGCTCATATATCTAGACATGACAATTAGAGAGCAAATGAGTTGGCACAACAAGCATCCGGCTATCATATTGATCATGGCATGTTTCATATTTATCAAAGGCCGATGTCTAGTCTTGCCAACATAGGGGAGGCTGAACCGGAGCCCACCGTTTCGGCCACTAATGAAATATTTAATGCAGGAGAAGATCAAGACTGGAGGAAACCCATTATTGATTATTTATGTGATCCTAGTAAAAGGGTGGACAGGGATGTTCGGCGTATGGCTTTCAAATACACAATGAGAGATGATGATCTCTATCGCCGAACAGTTGATGATGTTCTTTTAAAGTGCTTGGACGAGGACCAAGCGAGAGTTGCTACGGGAGAGGTCCATGAAGGTATTTGTGGCACTCATCAGTCAGCTCCCAAGATGAAATGGTTATTACGATGTGCTGGGTTTTATTGGCCGACGATGGTTAATGATTGCTTCCGGTATTATAAAGAATGTGAAGCTTGTCAAAATTTTGGTGATATTCAGCTGGCTCTCGCTGCTATGTTACATCCTATTATCAAGCCGTGGCCTTTTAGAGGTTGGGGATTAGACTTTATTGAAGAGATTCATCCTTCTTCTTCAAAGGGGCATCGGTTCGTGTTGGTGGCAACTAATTATTTCACTAAATGGTCTGAAGCAATACCACTCAAAAATATGACGCATACAAAGGTAATTCAATTCATAACTGAGCGTATTATTCATAGATTCAGCATTCCTCAAACATTAACTACAGACCAAGGTTCATCCTTTATGTCACATCAAGTTAGAGAATTTGCCGAATCATATAAGATAAAATTGCTCAATTCCTCTCCATATTATGCCCAAGCCAATGGACAAGCTGAGTCTAGTAATAAAATATTGATCAAGCTCATTAAGAAGAAGATTGAGGATAATCCAAGGAGATGGCATGAGCTATTGTCCGAAGCTTTATGGGCACACAGAATCTCAAGGCATGGTGCTACAAATGTAACTCCATATGAGCTCGTATATGGTCAAGAGGCCGTACTAGTGGAAGTGAATTTGAATGCTTTGAGAATAGCCAAACAAAATGATTTATCGGCGGTGGACTTTTATAACTTGATGATGGACAATATTGATGAGGTCGTCGATAAATGTTTGGCGGCTTTGAAGGCTATAGAGAGAGATAAGTTGAGGGTGGCTAGAGCTTACAATAAAGAGGTCAAGTTGAAGAGTTTTCAAGTTGATGATCTCGTGTGGAAGGTGATTCTACCAATTGGTTCGAAAGACAGAAAATTCGGGAAGTGGTCTCCAAGTTGGGAAGGTCCTTTTAAGATTACAAGAGTAGTTCCTAAAAACTCATATTTGGTGGAATCCGTACAAGGGACATTGTTACCTCGAGCTCTCAATGGCAAATATTTAAAAAAGTATCATCCAAGTGTGTGGCAAGAAGCCTAGATAGGCAACGGCCGATATATAACTATCGCCCTTAGCATAAACATGGCCGATACATGATTATCGCCCTAAGAAAAATAAATGGCCGATGAAGTGTTGGCATCGTCCTTAGAACAAATGCGGTGCAAATTATTTTTCGGCATCCAAGCTTTGCCGAAAAACAGGGGGGCATGTGTTGACACCAGATTTTGTCACGGTCAAGAACTTAATTAAGATGGCCTCAAATAGAGAAGTGATATACATGAAAAAGTTCCATATTGTCGAAATGAACATCTTTGAAGTTTGGGCCATCGCCGTCCGATCTCATATCGAGGGCCGAAATTGTGCTCGAAGTACTAGGATTTGGGCACTCAGGGTACTGTTTGGCCAATTACGCCTTCAAAACGGCTTCATATGAAAAAACTTTCTACATGAATTATCTTCGTCTCGTCGAAATGGTTGATTTTGATATAAAAATCGTCCCAATCCAAGTTCTTATGCAAAAGTTAGAGGTATCGAAATGCAGCCCTGTCAGGAGGCGAAATATGGCGCGCCCCACCAGACACATGTCTGATGGGTAGCGCCACAATTCAGTTTTTTTGCGCGACCGTTTTGGCCCAGAAGATGGCATCGAATTGAAAAATGTTCAACATGAAAGTTGTTCGTCTCGTCGAAACGAGTAAATATGCTTTTGGGCGCATTTTCATCCGAAGTCGTTTACTGCCACAAAAAAGACCCGCAAGGTGCAGCCAGTTTAAACCGAACAGTTTTGGAAAGTTCGAACAAAACCAATCCGAATTTGACTAGGGTTTTGGGCGTGAATCCAAGCCTTTTCCTTGCACGGGAAGTCCAGCCGCCTCTTATATACCTAAGGGGTGACGGCCGATTGAACAACAACACACAATCGCAAAAACCCATCTACAAACTTTCATCTCCTACCCTAGTTTTCTGCTTCTCGTTCATCGGTGTGCGAACCGACCTAGGGCAGCCCATCACCGCCGTGCGTCCAGACGGGGTCTCTCCCGGCCGCGTGGGGTTTCGGGTCTTCAAAAGCGCTCGCCGGATTGTCTTGCGTATCGCGCTTCCGGTGAGCCTCCTTCGGCGACGTGTCTTGCGTATCGCGCTCGACGCGTTCATGTGGGAGCACCGCCGCCGTCGTTGCACCGCACCTCGAGCCGGCCACCTACGCCGCCGTACTTCGAGCCGAGCGGCCCGCTGCCTCCTGCCGAGTCACCTTCACCCGCGGCTGGCGCCGGTTCCGACCCGCCTGGCCGTCTACTCCTCCAGCGCCGCCGTACCTCTTCGGCCATAGCTGCGCCGAGCAGCCGCCTGCCTTGACCCGTCTTGGCTTTGCGCCACCCTCACCGGAGCAGGTTTTGAGCCGCCGCCTCCGCCTTTGTGACCTGCCGCCCGCTTCAGCTACAGTTGGGGCAAAGCTGCCGCCCGCTTAAGCCGTCACACTTCCACCTGGCCTGCCGCCTCCGAGAGGCCTCGTCCACCGTTGTGAGCCGCCCCTGCCTTGGAGCTTCTCCGAGTCAAGTCGCCGCTCCGAGTCCCGCCGTGGACCGCGCCTCTAAACTGCCACCGCGTTGAGCCGGCTCTGCCGCGACTTACCTTGTTCTACCTCCTGCTGCCGCAGCCGCTCCTTGAGTCACCGGTCGGCTCTCCCTCACTCTGCCTTCACCCCGCTCGTGTCATTCCTGCTCCGCCTTCTGCCCGCTCGCCGATTTGGCCTTGCTGGCTGCCTGCTGCATTGACTGCTGCTTTGGCGGTCTTGGGGGTTCAGTAAAGGAAAAAGAAATGAGGGGTTGACTGCCAATGCGGAGTTAAGGGCAAGACCACAGGAGGAAAAGAGCCAGATCCATGTCTGGTCACCTCAAAATTCATCAGTGCATACATGTCAGTGGTTGCGAGCATCTACGACTCGCCCATGATTGATTTCAGCTTCACCGTAGTGATCATCAACTCTGCGCTGGATAATTTCCGGCCTAACATATCAGGTGAAATCCATCCAGTATATTTTTATATTACATATTAATTTCTTTAAAAGAGCAATTACTCTGGCTTGCAAATTCTTTAATGCAGGACAAGTTGACTACTGCAAAAGTGACCGTTATGTCACGGAGTTTGTTGAATGACTCATACCGGGAGTATATAACAAGTATTGCGAGGATCATCAACTCGCTTCAAGCTTCTGGTTTACATAAATTTTAGCGTTCCGCTGTTCAAATTATCTGGCGGTTTATATCATGACCGAGTTTGAAGAGCTTCAAGCCGACTCATTTGTCCGCGCCCGCAACCGACTCGCCTGCATTCGTGCTGCCTCTGATGTCACGGTCGTCTTTACCATCCGCCCCCGTGGTTTATTCTAACAACTCTGGAGCAAATCATAATATGTTGTCAGCTTCCACTACCACCGGATGATTCAATGGACAGGTGCATAAGTCGCCGCCACTACAGTTTGTTTAAACTTCAACAACCAGCTGGGATAAACCACTGGCCGGATTACTGAAACAAATCATACGGGGTCATTTATAACCCGCCATGTGTTGGAAATATGCCCTAGAGGCAATAATAAATTAGTTATTATCATATTTTCCTGTTCATGATAATCGTTTATTATCCATGCTAGAATTGTATTGACCGGAAACTCAAATACATGTGTGGATACATAGACAACAACGTGTCCCTAGTAAGCCTCTACCGGACTAGCTCGTTGATCAAAGATGGCTGTGGTTTCCTAGCCATGGACATGAGTTGTCATTTGATAATGGGATCACATCATTAGGAGAATGATGTGATGGACAAGACCCAAACTATAAACGTAGCATATGATCGTGTCAAGTTTATTGCTATTGTTTTCTGTATGTCAAGTATATGTTCCTATGACCATGAGATCATGCAACTCACTGACACCGGAGGAGTACCTTGTGTGTACCAAACGTCGCAACGTAACTGGGTGACTATAAAGGTGCTCTACAGGTATCTTCGAGGGTGTCTGTTGAGTTGGCATGGATCAAGATTGGGATTTGTCACTCCGTATGACCGAGAGGTATCTCAGGGCCCACTCGGTAATACATCATCACAATGAGCTTGCAAGCAATGTGACCAATGAGTTAGTCTTGTATTACAGAACGAGTAAAGAGACTTGCCGGTAACGAGATTGAACTATGCATGGAGATACCGACGATCGAATCTCGGGCAAGTAACATACCGATAGACAAAGGGAACTACATACGGGATTAGCTGAATCCTTGACATCGAGGTTCGACCGATAAGATCTTCATAGAATGTGTAGGAACCAATATGGGCATCCATGTCCCGCTACTCATTGAGGTGTCTCGGTCATGTCTGCATAGTTCTCGAACCCGCAGGGTCTACACACTTAACGTTTGGTGACGATATAAGTATAGTTGAGTCATTATGGTGGTTACCGAATGTTGTTCGGAGTCCCAGATGAAATCACGGACATTACGAGGAACTCTGGAATGGTTCGGAGGTGAAGATTGATATATTGGACGAAGGGTATTGGAGTCCGGAATTGTTCCAGGGGTACCGGGTGATGACCAGCATCATCGAAAAGGGGTTTCGGGGGGCCCCGGCAAGTGTTGGGGGGCCCCATGGGCCAAGGGGAGGGGGCAAACCAGCCCACTAAGGGGCTATGCGCCCCCCTCACCCTTTCCCATGTAACCAGAAGGGGTGGGGGTGCGCCCCTAGGGCAGCCACCCCCTTTACCTTGGGGGCCAAGGCTCCCGGGGGGGAGGCGCACCAAAACCCATCTAGGGTTTTCCCCTTGTGGCCGCCGGCCCCCTAGGGAACCCTAGGGCGCCCCTCCTCCTCCCTTCCCCCTATATATAGAGGGGTAGAGGGAGGGCAGCCGCACCCATCTATGCCACGATGCTGCCCTCCCTCTCCCTCGTAGCCATCTTCTTCTCCGTAGTGCTTAGCGAAGCTCTGCCGAGATTTCTCCACCACCACCGCCACCACGCCGTCGTGCTGCCGGAGGACTCGAGCTACTACTTCACCATCGCTCACTGGATCGAGGAGGTGAAGGCGTCATCAAGCCGTACGTGTGTTGAACGCGGAGGTGCCGTCCGTTCGGCGCTAGATCGGAGTTCGCGGGACGGATCGTGATTGGATCGCGAAGATGTTCGACTACATCAACCATGTTTCTTAACGCTTCCGCTTAGCGATCTACAAGGGTATGTAGATCCAATCTCTCCTCTCGTAGATGGTCATCTCCTAGATTGTACTTGGTGAGCATAGGAAATTTTTTGTTTCCCATGCAATGTTCCCCAACAGTGGCATCATGAGCTAGGTCTATGCGTAGATGACATCATGAGTAGAACACAAAGGAGTTTGTGGGCGTTGATATTCAGATTGCTTCCTTCCTTGGTCTTTTCTTGATTCAGTGGTATTGTGGGATGAAGCGACCCGGACCAACTTTACATGTCCACGTACATGAGACCGGTTCCATCGACTGACATGTGACTTTGTTGCATAAAGATGGCTAGCGGGTGTCTGTCTCTCTCACCTTAGTTGAATCGGATTCGACAAAGGCGGTCCTTGTAGAAGGTTAAATAGCAACTTGCATATCACCGTTGTGGCTTTGCGTAGGTAATAATCGTTCTTGCTAGATACCCATAGCAGCCACGTAAAACATGTAACAACAATTAGAGGACGTCTAACTTGTTTTTGCAGGGTATGTTGTGATATGATATGGCCAAAGACATGATGAAATATATTTGATGTATGAGATCATGTTTGTAATAGTTTATATCGACTTGCATGTCGATGCATACGGCAACCGGCAGGAGCCATAGGGTTGTCTTTAATTATTGTATGACCTGCGTGTTAATCATTAAGCGCTATGTAATGCTTTACTTTATCGCTAAGCGGTAGCAATAGTAGTAGAAGCATGGTTGGCATGACAACCCCGATGGCGACACGATGATGGAGATCATGGTGTCATGCCGATGACGATGGAGATCATGCCGGTGCTTTGGAGATGGAGATCAAAAGCACAAGTTGATGGCCATATCATGTCACTTATGATTTGCATGTGATGTTAATCCTTTTATGCATCTTATTTTGCTTAGGACGACGGTAGCATTATAAGGTGATCCCTCACTAAAATTTCAAGATAAAATTGTGTTCTCCCCAAGTGTGCACCATTGCGAAAGTTCATCGTTTCGAAGCACCACGTGATGATCGGGTGTGATAGACTCTACGTTCACATACAACGGGTGCAAGCCAGTTTTGCACATGCAGAACACTTGGGTTAAACTTGACGAGCCTAGCATGTACAGACATGGCCTCGGAACACAAGAGACTGAAAGGTCGAACATGAGTCATATAGTAGATATGATCAACATGGAGATGTTCACCATTGAAACCACCTCATCTCACGTGATGATCAGACTTGGGTTGGTGAATTTGGATCGTGTTACACTCGAACGACTAGAGGGATGTCAATTTGAGTGGGAGTTCTTAGGTAATATGATTAATTGAACTCATTATCATGAACATAGTCTAAATTGTCTTTGCAAATTATGTTGTAGATCAATAGCTCGCGCTATAGCTCCATGTTTTAATACGTTCCTAGAGAAAGACTAAGTTGAAAGATATTGTAAGCAATTATGCGGACTAGGGCCGTAGTCTGAGGATTGGCCTCACTACTGCACAGAAGGCTTTTGTCCTTGATGCACCGCTCAATGTGCCAACCCTCTAGCGTCGTCTGTGGATGTTGTGAACATCTGGCAGACACGTTTTGATGACTACTTGATAGTTTAGTGCGCCATGCTTTACGGCTTAATTAGAATCGGGGCTCCAAAGGCGTTTTGAACGCCATGGAACATATGAGATGTTCCAAGAGTTCAAATTGGTATTTCAGGCTCATGCCCGTGTTGAAAGGTATGACACCTCTGACAAGTTCTTTGCCTACAAGATGGAGGAGAATAGTTCAGCCAGTTAGCATGTGCTCAGAATGTCTGGGTGCTATAATCGCTTGAATCAAGTGGGAGTTAATCTTCCAGATAAGATAGTGATTGACAGAGTTCTCCAGTCACTATCTCCAAGCTACTGGAGCTTCGTGATGAACTATAACATGCAAGGGATGGAGATGATCCCAGAGTTGTTCGCGGTGCTTAAGGCCGCGAAGGTAGAAATCTAGAAGGAGCATCAAGTGTTGATGGTTAACAAGACCACTAGTTTCAAGAAGGGAAAGTGCAAGAAGGGAACTTCATGAATGGCAAGCCAGTTGCCGCTCTAGTGAAGAAACTCAAGGTTGAACCCAAACCCGAGACTAAGCGCTTCTATTGTAAGGGGAATGGTCACTGGTAGCGGAACTACCCCAATAGATAAGAAGGCTGGCAACTTCAACAATAGTATATTTGATATATGTGTTATTGATGTGTACCTTACTAGTACTCCTAGTAGCACCTGGGTATTAGATACCGGTTTAGTTGCTAATATTGGTAACTTGAAACAAAAGCTACGGAATAAACGGAGACTAGCTAAGGGCGAGGTGACGATGTGTGTTGGAAGTGTTTCCAAGGTTGATGTGATCACCATCGCACGCTCCCTCTACCTTCGGGATTAGTGTTGTACCTAGATAAATATTATTTGGTGTCTACGTTGAGCATGAACATGATTAGATCGTGTTTATTGCAATACGGTTGTTCATTTAAATCAGAGAATAATGGTTATTCTATTTGCATGAATAATACCTTCTATGGTCATGCACCCAATGTGAATGGTTTATTGAATCCCGATCGTAGTGATACACATGTTCATAACATTGAGGCCAAAAGATGTAGAGTTGATAATGATATTACCACTTTCTTGTGGCGCTGTGCTTAGGTCATATTGGTGTAAAGTGCATGAAGAAACTCCATGTTGATGGACTTTTGGAGTCACTTGATTTTGAATCACTTGACACATGCGAACCATGCCTCATGGGCAAGATGACTAAAACCCCGTTTTCCGGAACAATGGAACGGGCAATTGACTTGTTGGAAATCATACATACTGATGTGTGCGGCCCGATGAGTGTTGACGCCCGTGGTGGATATCGTTACTTTCTCACCTTCACCGATGACTTGAGTAGATATGGGCATATTTACTTGATGAAGCATAAGTCTGAAACGTCTGAAAAGTTCAAGCAATTTCAGAGTGAAGTTGAGAATCATCGTAACAAGAAGATCAAATTCCTACGATCTGATCGAAGGGGAGAGTATCTGAGTTATGAGTTTAGCAATCACTTAAGACAATGTGGAATTGTTTCACAACTGACGCCGCCTGGAACACCATAGCGTAATGGTGTGTCCGAACGTCGTAATCGTACCTTATTGGATATGGTGCGTTCTATGATGTCTCTTGCCGATCTATCACTATCGTTTTGGGGTTATGCATTAGAGACAACTACATTCACTTTAAACAGGGCTCCATCTAAGTCCGTAGAGACAACACCGTATGAACTGTGGTTTGGCAAGAAACCTAAGTTGTCGTTCCTTAAGGCTTGGGGTTGCGATGCTTATGTCAAAAGGCTTCAGCCGAAAAAGCTCGAACCCAAAGCGGACAAATGCGTCTTCATAGGATGCCCAAAGGAGACGATTGGGTATACCTTCTATCTCAGATCCGAAGGCAAAGTGTTTGTCGCTAAGAACGGGTCCTTTCTCGAGAAATAGTTTCTCTCGAAAGAATTGAGCAGGAGGAAGATAGAACTTGATGAGGTTGTTGAACCTTTACTTCAACCAGTGAGTAATGCAGCGCAGAAAGTTGTTTATGTGACACCTACATCAGTTGAAGAGGAAGCTAATGATAGTGATCATGAAGCTTCGGATCAAGTTACTATCGAACCTCGTAGGTCAACAAGGATACGTACTACTCCTGAGTGGTACAGTAACCCTGTCTTAGAGGTCATGTTGTTGGACAACGGTGAACCTACGAGCTATGGAGAAGTGATGGTGGGCCCAGATTCCAACAAATGGCTAGGAGCCATGAAATCCGAGATAGGATCCATGTAGAAGAACAAAGTGTGGACTTTGGTGGACTTGCCCGATGATCGGCAAGCCATTGAGGATAAATGGATCTTTAAGAAGAAGACAGCCGCTGATGGTAATGTCACCATTTATGAAGCTCGACTTGTTGCAAAGAAGTTTCCGACAAGTTCAAGGAGTTGACTATGATGAGACTTTCTCACTCATAGCGATGCTAAAAGTCTGTTGGAATTATGTTAGTAGTTGCTGCATTTTCAATTATGAAATCTGGCAGATGGATGTCAAAACAAAGTTTCCTTGACGGTTTTCGTGAGTAAAGGTTGTATGTGATACAACCAGAAGGTTTTGTTGATCCTAAGGATGCTAAAAGTTATGCAAGCTCCAGCGATCCTTCTATGGACTGGAGCAAGCATCTCGGAGTTGGAAGATACGCTTTGATGAGGTGATCAAAGCTTTTGGGTTTATACAAAGTTTGCAAGAAACTTGTTTTTGCAAGAAAGTGAGTGGGAGCACTACAACATTTCTGATAAGTATATATGGATGACATATTGTTGATCGGGAATGATGTAGAAATTCTGGAAAGCATAAAGGGTTGTTTGAAAGGAGTTTTTCAAAGGAAGACCTGGGTAAAGCTGCTTACATATTGGGCATCAAGATCTATAGAGGTAGATCAAGACGCCTGATAAGACTTTCACAGAGCACATACCTTGACATGATTTTGAAGAAGTTCAAAATGGATCAGTCCAAGAAGGGGTTCTTGCTTGAGTTGTAAGGTGTGAAGTTGAGTATGAAGGAAATATGCCCTAGAGGCAATAATAAAGTTGTTATATTATATTTCCTTATTCATGATAAAGGTTTATTATTCATGCTAGAATTGTATTGATCGAAAACTTAAATACATGTGTGAATACATAAACAAATACTGTGTCCCTAGTAAGCCTCTACTAGACTAGCTCGTTGATCAAAGATGTTTAAGGTTTCCTAACCATAGACATGTGTTGTCATTTGATAATGGGATCACATCATTAGGAGAATGATGTGATGGACAAGACCCATCCGTTAGATTAGCATATTGATCATTCAGTTTATTGCTATTGCTTTCTTCATGTCAAATACATATTCCTTCGACTATGAGATTATGCAACTCCCGGATACTGGAGGAATGCCTTGTGTGCTATCAAACGTCACAACGTAACTGGGTGATCATAAATATGCTCTACAGGTATCTCCGAAGGTGTTTGTTGAGTTGACATAGATCGAGATTAGGATTTGTCACTCCGAGTATCAGAGAGGTATCTCTGGGCCCTCTCGGTAATACACATCATAAGCTTGCAAGCAAATGAGTAAGGAGTTAGTTACAAGGTGATGTATTATGGAACGAGTAAAGAGACTTGCAGGTAACGAGATTGAACTAGGTATAGAGATACCGACGATCGAATCTCGGGCAAGTAACATACCGATGGACAAAGGGAATTACGTATGTTGTCATAACGGTTCGACCGATAAAGATCTTCGTAGAATATGTAGGAGCCAATATGGGCATCCAGGTTCCGCTATTGGTTATTGACCGGAGTGTTGGAAATATGCCCTAGAGGCAATAATAAATTAGTTATTATCATATTTCCCTGTTCATGATAATCATTTATTATCCATGCTAGAATTGTATTGATTGGAAACTCAAATACATGTGTGGATACATAGACAACAATATGTCCCTAGTAAGCCTCTACCAGACTAGCTCGTTGATCAAAGATGGCTATAGTTTCCTAGTCATAGACATGAGTTGTCATTTGATAATGAGATCACATCATTGGGACAATGATGTGATGGACAAGACCCAAACTATAAACGTAGCACATGATCGTATCAAGCTTATTGCTATCGTTTTCTGCATGTCAAAGTATATGTTCCTATGACCATGAGATGATGCAACTCACTGACACTGGAGGAGTACCTTGTGTGTACCAAACGTCGCAACGTAACTGGGTGACTATAAAGGTGCTCTACAGGTATCTCCGAGGGTGTCTGTTGAGTTGGCATGGATCAAGACTGGGATTTGTCACTCCGTATGACGGAGAGGTATCTCAGGGCCCACTCGGTAATACAACATCACAAGAAGCTTGCAAGCAATGTGACTAATGGGTTAGCCATGGGATCTTGTATTATAGAACGAGTAAAGAGACTTGCCGGTAACGAGATTGAACTAGGTATGGAGATACCGATGATCGAATCTCGGGCAAGTAACATACCGATAGACAAAGGGAACTGCATACGGGATTAGCAGAATCCTTGACATTGAGGTTCGACCGATAAGATCTTCGTAGAATATGTAGGAACTAATATGGGCATCCAGGTACCGCTATGGGTTATTGACCGTAGAGGTGTCTCGGTCATGTTTGCATAGTTCTCGAACCCGCAGGGTCTACACACTTAACGTTTGGTGATGATATAAGTATAGTTGAGTCATTATGGTGGTTCTCGAAGGTTGTTCGGAGTCCCAAATGAGATCCCAGACATGATGAGGAGGTGAAGGCGTCATCAAGCCGTACGTGTGTTGAACGCGGAGGTGCCGTCCGTTCGGCACTTGGATCGGGAGTTTGCGGGACGGATCGTGATTGGATCGCGAAGACGTTTGACTACATCAACCGCGTTTCTTAGCGCTTCCGCTTAGCGATCTACAAGGATATGTAGATCCAATCTCTCCTCTCATAGATGGTCATCTCCTAGATTGGATCTTGGTGAGCATAGGAATTTTTTTGTTTCCCATGAACATTCCCCAACACGGAGAGGTGTTCGGTCATGTCTACATAGTTCTCGAACCCGTAGGGTCCGCACGCTTAACGTTCGTTGATGATATAGTGTTATATGTTTTGGTGACCGAATGTTTTTAGGAGTCCCGGATGAGATCACGGACGTGACGAGGAGTCTCGAAATGGTCGGGAAGTAAAGATTGATATATAGGACGATGGTATTTGGACACCGGAAGTGTTTCGGGAAGTACCGGAAAGGAATCGGGTCACCGGAAGGGGTTCCGGGCACCCCCCGGCAAGTTATGGGCCTTATGGGCCAAAGGAGCGGACAGACCAGCCCACAAGGGGACTGATGCGCCTCCTCCCTTGGTTGGCCATCCCTAGGTAAGGAAAAGTGGGAGGGCTAGCCCCTCCTGCCTTTCCCTCTCATGGGAGAAATGAGGGGGGGGCACCCTCCCCTGCCTTTCCCCGCGATCCAAATAAGGAAAGGGGAAGGCGCGGCTTGGGAGAGACCCCAAATAGGATTCCCCCTACTTGGCCGCCCCCCTTGGCTGCTCCTCCCTCCCTCCCACCTATATATATGTGGGAGGGGGGCGCCTAGCACATAACAGACAATTGCCTAGCCGCGTGCGGCGCCCCCCTCCACCGTTTACACCCCGGTCATAATTTCGTAGTGCTTAGGCGAAGCCCTACGGAGATCACTTCACCATCACCATCACCACACCGTCGTTCTGCCGGAAGTCATCTACTACCTCGCCGTCTTGCTGGATCAAGAAGGCGGAGGACGTCATCGAGCTGAACGTGTGCAGAACGCGGAGGTGCAGTACGTTCGGTACTTGATCGGTTGGAGCGCGAAGAAGTTCGACTACATCAACCGTGTTATCAAACACTTCCGCTTACGGTCTACGAGGGTACATAGACACACCCTCCCCTCTCATTGCTATGCATCTCCTTGATAGATCTTGCGTGTGCGTAGAATTTCTTTTGTTTTCCATGCAACATTTCCCAACAGTGGCATCATGAGCCAGGTCAATGCGTAGATGATATGCACGAGTAGAACACAAAGAGTTGTGGGCAGTGATAGTCATACTGCTTACCACCAATGTCTTATTTTGATTCGGAGGTATTGTGGGATGAAGCGGCCCGGACCAACCTTACATGTCCACGCACATGAGACCGGTTCCACCGACTGACATGCAACTAGTTTTGCATAAAGGTGGCTGGCGGGTGTCTGTTTCTCCTACTTTAGTTGAATCGAATTTGACTGCGGCTGGTCCTTGAAGAAGTTTAAAACAGCAAACTTGATGAATCACCGTTGTGGTTTTTGCCGTAGGTAAGAACGGTTCTTGCTAGAAGCCCGTAGCAGCCACGTAAAACTTGCAACAACAAAGTAGAGGACGTCTAACTTGTTTTTGCAGGGCATGTTGTGATGTGATATGGTCAAGACATGATGTGATATACATTATTGTATGAGATGATCATGTTTTGTAAGTTATCGGCAACCGGCAGGAGCCTTATGGTTGTCTCTTTATTGTATGAAATGCAAATGCCATGTAATTGCTTTACTTTATCACTATGCGTTAGCGATAGTTGTAGAAGCAATAGTTGGCGAGACAACCACGACGCAACGATGGAGATCAAGGTGTCGAGCCGGTGACGATGGAGATCATGACGATGATTTGAAGATGGAGATCAAAAAGCACAAGATGATGATGGCCATATCATGTCACATATTTTGATTGCATGTGATGTTTATCCTTTATGCATCTTATTTTGCTTAGAACGGCGGTAGCATTATAAGATGATCCCTTCACTAAATTTCAAGATAAAAGTGTTCTCCCCGAGTATGCAACGTTGCTAAAGTTCGTCGTTTCGAAGCACCTCGTGATGATCGGGTGTGATAGACTCTACGTTCACATACAACGGGTGTAAGACAGTTTTGCACATGCAGATTGTGACGACCCCGGCTTAATCGTGCACTAATCATACACGCAAATGCACATGATCAAGCCTAAGGACTCACTTGAAGATATCACAACACAACTCTAAACATAAATAAATTCATACAAGCTTTATATTACAAGCCAGGGCCTCGAGGGCTCGAATACATAGCTCGATGGCATACAAGCGTCAGCGGAAGCATCAGATATCTGAGTAAAGATATATTACAGAGAGAGAGAGAGAGAGATAGGCCTTCACAGAGGTGGGGTAAAAATAAAAGCTACGATCGAAAGGCGTAGGCCTCCTGCCCTGGACCCTCCGATCCTACTCCTGGTCGTCAGTCGGCTCCTCGTAGTAGTAGTACTCTCCGGGCTGGTAGTAGAAGTGGTCGTCGACTGGGGCATCTAGCCCAGGGGCTCCGTCGTCTGGTGGCATCAAATGGGATATGGGGAAAAAGAAAGTAAAGCAAACGTGAGTACTCATCCGAAGTACTCAGCAAGCAAGGATCTACACTACATATGCAACATTGTCAAAAGGGGGCTGTATATGTGGACTGGGCTGCAGAAATGCCAGAATAGAGGGGAAAAGCCTAGACCTATCGAAGGCTAGCTTCTTCAACAACTTCAGCAGTCTTGCAGCATAAGAAGAGAGCAGAATAACATAAGGTAAAGTATAACAGTGTCATCAACCTCAGCCTGAGATCCTTTCTCGACTCCTCGCAAGAAAGCAATCCCAGAGCCGTACTATCCAGTTCTCATCTCATGTTCTAGTTGTACCGATCGGGATAGAACTCCGAGTGTCCGTTACCGTAGGACAGGCTATCAATAGAAGTTTCTTCCCTGCAGGGGTGCACCAACTTACCCACCACGCTCGCTTAACTCCGGCCGGACACACTTTACTGGGTCATGCCCGGCCTCGGCTAAGCAACATGCCGCAACCCGACCTAGGCTCTAAAGAGAGGTCAGCACGCCGGACTAACCTATGCCCCCAGGGGTCTTGGGCCTTCGCCCTGGGAACCCTGCACGTTGCCAGGATGTTTTGGAAGCAGACCTAGCAACCCCTTATACAAGCGCAGTTGCGTTCCCAGTCCAATCCGAAATGGGCCGCTCCTCGCTGACGTCAATAGAGCTTCGGCTGATGTATACGACGCAGAACGCCCATACTATGCCCACGTGATGGTTAGTGCTATCGGGCCAGAGGCCCCTCGGATCAAATATCCAAACCGTTTAGTGGATTAGGAGCGCGCGGAAACGAGCAGAGACTCACGATCGATGTGACCCCGTCGCCCCGTCTCGAGGACTTGTGGCAAGGGCTAAGAATGCCCGGCCACGCCTCGTGGCTATCTCGCGGGCACCTCTCAGGTCAACCCGACTCCACATCACTTCGCATTCATGCTCGCGCCGGTACCCCTCAGGGCCGACCCGTCGTTAGTATCATGTTTCAAAGTCAAGTCATAGTATCCAAAGTAACTGTGTGTCTGACACCGAAGGGAACCCTGAGAAATCACCCTCGATGGAATTCCCGCTCGATGTTATCATCAAGGTGAACGAAGGAGGAATCACCCTCGAGGTCCACACTTGAGAAGTTGCACGACGACGCTGTTATCGGGGGTGGTGTAGGAGGAATCACCCTCACTTACCACGACTGATTAACTAACCTACAAGGTTATCATCATAAGTGCTGACGAGGTTTCACCCTCGGCACTCGATAGTAACCCAGTAGTGTCGAGCATCTTAGGGGAAGTGACGTGCGGTGCCAGGTTCTAATCTTCAATCCCGTTGCTCGGGTCTTCTGATATCCATCGGGGCAGTCGGGATCAAGTGGGGGTCTCTGTCGGGTCTCTACCCAGCCTATTCTAAACAGTCTAGGATAACCAGCAAGGTAGCAAGGCAGGTTACAATAATCAGGCTATGCAGCAGATATAGGAAAACAGTAGCAGTAGCAGTTCTAATGCAAGCATAAGAGAGAAGAGAATAGGTGATATAGGCATGCTCAAAATGGGGGTGCTTGCCTGTCTGCTCGACGGCAAGGGCCTGATCGTCGGGGACGTAGTCATACTCCGGAGTGGCGTCTGCCTCAGGAGCTACGGCAACGTCGGGGTCTACCGAAAGAGAAGAGGGGGAGGAAACAAGTAAATAAAATGCAAACAGATGCAACACAGTGCGTGTGAAGCTATGATGCAGTGCAGTGTTGCCTAAATATGCCTCTAAGTCATTTTAGTTATTTTAGGATTAGCGTTGGATTTATTGACCGGTGTTTAGGAACTATTCATCTACCGGAATCGGGCTCGGAGTTACGAGTTCTCCGACGTAGGAGGTTCCGACAAGGAAACAAACGGCACGATCAGACTCGTCTCGTCATTCTGAGCAACTTTCATGTTTTAACTTTTTCGATCTAAGCTACGGTTTAAAAGTTATTAATTTTTGAAGTTTATTTAAATTTTTGGAATTAATTTTATTTACAGAAAATGAATTATGACGTCAGCGTGATGTAATGCTGACATCAGCAAGTCAACAGTCGGCTGACCAGTCAAACCTGACATGTGGGTCCAGTGGGACCCACATGTCAGCCTCTGTTTAGACTAACAGTGGATTAGTTTAATTAGCAGGGTTAATTAGGGAGTGGGCCCCATCTGTCAGTGATACATTAGTATAACTATTTTGTTTTTATTAATTAAAACATTTAATTAGGTTAATTAATCACGGGGCCCACATGTCAGTGACTGTGCTGACCAGTCAGCACAGTTGACCCATGGTCAACGGGTCAACTGGGCCCCCTGGGACCCACTAGCAGTGGCCCAGGGGTGGACCCCACGCGTGCCACATCGGCCGGCCGGCTTTTAGATGCCGGCGAGCATGTTTTCGCGGCGGCGCGGCTCGGAACTCGCCGGAATTCCACTACGGTGAGGCGTTCGGGGTGCGGTTGCTTGCGTTCGAACGAGCGCGTTCCGCCGCATCCAACGCAGGTGGTGGCGAAGGCTGCAGTGGCCGGAATCATCGGCGGCGAGCTTGTGAGCGGGCGCCGGTGTTCGGGACCGATCGGAACCGGGGCTAGGAAGGACGGGGAGGCACGTGCGCGTGCTTGTTGGACTCGCAGGAGCTCCAGGAGCTCGAAGCTGGGCCCGGACGAGCACGACGGCGTCTGTGGCCACGGCAGCGAAGTGCACAGCGACATCCAGAGCTCGGCAACGATGGCAGCTAGCTACAGAGCGCTAGGGGACTAACGAGGAACAGCAGGGGGAGGAGAGGCTCACAGTGAAGGCACACGGTGGCCCGGTGACAGTTTAGGAGCAGCAGAGACGTCGCCGGCGGGGAAGGAGATCTCCGGTGGCCGGGGAAGAAGACGACTCATTCGGGGCGTTGCCGCGCTCCTCAGCTCCGTCCAGTTGCTCCAGAAGACGTAGTCTACCACGGGGCCCCTCCCAGACACGCTCAGGCGACGTGGGGAGGCCGGTGGCCGCGGTGGCGCTGCCGCGACGGCGTCGAACGCGTCGGCCCCTCTCCAGATCGACGGAGAGGGAGAGGTGGAGAGGGGAAGAGGGGCGATGTGAGTGGGAGCGAGGGAGATGTGGCCAGGGGAGAGGAACGGGGGTCTCCCTTATCCCCTCAGCCGGCCTCGGGCTTCGCCGTGGCGAGCTGGGATCGGCGCGGGTGCGCTCGACCATGGCGGCGTCGACACGCAGGAGAGAGGTAAGGGGAGATGGGCCTGCTGGGCTGGGCCAGTGCACTGTGCACTTGGTCCAGTCCAGTTTAAGCCTTTTTCTTTTTCTTATTTTCTGTTTCACTTTTCTTGTCTGTTTTGATTTAGTTAGGGCACTTTTGCATTTTTGTAAAGTATGAGAATTGTCCCAAATATTGTAATGCAATATTAGACTTTACCAAAAATTGGTTTGAGCCAAATTGGGTTCCATTTGAAATTGAAATGATTTTAAATGGATTTATATTGCTGTTTTGGTGCTGTTTCAATTTGTTTAAGTCACTTAATTAATCCAAGTATTACTGGTGATATTTTTATGTGTGCTCTTGGAATATTTGCTAATTAGTGAACATTTTTTCCAAAGGTGTTTGAGCAAACTTATTTTGCACTTTTGAATTTGAGCTGATTTTCAGATTGGAGTTTGAATTATTTTGGTTAACCACTATAACTAGGCACTGCAAATGATATGACTTGGCAATATTAGCAGTTGATCACAGTGGCTATTACACAGGGGTGTTACAAGTTCTCCTCCTCTAAAAGAAATTATCGTCCCGAGAATTTAGGAGGTAGAAGGAAAGAGGTCGGGATATTCTTCCCGAAGATGATCCTCGCATTCCCAAGTGGCTTCTTCTTCAGTATGATTCGACCACTGCACTTTCAGGAACTTGGTCGTCTTCTGACGAGTTCGACGTTCAGCTTCATCAAGGATGCGGATCGGATGCTCCTTATAAGATAAGTCATCTTGCAGCTGAAGCATCTCGTGATCCACTACGCGGTGCGGAGATTCCTTGAAGCATTTTCGAAGTTGCGACACGTGGAAGACGTCGTGGATATGAGAGAATTGTGGCGGCAACTCCAATTTATAAGCCACATGTCCACGCCTAGCCACGATGCGGAAGGGACCAATATAGCGAGGAGCTAGCTTGCCCTTGATTCCGAATCGACGGGTGCCCTTCATAGGAGTGACACGTAGATAAGCTTGATCACCTGGTTGATAAGTCAGACCCCATCGTTTGCGATCATAGTTGCTCTTCTGACGGTCTTGAGCTGCTTTGAGATTCTTTCGGACAATTCGGACTTGTTCTTCGGCATCTTGTATAATGTCCGGTCCAACAAGAGGTCGTTCCCCAGTTTCTGACCAATTCAGAGGGGTTCGACATTTACGTCCATAGAGAACTTCGAAGGGGGCCATTTTCAAGCTGGCTTGATAACTGTTGTTATAAGAGAACTCGGCATACGGGAGAGATTCTTCCCACTTCTTACCGAATGATATAACACAAGCGCGAAGCATGTCTTCAAGCACTTGATTAACACGCTCAACTTGGCCTTGGGATTGGGGATGATAAGCTGAACTCCATGTAATGTGAGTTCCCATAGCTTCTTGGAAACTTTCCCAGAACTTGGACGTGAAAAGACCGCCACGGTCCGAACTGATCTCCTTCGGAATACCGTGGAGTGAAATGATTCTGGAGATATACAACTCTGCTAGCTGGCTAGCAGTGATAGTCTCCTTACCAGGTAGGAAATGAGCAACCTTGGAAAGTTGGTCGACGGCGACAAGAATAGCGTCGTGACCTTTCCGAGACTTGGGAAGACCAGTAATGAAATCCATCTGCACTTTATCCCACTTCCATAGAGGAATAGGGAGCGGTTGCAGAATTCCAGCAGGCTTCTGATGTTCTGCTTTCACGCGACGACATACGTCACATTCAGCAACGTATCGAGCAATGTCCTGCTTCATTCTGGACCACCAGTACCTCTGTCGGAGATCGCGATACATCTTAGTGCTACCCGGATGGATAGACAGCGGTGTATCATGAGCCTCCTTCATGACCTTGTCAGTCATAAGCTCGAAGCGAGGTACTACGATGCGGTCTCTGAAATATAATGTTCCATCTTCAGCAACTGAGAAATCTCGGTACTTATCTAGGTGAAGCTCTTTCTTCATCAAGTCAATTTCAGCATCTTTGGCTTGCGCTTCCTTAACAGCCTTTTGAAGGTCTGGCTGTACCACAAGGTTATTAAGAGATCCTTGGGGAACAATTCGCAGATTCAGCTGAGTCAGTTCTGCATAAAGACAAGGTTGAGCTCGCCTAACCATGAGGTTGTTACAATATGACTTGCGGCTCAGGGCATCGGCCATCACGTTAGCCTTGCTCGGGGTATATGAAATACCGCAGTCATAGTCCGTAATTGTTTCTAACCATCATTGCTGACGGAGATTAAGATCCGGTTGAGTGAACAAGTACTTCAGACTCTGATGATCGGTATAAATCTCACACCAATTACCCAGGAGATAATGTCGCCATAACTTTAATGCATAGATCACTGCAGCAAGTTCAAGATCATGCACTGGATAATTTTCTTCATGTGGACGCAATTGACGTGAAGCATACGCAATCACTCTTCGTTCTTGCATTAGGACACAGCCTAATCCCTGACGAGAGGCGTCGCAGTATATGACAAAGTCCTTGCGAGAATCAGGAGGAGCAAGCACTGGAGCCGAAGTAAGCTTGTCCTTGAGGGTCTGGAAACTTTCCTGACATTTGTCTGTCCACTCAAACTTAATGCCTTTGTGGAGCAGATTAGTCAGGGGCTTGGCGATCTTAGAGAAGTTCTCGACGAATCAGCGACAATAACTGGCTAGACCGAGGAAGCTTCGGACTTGCTTGGCATTCTTCAGAGGAGTCCAGTCAAGGATAGCCTGAACACGCTCTGGGTTAATGGCAATACCGTCCTTGGAAATCACATGTCCAAGGTAGGTCACTTCGGAAAGCTAGAATTCACATTTGGAGTACTTGGCATATAACTTGTGCTGTCGAAGCCTTCTCCAGAACAAGGCGAAGATGCTCGGCATGTTCTTCCTTATTCTTCAAATATACTAGGATATCGTCCAGATATGCCACGACGAACTTGTCGAGGTAGTCCATGAATATGTAATTCATTAAGCGAGAGAACGTAGCCGGAGCATTCGTCAGGCCAAATGACATGATAGTGTATTCATAGGAGCCATATCGGGTAACGAATGCAGTCTTTGGAATATCCTCTTCACGGACATGGATCTGGTGATAACCCAACCTCAAGTCGAGTTTAGAGAACACCGAAGATCCAGCAAGTTGATCATACAAGTCATTGATCCGGGGAAGCGGATATTTATTCTGAATGGTTGCCTGGTTGATAGGACGGTAATCTTGGACCAACCTATTCGTACCATCTTTCTTTTTGACAAAGAGAGACGGTGCTCCCCAGGCAGAGGAGCTGGGACGGATGAAGCCCTTCCTTAAGGATTTATCAATTTCTTTCTTAAGCTCGATAAGATGGTGCGGAGGCATCTTGTACGGACGCTTCGCAATGGGAGTGGTTCCAGGCTTCAAGTCAATGACGAACTCGACAGCTCTAGCAGGGGGTATTCCTGGAAGTTCTTCTGGAAAAACATCCGGGAAGTCACAGACAACTGGGATGTTCTCGATCCCCTCAAGTGGAGAAGCGTTCAACGCATTCAAGGCATAGATCTGAGCCTCGGCGTTCTGAGTGAGGTGAGCTTGATAATTCACTATCTCATTCGATGGGTGTAAGAGGTGAACAACTTTAGTGGCGCAATTTATTGAGGCATAATGAGCCTTCAACCAATCCATTCCCAAGATAAGATCGATCTTGGAAGAACTCGAGATAATTGGGAGTGCCTGAAATTTCAACCCCTCAATTTCAACAGTGACTTCGGGGCTGAACAGGGAGGCTCGACATCTACCCGCGGGAGTGTGAACCCCTAACGGATGATGTAGGTTATCACACTTAACACCATGCATGAATGCAAAGTCTTCCGACATGAATGAATGCGATGCTCCTGAATCAAATAAAACAGATGCAGGTACGGAATTAACAAGAAGTGTACCCATCACGATTTCAGGTTGATCTTGAGCTTCAGCCATGTTGATGTGGTAGTTTTGCCCACGACCATAAGAAGGTCTGGCATTGCTGTATCGAGGCTGAGAATTCCCACGGCCATTACCATGGCCGGCAGAAGGAAGAGCCAACTGATTCTGATTCTGAGAGCAATCTCTGGCACGGTGACCTGGCTGGCCACACTTGAAGCAGAGTCCATTGTCAGGACGTGGTGCAGGAGCTCGGGGTGCTGGCGCTTGCAGAGGCTGCCTCGGTGGTGGAGGAGGCAGACGTGGTGCAGCATAGGAAGCCCTGTGCGCTGGTGCTGCTGGACGGTACATGCTCTGCGGAATCCAGATGCGGCGCTTTTGGGAGGACAAGCCCGAAGATGAGCCCGTCTCATGAGTGCGTCTGGTAGCTTCCTTGTGCTTCTTCAATCCAGTCTCGACCATAATAGCCTTATTCACCAAGGTGGCGAAATCAGGGTAGTCTTGAACAAGCAGGGCTAACTGAATGTCATGGTGCAGCCCTTCGCGGAATTTCTCCTGCCTTCGTTCATCAGTGGGAACGTCCTCTTCAGCGTAGCGAGACAAGTCCAGAAACTCGCGCTGATAAACTTCCACAGATTTGTTGCCCTGAACAAGACTACGGAACTCGGCCTTCTTCCGAGCTATGACAGCTTGAGGAATATAGCAGGCACGGAAAGCAATCTTGAATTCTGCCCAAGTGATGACGGTACCAGGTGGTAGGGTCTGTCGGTGAGTAGCCCACCACTGTGATGCGGGACCCTTCATAAGGTATGTCGCAAAGGTGACATAGTTGACCTGGGCGACACCAGCAGACTCCATCTCATGGGAGATGTCACGCAGCCAATCATCGGCATCCAATGGATTGACTGTGTTGCGAAAGAACGACGGGTTAAGTCGCATAAATTCTGGCAAGGTGATGGAAGGTAGCGGCTGGTCGGCATTGGGACGGGGGAATTGCTGCATAATCCCCGTCATGAATTGGCGATTGAGTTCGAACTGTTGCATCATCGCAGCCATATAGTCTGGCGGTGGCGGCGGGGGTGGATTGTTATCTGCCATCCTGCTAAATCAACAGGGGTAGTTTAGCAGAAGCCAATGCAAGTGTTTAGCGTCATGCATGATGTAACATGACGGAATTTAAATAGTACAGCAGATGCTTAATAGTAGTCATTAAGTCATACAGATCCGTACAGAGTCGGTTACATTCGGGCAGCATAACGGCGCAAATTCAAAAGCTAGACATGCTAGGCGGCGCGCAGGCTCGCGGTAAGGAAGTACGCAACGAGACATAGCAAAGGCTATATCAACGTCGGAGAAAACCACTGAAACGGGGTAGCTGCAAGTGCGGACGACGGACGTTCGTCGCAGAAGGATGCTGCGCTCCATGCGCACTCTGATGCAGAACCCGGTCTCGAGCTGTAAGAAGAGGACCACGTGCAAGCGTGTGACCTCCCACAGCAGGCTAATCGATCCCTGATGGCATCTCGGTCCTGCTCGGGTAAAGAATGTGCTCCGGATGTATCCCTGCATGAACAGCTGGTAGCAACTGCGTCATAGCCTCGTAGAGTCGTGCTCGAGTGGCGAACAACTCGACAGCAAGAGCGCGAACAGTGCGATCCAGAGCCTGAGTACAGTGAATCAGAACTCGCTGATCGTAGCGACGAGGCTCATACGGGGCACAGACAGCTGTGTAGTATCCAGTAGCATCTCCAGCGGGGACATACGGAATGTACCGATACTCAGAGGCATCCAAGTCAGCGCTGAACTGTCCTCGAAGACGTGCAACAGCAGAGTAGGTGGCATCATGGACTGCCATCTCAATCGTCACGTCGATACCGTGAAAACGGTGTAGCTCAGTGTCAGAGTTATCCTGCTGATCGTAGATGCGAACATCAGCATAGTACTGCTCCTGGTTGAACTCACGATAAACCTCGTAGACCATGTACTCGGGGCACCAGCGGTATCCTAGCCTGATCAAGAGGGCGATCAGAACAGCAGGAAACCCAGGGACGTCTCGAGCACAGGTGCGAAGCACAAGCTGCGTCGTAGGGCGAGGTGGAAATAGACGGTCCATCTGAAATAGAGAAGATTCAAGATTGTCATTCGACGACGAGAAACATAACAGATCTCGAATGGAAAGATTAAACGAAACAATGGAAAGAAAATGATTATCAGACTAATCAGATCAAAGACAGGGAAATCGCACTGAATCCAGCTCTCCGGGTGGATAGAATTAACGAGATCCTAAGTGTCGGTGTTAGTAAATTTTATTAAACCCGAATAGAAGAGAGGTTAGAATCCTGGAGTAAAGACGAGGAATAAAAGATCCTAATACCACCCAGTTGGCGACGTGGGCCCGTAAGCCACACAGCCAAGTTAGTAAAATTGGTTTTGGACCACTAGACTCAACTTCGGCCAAGGAATTGGATAGGGGGATTCCTAGAGGCAGTCGGCTCTGATACCAACCTGTGACGACCCCTGCTTAATCGTGCACTAATCATACACGCAAATGCACATGATCAAGCCTAAGGACTCACTTGAAGATATCACAACACAACTCTAAACATAAATAAATTCATACAAGCTTTATATTACAAGCCAGGGCCTCGAGGGCTCGAATACATAGCTCGATGGCATACAAGCGTCAGCGGAAGCATCAGATATCTGAGTACAGATATATTACAGAGAGAGAGAGAGAGAGAGAGATAGGCCTTCACAGAGGCGGGGTAAAAATAAAAGCTACGATCGAAAGGCGTAGGCCTCCTGCCCTGGACCCTCCGATCCTACTCCTGGTCGTCAGTCGGCTCCTCGTAGTAGTAGTACTCTCCGGGCTGGTAGTAGAAGTGGTCGTCAACTGGGGCATCTAGCTCAGGGGCTCCGTCGTCTAGTGGCACCAAATGGGATATGGGGGAAAAAGACAGTAAAGCAAACGTGAGTACTCATCCAAAGTACTCAGCAAGCAAGGATCTACACTACATATGCAACATTGTCAAAAGGGGGTTGTATATGTGGACTGGGCTACAGAAATGCCATAATAGAGGGGAAAAGCCTAGTCCTATCGAAGACTAGCATCTTCAACAACTTCAGCAGTCTTGCAGCATAAGAAGAGAGCAGAATAACATAAGGTAAAGTATAACAGTGTCATCAACCTCAGCCTGAGATCCTTTCTCGACTCCCCGCGAGAAAGCAATCCCAGAGCCATACTATCCAGTTCTAATCTCATGTTCTAGTTGTACCGATCGGGATACAACTCCGAGTGTCCGTTACCGTAGGACAGGCTATCGATAGAAGTTTCTTCCCTGCAGGGGTGCACCAACTTACCCACCACACTCGCTTAACTCCGGTCGGACACACTTTACTGGGTCATGCCCGGCCTCGGCTAAGCAACACGCCGCAACCCGACCTAGGCTCTAAAGAGAGGTCAGCACGCCGGACTAACCTATGCCCCCAGGGGTCTTGGGCCTTCGCCCTGGGAACCCTGCATGTTGCGAGGATGTTTCGGAAGCAGACCTAGCAACCCCTTATACAAGCGCAGTTGCGTTCCCAGTCCAATCCGAAACGGGTCGCTCCTCGCTGACGTCAATAGAGCTTCGGCTGATGTATACGACGCAGAACGCCCATACTATGCCCACGTGATGGTTAGTGCTATCGGGCCAGAGGCCCCTCGGATCAAATATCCAAACCGTTTAGTGGATTAGGAGCGCGCGAAAACAAGCAGAGACTCATGATCGATGTGACCCCGTCGCCCCATCTCGAGGACTTGTGGCAAGGGCTAAGAATGCCCGGCCACGCCTCATGGTTATCTCGCGGGCACCTCTCAGGTCAACCCGACTCCACATCACTTCGCATTCATGCTCGCGCGGGTACCCCTCAGGGCCGACCCGTCTTTAGTATCATGTTTCAAAGTCAAGTCATAGTATCCAAAGTAACTGTGTGTCTGACACCGAAGGGAACCCTGAGGATTCACCCTCGATGGAATTCCCGCTTGATGTTATCATCAAGGTGAACGAAGGAGGAATCACCCTCGAGGTCCACACTTGAGAAGTTGCACGACGACGCTGTTATCGGGGGTGGTGTAGGAGGAATCACCCTCACTTACCACGACCGATTAACTAACCTACAAGGTTATCATCATAAGTGCTGACGAGGTTTCACCCTCGGCACTCGATAGTAACCCAGTAGTGTCGAGCATCTTAGGGGAAGTGACGTGCGGTGCCAGGTTCTAATCTTCAATCCCGTTGCTCGGGTCTTCTGATATCCATCGGGGCAGTCGGGATCAAGTGGGGGTCTCTGTCGGGTCTCTACCCAGCCTATTCTAAACAGTCTAGGATTACCAGCAAGGTAGCAAGGCAGGTTACAATAATCAGGCTATGCAGCAGATATAGGAAAACAGTAGCAGTAGCAGTTCTAATGCAAGCATAAGAGAGAAGAGAATAGGTGATATAGGCATGCTCAAAATGGGGGTGCTTGCCTGTCTGCTCGACGGCAAGGGCCTGATCGTCGGGGACGTAGTCATACTCTGGAGTGGCGTCTGCCTCAGGAGCTACGGCAACGTCGGGGTCTACCGAAAGAGAAGAGGGGGAGGAAACAAGTAAATAAAATGCAAACAGATGCAACACAGTGCGTGTGAAGCTATGATGCAGTGCAGTGTTGCCTAAATATGCCTCTAAGTCATTTTAGTTATTTTAGGATTAGCGTTGGATTTATTGACCGGTGTTTAGGCACTATTCATCTACCGGAATCGGGCTCGGAGTTACGAGTTCTCCTACGTAGGAGGTTCCGACAAGGAAACAGACGGCACGATCAGACTCATCTCGTCATTCTGAGCAACTTTCATGTTTTAACTTTTTCGATCTGAGCTACGGTTTAAAAGTTATTAATTTTTGAAGTTTATTTGAATTTTTGGAATTAATTTTATTTACAGAAAATGAATTATGACATCAGCGTGATGTAATGCTGACATCAGCAACTCAACAGTCGGCTGACCAGTCAAACCTGACATGTGGGTCCAGTGGGACCCACATGTCAGCCTCTGTTTAGACTAACAGTGGATTAGTTTAATTAGCAGGGTTAATTAGGGAGTGGGCCCCATTTGTCAGTGAGACATTAGTATAACTATTTTGTTTTTATTAATTAAAACGTTTAATTAGGTTAATTAACCGCAGGGCCCACATGTCAGTGACTGTGCTGACCAGTCAGCACAGTTGACCATGGTCAACGGGTCAACTGGGCCCCCTGGGACCCACTGGCAGTGGCCCAGGGGTAGACCCCATGCGTGCCACGTCGGCCGGCCGGCGTTTAGACGCTGGCGAGCTTGTTTTCGCGGCAGCGCGGCTCGGAACTCGCCGGAATTCCACTACGGTGAGGCGTTCGGGGTGCGGTTGCTTGCGTTCGAACGAGCGCGTTCCGCCGCATCCAACGCAGGTGGTGGCGAAGGCTGCGGTGGCCGGAATCGTCGGCGGCGAGCTCGTGAGCGGGCGCCGGTGTTCGGGACCGATTGGAACCGGGGCTAGGAAGGAAGGGGAGGCACGTGCGCGTGCTTGTTGGACTCGCAGGAGCTCCAGGAGCTCAAAGCTGGGCCCGGACGAGCACGACGGCGTCTGTGGCCGCGGCGGCGAAGTGCATAGCGGCGGCCAGAGCTCGGCAATGACGGCAGCTAGCTACAGAGCGCTAGGGGACTAACGAGGAACAGCAGGGGGAGGAGAGGCTCACAGTGAAGGCGCACGATGGCCCGGTGACAGTTTAGGAGCAGCAGAGACGTCGCCGGCGAGGAAGGAGATCTCCGGTGGCCGGGGAAGAAGACGACTCGTTCGGGGCATTGCCGCGCTCCTCAGCTCCGTCTAGTTGCTCTAGAAGACGTAGTCGACCACGGGGCCCCTCCCAGGCACGCTCGGGCGACGCGGGGAGGCCGGTGGCCGCGGTGGCGCTGCCGCGACGGCGTCGAACGCGTCGGCCCCTCTGCAGATCGACGGAGAGGGAGAGGTGGAGAGGGGAAGATGGACGATGTGAGTGGGAGCGAGGGAGATGTGGCCAGGGGAGAGGAACGGGGGTCTTCCTTATCCCCTGAGCTAGCCTCGGGCGTCGCCGTGGCGAGCTGGGATCGGCGCGGGTGCGCTCGACCATGGCGGCATCGACACGCAGGAGAGAGGTAAGGGGAGATGGGCCTGCTGGGTTGGGCCAGTGCACTGTGCACTTGGTCCAGTCCAGTTTAAGCCTTTTTCTTTTTCTTATTTTCTGTTTCACTTTTCTTGTCTGTTTTGATTTAGTTAGGGCACTTTTGCATTTTTGTTAAGTTTGAGAATTGTCCCAAATATTGTAATGCAATATTAGACTTTACCAAAAACTGGTTTGAGCCAAATTGGGTTCCATTTGAAATTGAAATGATTTTAAATGGATTTAATATTGCTGTTTTGGTGCTGTTTCAATTTGTTTAAGTCACTTAATTAATCCAAATATTACTGGTGATATTTTTATGTGTGCTCTTGGAATATTTGCTAATTAGTGAACATTTTTTCCAAAGGTGTTTGAGCAAACTTATTTTGCACTTTTGAATTTGAGCTGATTTTCAGATTGGAGTTTGAATTATTTTGGTTAACCACTATGACTAGGCACTGCAAATGATATGACTTGGCGATATTAGCAGCTGATCACAGTGGCTATTACACAGGGGTGTTACACAGATTACTTGGGTTAAACTTGACGAGCCTAGTATGTACAGACATGGTCGCGAAACACTGGAGACCGAAAGGTCGAACGTGAGTCATATAGTAGATATGATCAACATAGAGATGTTCACCATTGATGACTACCCCATCTCATGTGATGATCAGATTTGGGTTAGTTGATTTGGATCACGTATCACTTAGATAACTTGAGGGATGTTTATTTAAGTGGGAGTTCTTTAGTAATTTGATTAATTGAACTTAATTTATCATGAACTTAGTCCTGATAGTATTTGCAAATCTATGTTGTAGATCAATAGCTCGCGATGTAGTTCCCCTATTTTTTGATATGTTCCTAGAGAAAACTAAGGTGAAAGATGATAGTAGCAATGATGCGGACTAGGTCCATGATCTGAGGATTATCCTCATTGCTGCACAGAAGAATTATGTCCTTGATGCACCGCTAGGTGACAGACCTGTTGCAGGAGCAGATGCAGATATTATGAACATTTGGCAAGCTCGGTATGATGACTACTTGATAGTTTAGTGCGCCATGCTTTACGGCTTAGAACCGGGACTTCGAAAACGTTTTGAATGCCACAGAGCATATGAGATGTTCCAAGAGCTAAAATTGGTATTTCAGACTCATGCCCGTGTCGACAGGTATGAGACTTCTGACAAATACTTTGCCTACAAGATGGAGGAGAATAGCTCAGCCAGTGAGCATGTACTCAGAATGTCTGGGTACTACAATCGCTTGAATCAAGTGGGAGTTAATCTTCCAGATAAGATAGTGATTGACAAAGTTCTCTAGTCACTATCACCAAGCAACTAGAACTTCGTGATGAACTATAATATGCAAGGGATGACGAAAATGATTCCCGAGCTCTTCGTGATACTGAAATCGGCGAAGGTAGAAATCAAGAAAGAGCATCAAGAGTTGACGGTTAACAAGACCACTAGTTTCAAGAAAAAGGGCTAGGGAAAGAAAGGGAACTTCAAGAAGAATGGTAAGCAAGTTGTCGCTCCCATGAAGAAGCCCAAAGCTGGACCCAAGCCTGAAACTGAGTGCTTCTACTACAAAGGAAATGGTCACTGGAATTGGTACTGCCCCAAATACTTGGCGGATAAGAAGGATGGCAAAGTGAACAAAAGTATATTTGATATACATGTTATTGATGTGTACTTTACTAGTGTTCATAGTAGCACATGAGTATTCGATACCGGTTCAGTTGCTAAGATTAGTAACTCGAAACAGGAGTTGCAGAATAAACAGAGACTAGTTAAGTGCGAGGTGACGATGCGTGTTGGAAGTGATTCCAAGGTTGATACGATCACCATCGCACACTCCCTCTACCTTCGGGATTAGTGTTGAACCTAAATAAATGTTATTTTGTGTTTGCATTGAGCATGAATATGATTAGATCATGTTTATTGCAATACGGTTATTCATTTAAATTAGAGAATAATTGTTGTTCTTTTTACATGAATAAAACCTTCTATGGTCATACACCCAATGTGAATGGTTTATTGAATCTCGATCGTAGTGATACACATATTCATAATATTGATGCCAAAACATGCAAAGTTGATAATAATAGCGCAACATACTTGTGGCACTGCCGTTTAGGTCATATTGGTGTAAAGCGCATGAAGAAACTCCATGCAGATGGACTTTTGCAGTCACTTGATTATGAATCATTTGATACTTGCGAACCATGCCTCATGGGCAAGATGACTAAAACTCCGTTCTCTGGAACAATGGAGCGAGCTAATGACTTATTGGAAATAATACATATCGATGTATGTGGTCTGATGAGAATTGAAGCACGCGGCGGGTATCATTATTTTCTGATCTTCACAGATGATTTGAGTAGATATGGGTATATCTACTTAATGAAATGCAAGTCTGAAACATTTGAAAAGTTCAAAGAATTTCAGAGTGAAGTAGAGAATCATCGTAACAAGAAAATAAAGTTTCCACGATCTGATCGCGTAGGCGAATATTTGAGTTACGAGTTTGGCCTTCATTTAAAACAAGGTGGAATTGTTTCACAACTCACGCCACCTGGAACACCACAGCGTAATGGTGTGTCCGAACGTCATAACCGCACTTTTATTAGATATAGGTGCGATCTATGATGTCTCTTACCGATTTACCACTATCGTTTTGGGGTTATGCATTAGAGACGGCCGCATTCACGTTAAATAGGGCACCGTCTAAATCCGTTGAGACGACACCGTATGAACTGTGGTTTGGCAAAAAACCTAAGCTGTCGTTTCTTAAAGTTTGGGGTTGCGACACTTATGTTAAAAGGCTTCAGCCTGATAAGCTCGAACCCAAATCGGAGTAGTGTGTCTTCATAGGATACCCTAAGGAAACAATTGGGTACACCTTCTACCACAGATCCGAAGGCAAGATCTTTGTTGCTAAGAATGGATTCTTTCTAGAGAAGGAGTTTCTCTCGACAGAAGAGTGGGAGGAAAGTAGAACTTGATGAGGTAATTGTACCTTCTCTCGAATTGGAGAGTAACACATCACAGAAAACCGTTCCCGTGATGCCTACACCAACTAGAGAGGAAGCTAATGATGATGATCATGAAACTTCAGATCAAGTTACTACCGAACCTCGTAGGTCGATCAGAGCACGATCCGCACCAGAGTGGCACGGTAATCCTGTTCTGGAAGTCATGTTACTAGACCAAGGCGAACCTACGAACTATGAAGAAGCTATGATGAGCCCAAATTCCGACAGATGGCTTGAGGTCATGAAATCTGAGATAGGATCCATGTATGAGAACAAAGTATATATGGACTTTGGTGGATTTGCCCGATGATCGGCAAACCATAGAGAATAAATGGATCTTCAAGAAGAAGACTGACGCCGATGGTAATGTTACTGTCTACAAAGCTCGACTTGTCGTAAAATGTTTTTGACAAGTTCAAGTGGTTGACTACGATGAGACTTTCTCACCCGTAGCGATGCTTAAGTCTGTCCGAATCATGTTAGCAATTGCCGCATTTTATGATTATGAAATCTGGCAAATGGACATCAAAACTGCATTCCTTAATGGATATCTTAAAGAAGAGTTGTATATGATGCAGCAGAAGGGTTTTGTCGATCCTAAAGGTGCTAACAAAGTGTGCAAGCTCCAGCGATCCATCTATGGACTGGTGCAAGCATCTCGGAGTTGGAATATACGCTTTGATGAGGTGATCAAAGCATATGGTTTTATACATACTTATGGTGAAGCCTGTATTTACAAGAAAGTGAGTGGGAGCTCTTTAGCATTTCTGATATTATATGTGGATGACATATTATTGATTGGAAATGATATAGAATTTCTGGATAGAATAAAAAGGATACTTGAATAAGAATTTTTCAATGAATGACCTCGGTGAAGCTACTTATATATTGGGCATCAAGATCTATAGGGCTAGATCGAGACGCTTAATAGGACTTTCACGAAGCACATACCTTGACAAGATTTTGAAAAAGTTCAAAATGGATCAGTCAAAGAAAGGGTTCTTGCCTGTGTTGCAAGGTGTGAAGTTGAGTAAGACTCAAAACCCGACCACGATAGAAGATAGAGAGAGAATGAAAGTCATTCCCTATGCCTCATCCATAGATTCTATAAAGTATGCCATGCTGTGTACCAAACCTATGGTGTACCTTGCCATGAGTTTGGCAAGGGGGTACAATAGTGATCCAGGAGTAGATCACTGGACAGCGGTCAAAATTATCCTTAGTTACCTAAGAGGACTAAGGAGATATTTCTTGATTATGGAGGTGATAAAGAGTTTGTCGTAAAGGGTTACGTCGATGCAAGCTTTGACACCGATCCGGATGACTCTGAGTCTCGATCTGGATACATATTGAAAATGGGAGCAATTAGCTAGGGTAGCTCCATGTAGAGCTTTGTAGACATAGAAATTTGCAAAATACATACGGATCTTTATGTGACAGACCTGTTGACTAAACTTCTCTCACAAGCAAAACATGATCACTCCTTAGTACTCTTTGGGTGTTAATCACATGGCAATGTGAACTAGATTATTTACTCTAGTAAACTCTTTGGGTGTTGGTCACATGGCGATGTGAACTATGGGTGTTAATCACATGGTGATGTGAACTAGATTCTTGACTCTAGTGCAAATGGGAGACTGAAGGAAATATGCCCTAGAGGCAATAATAAAGTTGTTATTTTACATTTCCTTATTCATGATAAAGGTTTATTATTCATGCTAGAATTGTATTGATCGGAAACTTAAAAACATGTGTGAATACATAAACAAATACTGTGTCCCTAGTAAGCCTCTACTAGACTAGCTCGTTGATCAAAGATGGTTAAGGTTTCCTAACCATAGACATGTGTTATCATTTGATAACGGGATCACATCATTAGGAGAATGATGTGATGGACAAGACCCATCCGTTAGCCTAGCATATTGATCGTTCAGTTTATTGCTATTGCTTTCTTCATGTCAAATACATATTCCTTCGACTATGAGATTATGCAACTCGATACCGGAGGAATGCCTTGTATGCTATCAAACGTCACAACATAACTGGGTGATCATAAAGATGCTCTACAGGGATCTCCGAAGGTGTTTGTTGAGTTGACATAGATCGAGATTAGGATTTGTCACTCCGAGTATCGGAGAGGTATCTCTGATCCCTCTCGGTAATACACATCATAAGCTTGCAATCAAATGAGTAAGGAGTTAGTTACAAGGTGATGTATTACGGAACGAGTAAAGAGACTTGTCGGTAACGAGATTGAACTAGGTATAGAGATACCGACGATCGAATCTCTGGCAAGTAACATACCAATGGACAAAGGGAATTACGTATGTTGCATAACGGTTCGACCGATAAAGATCTTCATAGAATATATAGGAGCCAATATGGGCATCCAGGTTCCGCTATTGGTTATTGACCGGAGAGGTGTCTCGGTCATGTCTACATAGTTCTCGAACCCGTAGGGTCCGCACGCTTAACGTTCATTGACGATATAGTGTTATATGAGTTATATGTTTTGGTGAACGAATGTTGTTCGGAGTCCCGGATTAGATCACGGACATGACGAGGAGTCTCGAAATGGTCGGGAGGTAAAGATTGATATATAGGACGATGGTATTTGGACACCGGAAGTGTTTCGGGACGTACCGGGAAGGAATCGGGTCACTGGAAGGGGTTCCGGGCACCCCCCAGCAAGTTATGGGCCAAAGGAGCGGACAGACCAGCCCACAAGGGGACTGGTGCGTCTCCTCCCTTGGTTGGCCAGCCCTAGGGAAGGAAAAGGGGGAGGGCTAGCCCCTCCTGCCTTCCCCTCTCATTGGAGAAAGGAAGGGGGGGCGCCACCCTCCCCTGCCTTTCCCCGCGCTCCAAATAAGGAAAGGGGAAGGCGCGGCTTGGGAGAGACCCCAAGTAGGATTCCCCCTACTTGGGCACCCCCCTTGGCTGCTCCTCCCTCCCTCCCACCTATATATATGTGGGAGGGGGGCGCCTAGCAGACAACAGACAATTGCCTAGCCGTGTGCGGCGCCCCCCTCCACCGTTTACACCCCGGTCATATTTTCGTAGTGCTTAGGCGAAGCCCTACGGAGATCACTTCACCATCACCGTCACCACACCGTCGTGCTGTCGGAACTCATCTACTACCTTGCCGTCTTGCTGGATCAAGAAGGCGGAGGACATCACCGAGCTGAACGTGTGCAGAACGCGGAGGTGCCGTACGTTCGGTACTTGATCGGTTGGAGCGCGAAGAAGTTCGACTACATCAACCGCGTTATCAAATGCTTCCACTTACGGTCTACGAGGTTACGTAGACACACTCTCCCCTCTCGTTTCTATGCATCTCCTTGATAGATCTTGCGTGTGCGTAGAAATTTTTTTGTTTTCCATGCAACGTTTCCCAACAGAGTAAGACTCAAAGCTCGAGCACGGCAGAAGAAAGAGAAAAGGTTACATCGATACAAGCTTTAACACCAATCCAGATGACTCTGAGTAGCAAACCGGATACATATAGTGGAGCAACCATTTGGAAGAGCTCCAAGTGGAGCGTGGTAGCAGCATTTACAATATGACATAGAGCTTTGCGAAGTACACATGGATCTGAATATTGCAGACCCATTGACTAAAACCTCTCTCACAAGCATAACATGATAAAACCCCATAACTCATTGGGTGTTAATCACATGGTGATGTGAACTAGATTATTGACTCTAGTGCAAGTGTGAGACTATTGGAAATATGCCCTAGAGGCAATAATAAATTAGTTATTATCATATTTCCCTGTTCATGATAATTGTTTATTATCCATGCTAGCATTGTATTGACCGGAAACTCAAATACATGTGTGGATACATAGACAACAACGTGTCCCTAGTAAGCCTCTACCGGACTAGCTCGTTGATCAAAGATGGCTGTGGTTTCCTAGCCATGTACATGAGTTGTCATTTGATAACGGGATCACATCATTAGGAGAATGATGTGATGGACAAGACCCAAACTATAAACGTAGCATATGATCATGTCAAGTTTATTGCTATTGTTTTCTGCATGTCAAGTATATGTTCCTATGACCATGAGATCATGCAACTCACTGACACCGGAGGAGTACCTTGTGTGTACCAAACATCGCAACGTAACTGGGTGACTATAAAGGTGCTCTACAGGTATCTTCGAGGGTGTTTGTTGAGTTTGCATGGATCAAGACTGGGATTTGTCACTCCGTATGACGGAGAGGTATCTCAGGGCCCACTCGGTAATTCAGCATCACAATGAGCTTGCAAGCAATGTGACCAATGAGTTAGTCACGGGATCTTGTATTACGGAAAGAGTAAAGAGACTTGTCGGTAACGAGATTGAACTAGGTATGGAGATACCGACGATCGAATCTCGGGCAAGTAACATACCGATAGACAAAGGGAACTACATACGGGATTAGCTGAATCCTTGACATCGAGGTTCGACCGATAAGATCTTCATAGAATGTGCAGGAACCAATATGGGCATCCAGGTCCCGCTATTGGTTATTGACCGTAGAGGTGTCTCGGTCATGTCTGCATAGTTCTCGAACCCGCAGGGTCTACACACTTAACATTTGGTGAGGATATAAGTATAGTTGAGTCATTATGGTGGTTACCGAAGGTTGTTCAGAGTCCTAGATGAGATCCTGGACCTGACGAGGAACTCCGGAATGGTCCGGAGGTGAAGATTGATATATTGGACGAAGGGTATTGGAGTCCGGAATTGTACTGGGGGTACCGGGTGATGACCATCATCACCGAAAGGGGTTTCGGGGGGCCCCAACAAGTGTTGGGGGGCCCATGGGCCAAAGGGAGGGAGCAAACTAGCCCACTAAGGGGCTGTGCGCCCCCCTCACCCTTTCCCATGTAACCAGAAGGGGTGGGGGCGCTCCCCTAGGGCATCCACCCCCTTTGCCTTGGGGGCCAAGGCTCCCGGGGGGGGGGGGGCTTGGCCCCCAAGGCCGCCGGCCCCCCTAGGGAACCCTAGGGCGCCCCTCCTCCTCCCTTCCCCCTATATATAGAGGGGTAGAGGGAGGGCAGCCGCACCCATCTATGCCACGACGCTGCCCTCCCTCTCCCTCGTGGCCATCTTCTTCTCCGTAGTGCATAGTGAAGCTCTGCCGAGATTTCTCCACCACCACCGCCACCATGTCGTCGTGCTGCCGGAGGACTCGAGCTACTACTTCACCATCGCTCGCTGGATCAAGGAGGTGAAGGCGTCATCAAGCCATACGTGTGTTGAACGCGGAGGTGCCGTCCGTTCGGCGCTAGATCGGAGTTCGCGGGATGGATCATAATTGGATCGTGAAGAAGTTCGACTACATCAACCGTGTTTCTTAACGCTTCCACTTAGCGATCTACAAGGGTATGTAGATCCAATCTCTCCTCTCATAGATGGTCATCTCCTAGATTGATCTTGGTGAGCGTAGGAAATTTTTTGTTTCCCATGCAACGTTCCCCAACACCATGGTCAACCTCAACTTTCCGCGGATTCACATCACGTTATCAACGCTAAGGATATGCAATGAGTGTTGCGAAGATCATCAACTCGCCACTTTGCCTCCAGCTTCAACACATTCCAGCATTCCGCTGTCAACCATATGCCGGTTTATGCCACGGCTAAGAATGAAGAATCTCAAGCCAACTCCTCTAGTTGTCTTAAGACTCGGGGCTACATGGACATGACTCAGCAAAATTTTGCCAGTTTCAGCAAATTCAAGAACCTCGAGTCATTGAAGGGAAAATAACCCGGTCCCGGAGGCTACTGCCACTTTGGTGAAAATTTAAAGGCCGTCAGAAAATTCCCGGCTTAAAAAGTGTCTGGCAATCAAAAAAGAAGTTCCGGCTCAATAGAAGAGTTCCGGGTTATCAGAAAATATTCCGGTTCAAAATCTGGCTCAAGGGAAATCTCCCTCCCACAAAGTTTTGAGTTCTCAATATCCGGCCCAACATCCGGTTCAAGAGGAGTCTATATCTCGCAAGTTCGAGTTCTCAGAAAAATTAAAGGTTGCCAAAGAGAACTTGCTGCCATGATGCGCGGTTCAAACATGGGTATCCTGCCTTATGGGCTTATCATATTATGATCGACTTAATAAAGCCGGCATCCCTGAAATTCGGGGCCTCTGTCATTTCATTTCTGTGTATCTGAGTCTTTATTAGTTGATCATAAGGTCACTTGGGGGCTTCCAACCCACCGGGTTTAGCTTTCATACCCTCTTGACCAGGCGTGGACGCCAAATTATGGGTTAAACCTGCCTGTTTGCAACTTGCTACTCTGCCAGGTGACCCGCCGAACTCTTAATAGTCAATATTTTTTAAGACCCTGAACTTGTTAAGGTTAAAATGGAGTCTTGTGTCACGTGAGAGCCGGCTTACAGTGAGCTAGGATTAACCACGGCTATTGCGGCCTTTGAAAGCAAATATGTGGCATGTGAGCCAACGGCTATTGCGGCCTTTGAAAGCAAATATGTGGCCTGTGAGCCAACGGCTATTGTGGCCTTTGAAAGCAAATATGTGGCCTGTGAGCCAACGGCTATTGCGGCCTTTGAAAGCAAATATGTGGCCTGTGAGCCAGCGGCTATTGTGGCCATTGAAAGCAAACATGAGGCCTGTGAGCCGGCTATTGCGGCCATTGAAAGCAAACATGAGGCTTGTGAGCCGGCTATTGCGTCCATTGAAAGCAAATATGCGGCCTGTGAGCCAACTTTTTTCGGTCATGCCTTGAAAGCTGGCCTAACGAATATTTGAGATTTCACATTTTCTATTTTAGTTTTCAGATGTTTTTATGCTCTCAAGTTTTGGCTTTTGGGCAAATTATGAATCCCCGGATTACGCGACTCCGAGTTATGCTATTCATGATTGAGTATTCCGGGTTGTCACCCGCCCTGGCTTTTGACTTTAAGTCGCTAGTATGTTGTGGCTCATGTTTGAGTATTTCGGGTTGTCACCCGCCCTGGCGTGTGATTTTAAGTCGCCAGTATAAATTTGGCTAACAACCACTAGCATAATCTTTTCAATGATTGTTTATGACCATGAGTCTCTGGGTTATAACCCGCACTGGATTCGAGCCTTAAAAGCCGACTTATGAATTATATTATTGTGCATATTTGCAATTTTTATAACATCTCTGTTCGCAGGGGTTATCAGTTCTTACAAAGGTTATAAGCCGCCGGGTTACAAAAATCTTGGATTACAATGAATGCGCGTTAAGTCGCCATTGGCCAAGAGCCACCGGGTATTTAACTACGGATTTACTTGTCAAACAGACAAGGTCTTCTGATTATAAGTCGCCAACAAGCAAATTGTTGAGTCTTCTCACAGCTACGGCGGGTTGATTACAGTTGCATATCAAGCACCAGTTTTTAAACTGGGTTATACGTTCCAATCTTTAATAGCCAACATGGCTGGATTTTCATTATGGTTATTGTCGTGGATTTGTCACGACAGATGTCCTAGTGTGAGGACTTGTCGTGAGGCCATCACAACTAGGTCGTAGCTTGAACGGGGTTGAGTGGGATGAGAGACGCGAGGTTTTACCCAGGTTCGGCCGATGGTCACGATTACATGGGTGCTCTTTCGCTACCTCTATCTCGAGAGCTATTGACTTGTCTGTCTTAACTTGTCCAACTCCCCCATCTTGGGGTGCCCTGCCCCTCCTTATATAAGTTAGAGGGACGGGTTACATGTGGAGTCCTAGTAGGACTAGGACTATTCTATTACAAGTGGAGTCCTAGTCTTGCTTCCTTTGTAAGGGAATATTCCTTATGCCCTTTCTCTTAAACCGACCCACCAAAACATGAGCCGGCCTTCTAGGCCTTGGGCCTTGTCATCCGTCTGACCCGCCTGCCGGGTTACTAATGAGTTGCCAAGTTCGGGCGGGTTACCCGTGAGTCACCAAGCTCCGGGCGGGTCATCAGTGAGCCGACAAGCTCTAGCCAGGTCATACATCCGGCCGGGTTACCCCGCGGGGTATATCCCCTACATTAGCCCCCAGTTTAATTTGGATTTATCCATGATAAACTGATCCTGCAAAATAAACACAAGAACAAATTTGATAGATTGTGCTCCGGGTTAAAAGTTTTTCTGAGCCGGCACCTGATCATCCTTAAGTCCTTGTCATCTCCTTATTCTGGAAAGTCCGGGTCAATAGGCCAACTTCATAGTCAATTTGCTTGTAGAAAAATATTGTGAAAAATAATCCATTTGAATCGGCCTCCAATGCTCTTGACTTGACAAAAATATTGGTCTTGAAATACTCATCTGATTTTCAGCCGGCTTGAAGATGTAGATCTTGCCGGTTTATAATTGCCAAAATTGCCGGGTTATAAAACAGTTGATGCCGGGTCATGATTGTTGCTGACGCCGGGTCATAATTGTTGCTGACGCCGGGTCATGATTGTTGCAGACACCGGGTCAATCTTATGGCGACTTGGTGCTTGATTTTGTAAATGTAGCTGGTTTGCTCAAAACTGAGAATTTGAAGATGTTCCTCCTTTATATGCATATCACATGTAGCCCCCAAGTCTTAAGAGGAGAACGTAGTGATAGCTTTAAGACTTGCTTCAATATAAATATTGCAACTCTAGAGAAATCCGGATTATTCATCTGAGTCACCAGTCATAATTTGAATGTTCCATATATGTAGCCCCCAAGTGCCTGGTTGTCTTGCCTGCAACAATCAGGGACTTATAACAGTCTTTATGCTTATAAAACATCAGCTAGTGTAGCCCCCAAGGGCCGGGTCATTATGCAATAATGAGCAGTGACTTTTGTAGATCTGATCATATAGACTTGAGGAGCAATGTGTAGCCCCCAAGGGCCGGCTCAGTAAGACAATACTGGGCTGGGACTTAGAAAAAGGATATAAGGCCGGCTCATCTTCCTGAAATAACCGAGTATGTTGTCAATGTGATAATTTGAAAAGCAACTTGCATTAGCCCCCAAGTGCCATGGTACATGCTTGCAGTGACATGGGACTTGCATACTTGATATAATCTTGATTTGAATAATGTAGCCCCCAAGTGCCGGGTTGTATGCCTGCAGCAACTCGGGACTATTCCTTCCATTATAAAATAAAACCATATCCATTGTGTGGATAATGTTGTTGAAAGCTTTGTATATCAATATTGCATCATGCTCTCTGCTGTGAACTGGTATTTTTGGATGAAGGAATAATAGCCATTGCTCTGAAGCAGCTTTGAGAACCTCAATCATAATACTGGTTATTGATAACCATAATAAAAATCCAGCCATGTTGGCTATTAAAGATTTGAATACTTTGCCTGTTGACAAGTAAATCCAGAGTTAAATACCCGGCGGCTCTTAGCCGATGGCGACTTAATGCGCATCCATTGTAATCCGGGATTTTTGTAACCCGGCGGCTTATAGCCTTTGTAAAAATCAAGAACTAATAACCCTTTTGAAACACCAATTTTAATCTTTGACGATAGGCTTGAACTTAATCATTTATGTAAGCCATAGCTCTGCATGTCCTGCACAAAGTTTAAACAACATATGCCCTGGCGACTTAACGTCAAAAGCCAGGGCGGGCAATAACCCAAACATAATAGTCTTATGCAATTATGGAAAAGACTAGAATTAAGGCCATCGAAGCCAAAAATATATTGACGACTTAAAGTCAAAAGCCAAGGCGGGTTATCAAACCTCGCATATTCTTATAACAATTAAAAACATACCTGTAAAATTGACTTATACTGCCGGCTTACATCGCCATATCCAGTGAGGGTGACAACCCAAAGATTTATAAGCGCATGATTCCAATTGCGCAATCCAAAGTATAATGGCGACTTAACGTCCAAAACCAGGACGGGTTATCAAAACCCCCAATATGCTTCAATATGAGTGGCCTGAATTTTTTCAAACCATATGTTAATATGGAATAAGGATATGAATCCAAACAATGTTCAGAGAAAATAACAAATCAGAAAAAATAAACAAGGCTTTCATAGGCCGCCAAGCCGAAATTTCAAGTGCTTTCATGGGCCGCACAGCCACTGAGTTAATCCTTCATTCAAACCCGTAAGCCGGCCCTCACATGACCAACCGCCGTTTTAACCTCGACAAGTTCAGGGTCTTTATTACAAGATTGACTGTTGAGAGTACGGCGGGTCATTCCAGGATTACCTGGGCGGAGTGACAAGGACATACAGGCAGGATAACCTGGAATTTAGTGTTTACACCTGACATACAAGCCGATCAAGAGGGTAAGTATAGCTATGTTCATTGAACAGAAAGCCCCCAAGTGACCTATAATAAGCCCTCAAGGCAGGATACCTATGTTTTAACTACGCACTGCAGCAAGTTCTCTTTGGTAACCTTTAACTTGGGTAGGAAGCCCCCAAATGATTTATAACAAGGCGTGTTAGCCGGATCAAGAAGGTAAGCACATCTATGCTCATTGAGCAGGAAGCCCCCAAGTGACCCATAATATGATAAGCCAATAAGGCAGGATACCCATGTTTGAACCGCGCATCATGGCAGTAAGTTCTCTTTGGCAACCTTTAATTTCTTCTAAGAACTCGAACTTGCGAGAGATGAATTTCTCTTGAACCGGATGTTGAGCCGGATATTGAGAGCTCAAAACATTGTGAGAGAGAGATTTCCCTTGAGCCGGATATTGAACCGGAATCTATTCTTATAACCCAGAACTCTTCTATTGAGCCAGAACTTTTTTTTATTGCCAGGCATTTTTTAAGCCGGAAATTGTCTGACAGCCTTTTGAATTTTGACCAATGTGGCAGTAGCCTCCGGGACCGGGTTATTTTCCCTCCAATGACCCGGGGTTTTTGAATCTGGCAAAATTTGCTAAGTCATGTCATCGTAGCCCCCGAGTCTTAAGACGACTCGAGAAGTTGTCTTGAGATTCTCCATACTTGACCGTGATATAAACCGGCATATAATTGAACAGCGGAACGTTGTAATATGTTGAAATTGGAGACAAGGTGGGCTATATATCCATGGCACGACCATCACTCTTGCAGTGAACAATTGTCCTACATAAAGAATACCACAAGCCAGAGTAATTGTTCCTTTTGACAAAAACAATATTATCTAATAAACTTAGATGAATATCACCTTATGCATCGGGACGTCAGATTTTCTTTGCGTGGTCCAAAGTTTAACTGGGATATACGGAAGTCCAGCAACAGCGTGGACGCATATACTATTACTGCGCACCGCCTCTCTCCTGTGCATGCATCAAGTTGCGTCGTGCAGATGAACCGACGAACGCTAGCACTTCCTCTGTAGTATCTGTTTGAACTGGCGAAACCAGCACTACTTTTGCATTTTCCTTAACCCATATCGTGCCGAGCCTTGACAAAATTTAAGCCTGCTGTGATGTGCTACTCCAGTCTCTGACCATCGACTGCTTGTCCTCCTCCATAAATCGTGGCCTCACGCGCCACCTCAGCCCGTGACCATTGACTGCTTTAACTGATCTGTAGTTTTGGCTAAAGCTTATACCACATAGTTACTGTAGTGGCGAGACAAGATTGCAAATAGTGCACCCTTGGTAACGGCACATCACATTAGTATCATCTGCAGCAAATAACTTTGCAAATCTCATTTAATTCTCTTCCACAATGATCCTGGAGGCGTCGTTGTCAAGATGTATTGCCAGCACAGGAAAAGACTGAATATAACTGCAAAAGAACATGCATAACTGCTCCAACTCGCACCTCACTGTCCTCACGGCTGTTTCCTTTCCTCTGTACCTAGCGCAGCAGCAGCAGCAATGTGGCACGGCGGCCATTCAAGGTCGGAATGGTGGAGGTAGCGCGAGGACGACGGCGGCACGACGCGCCAGCTCAGGGCTGCGAGCGCGAGCTCACACGAGGGCGGCTCAAGGCGGGACGGCGGCTCTCTGGTGGAGGCGGATCAAGGCCTATCGGAGGCGGTTCGACGCCGGCCACGGTGGCTCGACGCAGCGGGGGAGGCCGTGGTGATGGTGGCTTGAGGCAGGGCCGCGGCGGAGAACTGGACGAGGCACCGCTATGGAGGCGGCGGTTGGAGTCCTGCAGCGGCGGGTTGTGGCAGAGGCGGAGGCCGGCAGCGGGCGACTCGGGGAGCGGCTCCAGCGGAGGCCGGCAGCGGGCGACTCGGGGAGCGGCTCCAGCGGAGGCCGGCGGAGAGGGCCGGCTCAAGGCGCGGCAGCGGCTCGTGAGTGGCGACGACTGAGGCCGCCGTGGTAGCGACTGGAGGTAGAGGCGGCTTAGCAACGCCGGCGAGGGGAGACCGCAGCGGCAGCCAAGGCGCGGCTCACGGTGGAGGAGCAACGAGGTGAGCTGATGGCGTTTCAGGTGTTTTGGAAGAATCCATCTTGACGTCTTCCAGGTCGTGGCTCCTTGGTGGTTTCAGTTGTGGTTGCAGCCTCAGCTATAGAGGAGGCGGACGGCTCTCGGCGGAGCGAGGCTGGCTCTAGGCGGCCCAGAGATGGCGCGACCAGAGGCGGGGCTGAGTCTGTGGAGACATCCGCTTCCGAGCTGTGGCCGGTTCAATGAATCCACGTCCGTGTTCCCGAGCCGTAACCGGTTTCAACAGACCGGGTCGTGGCCTTCTTCCCTTGCTAGACAGATTTTTCCTCCTCAAAATATGAGCTTTCACGTAGACAGTATTCAAGTACTTGGTGGACCACTTTATACGAACAGCCGCCGCAGAGTATTACTGTAGTAATGTCGCTTTCATGAGAACAGTAGCATAATCAAAGTAGTACTACTCCGAACCGTAGTAGCAGATCACTTTATGAAAACCACCTCGTGGTTTGACCCTTGCCTGAGCACGTGTTTGTTGATTGATCTGACACAGCGCACAGCGGCTGTAGCACAATTCCTGTCGGCCTCGGCGACAAGTGACTGCAGCAAAATTGATCTTAACTTCGGATTCGACGGATCACGTTGCATCTGCGGCGCACAGCAGAAACTCCAAACCCTAATTTGTCTTGAAATCAAAACTCATAGTGCCAGCTCCAAAGTTAATAACAATTCTGATCACAAACGTGGGATTTGCCGGCTCTGCCGAAGACTTATCTCCTGCCGGACTTTCTTCATCCGGCCAATTGTCAACTTCTCGAAACCCTGGAAAAGATCCCTCCAAGAACTCAACACCACCGTGTGTGGTCTCACGGTGGGCGCCAACTGTAGTGGATTTGTCACGACAGATGTCCTAGTGTGAGTACTTGTCGTGAGGCCATCACAACTAGATCGTAGCTTCAACGGGGTTGAGTGGGACGAGAGACGCGAGGTTTTACCCAGGTTCGGCCCCTCACGGTGGAGGTAAAAGCCTACATCTTGCTTCATTGATATTGATCATGATGATGCTCACGATTACATGGGTGCTCTTTCGCTACCTCTATCTCGATAGCTATTGACTTGTCTGTCTTAACTTGTCCAACTCCCCCATCTTGGGGTGCCCTGCCCCTTCTTATATAAGTTAGAGGGGCGGGTTACATGTGGAGGCCTAGTAGGACTAGGACTATTCTATTACAAGTGGAGTCCTAGTCTTGCTTCCTTTGTAAGGGAATATTCCTTATGCCCTTTCTCTTAAACCGGCCCACCATAACATGAGCCGGCCTTCTAGGCCTTGGGCCTTGTCATCCGTCTGACCCGCCCGCCGGGTTACTAATGAGTCGCCAAGTTCGGGCGGGTTACCCGTGAGTCGCCAAGCTCCGGGCGGGTCATCAGTGAGCCGCCAAGCTCTAGCCGGGTCATACATCCGGCCGGGTTACCCCGACAGTTATCATAACCAGTATTCAATGATTGAGGTTGGAATTTTAAATAGCCAAACATGGCTGGATTTTCATTATGGTTATTATAACCAGTATTGGATGATTGAGGTTTTCAAAGCCCCTTCAGAGTAATGGCTATTATTTTTTCATCCAAAAATACCAGCTCACTGTAGAGAGCATGGTTCAATATTGATATGCAATGCTTTCAGCAACATCAGCCGGACAATGGATATGCTTTTATTTTACAATGGAAGGAATAGTCCCGAGTCGCTGCGGGCTTACGACCCGGCACTTGGGGGCTACATTATTCAAGTCATGATTATATCAAATATGCAAGTCCCATGTCGCTGCAAGCATGCACCACGGCACTTGGGGCCTAATGCAAGTTGTTTTTTAAATCATCACATTGTCAACATACCCGGTTATCTCAGGAAGATGAGTCGGACTTTCATCATTTTCTAAGTCCCGACCCAGTATTGTCTTACTAAGCCGACCCTTGGGGGCTACACATTGCTTTTCAAGTCTATATAATTAGATCTGCAAAAGTCCCTGCTCATTATTGCATAATGACCCGGCCCTTGGGGGCTACACTAGCTGAAGTTTTATAAGCATAAGACTGTTATAAGTCCCTGATTGCTGCAGGCAAGACAACCAGGCACTTGGGGGCTACACATGTGAGGTAAAAAATATTCAGTTTATGACTAGTGACTGAGATGAACAACCCGGATTTCTTCAAGGTTGCAGTATTTATATTGAAGCAAGTCTTAAGCTATCACTTTGTTCTACTTAAGACTTGGGGGCTACAGGTGAGGGAGAACACCTTAAAAAAAATCAGTGTTGAGCAAACTAGGTCTCATATTTTTTGATGGAGAAATTTGCAAAGATTATTTGCTCTAAGCTATTCAGACAACTTAACATCATACGAATTTTTTATCGAAATCTGAAGTATTGAAAGTTGGCACAATGTCAGACGAATTTTATCAAGTCAAGGCAGTTGAAGATAATAAGGGTTATTTTTGTCTCCAAGGAGCCAACGTCAATTTATTGATATGACAGAGATTCAGAATTTTCAGAGCTGGTAACTGGTATTTTCTGAGTGAGCCAGTCCCTTTACATATTTTTATTTTAAGAGTTTAGCATGAATAAATTCAAAGCTAAACTGGGGGCTAATGTTGGGGATATTCCCCACGACCAAGACCCGGCTCATAAGGATAAGCGGCCTTAAGACTTAAGCCATTTCTGGGTTTAAGTCGCCCTGACGTTAAGTTATCTCTGGACTTAAGCAGCCCTATTAAGTCTTCTCGGATCTTAACCCGGCTGGTGAGACCCGGCAGGTGAGACCCGGGTCTCTGGTGAGACCCGGCTGGTGAGACCCGGCAGACAGTTATGACCCGACAGACAAGTTATGACCCGGCAGACAGTTATAACCTGGCAGACAGATTATGACCCGACAGATGCATGGAGTCACGGAGATGAGTCTCAGAGATGAGTCACCTGGAGTTAAAAAGCCCAAGGCATTAAGAAGCCCACGGTGACTTGGCAGAATAGGTTAAGTCTTAATCCGACTTGGACTCTACATGTAACCCGCCCCTTCAACTTATATAAGGAGGGGCGGGGCACCCCGAGGGGGTCAAGTTTCTAGACGTCTCAATAGACAGGTCTTAGACAAGATCAAAGTAGATGCTTTCGAGATAGAGGTAGCGAAACCTCGCCCTTGTAACCAAGATCGTCGTCATTATTAATATCAATCAAGCAGGATGTAGGTTTTTACCTCAACCGTGAGGGGCCGAACCTGGGTAAAATCTCGCGTCTCTCGTCCCGCTCAAACCCTCTCAACCTACCAGTTAGATGCGTTGGCCTCACGACTAAGTCCTCACACTAGGACATCTTGCCGTGACAAAACCACGACAGATACCGACAATAATGAGAACACATTATTGGCAGAACGATGGTGGTGTTGGATAGACCCAACTTTGACATACTGTGAGATCCCGTCATCACTATGCTATCGATATTATCGTAGTAAGTGTTAACATTTACTCGCATCCTTAAATCATGAGAATATCATAGACTTTCATACCGGATGATTGTTTTGGGGTTGCCAAACGTTACCCACAACTGTGTGATCGTAAAGGTAGTTTACGGGTATATCAGAAAAGGTTGTCAAGGTGGTAGATAAAGTTGTTCAAGTGTAATGGTGTGAGGTAAGTTCACCATGTGAACAAGAGGTGAGATTAACCATCACTATAGCACACACCCAAACAGCCGAACATTGCATCTGAAGATCACAAACATGCAACCAAATGCCATGCTTGTGTTTATGCTCTCATGCAGCCTGAGCCTTTGTGGCAATCAAACACGGTGCACAACATGGTAAAAACCTCGTATTTCTTCAACCAGGCTTCAATGGGCTTGAGCCAAGCACCCACGGAATGCAAAAATGTCGCGTTATCCAAATAGGCCCCGGGAGCTAGGGAATATCCTTTTGGGGGTAAAAAATTGATACAAATGCATGTTGCGTTGTTTTGTTTTTTTTAAGGAAAGGCTATCATGACTAGCTTTATATTAACTCAAATCCAAATCACGTCATCCACAAATTTTTTGACGACACGACTCGGAGGTTCAGGAACCCAATTCTCAAAACTTTATTGTGGAAACTAAATCTAGCTTAGCCCATGAGCCGCGGTATTAGCCCCACGGAAACAATGTTTAAGCCTGAGCTTTTCAATTGCTGTTTCTATATCATAACGTTTAACGAAAATTACTGCAGCTGCACCCCACCATCGTGTTTGCCTCGTGCAAGTGCACGTCGTGTTGCTTTCTAATCTAATCAAACACTGGAGCATGCATGGCTTGGCGCAGACCTCGTGGGATAGAGCCGCATGCCCGGCGGAATAGCGACATCATTGCCAACAGCCCTAGGCTACTCATAGTGGGAAGTACTCCCTCCCATAATATAAAAGCCTTTTTAACATTAGTGTATTGTTAAAAATGTTCTTATATTATGGACAGAGAAAGTATCATATATTAGTATCATGTACTCCCTCCGTCCCAAAATAAGTGACTCAACTTTGTACTAGCTTTAGTACAAAGTTAGTACAGCTTTAGTACAAAGTTAGTACAACGTTGAGTCACTTTTTGGGATGGAGGGAGTATATGATACTAGTGTGTGATACTATCTTCATAGGGGAAATGTCCTTCAGCTTCCGATCTTAAATTAACTTGGGTGAACAGTAAAATAAATAAGAAATTCAAAAAAAACTGTCTTTTTTGTGACAAGCATTGACAAAATTTTCAAGTACTTGCAAAAATTCATCATAGAATCATATTCCTGTAAGGCGTGGAAAAAAAAAATCAGTGCTCCAAAAAGCTTTTGAAATTAGCATTTTCAGAGTACCGATTTTGGTTTTTTTTTGCCATGCCTTCTAGGAATGTGATTCTATGACGAATTGTTGCAAGCACTTGGAAATCTTGTCAATGCTTGTCACTAAAAAAAACCAGATTTTTTTGAAACAAAATCGTCCCCTTCATAGTGCATAGTAGTATCACAGATGATCTTATTTATTGCTATGCATGGCACATAGTAGCATAACATTAATGATAAATTTATTTCGGCTCATAGGTGTAGATGCACCCATTGTCTAAATACACATTTAAAAAAGTTACGGTATCTACCAATCTTACTCTAACCCTTTCTCTTCTTTAATTGTCTGCCACATCGGTGTGTTTGCTAGTCCCGAGTGCATGATACCGGCTAAGATATCATCACTATGGCCAGCCCTAGGCATCGCGTTGCCACGCCCATGGCGCCACATTCACACAAAGCACGCCCACTGGCACGTGGGCCCCAAAGAGACATTTTTTTGGATACATTTTCCAGTGAGAAATGTTTTTTTAAGCTTCCCAAAGAGAAAAGTTAAGCACACGGCAGGGGAGCCTCCTAATTAAATATATCTGAGAATAATAGCCCATCAGCCCGGTAAACCCATGCAACTTCCCGTACGTCTAGAATTTCTCGACAAAACATGCCTACAGACATGTGGGCCCCCAAAGGAAAACGTTGAGCACACGGCAGGGGAGCCCCCAAATCCGGAGCGTTTTCGAAACCGCACCGCCCCCAAATCTGCCACACACGAAACGAAACGAACGACACGAATGTGGTGCGACCGGAAACCGCCGGCCCGGTTTATTTTCGGTCCCCATTTCTATTTTCTGTGGCACTTCGATAGAGGGCCGACGCACACCAGCCCCAGGATAAGACCTGGCGCATGTGAAAGACATGATACAGCAATTCCAGGCACAAAAATGGCTTTATTATATGAAATGGAGTATTACAATACTGTTGCTTACAACAATATTACATGACTCCAAGACTAACTAAAATGGCAGCGAAGGTCATGGTTCAGCGGCAACAATGTCTCTGGCTGGGCTCCACAACTCACAGGACTGGCTGGGTTACGATCTAGCCTGACGGATCTTCTCCTGTAACTGGCCACATGCAAGGGCAGGTGAGTACTTTGAATGTACTCGCAAGACAACCAAATACATAGCATCCAAACAAGAAGATGACAAAGCAAGCCTTTGCTATTATAAGGATTTATTCTAAACATGGCATGGAATTAATAGGAAAACATGAATCAAGCATGGCATAGCATGGATCGAGCATATCAACTACATAACATAGCATGGCAATGATCACATTAGGTGCTTAAAGTGCTTGAAGGAAATATGCCCTAGAGGCAATAATAAAGTTGTTGTTTTATATTTCCTTATTCATGATAAATGCTTATTATTCATGCTATAATTGTATTGATCGGAAACCTAAATACATGTGTGAATACATAGACAAATACTGTGTCCCTAGTGAGCCTCTACTTGACTAGCTCGTTGATCAGAGATGGTTAAGGTTTCCTAACCATGGACATGAGTTGTCATTTGATAACGGGATCACATCATTAGGAAAATGATGTGATGGACACGACCCATCCGTTAGCTTAGCATTATGATCGTTCAGTTTTATTGTATTGCTTTCTTCATGTCAAATACATATTCCTTCGACTATGAGATTATGCAACTCCCGGATACTAGAGGAATGCCTTGTGTGCTATTAAACGTCACAACATAACTGGGTGATTATAAAGATGCTCTACAGGTATCTCCAAAGGTGTTTGTTGGGTTGGCATAGATCGAGATTAGGATTTGTCACTCCGAGTATCGGAGAGGTATCTCTGGGCCCTCTCGGTAATGCACATCATAAGAAGCCTTGCAAGCAAAGTGACTAATGAGTTAGTCACAGGATGATGTATTACGGAACGAGTAAAGAGACTTGCCGGAATGAGATTGAACTAGGTATAAAGATACCGACGATCGAATCTCGGGCAAGTAACATACCGATGGACAAAGGGAATAACGTATGTTGTCATAACGGTTCGACCGATAAAGATCTTCGTAGAATATGTGGGAGCCAATATGAGCATCCAGGTTCTGCTATTGTTTATTGACCGGAGAAGTGTCTCGGTCATGTCTACATAGTTCTCGAACCCATAAGGTCCGCACACTTAACGTTCGATGACGATTTAGTATTATATGAGTTATGTGATTTGGTGACCGAATGTTGTTCGAAGTCCCGGATGAGATCACAGACATGACGTGGAGTCTCTAAATGGTTGATAGGTAAAGATTGATATATAGGACGATGATATTCGGACACCGGAAGTGTTCCGGAGGGTACCGGGTACATATCGGGTCACCGGAAGGGGTTCCGGGCACCCCGGCAAAAGATATGGGCCTTATGGGCCAAGAGGGGAAACACAGCAACCACCAAGGGCTGCTGCGCCCCCCATATGGGCCGCACCAGAGAAGAAGGAAAGAGGGGAAGAGAGAAGGAAGGGGAGGGATTCGGCCTCCCCCTTCCTTCCCTCCTCCCTCCTCTTTCCTTCCCCCTCCGGTAAATAAGGAAGGGGGGGGCGCCGGCCATGGGATGACCCCAAGTAGGATTCGGCCTACTTGGGCGCCTCCTTGGCTGCCTCCCCTCTCCCCCCACCTATATATATGTGGAGGGGGCACCCCTAGCACACCCCAGACTATTGGATAGCCGTGTGCGGCGCCCCCCTCCACCGTTTACTCCCACGGTCATATCTTTGTAGTGCTTAGGCGAAGCCCTGCGTGAATCACTTCACCATCACCGTCGCCACGTCGTCGTGCTGACGGAACTCATTTACTTCCTCGACACCTTGCTAGATCAAGAGGACGAGGGACGTCATCGAGCTGAACGTGTGCAGAACTCGGAGGTGTCGTACGTTCGGTACTTGATCGGTCGGAGCTAGAAGAAGTTCGACTACATCAACCATGTTGTCAAACGCTTCCGCTTTCGGTCTATGAGGGTACGTAGACACACTCTCCCCCTCTCGTTGCTATGCATCTCCTAGATAGATCTTGCGTGAGCGTAGGAATTTTTTTGAAATTGCATGCTACGTTTCCCAACAGTGGCATCCGAGCCAGGTCTATGCGTAGATGATATGCACGAGTAGAACACAAAGAGTTGTGGGCGGTGATTGTCATACTGTTTACCACCAATGTCTTATTTTGATTTGGTGGTATTGTTGGATGAAGCGGCCCGGACCAACCTTACATGACCACGTTCATGAGACTAGTTCCACCGACAGACATGCAACTAGTTTTGCATAAAGTTGGCTGGCGAGTGTCTGTTTCTCCTACTTTAGTTGAATCGAATTTGACTGCGGCCAGTCCTTGTTGAAGGTTAAAATAGCAAACTTGATAAATCACCGTTGTGGTTTTGATGCGTAGGTAAGAACGGTTCTTGCTCGAAGCCCGTAGCAGCCACGTAAAACTTGTAACAACAAAGTAGAGGACGTCTAACTTGTTTTTGCAGGGCATGTTGTGATGTGATATGGTCAAGACATGATGTGATATACGTTGTTGTATGAGATGATCATGTTTTGTAAAAGTTATCGGCAACTGGCAGGAGCCTTATGGTTGTCGCTTTATTGTATGAAATGCAAATGCCATGTAATTGCTTTACTTTATCACTATGCGTTAGCTATAGTTGTAGAAGCAATAGTTGGCGAGACGACCACGACACAACAATGGAGATCAAGGTGTCAAGCCGGTGACGATGGAGATCATGACGATGCTTTGGAGATGGAGATCAAAAGCACAAGATGATGATGGCCATATCATGTCACATATTTTGATTGCATGTGATGTTTATCTTTTATGCAACTTATTTTGCTTAGTACGGCGGTAGCATTATAAGATGATCCCTTCACTAAATTTCAAGGTATAAGTGTTCTCCCTGAGTATGCACTGTTGCGACAGTTCGTCGTGTTAAGACACCACGTGATGATCGGGTGTGATAGACTCTACGTTCAAATACAACGGGTGCAAGATAGTTTTGCACATGCGGAATACTCGGGTTAAACTTGACGAGCCTGGCATGTACAGACATCGCCTCGGAACACTGGAGACCGAAAGGTCGAACGTGAATCATATAGTAGATATGATCAACATAGAGATGTTCACCATTGATGACTACTCCATCTCACGTGATGATCTGACATGGTTTAGTTGATTTGGATCACGTATCATTTAGATGACTTGAGGGATGTCTATCTAAGTGGGAGTTCTTAAGTAATTTTATTAATTGAACTTAATTTATCATGAACTTAGTCCTGATAGTTTTTGCATATCTATGTTGTAGATCAATGGCCCGTGCTACCGTCCCCTTGAATTTTAATGCATTCCTAGAGAAAGCTAAGTTGAAAGATGATGGTAGCAACTACACGGACTGGGTCCGTAACTTGAGGATTATCCTCATTGCTGCACAGAAGAATTATGTCCTTGATGCACCGCTAGGTGAAAGGCCTACTGCAGGAGCAGATGCTGATGTTATGAACGTCTGGCAAGCTCGATCTGATGACTACTCGATAGTTCAGTGTGCCATGCTTTACGGCTTAGAATCGGGACTTCAAAGATGTTTTGAACGTCATGGAGCATATGAGATGTTCCAGGAGTTGAAGTTAATATTTCAAGGAAATGCCCGAGTTGAGAGATATGAAGTCTTCAACAAGTTCTATAGCTGCAAGATATAGGAGAACAGTTCTGTCAGTGAACACATACTCAAAATGTCTCAGCTAGGAGTTAATCTCCAGATGATAGTGTTATTGACAGAGTTCTTCAATCACTGCCACCAAGCTACAAAGGCTTCATGATGAACTATAACATGCAAGGGATGGAGAAGACAATTCCCGAGCTCTTCGCAATGCTCAAAGCTGCGGAGGTAGAAATAGAGAAGGAGCATCAAGTGTTGATGGTTAACAAGACCACTAGTTTCAAGAAAAAGGGCAAGGGAAAGAAGGGGAACTTCAAGAAGAATGGCAAGCAAGTTGCCACTCCCGGGAAGAAGCCCAAAGCAGGACCCAAGCCTGAAACTGAGTGCTTCTACTGCAAAGGGACTGGTCACTTGAAGCAGAACTGCCCCAAGTATTTGGCGGAGAAGAAAGATGGCAAAGTGAACAAAGGTATATTTGATATACATGTTATTGATGTGTACCTTACTAATGCTCGTAGTAGCACCTGGGTATTTGATACTGGTTCGGTTGCTCATATTTGTAAATCGAAACAGGAGCTACGGATTAAACGAAGATTGGCTAAGGACGAGGTGACAATGCGCGTCGGGAATGGTTCCAAGGTCGATGTGATCGCCGTCGGCACGCTACCTCTACATCTACCTTCGGGATTAGTTTTAGACCTGAATAATTGTTATTTGGTGCTAGCGTTGAGCATGAACATTATATCTGGATCTTGTTTAGTGTGAGACGGTTATTCATTTAAATCAGAGAATAATGGTTGTTCTATTGATATGAGTAATATCTTTTATGGTCATGCACCATCGAAGAGTGGTCTATTTTTGTTGAATCTCGATCGTGGTGATACACATATTCATAATATTGATGCCAAAAGATGCAAAGTTGATAATGATAGCGCAACATATTTGTGGCATTGCCGTTTAGGTCATATTGGTGTAAAGCGCATGAAGAAACTCCATACAGATGGGCTTTTGGAATCACTTGATTATGAATCATTTGATACTAACGAACCATGCCTCATGGGCAAGATGACTAAAACTCCGTTCTCCGGAACAATGGAGCGAGCTAATGACTTATTGAAAATAATACATACCGATGAATGCGGTCCGATGAGTGTTGAGGCACGCGGCGGGTATCGTTATTTTCTGACCTTCATAGATGATTTGAGCAGATATGGTGTGTCCGAACGTCGTAACCGTACTTTATTAGATAAGGTGCGATCTATGATGTCTCTTACCGATTTACCACTATCGTTTTGGGGTTATGCATTAGAGACAGCTGCATTCACGTTAAATAGGGCACCGTCTAAATCCGTTGAGACGACACCGTATGAACTGTGGTTTGGCAACAAACCTAAGCTGTCGTTTCTTAAAGTTTGGGGATGCGACACTTATGTCAAAAGGCTTCAGCCTGATAAGCTCGAACCCAAATCGGAGAAGTGCGTCTTCATAGGATACCCTAAGGAAACAATTGGGTACACCTTCTACCACAGATTCGAAGGCAAGATCTTTGTTGCCAAGAATGGAACCTTTCTAGAGAAGGAGATTCTCTCGAAAGAAGTGAGTGGGAGGAAAGTAGAACTTGATGAGGTAATTGTACCTTCTCTCGAATTGGAAAGTAGCTCATCACAGAAAACCGTTCCCGTTATGCCTACACCAACTAGAGAGGAAGCTAATGATGATGATCATGAAACTTCAAATCAAGTTACTACAGAACTTCGTAGGTCAACCAGAACACGATCCGCACTAGAGTGGTACGGGAATCCTGTACTGGAAGTCATGTTACTAGGCCAAGGCGAACCTACGAACTATGAAGAAGCTATGATGAGCCCAGATTCCGACAGATGGCTTGAGGCCATGAAATCTGATATAGGATCCATGTATGAGAACAAAGTGTGGACTTTGGTGGACTTGCCCAATGATCGGCGAGCCATAGAGAATAAATGGATCTTCAAGAAAAAGACTGACGCCGATGGTAATGTTACTATCTACAAAGCTCGACTTGTCGCCAAAGGTTTTCGACAAGTTCAAGGAGTTGACTACGATTAGACTTTCTCACCCGTAGCGATGCTTAAGTCCGTCCGAATCATGTTAGCAATTGCCGCATTTTATGATTATGAAATCTAGCAAATGGACGTCAAAACTGCAGTCCTTAATGGATTTCTTAAAGAAGAGTTGTATATGATGCAACCAGAAGGTTTTGTCGATCCTAAAGGTGCTAACAAAGTGTGCAAGCTCCAGCGATCCATCTATGGACTGGTGCAAGCATCTCAGAGTTGGAATATACGCTTTGATGAGGTGATCAAAGCATATGGTTTTATACAGACTTTCGGAGATGCCTGTATTTACAAGAAAGTGAGTGGGAGCTCTGTAGCATTTCTAATATTATATGTGGATGACATATTGTTGATTGGAAATGATGTAGAATTTCTGGATAGCAAAAAAGGATACTTGAATAAGAGTTTTTCAATGAAAGACCTCGGTGAAGCTGCTTATATATTGGGCATCAAGATCTATAGGGATAGATCGAGATGCTTAATAGGACTTTCACAAAGCACATACCTTGATAAAGTTTTGAAGAAGTTCAAAATGGATCAGTCAAAGAAAGGGTTCTTGCATGTGTTGCAAGGTGTGAAGTTGAGTAAGACTCAATGCCTGACCACTACAGAAGATAGAGAGAAAATGAAAGTCATTCCCTATGCTTCAGCCATAGGTTCTATCATGTATGCTATGCTGTGTACCAGACCTGATGTGTGCCTTGCCATAAGTTTGGCAGGGAGGTACCAAAGTAATCCAGGAGTGGATCACTGGACAGCGATCAAGAACATCCTAAAGTACCTCAAAAGGACTAAGGATATGTTTCTCATTTATGGAGGTGACAAAGAGCTCGTCGTAAATGGTTACGTCGATGCTAGTTTTGACACTGATCCGGATGACTCTAAGTCACAAACCGGATACGTATTTATATTGAATGGTGGAGCGGTTAGTTGGTGCAGTTCCAAGCAGAGCGTCAAGGCGGGATCTACGTGTGAAGCGGAGTACATAGCTGCTTCGGAAGCAGCAAATGAAGGAGTCTGGATGAAGGAGTTCATGTCCGATCTAGGTGTAATACCTAGTGCATCGGGTCCAATGAAAATCTTTTGTGACAATACTGGAACAATTGCCTTAGCGAAGGAATCCGGATTTCACAAAAGAAGCAAACACATCAAGAGACGCTTCAACTCCATCCGTGATCAAGTCAAGGAGGGAGACATAGAGATTTGCAAAATACATACGGATCTGAATGTAGCAGACCCGTTGACTAAGCCTCTTCCACGAGCAAAACATGATCAACACCAAGACTCCATGGGTGTTAGAATCATTACAATGTAATCTAGATTATTGACTCTAGTGCAAGTGGGAGACTGAAGGAAATATGCCCTAGAGGCAATAATAAAGTTGTTATTTTATATTTCCTTATTCATGATAAATGTTTATTATTCATGCTAGAATTGTATTGATCAGAAATCTAAATACATGTGTGAATACATAGACAAATACTGTGTCCCTAGTGAGCCTCTACTTGACTAGCTCGTTGATCAAAGATGGTTAAGGTTTCCTAACCATGGACATGAGTTGTCATTTGATAACGGGATCACATCATTTGGAAAATGATGTGATGGACAAGACCCATCCGTTAGCTTAGCATTATGATCGTTTAGTTTTATTGCTATTGCTTTCTTCATGGCAAATACATATTCGTTCGACTATGAGATTATTCAACTCCCGGATACCGGAGGAATGCCTTGTGTGCTATCAAACATCACAACGTAACTGGGTGATTATAAAGATGCTCTACAGGTATCTCCAAAGGTGTTTGTTGGGTTGGCATAGATCGAGATTAGGATTTGTCTCTCCGAGTATCAGGAGAGGTATCTCTGGGCCCTCTCGGTAATGCACATCATAAGAAGCCGTGCAAGCAAAGTGACTAATGAGTTAGTCACAGGATGATGTATTAAGGAACGAGTAAAGAGACTTGCCGGTAACGAGATTGAACTAGGTATAAAGATACCGACGATCGAATCTCGGGCAAGTAACATACCGATGGACAAAGGGAATAACGTATGTTGTCATAACGGTTTGACCGATAAAGATCTTCGTAGAATATGTGGGAGCCAATATGAGCATAAAGGTTCCGCTATTGTTTATTGACCGGAGAAGTGTCTCGGTCATGTCTACATGGTTCTCGAACCCGTAGGGTCCGCACGCTTAACGTTCGATGACGATTTAGTATTATATGAGTTATGTGATTTGGTGACCGAATGTTGTTCGGAGTCCTGGATGAGATCACGGACATGACGAGGAGTCTCGAAATGGTCAAGAGGTAAAGATTGATATATTGGACGATGGTATTCGAACACTGGAAGTGTTCCAGAGGGCACCGGGTACATATCGGGTCACCGGAAGGGGTTCCGAGCACCCCCGGCGAAAGATATGGACCTTATGGGCCAAGAGGGGAAACACAGCAGCCTCCAGGGGCTGCTGCGCCCCCCATATGGGCCGCACCAGAGAAGAAGGTAAGAGGGGAAGAGAGAAGGAAGGGGAGTGATTCGGCCTCCCCTTCCTTCCCTCCTCCCTCCTCTTTCCTTCCCCCTCCGCTAAATAAGGAAGGGGGCGCCGGCCATGGGAAGACCCCAAGTAGGATTCGGCCTACTTGGGCGCATCCTTGGCTACCTCCCCTCTCCCCCCACCTATATATATGTGGAGGGGCGCCCCTAGCACACCCCAGACTATTGGATAGCCGTGTGCGGCGCCCCCTCCACCGTTTACTCCCACGGTCATATCTTCGTAGTGCTTAGGCGAAAACCTGCAGGAATCACTTCACCCTCACCGTCGCCACGCCGTCGTGCTGACGGAACTCATCTACTTCCTCGACACCTTGCTGGATCAAGAGGACGTGGGACGTCATCAAGCTGAACGTGTTAAGAACTCGGAGTTGCCGTATGTTTGGTATTTGATCGGTCGGCGCTAGAAAAAGTTCAACTACATCAACCGCGTTGTCAAACGCTTCCGCTTTCGGTCTACGAGGGTACGTAGACACACTCTCCGCCTCTCGTTGCTATGCATCTCCTAGATAGATCTTGCGTGAGCGTAGGAATTATTTTGAAATTGCATGCTACGTTTCCCAACAGTGCTTAGTGTTACCGAATACCAACTTACTCTCTTCTGGGTTGTCCCACAACCCTCGGAATACTCATGATCCACTGAGCACTTCTGAACATAAGACAAGTTCTTCCATCATTATTATCTTTGTTGCGGTTGACCACCTAGTGAGGCCTGGATGGACTGTCCAATACCATGGACGCGGCTATTCGAATAGATTCTTACACTCTGCAGAGGTTGCGCACTTTACTCACACCATGGAGCACCTGGCCTCGTGATCCCATTCGGGTGGACCAGTGTTGCTCCAACAAAACCTGCCTAACCCATGACTCTCCTTTCGTACCACCGACAATCATCCTCCCCTGGAGTCATGCCTTGGGTGGCCTTTGTGTCACTCCTGACACCTGCCACCGCCGTGGCCAAACAACTGTCCCAAACTGGGACTCCCGGGCTAAACAAATAACTGGGCTCACAAGGTTATCGCCGCCTACCAAATCAGGGCAGCACGCGCGCATAACCTTCCCTCTTTGGTGGTACCGATAAAAGAGCACAAAGCCAGACCAAGTCAATGCCGTCCCATACCAGCAAATGTGGCTGCACGGATAAGTCCGGACAGGTGGCTCTTGATCAACCAACTAAGTTTAGTTTATAGATTCAATTCAACATCTCCATCATCGCACCACTACATCGACGATTATAAGCGGAAACAATCTCTTAACAACAGCCTAGCAAAATCATAACAATGTTGACAAACATGGCATGAGATCAAATCATGGTACTAACATGATAATGGTATTCAAAATATTGTTACTAGCATGGGAGAACATGACATGGAAGTAATTCATGATATCATGTGGTAAATAACACTAGCATCAGGCACATATAAAATAATAGGGCTATGGTAGTGCACACTAACAAATGATCCGGAACATACTGCAATACATACACAGGGTGCAAGCAAAGTCATCACGCAAGTCCGGAGCTCATGATAAGAGGTTGGCTTGCCTGGGGGTGAAGGAATACGCCGGGTGGAAGTGCGATAAAACTCCGGGAAGAATTGCCGAAAAAGTTTCCCTCTCGGAGGGGCTGATCGAAGAGCAAGGGCAAAATAGTCATTTTCACAGTGCGAAAACATTATGAAAATGATGCCATCGGAACGGGCTCGACGATCTGAAGACGTGGGCGTTGGTTTTACCTCAATCGGAGTTACGGTCGCGGAGATATGCCCGTTCGTTCGTTAAGCGTTAAAACAGACAGAGACTGTCCACTTTAGCTCTTAACCAGCGAACGTCCACAAAATAACCGGTTCGGCCGGCGGTGTTGAACTGAAAGCGTATTTTCTGCTGAGGCTGTGCCTGAAGGCGCTTTAGAAACGGGAAAGCGTATTTTTGGGAAACACGTTTCCACTTATTCCAGCTGGGCCCGGGGCTACAGTGGCTGACGAGCGGGCCCCACCTTATCTCCTTTCTCTCTCTCTCTCTCTCTCTCTCTCTCTCTCTCTCTCTCCCTTTGGTTGCCTTCTTCCTCGCAAACAGAGGCACGGGCGGGCTCCGGCCGGCGACCTGGCCGTCACCTCGCAGCCCGAGGGGGCCGGCCGTCGTGCTCAGGGGCTCGGCCGCCCCACGCCGCGCCCGTGGGTACCCGCGGGGCTGCTCGGGGTGGCCCGTAGCGCCAACGCCGTAGGGAGACCGCGGCGGCCGAATAGCTAGAAGGCGAGGGCCGCGCCGGCAGGGCTTCCTCGCCGGAGTTCGGGACGGCGGCGGCGCGCTGATGTCTACTACGCAACTTTTTTCTTGTAGACTCGTGTTGGGCCTCCAAGAGCAGAGTTTTGTAGGACAGTAGCAATTTTCCCTCAAGTGGATGACCTAAGGTTTATCAATCCGTTTGAGGCGTAGGATGAAGATGGTCTCTCTCAAACAACCCTGCAACCAAATACAAGAAATCTCTTGTGTCCCCAACACACCCAATAAAATGGCAAATTGTATAGGTGCACTAGTTCGGCGAAGAGATGGTGATAAAAGTGTAATATGGATGGTAGAAATATATTTTTATAATCTGAATAAATAAAAACAGCAAGGTAGTAAGTGACAAAAGTGAGCACAATCGGTATTGCAATGCTTGAAAACAAGGCCTAGGGCCCGTACTTTCGCTAGTGCAATCTCTCAACAATGCTAATATAATTGGATCATATAACCATCCCTCAATGTGCGATGAAGAATCACTCCAAAGTACCTATCTAGCGGAGAACATAAGAATAAATTGTTTGTAGGGTACGAGACCACCTCAAAGCTATTCTTTCCGGTCGATCTAACCAAGAGTTCGTACTAAAATAACACCAAAGCAAATTCAGATTCGTAATGCTCAATCCAACACAAAGAACCTCAAAGAGTGCCCCAAGATTTCTACCGGAGAAACAAAGACAAGAACGTGCATCAACCCCTATGCATAGATTACCCCAATGTCACCTCGGGAATCCGTGAGTTGAGTGCCAAAACATATATCAAGTGAATCAATATAATACCCCATTGTCACCACGGGTATTCATATGCAAGACATATATCGAGTGCTCTCAAATCCATAAAAGTATTCAATCCGATAAAACAAAATCTCAAAGGGAAAACTCAATTCATCACAACAAGATAGAGAGGGTAAAACACCATATGATCCGACTATATTAACAAAGCCCACGATACATCAAGATTGCGCATCTCAAGAACATGAGAGAGAGATTAAACACATAGCTACTGGTACAAACCCTCAGCCCCGAGGGTGGACTACTACCTCCTCATCATGGTGGCCGCCGGGATGATGAAGATGGCCACCGGTGATGATTTCCCCCTCCGGCAGGGTGCCGGAATGGGGTCTAGATTGGATCTCGTGCATACAGAGGCCTTGCGGCGGCGGAACTTCTGATCTAGGGCTACCCCCAGGGTTTTTGGAATATTTGGTGATTTATAGGGCAAAGAGGGGGTGCGGGCCCAGGCGCGCCCAGGTGGGTTGTGCCCCCCTCGGGGCACCCCCCCCAGGTGCTTCTCTGGCCCACTGGATGTCTTCTGGTCCATAAAAAATTCACAAAAAGTTTCGCGGTGTTTGGACTCCGTTTGATATTGATTTCCTGCGATGTAAAAAACAAGCAAAAAATAGCAACTGGCACTTGGCACTGGGTCAATAGGTTAGTCCCAAAAAATGATTGTAAAACATCCAAGAATGATAATATAACAGCATGAATACTTCATAAATTATAGATACGTTGGAGATGTATCAGCATCCCCAAGCTTAATTCCTACTCGTCCTCGAGTAGGTAAATGATAAAAGAAATAATTTATGAAGTGTGAATGCTGGCAAAGTGCATAAGTTTGATCAATGATAATTTCAATCACTTTTCCTAGCATCATAACAGCAATCTGCCAAAACAGCACAGTCTGTAAAGAATGCAAGAGTATCAATACTTCTTAAACTCCAAAAATTATGAAAATTTACCACACTATAGAAAATTTATCAGAGCTTATTGTGCAGAAAGTTTCAACATTTTATCACATTCTGAATTTTCTGGATAATTATTGCAACAGCGATAAACTTTCTGTTTTGAAACAGCAACTCATATATTTGCAAAATAAGCATGGTGATGGCTATCCTTGCCACTTTTATTGAAATAAAAGATTCAAAACATTATTATAACTAACATCAAGCAAATCCAAATAAAATAAAATGACTCTCCAAGCAAAACTCATATCATGTGACGAATGAAAATATAGCTCCAAGTGAGGTTACCGATAATGTTGAAGACGAAAGAGGGGATGCCTTCCGGGGCATCCCCAAGCTTAGTTGCTTGGATCTTCCTTGGATATTTAACTTGGGGTGCCTTAGGAATCCCCCAAGCTTAGGGTCTTGTCACTCCTTATTCTCCTCATATCGACATCTCACCCAAAACTTGAAAACTTCAATCACACAAAACTTAACGGAACTTCATGAGATAGGTTAGTATGATAAAGAGCAAACCATTTCACTTTGGTACTGTAAAATACAAGATTCATAATTGTTTCCACACAATTCCTACTGTAGCATATCATTTCCACAATTTATATTGAGCAATATAAGCCATAGAAACTAGAAAACAAGCAAACTATGCATTGAAAACAGAATCTGTCAAAAACAGAACAGTCTGTAGTAATCTGTACTCAAACCATACTTATGCTACTCCAAAAATTCTGAAAAATTAGGAAAACTTAGATAATTTGTATCTCTATCATCTTTAGAAAATTCAGATCAAAAGCACGTTCCAGTGAATTTTAAAAATCCCTGGACTGAGCGCAAAAGTTTCTGTTTTTGCACAGATTCAAGTAAACTATCATCCACACTATCCCAAAGGCTTTACTTGGCACTTTATTGAAACAAAAGCAATAAAACATGATTACTACAGTAGCATAATCATGTGAACACACAAAAACAGTAGGTAAAAGTGTTGGGTTGTCTCCCAACAAGCACTTTTCTTTAATGCCTTTTAGCTAGGCATGATAAGTTCAATGATGCTCGCATAAAAGATAAGGATTGAAACATAACAAGAGCATCATGAATCATAAGTTCCTCTCTCATAATAATTTTCAGTAGCATCATGAATAGATTCATCAATATAACCATCACATAAAACATTCTTTTCATGATCCCCAAGCATAGAAATTTTATTACTCTCCACATAAGAAAATTTCTCCTCATTCACAATGGTGGGAGTATCATATGAAACTCGAATACTATAAATTGTTCCCACATTAAAAAAGTAATGTTCAGGAAAAGCTTAATCATAACTATGACAAGTTTTATAAATATAATCATCACTACTTTTTATAACATAAGTATCATCACAATAATCATCATAAGTAGCAACTTTGTTCTCATCATAGATAGGAGGCATGCAATCATCATACCAAATTTGATCATTCAAAGTAGGGGGACTAAAAAGATCATCTTCATTAAGCATAGCATCCCCAAGCTTGGGACAAACATTAATTGCAGCAAATAAATTCCCAAACATGTCATTCTTATCAAACATAGCATCCTCAAGCTTGTGGCTTAGCATATCATAAGCATAATCACCCTCATCATTAATAGTATGAATAGCACCAACGGTATAACGATTGTTATCATCATAATTTCCCAAGTTGGTGCCAAAAAGATTTCCAAAATTATAAGAAGTATCATTATCTTCCCAATCATAATCATCACAACAAGCAATAGGCATAACAAAATCATCATCAAGTGCATCATCTTCCATAATTAATTTTGATTCATTTTCATGAGGCACAACAATAATAGAGGCAACATCGTTTGGGAGAGATACCTTTTTACCTTTATTCTTTCTTCTTTTCTTCTTCTTCACCACATCATGTGTGGGTTTAATAATAAATCTTTTCAAGCTTCTTATTGATGAGATTGGTTGAATAGGGAGCTCCTCCTCGTTACCTGATTCATCATAATAAACACTAGGAGGGTATTGGAAATATTTTCCCTTTCATTGGTACTCTCTTCATATTCTATTTGTTTTCTTGTCTTTAGATAGTTGGCAATATAAGGATTCTCAATGCAATTTACCGCACAAAACATATAAATTTCCTCTAGATCAAAATCAAGAAATCTCTCGAGATTACATTTTGGAATACCCTTAGTTATACGTTTCATTTCTTCATACCCCAAAAGAAGACTAAGCTCTTTATGATGCTCAAGGGTAATCAAGTTATCACAATTTTTGGACACGATTTGATCATGAAAGAATTTGCATTGGAGATTTAAATGACCATGTTCATTGCAAAGTTCACAAGGATGGCGAAAAAAATTAAATCTTTCAGCACAATCATCTAGCCTCTCTTGCAATTTTTTCGTTTCTAAATATTTATGCCTCTTACAAAATCTATCTTCCCTTTTTGGTGTGCAATTGCACTCCCAATTCACTCTGCAAAAATTGACATTCTTATCGGAGACATTTTTCTCATGACTAGTGCAATAATCATTAGCATTTTGGATATTCAAGGAATTCATACTAACAACATTGCAATCATGCTCATCATTCAAATATTTTGTGCCAAACATTTATTGACTTCTTCTTCTAACAATTCAGCACAATTTTCCGATCCATCATTTTCAAGAAAGATATTATAGAGATGAATAATATGATGCAACCTAAATTCCATTTTTTTTGTATTTTTCTTTTTATAAACCAAACTAGTGATAAAACAAGAAACTAAAAGATTTGATTACAAGATCTAAAGATATACCTTCAAGCACTCACCTCCCTGGCAACGGCGCCAGAAAAGAGCTTGATGTCTACTACGCAACTTTATTCTTGTAGACTCGTGTTGGGCCTCCAAGCGCAGAGTTTTGTAGGACAGTAGCAATTTTCCCTCAAGTGGATGACCTAAGGTTTATCAATCCATGGGAGGCGTAGGATGAAGATGGTCTCTCTCAAACAACCCTGCAACCAAATACAAGAAATCTCTTGTGTCAACAACACACCCAATAAAATGGCAAATTGTATAGGTGCACTAGTTCCGCGAAGAGATGGTGATAAAAGTGTAATATGGATGGTAGAAATATATTTTTATAATCTGAATAAATAAAAATAGCAAGGTAGCAAGTGACGAAAGTGAACACAAACGGTACTGCAATGCTTGAAAACAAGGCCTAGGGTCCATACTTTCGCTAGTGCAATCTCTCAACAATGCTAATATAATTGGATCATATAACCATCCCTCAACATGCGATGAAGAATCACTCCAAAGTTCCTATCTAGCGGAGAACATAAGAATAAATTGTTTGTAGGGTACGAGACCACCTCAAAGCTATTCTTTCCGATCGATCTATCCAAGAGTTTGTACTAAAATAACACCAAAGCAAATTCAGATTCGTAATGCTCAATCCAACACAAAGAACCTCAAAGAGTGCCCCAAGATTTCTACCGGAGAAACAAAGACACGAACATGCATCAACCCCTATGCATAGATTACCCCAATGTCACCTCGGGAATCCGCGAGTTGAGTGCCAAAACTTATATCAAGTGAATCAATATAGTACCCCATTGTCACCACGGGTATTCGTATGCAAGACATATATCGAGTGCTCTCAAATCCATAAAAGTATTCAATCCAATAAAACAAAATCTCAAAGGGAAAACTCAATTCATCACAACAAGATAGAGAGGGGAAAACACCATATGATCCGACTATGTTAACAAAGCCCGCGGTACATGAAGATTGCGCATCTCAAGAACACGAGAGAGAGAGAGAGAGATTAAACACATAGCTACTGGTACAAACCCTCAGCCCGGAGGGTGGACTACTCCCTCCTCATCATGGTGGCCGCCGGGATGATGAAGATGGCCACCGGTGATGATTTCCCCCTCCGGCAGGGTGCCGGAATGGGGTCTAGATTGGATCTCGTGGATACAGAGGCCTTGCGACGGTGGAACTTCTGATCTAGGGCTACCCCTAGGGTTTTTGGAATATTTGGTGATTTATAGGGCAAAGAGGGGGTGCGGGAGGCCACCGAGGTGGGCACAACCCACCTGGGCGCGCCTGGGCCCCCAGGCGCGCCCTGGTGGGTTGTGCCCCCCTCGGGGCACCCCCCAGGTGCTTCTCTGGCCCACTGGATGTCTTCTGGTCCATAAAAAATCCACAAAAAGTTTCGCGGTGTTTGCACTCCGTTTGATATTGATTTCCTGCGATGTAGAAAACAAGCAAAAAACAGCAACTGGCACTGGGCACTGGGTTAATAGGTTAGTCCCAAAAAATGATGTAAAGTTGCTATAAAATGATTGTAAAACATCCAAGAATGATAATATAACAGCATGAATACTTCATAAATTATAGATACGTTGGAGACGTATCACGCGCGGACTTGCTACTTCTTGAGCTTGCGTTGGTTTTTCCCTTGAAGAGGAAAGGGTGATGCAGCAAAGTAGACATAAGTATTTGCCTCAGTTTGAGAACCAAGGTATCAATCCAGTAGGAGACAACGCACAAATCACCTAGCACCTGCACAAACAATCAAACAACTTGCACCCAGCGCGATAAAGGGGTTGTCAATCCCTTCACGGTTACTTGCAAAAGTGAGATCTGATAGATATAGATGAAACTAAATAAAAGATAAAGTAAATATTTTTGGTTTATAGATCGGAAAGTAAAAGATTGCAAAATAGTAGATCGGAAACTAATATAGTAGATTGGAAACTTATATGATGGAAAAATAGACCCGAGGGCCATAAGTTTCACTAGAGGCTTCTCTCAAGATAGCAAATAATACGGTGGGTGAACAAATTACTGTCGAGCAATTGATAGAAAAGCGCAAAGTTATGACGATATCCAAGGCAATGATTATGAAATATAGGCATCACGTCCGTGTGAGGTAGGCCGAAACGATTCTGCATCTACTACTATTACTCCACACATCAACCGACTCCTGCCTGCATCTAGAGTATTAAGTTCATGAAGAACAGAGTAACGCATTAAGTAAGATGACATGATGTAGAGGAATAAACTCAAGCAATATGATGCAAACCCCATCTTTTTATCCTCGATGGCAACAATACAATACGTGACTTGCTGCCCCTACTGTCACTGTGAAAGGACACCGCAAGATTGAACCCAAAGCTAAGCACTTCTCCCATTGCAAGAAAAACCAATCTAGTTGGCCAAACCAAACCAATAATTCGAATCGAATTACAAAGATATCAAATCATGCATATAATAATTCAGAGAAGATTCAAATAATATTCATAGATAAGCTGATCATAAATCCACAATTCATCGGATCTCGACAAACACACCGCAAAAGAATATTACATCGGATAGATCTCCAAGAACAACGAGGAGAACATGGTATTGAGAATCAAAGAGAGAGAAGAAGCCATCTAGCTACTAGCTATGGACCCGTAGGTCTGAGGTAAACTACTCACGCTTCATCGGAAGGGCAGTAGGGTTGATGTAGAAGCCCTCCGTGATCGAGTCCCCCTCCGACAGGGTGCCGGAAAAGGTCCCTAGATGGGATCTCACAGGTACAGAAGGTTGCCGCGGTGGAAAAGTCTTTTCGTGGATGCTTCTGGTGGTTTGGGAACATATGTGAATATATAGGCGAAAGAATTAGGTCAGGAGGGTCACAGGGGGCCCACAAGGCAGGGGGCGCGCCCTCCACCCTTGTGGCCACCTCGTGGCTCCTCCGACTTCATCTCCAAGTCTCCTGGGTGTCTTCTGGTCCAAGATAAATCATCGCGAAGATTTTATTCCGTTTGGACTCCGTTTGGTATTCCTTTTCCACGAAGCTAAAAAACAAGGAAAAACAGAAACTGGCACTGGGCTCTAGGTTAATAGGTTAGTCCCAAAAATAATATAAAATAGCATATTAATGCATATAAAACATCCAAAACAGATAATATAATGGCTTGGAACAATCAAAAATTATAGATAAGTTGGATTCATATCAAGCATCCCCAAGCTTAATTCCTGCTCGTCCTCGAGTAGGTAAATGATAAAAACAGAATTTTTGATGTGGAATGCTACCCGATAACCCTCAAGTATAGGGGATCGTTTGTAGCCTTCTTCGATAAATAAGAGTGTCGAACCCAACGAAGAGCTAAAGGTAGAACATATATTCCCTCAAGTTCTATCGACCACCGATACAACTCTACGCACACTTGACATTTGCTTTACCTAAAACAAGTATGAAACTATTTGGCAAGAATAAAACTACGAGTACTTTGCGAGAATAAAACTATGAGTAAATTGCAAGGTAATAACAGTAGATAGCTTTTGTCAACAAGAAAGTCATTTGTCCCTAAGCAATCGATAACAAGTACCGGTAATCATTCTTGTAATTTTATATGAGGGAGAGGCATGAGCTAACATACTTTCTCTACTTGGATCATATGCACTTATGATTGGACCCCTAGCAAGCATCCGCAACTACTAAAGATCATTAAGGTCATGAAACCCAACCATAGCATTAAGTATCAAGTCCTCTTTACTCCCATACGCCATAACCCACTTATCCGCGTTTCGGCTGCTGTCATCCCCCGCAACACTGACAATAAGCAAACCATGGACATATTGCAACACCCTACAACGAGGATCCCTCATGTTTGCGCGAGATGGAGGGCACCATAAGACAACACCATAAATAAAATATACAATCATACCAACCAAGATCACGATTAACCCACAGGACAAAACGGATCTACTCAAACATCATAGGCTAACCATAGATCATTGGAAAATAATATATGGAGTTGAGCACCATGTTTAAGTAGAGATTATAGCAGAGAGAAGGGGTGTTACACCGCTGCATAGAGGGGGAGAAAGTTGGTGTTGATAGTAGCAAGATTTGTTGATGTAAATCGCCGTCACGATCCTCGCCCCGGCGGCACTCTGGCGCCACCGGGAGAGAGGGGGAGAGAGCCCCCCTCCTTCTTCTTCTTCCTTGGCCTCCCCCTAGATGGGAGGAGAGTTCCCCCTCTGGTCCATGGCCTCCATGGCGGCGGTGGGGTGGGAGCCCCTCCGAGATTGGATCTCCCTCTCTGTTCTCTTCTGTTTCGCGTTCCCCAGATCTGGCCCTTCACCGTTTCTTATATTCCCGGAGATATAGGGCAATTTGAGGAAGCCCATCATTGGAATATACAAGCCAAGTACTATAATGAAAAATTCCCACTAGTATATGAAAGTGACAACATAGGAGACTCTCTATCATGAAGATCATGGTGCTACTTTGAAGCACAAGCGTGGTAAAAGTATAGTAACATTGTCCATTCTCTCTTTTCTCTCATTTTTTTATTTGGGCCTTCTCATTTTTTTTGGCCTCTTTTTTTCGTCTGGAGTCTCATCCTGACTTGTGGGGGAATCATAGTCTCCATCATCCTTTCCTCATATGGGACAATGCTCTAATACTGAAGATCATCACACTTTTATTTACTTACAACTCAAAAATTACAACTCGATACTTAGAACAAAATATGACTCTACATGAATGCCTCCGGTGGTGTACCGGGATGTGCAATGAATCAAGAGTGACATGTATGAAAGAATTATGAACGGTGGCTTTGCCACAAATATGATGTCAACTACATGATCATGCAAAGCAATATGACAATGATGAAGCGTGTCATAATAAAATGGAACGGTGGAAAGTTGCATGGCAATATATCTCGGAATGGCTATGGAAATGCCATAATAGGTAGGTATGGTGGCTGTTTTGAGGAAGGTATATGGTACCGGCGAAGGTTACGCGGCACTAGAGAGGCTAGCAGTGGTGGAAGGGTGAGAGTAAAAATATAGCCTCAAGTAAAGTTACCGATAGACGAAGAAGAAAGAGGGGATGCCTTCCGGGGCATCCCCAAGCTTAGGCTCTTGCCACTCCTTATTCCATAGTCCATCAAATCCTTACCCAAAACTTGAAAACTTCACAACACAAAACTCAACAGAAAATCTCATAAGCTCCGTTAGTATAAGAAAATAAATCACCACTTTTGGTACTGTTGTGAACTCATTCTTTATTTATATTGGTGTAATATCTACTGTATTCCAACTTTTCCATGGTTCATACCCCCCGATACTACCCATAGATTCATCAAAATAAGCAAACAACACAAAGAAAACAGAATCTGTCAAAAACAGAACAGTCTGCGAAGATCTGAATTGTTCTAATACTTCTGTAACTCCAAAAATTCTGAAAAATTAGGACAACAGAGGAAAGTTGTATATAAATCTCGTATAAACAATTCAGGGTTTTTCAATGCTCCAGTGAATTATTAAAATTCTGTGAATGGACGCAAAAGTTTCTGTTTTTCAGCAAGATCAAATCAACTATCACCGTAAGCCATCCCAAAGGTCTTACTTGGCACAAACACTAATTAAAACACAAAACCACATCTAACCAGAGGCTAGATGAAAAATTTATTGGAAAACAGCAAGGAATATTATTGGGTTGTCTCCCAACTAGCGCTTTTCTTTAAAGCCTTTTAGCTAGGCATTGATAATTTCAATGATGCTCACATAAAAGAGAAGAATTGAAGCACAAAGAAAGCATCATAAAACACGTGACAAACACATCTAAGTCTAACATACTTACTATGCATAGGCATTTCATAGGCAAACAAATTATCAAGGCAAGCAAAAACTAGCATATGCAAGGAAGAAGAAAGAGACGATAGCAATCTCAACATGAAGAGAGGTAATTTATTAACATGAAAATTTCTACAACCATATTTTCCTCTCTCATAATAGTTACATGTAGGATCATAAGAAAATTCAACAATATAGCCATCACATAACATATTCTCAACATGATCCACATGCATGCGAAGTTGACACTCTTCCAAAATAGTGGGATTAACATTAACTAAAGTCATGACCTCTCCAAACCCACTTTTATCAAAAATTGCATAAGATTGAATATTCTCCAAATATGTGGGATCTAAAGTTGACACTCTTCCAAACCCACTTTTAGTATTATTGCAAACATTATTATCAATCTCATATTCATCATGTGGCTTAAATAAATTTTCAAGGTCATAAGAAAAATCACCACAATCATGATCATTGCAACAAGTAGTGGACCTAGCAAAACTAGCATCCCCAAGCTTAGGGTTTTGCATATCATTAGAACAACTGACATTAATAGAATTTATAGTAGAACCATTGCAATCATGCTTTTTATTCAAGGAGCTATCGTGAATCACTTCATAAATTTCTTCATCACAATTTTCAGATTCACGAATTTCAAGCAAAACTTCATAAAGATAATCTAGTGCACAAAACTCACTAGCAATTGGTTCATCAAAATTGGATCTCTTAAAAAGATTAGCAAGTGGATGAGGATCCATAAACTTTTAGCAAGCGAAGATGCAAGCAAAAAGAAGGCACATGGTAACACAAGCAAACAAAAGATCGAACGGAAGAAGGGCGAATAAAAAGGCAAATCTTTTCGAAAATCATTTTAGAAGTGGGGGAGAGGAAAACGAGAGGCAAATGGCGAATAACGTAATGCAAGAGATGAGAGTATTATGATGGGTACTTGGTATGTCTTGACTTGGCTTAGATCTCCCCGGCAACGGCGCCAGAAATTCTTCCTGCTACTTCTTGAGCTTGCGTTGATTTTTCCCTTGAAGAGGAAAGGGTGATGCAGCAAAGTAGAGATAAGTATTTCCCTCAGTTTGAGAACCAAGGTATCAATCCAGTATGAGACAACGCACAAATCACCTAGCACCTGCACAAACAATCAAAGAACTTGCACCCAACGCGATAAAGGGGTTGTCAATCCCTTCACGGTTACTTGCAAAAGTGAGATCTGATAGATATAGATGAAACTAAATAAAAGATCAAGTAAATATTTTTGGTATTTTTGGTTTATAAATCGGAAAGTAAAAGATTGCAAAATAGTAGATCAGAAACCAATATAGTAGATTGGAAACTTGTATGATGGAAAAATAGACCCAGGGGCCATAGGTTTCACTAGAGGCTTCTCTCAAGATAGCAAATAATACGGTGGGTGAACAAATTATTGTCGAGCAATTGATAGAAAAGCGCAAAGTTATGGCGATATCCAAGGCAATGATTATGAAATATAGGCATCATGTCCGTGTCAAGTAGACCGAAACGATTCTGCATCTACTACTATTACTCCACACATCGACCGACTCCTGCCTGCATCTAGAGTATTAAGTTCATGAAGAACAGAGTAACGCATTAAGTAAGATGACATGATGTAGAGGAATAAACTCAAGCAATATGATGTAAACCCCATCTTTTTATCCTCGATGGCAACAATACAATACGTGCCTTGCTGCCCCTACTGTCACTGGGAAAGGACACCGCAAGATTGAACCCGAAGCTAAGCACTTCTCCCATTGCAAGAAAACCAATCTAGTTGGCCAAACCAAACCAATAATTCAAAGAGAATTACAGGGATATCAAATCATGCATATAAGAATTCAGAGAAGATTCAAATAATATTCATAGATAAGCTGATCATAAATCCACAATTCATCGGATCTCGACAAACACACCGCAAAAGAATATTACATCGGATAGATCTCCAAGAACAACGAGGAGAACATGGTATTGAGAATCAAAGAGAGAGAAGAAGCCATCTAGCTACTAGCTACGGACCCGTAGGTCTGATGTAAACTACCCACGCTTCATCGGAAGGGCAATAGGGTTGATGTAGAAGCCCTCCGTGATTGAGTCCCCCTCCGGTAGGGTGCCGGAAAAGGTCCCTAGATGGGATCTCACTGGTACAGAAGGTTGCGGCGGTGGAAAAGTCTTTTCATGGATGCTTCTAGTGGTTTGGGAACATATGTGAATATATAGGCGAAAGAATTAGGTCAGGAGGGTCACGGGGGGCCCACAAGGCAAGGGGGCGCCTCCTACCCCCTGGGCGCGCCCTCCACCCTTATGGCCGCCTCGTGGCTCCTCCGACTTCATCTCCAAGACTCCTGGGTGTCTTCTGGTCCAAGAAAAATCATTGCGAAGATTTTATTCCATTTGGACTCCGTTCGGTATTCCTTTTCCACGAAGCTGAAAAACAAGGAAAAAACAAAAACTGGCACTGGGCTCTAGGTTAATAGGTTAGTCCCAAAAATAATATAAAATAGCATATTAATGCATATAAAACATCCAAAATAGATAATATAATAGCATGGAACAATAAAAAATTATAGATACTTTGGAGACGTATCAGGACTCCAAGGGAAGGCTGGGGAGCAGAGGAGCGGGAGGGGGAAGGGCCAGGAGCGGGTGGAGGCCAAGGGGATCGGCGGCGGCCGTCTCGGCCATTGAAGCTCCAGGAGCTCGGGGAGGACTCGAGAGGCGAGGGCAGAGGTGGCTGGCTGCGAGGGAGGGCTCGGGCACGCCTTAAATAGGCTCGGAGAGGAGCTAGCCGATGACAGGCGGAGGTTCGAGAGCTCGGCGAGGTGGCGGCAACCGGACGGTGAATCGATGTCGGCAAAGGTGGCTAGGAGCTACGGGATGAGGGGGAGAGGCCTCTAGAAGACTCGCGCACGTGGTGGGGAGCTCGTCGGTGCTCCCGGACGAGCCGTGGCGTACCAGAGAAGGCTCCCGAGGGCTCTGGTGCACAGGGCACGCGTTTGGCGTGCTCTGCCCGTGGTCACCACATGGCCACGACGTTGCCACGCCGCACGCGAGGCCAAACCATGTCTGGAGTATTCTCCTCCCTTCCCTAGATCAACTTGTGTAGCTGGAGGGTATGGGAGAGTTCTGAGGTGGCTGAACCAAGGTCAAACAACAGCTGGCAGCCAAGTGTTTGATATGTGTAGTGGCCACGACAGTGCTCCTCTTGGCAAGATCCTTGGCAGAGGTTAGCCATCTACTAAGGTCATCATCTAGGAAAAATTTTAGCACAAATGGGCAAGTCTATCTGGTACTTCCTTTGCGACTTGGCAAATTGACCAGAAATGAAAGTGATGATGCTGGGAAAGAATGGCTAGATGAAAATGTCCCAAATTTGGTGGAGACCAATAATTTAAGCATATGGAGGCACTGTAAAAATTTCATACCATTTGCATACTCCTAAATGGTACTTCCTTCACAGTGCTCCAATCTGGACAGAAACTTAGTAAATTTACTGAGGAAGATTGGCTAAAGGAAATGGGCTGTTTTTGGTGTCCAAGGGTAATATCTCATAATGAATCACCTTGCAAATTTTCAGCCCAAGGAATCAAGCACTTCCTTTGCAAACAGGAAATCTGGACAAAATTTGCAAAGGGATGTTGTGCTCAAACTTTGAATTGTGGAACTTGAGATTTTGATGGAAATGGTGAATATATGGATTGGGAAAGCTCCATAAATTATTTGGGATTCTTCCTAGCTACCAAAATGGTAGTTCCTTTGGGAAGACCCCAAATTGAAATATTGGCTTTAAATAGGAAAATGCAATTTCCCTTATTTAATTATGGCCAATATTTTTGTGAGAGGTCAATATGATCACAAAGAATATCTCCACAAGTTTTCATGAACTTTGGAGATGGATAGATATTTTCTTGGATTTAATTCCTCAGAAAGGCAGAAAAAGGAATTAATTCTAGATGAAAAATATTGCATATGATTTGGCAATATTTTTGCACAACCAGGGTTTATGAGTGCATGAGGATCTCTGGAAATTTTGGGAGGATTAACAGAGCAAGGAAAATGATAGCTCCTTTGTAAACACAAAGGCAGGATTTCCAGTTCCAATATTTTGGAACCAGGGTTTGAATGAGATTCGGGTTTTACTGTCAGGAGCTTGACTGGCACAAGAGCATGAGAAGGCACTGAGAGGTTGGGAATTGTCTGGATTCACCTGGTCACTCACCAGATTCCAGAGGAAAAATTTGGGAGAGGAAAGCTAGGAAGGAATAACAGCACAAAAATCGATAACCCGATTTTTGGGGTATTACAAACCTTCCCCCCTTAAGAGAATCTCATCCTCGAGATTCCTAGGGTTAGCTCAGAACAAATATTACGCCTCCTGGAAAACCTCTGGGCTGGGTCTTAACCCTGTGGTTGCAAACAACCGAGTTAAGAGTACCGAAAACTGGTACACCCAGATCGAGATACCGATATCGCGGGATCTACTCCACTGGTAGGGGTCACTGGGATAGCCCTGACATCTTTAGAAAGAGCAGAATTTCCTTCTTGCAAAAATGCTCGGGGCACCACAATGAACAGTGGCCTCTCTTGCTGTCAGGTGGGCCTAGGGCCCACTGGCAGCCTTCTTCTTCTTTCTCCAGCCAACAGCTCTCTCTCGTTCCTACGCTGTCCTGAGTGCAGCTAGGCACTGCGCATGCCTAGCTCCTGGGGTAGAAAGCACCCTATGATGATAGTGTGCGGCGTGCACGAGGCCAATGCAGAGAGCACTCCCATCGCGGGCCATCGCCGAGCGGCGCTGCTCGCGGATTCGCCTCCTGGATGCCCATGATCGAGCGACGTGCGGTTCTCCTGGACCACGCTCACCGTACATCGGACTTGGGCTGTAAAACGACCGCAGTTTTCTTCTTCGTCCTTCCACCTCGCACGCTGACCTCACTTCTTCTTCCTCTTCTTTTTTTCCTTCTGGATGCAGGAGGGTGAGGCAAGGCGTTAATGGCGGACGTGGGTTCGGAGCTGATCACCATCCTCTTGGCTAGTCTACTGGCGGCATTGGTTGGCTCCTCGCTGCTGTTGTGCGCGATGATCCTCAATGATCGCCGGGATGCCGCTACCCGAGTGGTGGCTCCCTGAGGCGGCGGTGATCATGAGGACTAGGCATCAATGCAGAGACCATGCTGCTGGTAACTCCTCGTCGAGCAATGTCCACAATGAGTGGGTGTTGGGGTAGAATCGGGGTTTAGATCTTGAACTGGAGGGGTTATAACGGTTTATGTTGCAATAAAATTTCTCAGAATTTCTCCGAGATTGCAACCGGGTGCGGAGAAAAAGATTTTGGTACCGGGGAATTATTGGATAGAGCTAGTTTTCCAGAACACTAGGTTCGGGAAACTGGGAGCGGAGTAAGCACAGATAGGTATGGATATGCGGCTTTGCATTCTACCTGAGTACTACTGCAAATGTACTTAGGAGAAAGAACTTGGCGTGCAGACATTGCTCACACGATACCCATGCAATCTATTCAGACTAATATGCAAGCACATGCGGAATGCACATCGTAGCAAAATGCAGACAGAGGAAAGAAACATATCGAGCAGATTACACTAATGTGTTTTAATGCTAGTGGGTGTATGTACTCCTGGTATACATATACCTACACCAGCTCGCATTCCATTAGGGACTCTGGGCGAGTCTGTTGTTATTAGGTGCAAGTGCTCTACTGACTAGAATCTTGTTAAGAATCCACTGCCAGCCCTGTTAAACATTTCTGCTTAACAAAGTGACAGATGAACCAAACACACAGAGCATACATAACATTACAACAGCACACAAACACAAGCAGTACAAGCAATACAAGCATACAACAACGCACAACCTTACTAAGCAGCTAACAGCAACAACTCACTCCGAACTACAGGGTCCTAATCCTAGACGAGGGCGAAGAAACAGTCTTCACAACGCACATACTCACGGTATTCCCTGGCTACACTCACTGTCGGAGCCACAAATGGGCCTACTCTTGCTGGGGCTCTCCCGGGGGACGAAGGCTGAGCCAACTTCCATCTTCTTCATCGGACACCTCTATGGGTTGGGGCGCAACTGGCTAGGTTGCGACCGGAACCTGACGGAACACATCCCAACGACGAAGTCACCGAATAGCTCCTCGAATGGAATTTGGGTGGATGATGCCGGGTCGACATGGGTTCATGGATTGCGAGGGTGGTACTAGCTGTGAAGGTGTCACTGGGTTTGGCGATAGGGAACTGGTGGCCTGGGATGCAGTTTGACGGGCCTCACGGTATGCCTCCGTAACAATCCGAAGGGAGTCATGGTCAACGGATTTGAACACTCCAAGAATGCCGGAGAGCAGTAGCCCCTGGGCAGCAATGAACTGAACCAGGCAAGCTATTGCTTGGTCATCGTCTTCGACTGTGCTGAAGAACTCACAGCCTATGCTGGTTGCAGAGGGAAAGTAGTGAAACTCCCGCATCTCTGCTACTTGCGGACACTGGAAACGAAGACGGGTGATGGTTTCTACGGCAACTATCTGGACAGCCAACGCGGGGGTGGGCATGGGTTTGCCCTGAAAATTCATGGGCTTCCCATCCGCTGCTGGACCTGGGTTGATATGCGTCTTCGCATAGAATCGGTAAAGGTGGGGAACGGGTTCCGATTGGAACACCAGATACACCGGAGTAGCACTACAGCCAAGGGCTTGGGTGAGCATACTCTAAAGGATGGGCGAAAAGCCGAAATAACCATTAGCCAAGGTTCGGCTATGGAAAGTGGGTGTTCTGGAAGAACTAGCCATGGCTGCGGGTTTGGGGATACTAGCCTGGGTTCTCTCGCGGGGATCTGGCTTACTGAATGGAGAGGGCTGCGACTCGCAGGTGGGAGGGGGTTAAATAGGCAGTCGGGCTGGGACACACCAGCATGGCGTAGATCCTTCCCGTCCCGGGTAGAGGATACGCCGGCACGGCCGACAACTAGGTAGGGTCGCGGTCTAATCCAGGGTGGCTGGGTGGGTGGACAGCTGGGTAGGGACACGTCAATTCTGACGGCGCCGCCTGTTGATCAATAGTGGCCGTGTCAGATGCCAGGGATGGGTCAACTCTGTTGGGCTCACTACCGGTTGAAAATAGGGGTGGTTTGGTGCTAGGGTAACCTACAGTTAGCCTGGCTGCTCTGATACCACGTCCTGTGGCACCCTGATAGAGGGCTGACACACGCCAGCCCCAGGATAAGACCTGGCGCACGTCAAAGACATGATACAACAATTCCAGGCACAAAAATGGCTTTATTATATGAAATGGAGTATTACAATACTGTTGCTTACAACAATATTACATGACTCCAAGGCTAACTAAAATGGCAGTGAAGGTCTTGGTTCAGCGACAACAACATCTCTGGCTGGGCTCCACAACTCACAGGACTGGCTGGCTTACGATCTAGCCTGACGGATCTTCTCCTGCAACTGGCCACGTGCAAGGCCAGGTGAGTACTTTGAATGTACTCGCAAGACAACCAAATACATAGCATCCAAACAAGCAAATGACAAAGCAAGCCTATGCTATTATAAGGATTTATTCTAAACATGGCATGGAATTAACAGGAAAACATGAATCAAGCATGGCATAGCATGGATCGAGCATATCAACTACATAACATAGCATGGCAATGATCACATTAGGTGCTTAAAGTACTTACTGTTACCGAATAACAACTTACTCTCTTTTGGGTTGTCCCACAACCCTCAGAATACTCATGATCCACTGAGCACTTCCGAACATAAGACAAGTTCTTCCATCATTATTATCTTTGTTGCGGTTGACCACCTAGTGAGGCCTGGACGGACTATCCAATACCGTGGATGCGGCTATTCGAATAGATTCTTACACTCTGCAGAGGTTGCACACTTTACCCACACCATGGAGCACCTGGCCTCGTGGTCCCATTCGGGTGGACCAGTGTTGCTCCAACGAAACGTGCCTAACCCGTGACTCTCCTATCGTACCACCGACAATCATCCTCCCCCGGAGTCATGCCTTGGGTGGCCCCTGTGTCACTCCTGACACCTACCACCGTCGTGGCCAAACAACTGTCCCAAACGGGGACTCCCGGGCTAAACAAATAACTAGGCTCACAAGGTTATCGCCGCCTACCTGATCAGGGCAGCACGCGCGCATAACCTTCCCTCTTTGGTGGTACCGATAAAAGAGCACAAAGCCAGACCAAGTCAAGGCCGTCCCATACCGGCAAATGTGGCTGCACGGATAAGTCCGGACAGGTGGCTCTTGATCAACCATCTAAGTTTAGTTTATAGATTCAATTCAACATCTCCATCATCGCACCATTACATCGACGATTATAAGCGGAAACAATCTCTTAACAACAGCCTAGCAAAATCATAACAATGTTGACAAACATGGCATGAGATCAAATCATGATACTAACGTGATAATGGTATTCAAAATATTGTTACTAGCATGGGAGAACATGACATGGAAGTAATTCATGATATCATGTGGTAAATAACACTAGCATCAGGCACATATAAAATAATAGGGTTATGGTAGTGCACACTAACAAATGATCCGGAACATACTGCAATACATACTAAGGGTGCAAGCAAAGTCATCACGCAAGTCCGGAGCTCATGATAAGAGGTTGGCTTGCCTGGGGGTGAAGGAATACGCCGGGTGGAAGTGAGATAAAACTCCGGGAAGATTTGTCAGAAAAGTTTCCCTCTCGTAGGGGCTGATCGAAGGGCAAGGGCAAAATGGTCATTTTCATAGTGCGAAAACATTATGAAAATGATGCCATCGGAACGGACTCGACGATCTGAAGACGTGGGCGTTAGTTTTACCTCGATCGGAGTTACGCTCGCGGAGATATGCATGTTCGTTCGTTAAGCGTTAAAACAGACAGAGACTGTCCACTTTAGCTCTTAACCAGCGAACATCCACAACATAACCGGTTTGGCCTGTGGGGTTGAACTAAAAGCGTATTTTCTGCTGAGGCTGTGCCTGAAGGCGCTTTAGAAACGGGAAAGCGTATTTTTGGGAAACACGTTTCCACTTATTCCAGCTGGGCCCGGGGCTACAGTGGCTGACGGGCGGGCCCCACCCTATCTCCTTTCTCTCTCTCCCCCCCTGGTTGCCTTCTTCCTCACGAATAGAGGCATGGGCGGGCTCCGGCCGGCGACCTGGTCGTTGCCTCGCCACCCGAGGGGGCTGGCCGTCGCGCTCAGGGGCTCGGCCGCCCCACGCCGCGCCCGTGGGTACCCGCGGGGCTGCTCGGGGTGGTCCATAGCTCCAACACCATAGGAAGACCGCGGCGGCCGAAGAGCTCGAAGGCGAGGGCCGCGCTGGCAGGGCTTCCTCGCCGGAGCTCGGGACGGCGGCGCAACGCGGACTCCAAGGGAACGCTGGGGAGCAGAGGAGCGGGAGGGGGAAGGGCCAGGAGCGGGTGGAGGCCAATGGGATCGGCGGCGGCCGTCTCGCCCATTGAAGCTCCAAGAGCTCAGGAAGGACTCGAGAGGCGAGGGGAGAGGTGGCTGGCTGCGAGGGGGTGCTCGGGCACACCTTAAATAGGCTCGGAGAGGAGCTAGCCGATGACGGACGGAGGTTCGAGAGCTCGGCAAGGTGGCGGCAACCGGACGGGGAATCGATGTCGGCAGAGGAGGCTAGGAGCTACGGGACGAGGGGGAGAGGCCTCTAGTAGACTCCCGCATTCGGTGGGGAGCTCGCCGGCGCTCCTGGATGAGCTGCGGCGTACTAGAGAAGGCTCCCGAGGGCTCTGCTGCATAGGGCACGTGTTTGGCGCTCTCTGCCCGTGGTCACCACGTGGCCACGATGTTGCCACGCCGCACGCGGGGCCAAACCATGTCTGGAGTGTTCTCCTCCCTTCCCTGGATCAACTTGTGCAGCTGGAGGGCACGGGAGATTTCTGAGGTGACTGAACCAAGGTCAAACAACAGCTGGCAGCCAAGTGTTTGATATGTGTAGTAGCCACCACAGTGCTCCTCTTGGCAAGATCCTTGGCAGATGTTAGCCATCTACTAAGGTCATCATCTAGGCAAAATTTCAGCACAAATGGGCAAGTCTATCTGGTACTTCCTTTGCAACTTGGCAAACTGACCAGAAATGAAAGTGATGATGCTGGGAAAGAATGGCTAGATGAAAATGTCCCAAATTTGGTGGAGACCAATAATTTAAGCATATGGAGGCACTGTAAAAATTTCATACCATTTGCATACTCCTAAATGGTACTTCCTTCACAGTGCTCCAATCTGGACAGAAACTTAGTAAATTTACTAAGGAAGATTGGCTAAAGGAAATGGGCTGGTTTTTGGTGTCCAAGGGTAATATCTCATAATGAATCACCCAGCAAATTTTCAGCCCAAGGAATCAAGCACTTCCTTTGCAAACAGGAAATCTGGACAGAATTTGCAAAGGGATGTTGTCCTCAAACTTTGAATTGTGGAACTTGAGATTTTGATGGAAATGGTGAATATATGGATTGGGAAAGCTCCATAAATTATTTGGGATTCTTCCTAGCTACCAAAATGGTAGTTCCTTTGGAAAGGCCCCAAATTGAAATATTGGCTTTAAATAGGAAACTGCAATGTCCCATTTTTAATTATGGCCAATATTTTTATGAGAGCACAATATGATCACAAAGAATATCTCCACAAGTTTTCATGAACTTTGGAGATGGATAGATATTTTCTTGGATTTAATTCCTCAGAAAGGCAGAAAAAAGAATTAATTCTAGATGAAAAATATTGCATATGATTTGGCAATATTTTTGCACATCCAGGGTTTATGAGTGCATGAGGATCTCTGGAAATTTTGGGAGGATTAACAGAGCAAGGAAAATGATAGCTCCTTTGTAAACACAAAGGCAGGATTTCCAGTTCCAATATTTTGGAACCAGGGTTTGAATGAGATTCGGGGTTTACTGATAGGAGCTTGACTGGCACAAGAGCATGAGAAGGCACTGAGAGGTTGGGAATTGTCTGGATTCACCTGGTCACTCACCAGATTCCAGAGGAAAAATTTGGGAGAGGAAAGCTAGGAAGGAATAACAGCACCCAATTTTTGGGGTGTTACATTTTCCCACCTTCCCTCCACTTCCCCCGGCCCCTCCCCCTCCTCACTCGCCTCCCTCCCATGGAGTCATCCGCAGCGGGCGGCGACCCGCGCCTGTCGCCGTCCGGAGGCGCCTCCCCTCCGCCGCAGCCGCCGCCTCCCCCGCTGAGCGGGTGGCTCGCGGGCCTCGTCTCCGGCGCCGGCCGGCTTCTTGCCTCCGTGCTCGGCCCTGACTCCTCATCATTCCCGAGGGGCTCCGGCCCCACCGCGTCGGGCAGGTCCGCCTCCTCCTCCACGAGCTCACTCCAGCATCCCCGCGCGCGCGGCGAGGGCCTCCACGGCGGCGCTGGTACGCGAACCATCCCTTGCCCCTTGAATTACGAATTTTCAATTGCCGCCTTCCGCGCCGCGGTTCCCGTGCCGCATTAATTTCCACCGAATTTTTCGCGTGGCTCGATGCTTTGGCCCGGCTTTTTGCCGTGATCTCGCAGGCATTGCTGCGAGCGAAATGGTTGGCTTTGCATTTCTAGTCGTCAATCACTCGAACGATGAGTTCGTCGACCGTTCCACGACAAGAATTATAGGACGGGCAATCTGATGCTTCGCGCTTCCATACAGAAACAAATGTTTGATTCCTCGGTTGTTTCGGCGTGCATTTTTCAACCTTGTTTGTGTTTTTTTAATGGCGACCCCCCTCCCCAAATTACGAATTCCTAATTGGCGCTTCAATTTCTGTCCAAAATTTCTGCGTACCTGGATGTTTGGTCTAGTTTCTGTCCTGATCTGACAAAAATCATGACCAAATACGAGTGGAACCAAATGATTCACATCTCCTTGTGAGATTGGACAAGCAAGACAACGTAATGGGTCATGTTCCTAGATATTTGCATAGAAGTTATATTGTTATGGATCCTGCAACATGTGGTGCTTGCTTATAATTTTTTGCTAGCCAAATTTTTTTTGTATTAAGTAGAGATACTACTTGTGCATCCAAATACCCTTAAACCCGGTTTCTTGTCTTGAGAGTCTACCATATCTACCTATGGATTGAATAAGATCCTTCAAGTAAGTTGTCATCGGTGCAAAGCAATAAAAACTGTTGCTAAATATGTATGATCTATTATTGTAAGGAAAATTTTGGCATGATCTTGTGATGTTGGCGCAATAAAAGCAACAGTCTGCTCAAAAAAGGCCATCATCACAAGGGGCAATGTAAAGTGACATTCCTTTGCATTAAGAGTTCGCACATCCAAAAATGAAAGGCCCATGACAAACTATGCTTCCCTCTGCGAAGGGCCTATCTTTTATTATGTCAGTTTTACTTTTATGCAAGAGTCAAAATATTCTTTGTTTCAACCTCCATTATTCACCACTTGGCCAGGAACATGTGGTGGTGAAAGATCTAGGCACATATATCCAGTTGGATATATATGATCATGAGCTATTATTATTGACGATTATCCATGTGGTAAGTTAGTTGGGTGGTAACTCATTAAACCCGCATCTTCCTTTGTGTTCAATGGAAACATGTTGTTCTAAAAATATGCTTTGAGTATCAGCAATCATGAAAGACTATATGATAGTTGAGTATGAGAAATTTGCCAAATCAACAACTTTTACATATACTCTCCCGTAAGGTATGATAAACGGTAATTGCTTGAATGACCAGAAACACAATTTGTTGGATTCCAAGTAAGTTAATTATTTATACCTTGGCTTGCGAATAGATTGCTACTTGATCATTAGAAGTATTATGAATCAATAATTGATGTTATAATGATGCTTATGAATATGAGGCTGCGATGTCCGTATTTTTCTTTTTATCAACACCTCTCTCTCTCTCTCTCTCTAAATTTGTGGTCATGTTTATCGAGTTCGGTTTTCGCTTGAGGGCAAGCGAGGTCTAAGTTTGGGGGAGTTGATACGTCCATTTTGCATCATGTTTTCTTATTGATAATTTTACTGTCTTGAGGTTATATTCCACTTTTTGATGCAATTCTAATGCTTTTCTCTCTCTTAGATTGCAAGTTATACCACAAGAGGGAGATTGCCAGGAGTTAGAATTCTGGACCTGAAAAGAGCTACAGCAGAGATAGCTATTCTCCGAAGCTCCAAATGACCTGAAAACTTACGGAGATTTATTTTGGAATATATAGAAAATACTGGAATAAAAAGATACCAGAGGAAACCCTCCACGGGCCCACAGGTGTTGGGGGTGCGCCATCTGCACTTGTGGGGCCCACAAAGGTCCGCCGATACCCATCTTCCGCCATATGAAGCCATTTACCCTAGAAAAATCAAGAGAAGACTTTCGGGACAAAGAGCCGCCGTCTCAAGATGGAACCTGAGCAGGAGCACTTGTTGCTCTCCGGTGGAGCGATTCCGCTGAGGAAATTTCCCTCCGGGAGGGGGAAATTGAAGCCACCATCATCACCGACGCTCCTCTCATCATGGGAGGACTCATCTCCATCAAAATCTTCACCAACACCATCTCATCTCCAAACCCTAGTTCATCTCTTGTGTTCAATCATTGTATCAAACCTCAGATTGGTACCTAGGAGTTGCTAGCAGTGTTGATTACATCTTGTAGTTGATGCTAGTTGGTTTACTTGGTGGTAGATCATATGTTCAGATTATTAATTACATATTTATCTCCTCTGATCATGAACATAAACATGCTTTGTGAGTAGTTCTGTTTGTTCTTGAGGATATGGGAGAAGTCTTGCTATAAGTAATCATGTGAAGTTGGTATTCGTTCTATGTTTTGATGATGTGTTATGTTGTTCTTCCTCTAGTAGTGTCGTGTGAACATCGACTACACGACACGTCACCATATTTGGGCCCAGGGGAAGGCATTGTGGGAATAGTAAGTAGATGATGTGTTGCGAGAGTGACAGAAGTCTAAACCCCAGTTTATGAGCTTTTCTGTAAGGGATAATTTGGATCCACATGTTTAATGTTATGGTTAGATTTATCTTAATTCTTCTCTTGTAGTTGTGGATGCTTGCGAGAGGGGGTAATCATAAGTAGGTTGTTTGTTCAAGTAAGAACGACACCTAAACACCGGTCCACCCACATAACAATTTATCAAAGCAATGAACGCGTGTCAATGAAACATGATGAAAGTAACTAGATGAATTCCCGTGTGTCCTCAAGAATGTTTGATCACTATAAGAAGTATTTTCGGCTTGTCCTTAGCAATATTAAGGATTGGGTCAGTTTGCCGCACCTTACTAATTATGTTGCATGCTACTTGTTACAGATTACCTTGCTATCAAACTATCTGTTACGACTATCTTACATCACTTGCAGAGAAGACCTTGTTGAAAACTGCTTATCAATTCCTTCTGCTCCTCGCTGGGTTCGACACTCTTACTTATGAAAGGACTACGATTGATCCCTTATACTTGTGGGTCATCAGATACTTGTCCGGATGCCCCCCACCCCCACCTAGCCGGAAATCCGGCCTAAGCAACAGAAGCAACTCCAAATACGACGGATGTTCGGGCTTCTCCATGGATGTCTAGGCTGACACCCTACCGCCGGATGTCCGAACCCTTAGCCAAATTTCCGGCTAAGGAGTCCAGCAGGTTCACATCACTTTAATGGATGTCTAGGCTCTTGGCATTGGCCGAATGTGTGGACCCATTCCGGATTCCTGGCTCTGGGTTCCAGTAGAGAAATGGCTAGCCACAACTTCCATTTCCAATCAACACGACCACTTTTTTTTTAAATAGTGTTGGTGTTGGCATATTTGGTACGTCAGCTTTACATAGTTAGTATTGGTGTTGCTTTTTTCAAGCACGCCATAAATTGATGGGCCCAGTTGTACTGATCAATGGCAAGTTAGTGGTGGCGTTGGATTTCCATACACGCCCTGGATATTTAGTCTAGTAGTGGCGTGCCTTGTCCTGGCTCATCACCGGTTACATTTTATATATATAGTAAGATTGTTGGCAGCCCTTGTTTCTGAAACAACTTCACTTGCTTTCTCCACACAAATCTTCTATCAAACTAGCTAGCCGTAATTCTTAATTGATTTTAATGTGTTTAAAGTATTTAATCATCTTTAGTCAAAAATAGGAATTTGTTTTATTAAAGTAAGAATATTATTTTTATTGAAGTAAGAATATTATTTTTAATAAATTAATAATATTATTTTGTAACTGGTGACATTTTTGTACTATATTTTGATTATTTTAGTTGTTTTTATTAAAGTAGAAATATTGTATTACTTTGATTAAAATATGGATATTATTTTGTAAATGGTGACAATTTCAAATTATATTTTGTGTCTTTTATTTTTTTTAAAGTAGAAATATTGTATTAATTTTATTAGAATAAGAATATTATTTTGTAGATAATGGCATATTTGTACTATATTTTGAGTCTGGGAGAGTGGGCTGGGGACTGGGGAGCGTGAAGATGAGTGGGGAGCAGGGAGTCGCATTGACGGTGGTCGACACACTCGAAGCGGGCGGAGTCGATATGGTGGTCACCGGTGCAGGAGAGGCTGTCGGCGAGGAGTTGCTGGTCGCACTCCCAGCAGATCCAGGGGGGCGCATTGGGTGTGAAGTAGAGCCATGCTCGATGCCTTAAAGATTTAAAATTAATTTCAATTTTTTTCCACTATAAGTTTCAGATGCCTTAAAGATTTTATATTTTCATTCCATTCAAACAAGCTTGTGTCACTAATTACTTTTTTTTAAACAATTGCTGGACTGACTGCTTGGGTCCACGCCATGGTGCTGACTGGGCTTGCCACGTCGGCTCCCTCCGAGATCGGTTGCACACGTAGGAATCCCACTAGCTTGAGCAAATAACTAGTGCATGGATGGATGGATGTCAAGCCAACTCTGTGTCGCCCGGATCTCTCTCGGACAAGGGCACAGCTGCATTATTGACAGCAGCAACTGGACCAGTTGATCCATGGAATGGAGCAGTGGCCGTGCTAGACGGATCGATCGGCGCCAGTGCTGCAAGAGGCAGACACCGAGGCGTTTCCGTTTTGTCACCTCGCCAATGGCCGAGGCCGAAAAGCCACCGTCGCCGCATATAGTACGTACCACTTGTATGACCAGCCACAACTCTGCAGGTAATAATTCGGTGTCTGATGCTCGGTCGGCCTAGCTATGTACAAGCAGCATGAATTGATTGATCCATCGAGCATGGTGCACGGTGCGGAACGCCTCTCTTGCGCCTCGCTACACGGGCCAACGTTGGAACTTTCAAGGCGTACATAACTTGTTTTCTCCTAGTCCCTTCTCCTTTTATTTGTTTTTTAGGGGTTTCTCCTTTTATTTGTTGCACTGTGAGCTGTTGAGTATATATATGTGGGGCTATTGCTGTATTCTGGCACCAAACCATTTGTATGAATTCGTGTGGTGATACTGATGGTATATGAACATTCCGTTCACCCACTTATCCCGTGGCACCGTACCGCACCACTAGCTCTTTTTTTTTTAACATGAGTACAGACGCAGAGCCAGCGTTCCACAGCTACAGCAGTCTCTCGCAGCAAACAAGCAAGCGAGGCAGAGCCTTTCCGTGTACAGGTAGCCTTGTTTTCCCTTTAGCGGGAATGATCGACGCGAACCGTCGGTCGATTTCCATTTCGATGATGTTAGTACTCACTAGTGAGTTTGCGCGTAAAAGCAGGAGCAAATCAACCTCGATACAAATTCAGGCTGCAAGTCATATTCGCATCACATCGCGCGCTCCTCTTCTCCTGCCTTCCCAGTCACCTACTTGTGTTGGAGCTTTCGAGGCAAAGCTCGCCTAGCTAGCGCTACTACTACGTACGTACGTAGGAGCACTGGCACCACCTCCTCCACAAAACGCTCCGTCGCCTCTCTTCTTTGCTTGTCCTGCCTTCACAACTGACTTGTGCCAAACCAATACATCAACAGGAGGAAGAGACTCCATCACATCTAGCCAGCCAGCCAAAGACGATGAGGCCAAATGCCCTGACGCTGCTCCTGCCTCTCGCCTTCCTCCTCCTCCTCCTCCTCCTCCTCCTACTAGTACTGCAGGCACCACATTACGCGGCTTATCAACGTACGTACCTCGTTTCACAAATTAACTAACTGGATCATGCATGCATGCATGCAGCTACAGATTAAACTGCGATGCATTCATCACGTTTGTTTATCCCACTAATTTTATCATTCTTCTTCTTTACTTGCAGCTGGGGGTTATTATTGTCAAAACCAAATCATCGGGTGCCCTGCACCCGGGCCGCCTTGTAAGTGCGATCGCGCGGGTTGTTCCTTCGACAGCCGCGTATGGTTCGCTCAGATAGGGTGCAATAGACCGCAGTACCGTGGCACTTGGACCGCCTACTGCGGTAGTCAGGGGTGCAACTTCACCTACTGTGCGTTCTACTAGGGGCCGTTTAGATGAATGCAGAAGCTTGTTAAGTGAATTTGGGAAGGTTTCTTAAGAGCATTGTAATAGAGAATCAAATTCTGCACCTCATGCGCTAGCTCTTTGGGGTCGGGATGATCCACCGTCTGTGTGGCTGGACTCCCATCCTCTTTTATCTCTCTTTTTATTAGTAGACGATGTAAGTGTTGTTTGATTTAATAAAGCTAGCCATGAAGGCCTTCCAATAAAAAAAGGGGCTGTTTAGAGCTAAACCTACCCTGATACATCACTTTCCCGTGGCTTAAAATTTCGACAACGTATAGTACTAGTAATTTATTGAATAATTGTGTATTCTATGGAATTATGTCCTTTGCGGGAGTCCAGACACTTTTTGCCATCAAATGCTATCCTCTTAGTGTCCGAAAACACGTCCGGACACTCTATGATCGACTGCGCTCCTGAAGCCACCAGTGATGGTTATTTAATATTATTTCCAATCTCTGTATTAAGAGCAGTGGACTAGAAGAAGAAGAAGAAGAGTTGTGATCTAGATAATATTTGTCCGTGCAGGCAAGAAGATGACAGATAATCTTGTTGTTGTGATCATTGGAACGGTTTTCGAGCGAATTCATTTCAGGATGGCTCAAGAGCCGCACGACATCTCGACCGCAAAGAATGCCCAAAGCTGCCTGCATACAATCCATCAGATAGTGAAGGAGGCCTTCGAGCTTCATCTTTGCTTTCTGCCCACGGAGGGCTCCAGCCACGAAAGGGTTCACGAAGAAGCAATCTTATCTATGCCACCATGACTTACGCCCACGAAGGACTAGCCTCACTCGGGGTAGATCTTCACGAAGTAGGCGATCTCCTTGCCCTTACAAATTCCTTGGTTCAACTCCACATCTTATAGGCTCCCAAGTGATACCTAACCAATTTAGGAAACACCACTCTCCAAAAGGTAATAGATGTTGTTGTTGATGATGAACTCCTAACTCATGTGCTTCAAAAGATAGTCTCCACAACACTCAATCACTCTCCCACAAATTTGGCTATGTGGTAGAAGAAAGATTGGAGTGGAAAGCAATTTCAGGGGCTAGCAATTAAGGATCAAATGTTCGAGTGGAATCCCCTTGATTTCAACACAAGTGCAGGTGGTTATCCCTCAGAAAATGCATATGGGAAGTGATAGTTTTGTCCTGATTGCTCTCTGAGAGTTGGTGGAATGGGTGAGGGTATACATAGGCAGCACCAAAAATCTACCGTTACACACCTTTATGCACTACTCGGTGGGACGGGGTGGAATCACTCGGTGAGATCATTAGTACAAAAGGTTTGAACTTTAGACTTTTCAGTGAGACCGGATGGAACAGCTCGGTGAGACCGAATGTTGATAACCTAATCACTTTTCACACTTCGGTGAGACCGATCGAAACCACTCGAAAATTCCAAGAATTGATAGGTTACAGAAGGTTGACAAGTGCACTTCGCTGAGACCAAAGGGTCATCTAGGTGGGACCAAGTTGCTAGGGTTTAGGCAATGGCTATGTCAAGTGTATCTCAGTGGGTCCGACTGGATGTGTTTCGGAGGGACCGAGATAGGCTTTAGGATTTTGGAGAAAGATGAATGTGAGAGTATGGCTGAGGATTTTGGAGCAATATCTCTAAGCACTTGAGCAAATAGTCCATGATCAAAACCTCATCGCCTTTTAATAGTATTGGCTTTCCTACGGACTCAATGTAATCTTGGCTCACTTAACCAAAAATGTAGAGTCTTGAAGCTTTGTCAATATTTGTCTTTTGCATTTTGAGGGGTCCACATTCTTTGCCATGCCTAAATTGAACTTTTCTGAAATATTCTTTGAGTAGGCATTCGTTTAGTGATGCATATGTTGTTATGAATTACCAAAACCACCCGGGGATTAGTTGCACTTTCACAGATCAAGGAGGACCGTTGCCTGGACCGAGCTCCTCACGCCGCCGCAGACCAAGGAGGACCGCCGCCCCTACCGATATCCTACTCACGCCGCCCGGACCCGCCTGCCTCTCCTCGACGCTGGCGCCCTAGCCACTAGGTGAGTGATGCCACCCTACCCCAATCCCATAGTGATAGGTGATCCTTTGACCCAAACGGTTTCTTGTAGTTGTGGAATGTTCGGTAGGACAGTGATATTGTGTGGACATGGTCTAAAAGTTCTTCGATTGATGAATATAAAGACATTGCCAACCATCATATCTTAAAAAGATGGACTAGAAAAGCACACAATGGAAGTATACAAGATAGGCAAGGAAGGACGTGATAGAAATCCAAAATTGGAAACTCAAATTCAATATAACGAGTTGTCTTATAAGTTTCACAATATGGCACATAAAGCAGCCAACTCTCCGGAATGTTGTGTGCTACTGGAAAGTGCACTTGATTCCGTTGCTCCACACATAGAGGATTTACTCAATGCAGTCACTAGTGCTATGAATGAACCATATAAAGACAAAGAAAATGTTGACCAAAAGTGTAGCAAATAGATGAGTTCCTTAGTTCTGCACGGTTGGAGAAAAAGGAGGTTCACTCATCGAACTTATGGAGAAAGAAAACTTGGCTCGATAAGTTGCTCAAGGGGAAGCGCAAATCAACTAAAGCTACCGCACAACAACAAAAAAGCAAAGGTATGTTGCAAACGGTACATGATATGTTGTATTGTTCGTTTGTAAACTAATTACTATACTTTTCATTGACATCAACAAAAGAAAAAGGAATGGGAATATACAAATAAAAAGACGGTGTACGACCTCAAGTACAAGTGAAGAGGTATGAAAACAATAAAGGAGCACATTTGGAGCTTCAAGAATGGAATGACATCATTAGTTTCACCCAACAGCTCTTGTCGGCTCCACCTTGTGATGACGCTGATATGTTCTAGCATGCAAGTTCGTTAGATCGTATTTTGGACATGGTTAACTATAATATTTTGGGGCTAACCATAGTATTTTGTGTCCTAATTGTACAAGTGAAATGGCCAAATTTCTACACTTGAATCATTGTTTCAGTAGTAGCACTTGGTTCCGAAATTGTACAAGAGCATATGAATTTCAATAACAAGTTGCTTGTTGTCTCTCAAGAAATCTGAAGAAAAGTGTACTGTATGGAAGGATGGCAATACTGCTTACTGTTTCTCTGCAAAAAAAATGGAGCTTATCTATGCTAATTTCTGAACTAGTAGTCACATATTGTTTATCTATGCTAAGTTCTGTTAATTTTTGTACTTTGTGAGAGTGAGAAGTGATGGAAATATTCCCTAGAGGCAATAATAAAATGGTTATTATTATATTTGCTTAATCATGATAAAGGTTTATTATTCATGCTAGAATTGTATTGGCCGGAAACTTAAATACATGTGTGGATACATAAACAAATACCGTGTCCCTAGTGAGCCTCTACTAGACTAGCTCGTTGATCAAAGATGGTTAAGGTTTCCTAACCATAGACATGTGTTGTCACTTGATAACGGGATCACATCATTAGGAGAATGATGTGATGGACAAGACCCATCCGTTAGCTTAGCATATGATCGTTCAGTTTATTGCTATTGCTTTCTTAATGTCAAATACATATTCCTCAGACTATGAGATCATGCAACTCCCGGATACCGGAAGAATACCTCGTGTGCTATCAAACGTCACAACGTAACTGGGTGATCATAAAGATGCTCGACATGTATCTCCAAAGGTGTCTGTTGAGTTGGCATGGATCGAGATTAGGATTTGTCACTCCGTGTATCGGAGAGGTATCTCTGGGCCCTCTCGGTAATACACAGCACAAGAAGCTTGCAAGCAAAGTGACTAAGGAGTTAGTTACGAGATGATGTATTACAGAATGAGTAAAGAGACTTGCCGGTAACGAGATTGAACTAGGTATGAAGATACTGACGATCGAATCTCGGGCAAGTGACATACCGAGAGACAAAGGGAATTACGTATGTTGTCATAAGGTTCGACCGATAAAGATCTTCATAGAATATGTAGGAATCAATATGTGCATCCAGGTTCCGCTATTGATTATTGACCGGCGAGGTGTCTCGGTCATGTCTACATAGTTCTCGAACCCGTAGGGTCCGCATGCTTAACGTTCGTTGACGATATAGTGTTATATGAGTTATGTGATTTGGTGACCGAATGTTGTTCGGAGTCCCGGATGAGATCACGAATATGACGAGGAGCTTCGGAATGGTCCGAAGGTAAAGATTGATATATAGGACAATGATGTTTGGACACCAGAAGAGTTTCGGGAGGTACCGGGTAGTCATCGGATCACCGGAAGTGGTTCCGGGAAGCCCCGAGAAGCTATATGGGCTTAATGGGCCAAAGGGGGAACACACCAGCCCAAAAGGGGCTGTTGCGCCCCTCTCCCTGGCCGCCGGCCCTAAGGGAAGGAAAGGGGGGGTTGGCCCCTCCTGCCTTTCCCTCCTCATGAGAGAAAAGGAAAGGGGGAGGGTTGGCCCCTCCTGCCTTTCCCTCCTCATGAGAGAAAGGAAAGGGGGGGGGGGGCGCCACCTCCCCCTGCCTTCCTCCCGTGCACAAACAAGGAAAGGGGGGGCGACCAAGGGCAGGAGCCCAAGGGGGATTCGGCCACCCTTGGGGCGCCACCTGGCTGCCTCCCCTCTCCCCCCGCACCTATATATATGAGGGAGGGGGCGCCACACAAGACCACGACAATCTCTTAGCCGTGTGCGGCGCCCCTCTCCACTGTTTCGTCCCTCGGTCATATTTTCAGAGTGCTTAGGTGAAGCCCTGCAGAGATAGCATCACCACCACCGTCACCACGCCGTCGTGCTGCCGGAACTCATCTACTACTTCGCCCGTCTTGCTGGATCAAGAAGGTGAGGACGTCACCGAGCTGAACATGTGCTGAACGCGGAGGTGTCGTACGTTCGGTACTTAATCGGTTGGATTGCGAAGAAGTTCGACTACATAAACCGTGTTAATAAATGCTTCCATTTACAGTCTACGAGGGTAGGTAGACACACTCTCCCCTCTCATTGCTATGCATCTCCATGGATAGATCTTGCGTGTGCGTAGAATTTTTTTTGTTTTCCATGCAATGTTCCCCAACAGTGGAATCCGAGCCAGGTCTATGCGTAGATGATATGCACGAGTAGAACACAAAGAGTTGTGGGTACCAACATCTTATTTTGAGTCAGCAGTATTTGATACGTCTTCGTCGTATCTACTTTTCCAAACACTTTTCCTCTTGTTTTGGACTCTAATTTGCATGATTTGAATGAAACTAACCCAGACTGACGTTTGTTTTCAGCAGAACTACCATGGTGTTGTTTTTGTGCAGAAATAAAAGTTCTCGGATTGGAACGAAACTTTTTGGAGAATTTTTATATAATAAAAGAAAAATACTGGAGCCAAGAACCACCAGAGGGCCCCACCTAGGTGAGCACAACCCACCAGGGCGCCCCCCCCCCATCAGGCGCGTCCAGGTGGGTTGTGCCCACCTAGTTGCCCCGCACACCTTGATTCCAATGCTATAAAATCCTATTTTTCCAGAAAAAAATCAAGGAGGAAAAATTATCTCGTTTCGCGATATAGAGCCGTCGCCACCTCCTGTTCTTCATTGGGAGGCCAGATCTGGAGTCCGTTTTGGGCTCCGGAGAGGGGGATCTCCGATCTTCGTCATCACCAACCCTCCTTCATCGCCAATTCCATGATGCTCCCCACCGGGAGTGAGTAATTCCTTCGTAGGCTCGCTGGTCGGTGAGGAGTTGGATGAGATTCATCATGTAATCGAGTTAGTTTTGTTAGGGCTTGATCCCTAGTATCCACTATGTTCTGAGATTGATGTTGATATGACTTTGCCATGCTTAATGCTTGTCACTTTGGGCCCGGGTGCCATGATTTCAGATCTGAACCGTTGATGTTATCACCATTATATCTATGTTCTAGATCCAATCTTGCAAGTTATATTCACCTATTACGTGTTATGATCAGCAAACCCCGGAGTGGCAGTATTCGGGATACTTTCCGGTGATGACCGTAGTTTGAGGGGTTCATGTATTCACTATGTGTTAATGCTTTGTTCCGGTTCTCTATTAAAAGGAGGCCTTAATATCCCTTAGTTTCCATGTGGACCCCGCTGCCACGGGAGGGTAGGACAAAAGGTGTCATGCAAGTTCTTTCCATAAGCACGTATGACAATTTACGGAATACATGCCTACATTATATTTATGAACTGGAGCTACTGCCGTATCGCCCTAGGTTATGATTGTTATATGATGAATATCATCCAACGAATTCATCGATCCAATGCCTACGATTTTCTCTTATATTGTTCTTGCTAAGTTACTACTGCTACTGTTACTGTTACATTTGCTACAAAATTATTTCTATCACTGTTACCATTACTATTGTTGTTGCTACTACTATCAAAACTATCATACTACTTTGCTGCAGATAATTAATCTCCATGTGTGGTTGAATTGACAACTCAGCTGCTAATACTTGCAAATATTCTTTGGCTCCCCTTGTGTCGAATCAATAAATTTGGGTTGAATACTCTAACCTAGAAAACTGTTGCGATCCCCTATACTTGTGGGTTATCAAGACCTTTTTCTGGCGCCGTTGCCGGGGAGCATAGCTATATTTCTTGAGTCACTTGGGATTATTATCAATTTATCATTATGAAGAATCTGAAGGATACAAAAACCAAGATCGTTCCCTCTAGGACGAGGGGAGGTAAGGAACTGTCATCACACTCTGCACTTGATTCACCTTCTGTTTTGAGTAGACTTGCAACACCACCACATGCTATTAATCTTGATATGTCGCAAGTTATTGATGATGCTACTTCTATGAGTGCTACTCATGATGATGCTAGTACCTTGCTTGATGATGGTGTGCCACTAGGTGATTTTCTTGATGAAAAAATTGCTAAAGCTAAAGATATTGAGAATGCTGAAATTGATGAAATTGTTGAAACTGATGAAATGCCTGAAACTGAAAATCTTGAAACACCTATTAGACCTAGCTCTCCTAGATATGAATTGTCTAAGGTACCTGAAGGTTATGTTATGGATGAGGAGACAGCTAGAGATTTTCTTGCTTGCAATGATAGAGATGATCTTAAGAAATTATTACGAAAAACTGAATGAGGAATCTTTGAATGCTAGAATGAAATGTGATCCTAAGTTTGCTACTTCACCTATCTTTGTTGATGATAAGGATTATGAATTCTTTGTCGATCCAGAGTTAATTATTTTGGTTGAATCTGATCCTTTCCATGGGTATGAAACTTAAACTGTTGTGGCACATCTTACTAAGTTGAATGATATAGCCACCCTATTTGCTCATGATGAGAAAATTCACTACTATTATATTCTCAAATTATTTCCGTTCTCATTAAAGGGTGATGATAAGATTTGGTACAATACTCTCGCTCCTGGTTGTGTGTATAGCCCCCAGGATATGATTTATTACTTCTCTGAAAAATATTTTCATGCTCATAAACAAAAGCTACCTTATAGGAAATATTTAACTTTGTGCAAATTGAAGAAGAGAGTCTCCCACAAGCTTGGGGGAGGCTTCTCCAATTTCTTAATGATTTGCCTGATCATCCTCTTAAGAAAAATGAAATACTTGATATCTTCTATAATGGACTAACCGATGCTTCTAGGGACTTCCTAGATAGTTGCGCTGGTTGTGTTTTCAGGGAATGAACTGTTGAACAAGCTGAGGAATTATTGAATAATATATTGAAAAATTATGATGATTGGACTCTTCCTGAACCACCACCTAAACCCACTCCGAAGAAGAGGGGTATCTTATATCTCAGTCCGGAAGATATGCAAGAGGCAAAGAAATCTATGAAGGAAAAAAGTATTAAAGCAGAGGATGTTAAAAATTTACCTCCTATTGAAGAAATACATGGGCTTGATACACCACCACCCAAGGTGGTAGAGGTAAATTCTTTAATGAAATTTAATGATAATGACAATCCTTTTAATATGCATCCTAGTCAACGCCTTCATGAGTTTGATAACTATATTAGAAAACAAGATCACTTCAATGCAAATGTTATGAAACAATTGAAATACAATTCTGATATGATTGCTCGCTTGAGTGACTTGTTATTTAGAATCTTCAATGATGTTAGAGGTGTAGGAAAACATGCTTCTATGGTTCAAACTCAACTAGAACAAGTTGCTAAATCTCAAAGAGAATTGCTTGATGAAATGAATAATAATATCAATGATCATGATGTCAGAGTAATGACTAGAGGAGGTAGAATGACTCAGGACCCACTTTATCCCGAGGGACATCCTAAAAGAATTGAACAAGACTCTCAAAGAATTAACACTGATGCACCTAGTCCTTCTAAAAAGAAGAAGAAAAAGAAAAATGATAGGACTTTGCATGCCTCTAGTGAACCTGAAATAGAAAAACCTCTTGATAATGATAATGATGTTTCTATCTCTGATGCTGAAACTCAATCTGGTAATGAACACTCACCTAGTGATAATGAAAAAGATAATGATGATGTTCATGAAGATACTCAACCAGACAATGATAAACAACCAGATAATGATGTTGAGATAGAACCAGCTATTGATCTTGATAACCCATAACCTAAAAATAAAAGATATGATAAAAGAGACTTCATTGCTAGGAAACATGGAAAATAAAGAGAACCATGGGTTCAAAAACCCATGCCCTTTTCACCTAAATCAACTAAGAAGAAAGATGATGAAGAATTTGAACGCTTTGCTGAAATGATTAGGCCAGTCTTTTTGCGCACTCGCTTGACTGATATTTTAAAGATGGCTCTTTATGCAAAGTATATGAAAGACATCATCACTAATAAGAGAAAAATACCGGAAGCTGAAATCTCCACCATGCTTGCTAATTATTCTTTTAAGGATGGAGTACCTAAAAAACTTGGAGATCCGGGAATACCATCTATACCTTGCTCCATCAAAAGAAACTATGTGAAAACTGCTTTATGTGATTTAGGAGCTGGTGTTAGTGTTATGCCTTTCTCTTTATACAAAAGACTTGATTTGAATAAAATCACACCTACTGAAATATCTTTGCAAATGGCTGATAAATCAACTGCCATACCTATCGGTATTTGTGAGGATGTGCCCGTTTATGTTGCAAATGTTACTATCTTGACTAACTTTGTTATACTTGAGATGCCCGAGGACGACAACTTGTCAATTATCCTTGGTAGACCCTTCTTGAATACTGCAGGGGCTGTTATTGATTGCAATAAAAGCAAGGTCACTTTTCATATCAATGGTAATGAGCATACGGTGCACTTTCCGAAGAAACAATTCCAAGTGAATGGAATTAATGTTATTGAAAAATCTCACTCACTATTGGAAGTTTTCAACTACCTCTACCTACTGCCAAAAAGAAATATGATATACTTATTGTGGGGGCATGCATATCGCCGTAGAGGTAACTTAGTGTTTTACGAAAGTTCTTTGGTTTCATGCTACTCGAAGTTGATTGTTAATAAGACTTGATCAACCTTATTAATGGATCATTTTTTAGGGGTATGAAGTTGATGAATTTAGTAAGCACAACTTTCTGTTTCCAACCTTTGTTTTCTGTTTTCCTTAGTTAAATACAATAAAATGCCATGTTTTGTCTGTTTTCTGAATTTCCCGTGCAATAAAAAATTGACCCAAAAATAAAAGTTCTCAGAATGCCTTGAAAATTTAATACAATTTTTTTCTGATTATTTAAGAATTTTTTATGAAAATAACATCAGAGTGGGGTGCACCAGGTGGGCACAACCCACCTGGGCGCGCCAGCACCCCCAGGCGCGCCCTGGTGGGTTGTGGTCCCCACGTGGGCCCCCTCACTTATCTCTTTAGCCCATGTCACCACCTACCTCCAGAAAAAATTCATCATTGCTCTCTCTCTCTCGTGTTCTTTCTCTCAAACCCGCGGATTTCGATCTCTTTGCTCGAGGCTCCGTTTTCGAAACTGTTTTGGGGGATTGCTACTTGGTATGTGACTCCTCCATTTGTCCAATTAGTTTTTGCTTTAGTGGTTTATATTTTGAATAATTAGCTACTCTTGGTGCTGCTGTAGATGAGCTTGCATGTTGAATTCTTAGAGTTCTAAGTAGTTTGAATGCTCAATATAGCCTCTATGCATGTCTATGAGTAGTTGCTATCAATCTTGTTATGTTTTGTTGACAAAAATTTTGTGGACTAAAAATTTCAGAATTTTGTTCATAGGCATAAGATGAATTTCTTTAGAAAGTTTGCTTCCAAGAAGAACTCCAAGGTAGTTGTGGGTGAATCATCGGATAGTGACCTCCAAACTCAGAGAATGGCGGAAGTGCGGCCATGCGAATGGCCTCACAACCCCTTCATGGATGGGGCCGAAATCCGTCAAGAGTTCGCACAATTTGCTATCAATGCTGGCCTCACCGACTTCATCGCAGCTGAGTGTGAACAATATCATCTCCTTACAAATTCCTTTGTGCAAAGCTTTCATTTTCTGAGTAGGAATAACCCTCCTGAGGTGCAGTTTAATTTATATGCTGAAACCCGTCAGATACCACTTACTGAATTTTGTGATATATGCTTGATCCCTTCTGACAGGGAAATAAGGGAGCCTAGGCCTGCAGAGTTTGAGGGTTTCTATCGCACCCTGTCAGTGGGAGATGAGAGAGGGGTGTCGAGTGTCACCGCCACTAGCTTGCAGTTTCCTTCAGTGCATTATTTTACTCTGTTCATTGCGAAGTGTCTACTTGCTAGAGAGAAGATTGGTGCACTTAGTGCCCCCGATTTCGCTGTCTTACGTCGTGCACTCTACGACGATAACACTTATAGCTTGGGAGCTATTGTTGCACATCGCTTACACCTTAACAGGACTAAGGGTAAAATTCATGGCGGTATTTATGCGACTCGTTTAGCAAGTCATTTTAACATTCAGATACGCCAACATGATCACCGCTTACCCAAGGTTTACTTAGATTGTCAGGCTATGGCAGCTTATCACTTTATTGATGGCGAGAACACTACTATTGATGTTCCTTACAACCTGGTTTTCAGTATTGATACTCGTGATATTATTCCATTGCCTGCACCTGCTTTGTTTGATCATATTGCCAGGGGCGGATACCGGATCATGCCAGAGGACATCGTCGCCTATCGGAACGCCCAGGCAGTTGTAGAGGAGGAGCCTCAGGAGTGGGATCCTCAGGTGCCCGCTCCATAACACTTCAACGTGGGACCCGAGGGCTACTACGAGTGGGGATTACCAAGTTAGGCCAAAAGCCTAAGCTTGGGGGAGTAAGTATTTCCACCGACATTGCATTCATATTCACACATTTCATTCCAGTTGTCGGTGTCCACACTTTTTCATTATATTATCCATGCTAGATTTATTTTCTCGCCTTCTTCTTGTGTGTTTGAAAAACTTTGAGAAAACCCAAAAATATTTCCTGCTTCTTTTCGCTTTTTCTTTCTAGTTTAATTAATTGTAGTATTAAAAGTAAAAAGAAAAAGAAAAAATAAACAAAAAGATTTCTCGATTCTTCTTCTTGTTTGTTGGGAGCTTTCCCATGTAAATAGTTTTTCTTGTTTTTATTTTTCCTTCTTTAATTTGCTTTCTTCTAGAAAAACTAAAAACTACAAAAATATTTCAGTGTGTTTCTCTGAATTTGCTTTCTGTTTATTGAGTCATGCCAAGGAGAAGACCACGATGAAAATGTTGAGTGGCTCTCATATGCATTATTGTTGATCTAAGGAAGAGCCCAAATTACCTTGTCTTCTCCTTTGAATAAAATGTTTGCAGATTCCAGCTTAGTCCACGGCACTCTTGCACTATTATTATTTTCAAATCGTTTGGTCGTGCAAGTGAAAGGCAATAATGACGATATTTGGTGAACTGGCTGTGGCAGAGAGAAGCGGCTATGAACTCAACTTGTTATGTTTTTGTAAATATGTTTAACCTAGTATCCATGATTCAGCATATTATGATCAAACATGTTTGCAATGACAATTAGAGATTATAGTTTCTCATGCCATGCTTAAGTAGCTAGGAGTGGATAATGATTTATCTTAGGTATCAACATGCATTAAAATGATTATGATGTAGCATGATGATATGGTATCCTCCTCTGAATGTTTCAAGTGGATTGACTTGGCACATGTTCATGCATGTAGTTGAATCAAAACCAACATAGCCTCTACGATATTTATGTTCATGGTGTCCTGATACGTCTCCGTCGTATCTACTTTTCCTAACGCTTTTCCTCTTGTTTTGGACTCTAATTTGCATGATTTGAATGAAACAAACCCGGACTGACATTGTTTTCAGCAGAACTACCATGGTGTTGTTTTTGTGCAGAAATAAAACTTCTCGGATTGGAACGAAACTTTTTGGAGAATTTTTATACAACAAAAGAAAAATACTGGAGCCAAGAACCACCGGAGGGGGGGCCTGGGTGAGCACAGCCCACCAGGACTCCCCCCCCCAGGCGCGCCCAGGTGGGTTGTGCCCACCTGGTGGCCCCGCGGACCCTGGTTCTAACGCTATAAAATCCTATTTTTCCAAAAAAAATCAGGAAGGAAGAATTATCTCGTTTCGTGATACGGAGCCACCACCACCTCCTGTTCTTCATCGGGAGGCCAGATATGGAGTCCGTTTTGGGCTCCGGAGAGGGGGATCTCCGATCTTCGTCATCACCAACCCTCCTTCATCACCAATTCCATGATGCTCCCCACCGGGAGTGAGTAATTCCATCGTAGGCTCGCTGGTCGGTGAGGAGTTGGATGAGATTCATCATGTAATCGAGTTAGTTTTGTTAGGGCTTGTTCCGTAGTATCCATTATGTTCTGAGATTGATGTTGCTATGACTTTGCCATGCTTAATGCTTGTCACTTTTGGCCCGGGTGCCATGATTTCAGATCTGTACCATTTATGTTATCACCATTATATCTATGTTCTAGATCTGATCTTGCAAGTTATAGTCACCTACTACGTGTTATGATCCGCAAAATCCGGAGTGACAATAGTCGGGATAATTTCCGGTGATGATTGTAGTTTGAGGAGTTCATGTATTCACTATGTGCTAATGCTTTGTTCCGGTTCTCTATTAAAAGGAGGCCTTAATATCCCTTAGTTTCCTTATGGACCCCGCTGCCACGGGAGGGTAGGACAAAAGATGTCATGCAAGTTCTTTCCATTAGCACGTATGACTATTTATGGAATACATGCCTACATTTTATTTATGAACTGGAGCTAGTGCCGTATCGCCCTAGGTTATGACTGTTATATGATGAATATCATCCAACGAATTCACCGATCCAATGCCTATGAATTTTCCATATATTGTTCGTGCTAAGTTACTACTATTGCTGCTACTGTTAAACTTGCTACAAAATCACTGCTATCATTGTTACTGTTACTGTTACTACTGCTATCAAAACTATCATACTACTTTGCTACTGATCACTTTGCTGCAGATAATTAATCTCCAGGTGTGGTTGAATTGACAACTCAGCTGCTAATACTTGCAAATATTCTATGGCTCCCCTTGTGTCGAATCAATAAATTTGGGTTGAATACTCTACCCTCAAAAATTGTTGCGATCCCCTATACTTGTGGGTTATCAAGACCTTTTTTGGCGCCGTTGCCGGGGAGCATAGCTATATTTGTTGAGTCACTTAGGATTAATATCAATTTATCACTATGTAGAATCCGAAGGATACAAAGACTAAGATTTTTCCCTCTAAGACGAGGGGAGGTAAGGAATTGCCATCTAGCTCTGCACTTGATTCACCTTCTATTTTGAGTAGACTTGCAACACCACCACATGCTATTAATCCTGATATGTCGCAAGTTATTGATGATGCCACTTCTATGAATGCTACTCTTGATGATTCTAGTACCTTGCTTGATGATGGTGTGCCACTAGGTGATTTTCTTGATGAACAAATTGCTAGAGCTAAAGATATTGAGAATGCTGAAACTGACAAAACTATTGAAACTGATGAAGTACTTGAAACTGAAAATCTTGAAACAATTATTAGGCCTAGCTCTCCTAGATATGAATTTCCTAAGGTACCTAAAGGTTATGTTATGGATGAGGAGACAGCTAGAGACTTTCTTGCTTGCAATGATAGAGATGATCATAAGAAATTATAATGCAAACTGAAGGAGAAATCTTTGAATGCTAGAATGAAATGTGATCCTAAGTTTGCCACTTCACCTATCTTTGTTGATGATAAGGATTATGAATTCTCTGTCGATCCAGAGTTAATTACTTTGGTTGAATCTGATACTTTCCATGGTTATGAAACTGAAACTGTTGTGGCACATCTTACTAAATTGAATGATATAGCCACCCTTTTTGCTCATGATGAGAAGATTTGCTATTATTATATTCTCAAATTATTTTCGTTCTCATTAAAGGGTGATGCTAAGATTTGGTATAATACTCTTGCTCCTGGTTGTGTGCGTAGTCCCCAGGATATGATTTACTACTTCTCTGAAAAATATTTTCCTGCTCATAAGAAACAATCTGCCTTATAGGAAATATTTATCTTTGTGTAAATTGAAGAAGAGAGTCTCCCACAAGCTTGGGGAAGGCTTCTCCAATTGCTTAATGCTTTGCCTGGTCATCCTCTTAAGAAATTGAAATACTTGATATCTTCTATAATGGACTAACCGATGCTTCTAGGGACTTCCTAGATAGTTGTGCTGGTTGTGTTTTCAGGGAACGAACTGTTGAACAAGCTGAAGAATTGTTGAATAACATATTGAAAAATTATGATGATTGGACTCTTCCTGAACCACCGCCTAAACCCACTCCGAAGAAGAGGGGTATCTTATATCTCAGTCCGGAAGGTATGCAAGAGGCAAAGAAATCTATGAAGGAAAAAGGTATTAAAGCCGAGGATGTCAAAAATTTACCTCCTATTGAAGAAATACATGGGCTTTACACACCTCTACCCAAGGTGGTAGAGGTAAATTCTCTAATGAAATTAATTGATAATGACAACCCTTATAATATGCATCCTAGTCAATGCCTTCATGAGTTTGATAATTATATTAGAAAGCAAGATCACTTCAAAGCAAATGTTATGAAACAATTAAAATAATATGATTGCTCACTTGAGTGACTTGTTATTTAGAATCTGCAATGATGTTAGAGGTGTAGGAAAACATTCCTCTATGGTTCAAACTCAACTAGAACAAGTTGCTAAATCTCAAAGAGAATTGCTAGATGAAATGAATAAAAATATCAATGATCATGCTATCAGAGTAATGACTAGAGGAGGTAGAATGACTCAGGAACCACTTTATCCTGAGGGACATCCTAAAAGAATTGAACAAGACTCTCAAAGAATTAACACTGATGCACCTAGTCCTTCTAAAAAGAAGAAGAAAAAGAAAAATGATAGGACTTTGCATGCCTCTAGTGAACCTGAAATAGAACAACCTCCTCATAATGATAATGATGTTTCTATCTCTGATGCTGAAACTCAATCTGGTAATGAACATTCACCTAGTGATAATGAAAAAGATAATGATGATGTTCATGAATATACTCAACCAGTCAATGATAAACAACCAGATAATGATGTTGAGATAGAACCAGCTGTTGATCTTGATAACCCACAACCTAAAAATAAAAGATATGATAAAAGAGACTTCGTTGCTACAAAACATGGAAAGGAAAGAGAACCATGGGTTCAGAAACCCATGCACTTTCCACCTAAATCAACTAAGAAGAAAGATGATGAAGAATTTGAACGCTTTGCTGAAATGATTAGGCCAGTCTTTTTGCGTACTCGCTTGACTGATATTTTAAAGATGGCCCCTTATGCAAAGTACATGAAAGACATCATCACTAATAAAAGAAAAATACCGGAAGCTGAAATCTCCACTATGCTTGCCAATTATTCTTTTAAGGATGGAGTACCTAAAAAACTTGGAGATCCGGGAATACCAACTATACCTTGCTCCATAAAAAGAAACTATGTGGAAACTACTTTATGTGATTTAGGAGCTGGTGTTAGTGTTATGCCTTTCTCTTTATATAAAAGACTTGACTTGAATAAACTCACACCTACTGAAATATCTTTGCAAATGGCTGATAAATCAACTACCATACCTATCGGTATTTGTGAGGATGTGCCCGTTGTTGTTGCTAATGTTACTATCTTGACTGACTTTGTTATACTTGAGATGCCCGAGGACGACAGCATGTCGATTATCCTTGGTAGACCCTTCTTAAATATTGCAGGGGCAGTTATTGATTGCAATAAAAGCAAGGTCACTTTTCATATCAATGGTAATGAGCATACGGTGCACTTTCCGAAGAAACAATTCCAAGTGAATGGTATTAATGTTATTGAAAAATCTCTGACACTCACTATTGGAAGTTTTCAACTACCTCTACCTACTGCCAAAAAGAAATATGAAATCCTTATTGTTGGGGACATGCATATCCCCGTTGAGGTAACTTAGTGTTTTACGAAAGTTCTTCGGTTTCATGCTAATCGAAGGTGGTTGTTAATAAGACTTGATCAACCTTATTAATGGATCACTTTTGAGAGGTATGAAGTTGATGAATTTAGTAGGCACCACCTTCTATCCTTACCTTTTGTTTTCTGTTTTTCTTAGTTAAATAAAACAAAATGCCATGTTTTGTCTGTTTTCTGAATTTCCCGTGCAATAAAAAATGACCCAAAAATAAAAGTTCTCAGAATGCCCTGAAAATTTAATATGATTTTTTCTGAATATTTAAGAATTTTTGGTGCAAATAACATCAGAGGGGGGTGCACCAGGTGAGCACAACCCACCTGGGCGCGCCAGCACCCCAGGCACGCCCTGGTGGGTTGTGGTCCCCACGTGGGCCCCCTCACTTATCTCTTTAGCCCATGTCACCACCTACCTCCAGAAAAAAATTCACCATTGTTCTCTCTCTCGTGTTCTTGCTCACAAACCCGCGGATTTCGATCTCTTTGCTCGAAGCTCCATTTCTGAAACTGTTTTGGGGGATTGCTACTTGGTATGTGACTCCTCCATTTGTCCAATTAGTTTTTGCTTTAGTGTTTTATATTTTGAATAATTAGCTACTCTTGGTGGTGCTGTAGATGGGCTTGCATGTTGAATTCTTAGAGTTCGAAGTAGTTTGAATGCTCAATATAGCCTCTATGCATGTCTATGAGTAGTTGCTATCAATCTTGTGAAGTTTTATTGACAAAAATTTTGTGAACTAAAAATTTCAGAATTTTATTCAAGGGAATAAGATGAGTTTCTTTAGGAGTTCTTCGAGTAGGAGGTCTTCGGAGGCATCATCTAGTAGTGATTCGGTGCGCCGGTCTTATGTTGAACCAAGCGCAAGTTCGATACGAGAAGCAGCTACCAAATCCTTCCTATGGCCATGCAACAATTTTATGGTGAGACCGGGTATTAAAGAAGAATTTGAGCAATATGTTCACAACACCTAGCTCGGTCCCTACCTGGAAGATAAGTGCAACCAACATCTCAGCCTCATAGAATCATTTACTAAAGAATTTAGATTTCATCCTCGTGAGTCTAGAGTGTCGTTTAAACTGTATGACAATCCATTTACCATATCTCTAGAAAGATTTGCTTACCACTGCAAAATCCCATTTTGGGGCTCGCTAGATGAACCACCTAGATCTGAGTATGAAACATTCTTGACTAGCCTCTACTATGGTGAAACTAGAGGAGTGACACAGGGTAGAATAAATAGCATTCATTTCCCATCGATTAAATATTTTGCACTCTTTAATGGCAAATGCATTGTAGGCAAGCAGGATTGCAGCATACTTTGTGCTCCTGACTTGAGTCTTTTACACACTGCTCTCACCGGTAATAGGTGTTATAACCTTGGACGATTACTGCACGCAGATTGCAACACAATGCTGGTAGTGGATATTTTTAAGGTGGGATTTATGCCCCACGTCTAGCAAGGGGACTAGGCGTATCACCTTGGCCTAATGACCCTATCCTGCCCACCCAGTACTTAGACTTTGAGGCCATGAAGCGCCATAAAATCCTCAAAGGCGAGACAACTGATTATATTTATAACCTATTGTTTAATAAACATTCTGTGGTGCACACCTTTTTGCCTGCTCCTGCTCTCTTTGATTATCACAGCAAGGGAAGATATTATGTTCTTGAGGGCGAGGCCCGCGTGCACAACGCTGAGGTTGTAGCTGCTCGGCAAGCTGAGGAGGCCGCACCTAGAGCCTCTGAGAGCTATCATTCCAACTACTACGCAGGCTACTGATGATGATTACCAAGTTAGGCCAAAAGCCGAAGCTTGGGGGAGTACGTATTTTCACCAACATTACATTCATGTTCACACATTTCATTCCAGTTGTCGGTGTCCACACTTTTTCATTGAATTATCCATACTAGATTTATTTTCTTGTCTTCTTCTTATGTGTTTGAAAAACTTTGAGAAAACCCAAAAATATTTCCTGCTTCTTTTTGTTTCTTTCTTTCTAGTTTAATTAGCTGTAGTATTAAAAGAAAAACCCAAAAAGATTTCTCGATTCTTCTCCTTTTTTGTTGGGAGCTTTCCCGTGTAAATAGTTTTTCTTGTTTTTGTTTTTCCTTCTTTAATTTGCTTTCTTCTAGAAAAACTAAAAACTCCAAAAATATTTCAGTATGTTTCTCTGAATTTCTTTTCCGTTTATTGAGTTATACCAAGGAGAAGACCACGATGAAAATGTTGAGTGGCTCTCATATGCATTATTTTTGATCTAACGAAGAGCCCAAATTACCTTGTCGTCTCCTTTGAATAAAATGTTTGTAGATTCCAGCTTAGTCCACGACACTCTTTCACTATTATTATTTTCAAATCATTCAGTCGTGCAAGTGAAAGGCAATAATGACCATATTTGGTGAACTAGCTGTGGCAGAGAGAAACTGGTATGAACTTAAATTGTTCTGTTTTTGTAAATATGTTTAACCTAGTATCCATGATTCAACATATGATGATCAAACATGTTTGCAATGACAATTAGAGATTATAGTTTCTCATGCCATGCTTAAGTAGCTAGGAGTGGATAATGATTTATCTTGGATATCAACATTGCGTTAAAATGATTGTGATGTAGTATGATGATATGGTATCCTCCTCCGAATGTTTGAGTGGCTTGACTTGGCACATGTTCATGCATGTAGTTGGATCAAAACAACATAGCCTCTATGATATTTATGTTCATGGTGTTCATATCCTACTCATGCTAGTATCCAATGTTCATTATGCATAATGCATGTTCATGACCATTTTCGCTCTCTAGCTGGCCGCTTCCCAACCTATTTGCTAGCCTTCGCCTGTACTAAGCGGAAATGCTGCTTGTACATCAAAATCCTAAAACCCAATGTATTCCAGATGAGTCCACCATACCTACCTATATGCGGTATTACCCTGCCGTTCTAAGTAAATTTGCATGTGCCACCTCTAAAAACTTCAAATAAATACCCTTTTTGTGTGCCTGGATTGTTCATAGAGTGACAGGAGGTAGTCGGTATCTTCCATGCTAAGCGGGTTATTCTCATGATGAGTGTTTATTCACTCGTCCTTGCACAAGAGGGGCAGTAATATGGATTCCCAGTCCCGAAATCAGATTGCAAATAATTAAACAAAACTCCCCCAGGACTGATGTTGGTATGGAAGGTACCCGTGGATACGGCTAGCCATGGAGTGTGTTTGTTGGTGGAGGGGGAGTAAACCTTTACTTTTATCGCTTGGGAACCACCACTAATGTGTTTAGCATGGAAGATATCGATAACTGATGGTCGCGAAGTAAACAAGAAGGGTGCATTTCTCAAAATTTCATTTACCTCTGTTTTAAAAATTGAGCTCTGGCACCGCTGTAAATCCCTGCTTCCCTCTGCGAAGGGACTATCTATTTAATTTTATGTTCAGTCATCACCTTCTCAAATAAGCGCCAGACCCTGAGAGCACTATTGTCATACTCGTGCATTGTGTATAGTTAATGTTGGATGCATCATGACTGGATCTTTTCTACCATGAATAACAATGTTTAGTCGCTGCTTGAACTTTGGAGGTGCTCTGCATTTATGTTTTGCGGTCTCATAAAGGGCTAGCGAGATACCACTGTTGTCATATTATATCATGATTGTTTTGACAAGGTGTTGTTATTTGACATGTTTTATTATTGCTCGCTAGTTGATTATGTCATTGATGTGAGTTAATATAATTTTTAAGAGTTATTGTTGACATGGTTAGTTATAATCTTTGCTGAAAACCTGGGTGCTACTTAAGCTTATTTATGTAAACAAGAGCAAAATAGTTCGTAAAAGTTTTTATTTTTCACTTTGAGTTTATCAAATGAATTGCTTGAGGACAAGCAAAGGTTTAAGCTTGGGGGAGTTGATACGTCTCCGTCGTATCTACTTTTCCTAACGCTTTTCCTCTTGTTTTGGACTCTAATTTGCATGATTTGAATGAAACTAACCCGGACTGACCCTGTTTTCAGCAGAACTACCACGGTGTTGTTTTTGTGCAGAAATTAAAGTTCTCGGATTGGAACGAAACTTTTTGGAGAATTTTTATATTATAAAATAAAAATACTGGAGCCAAGAACCACCGGAGGAGGCTCCTGGGTGAACACAACCCACCAGGGCGCCCCCCCCCCCCAGGCGCGCCCAGGTGGGTTGTGCCCACCTGGTGGCCTCGTAGACCCTGATTCCAACGCTATAAAATCCTGTTTTTTTCAGAAAAAAATCAGGGAGGAAGAATTATCTCGTTTCGCGATACGGAGCCGCCGCCACCTCCTGTTCTTCATCGGGAGGCCAGATCTGGAGTCCGTTTTGGGCTCCGGAGAGGGGGATCTCCGATCTTCGTCATCACCAACCCTCCTTCATCGCCAATTCCATGATGCTCCCCACCGGGAGTGAGTAATTCCTTCATAGGCTCGCTGGTCGGTGAGGAGTTGGATGAGATTCATCATGTAATCGAGTTAGTTTTGTTAGGGCTTGATCCCTAGTATCCATTATGTTCTGAGATTGATGTTGCTATGACTTTGCCATGCTTAATGCTTGTCACTTTGGGCCCGAGTGCCATGATTTCAGATCTGAACCGTTTATGTTATCACCATTATATCTATGTTCTAGATCCGATCTTGCAAGTTATAGTCACCTACTACGTGTTATGATCCGCAAACCCCGGAGTGACAATAGTCGGGATACTTTCCGGTGATGACTGTAGTTTGAGGAGTTCATGTATTCACTATGTGCTAATGCTTTGTTCCGGTTCTCTATTAAAAGGAGGCCTTAATATCCCTTAGTTTCCTTATGGACCCCGCTGCCACGGGAGGGTAGGACAAAAGATGTCATGCAAGTTCTTTCCATAAGCACGTATGACTATTTACGGAATACATGCCTACATTATATTTATGAACTGGAGCTAGTGCCGTATCGCCCTAGGTTATGACTGTTATATGATGAATATCATCCAACGAATTCACCGATCCAATGCCTACGAATTTTCCATATATTGTTCTTGCTAAGTTACTACCGTTGCTGCTACCGTTACACTTGCTACAAAATCACTGCTATCATTGTTACCGTTACTGTTACTACTGCTGTCAAAACTATCATACTACTTTGCTACTGATCACTTTGCTGCAGATAATTAATCTCCATGTGTGGTTGAATTGACAACTCAGCTGCTAATACTTGCAAATATTCTTTGGCTCCCCTTATGTCGAATCAATAAATTTGGGTTGAATACTCTACCCTCAAAAACTGTTGTGATCCCCTATACTTGTGGGTTATCATGTCCATATCCTACTCATGCTAGTATTCAATGTTAATTATGCATAACGCATGTTCATGACCGTTTTCGTTCTCTAGCTGGCCGCTTCTCAACCTATTTGCTAGGCTTCGCCTATACTAAGCGGAAATGCTGCTTGTACATCAAAATCCTAAAACCCAAGTTGTTCCAGATGAGTCCACCATACCTACCTATATGCGGTATTACCCTGCCGTTCTAAGTAAATTTGCATGTGCCACTTCTAAAAACATCAAATAAATATCCTTTTTGTGTGCCTGGATTGTTCATAGAGTGACAGGAGGTAGTCGGTATCTTCCATGCTAAGCGGGTTATTCTCATGATGAGTGTTTATTCACTCATCCTTGCACGAGAGGGGCGGTAATAGGGATTCCCAGTCCCAAATTCAAATTGCAAATAATTAAACAAAACTCCCCTAGGACTGATGTTGGTATGGACGGTACCCGTGGATACGGCTAGCCGTGGAGTGTGTTTGTTGTTGGAGGGGAGTAAACCTTTACTTTTATTGCTTGGGAACCACCACTAATGTGTTTAGCATGGAAGATATCGATAACTGATGGTCACGAAGTAAACAAGAAGGGTGCATTTCTCAAAATTTCATTTACTTCTGTTTTAAAAATTGAGCTCTGGCACCGCTACAAATCCCTACTTCCCTCTGCGAAGGGACTATCTATTTTAATTTTATTATGAGTCATCACCTTCTCAAATAAGCGCCAGACACTGAGAGCACTATTGTCATCCTCATGCATTGTGTATAGTTAATGTTGGATGCATCATGACTGGATCTTTTCTACCATGAATTACAATGTTTAGTCGCTGTTTGAACTTTGGAGGTGCTCTGCATTTATGTTTTGCGGTCTTAGAAAGGGCTAACTCCGCCTATGTTGTCTCAACATAGCCGGTCCCAAGCCCGGGTAAAGGAGGAGGGTTGTGATAGGCTTGGCGAGCAACGTAAAAACTCAGCCACTCTTATGAAGATGAAACCCAAAAGATTTTCGTTGGGGCGTAACCCTCTCGGCGACGCGCCACATCGGAACCCGGGTGTGGTGGAAAATGGGCAAGGGCCAGGCCGTCACCCCCCCCCCCCCGATGGCGCGCCGTTTCTTGATCTGGATACGGTGGCAAGTAAGCGAGGATCGGGTCGTCGCATCCTTAGTGGCGCACTACATCGGCGCCCGGATGTAGTGGAAAATGAGCAAGGGTCTTCGCATTTGACTCAACGAGTGCGAAGGGTAAGGAAGCTAGCCGAGCCTAGGAGGATTCGCTTAGGTAGCTGGAACGTAGGGTCTCTGACAGGGAAGCTTCGGGAGCTAGTTGATGCAACGGTGAGGAGAGGTGTTGATATCCTTTGCGTCCAAGAAACCAAATGGAGGGGACAAAAGGCAAAGAATGTGGAGGATACCGGCTTCAAGCTGTGGTACACGGGGACGACTGCAAATAGAAATGGCGTAGGCATCTTGATCAACAAGAGCCTCAAGTATGGAGTGGTAGATGTCAAGAGACGTGGGGACCGGATTATCCTGGTCAAGCTGGTAGTTGGGGACTTAGTTCTCAATGTTATCAGCGCGTATGCCCCGCAAGTAGGCCATAATGAGAACACCAAGGGGGGGTTCTGGGAAGGCCTGGAATACATGGTTAGGAGTGTACCAATTGGCGAGAAGCTCTTCATAGGAGGAGACCTCAATGGCCACGTAGGTACATCTAACATAGGTTTTGAAGGGGCGCATGGGGGCTTTGGCTATGGCATCAGGAATCAAGAAAGAGAACATGTCTTAAGCTTTGCTCTAGCCTACGACATGATTGTAGCTAACACCCTCTTTAGAAAGAGAGAATCACATCTGGTGACCTTTAGTAGTGGCCAACACTCTAGCCAGATTGATTTCATCATCTCGAGAAGAGGGTTATCTGCACAGCTTCCCATAATAAACCGCCCCCAACCTTGATCAAGGAGACTTTAGAAAGGCTGGTGATGATGCCTGGACGGTTTGAAGAGCTAAAGAAGTTAGCTGCCAGGGCGGGTGCTCTTACTGCACTAACTCGGGCGAAAGCTTGGATATCTGATCTTGATCCGGCCGATGTGGGAAACGGCTACCCGAGTATAAAGGAGGACGGGTCAGAGTTTAATAACGATGACCTCAGAGCCTTGACGAGGGAAATGCGCCCATTGGCTAGCCAATTGGCTGAAGAAACCGATCTTTCACATTATCAGTCAATTTATGATGCCAACAACAAGAGAGTTAACGCGCCAACTTATGTTGCTCCAAATCTTATTCCTCCAATCCGTAAGCATACCTATGCCCCTGATCTTGATCCCTCCACACTTATAAGTGATGAAGCTGTATTCAAGACCTTAACTGGGATCGATTGGACCACCATTGACTTCCAGCCACTGGGTAGAGAGGAGGAAGATGAACCGGCACTCGATGATCCGCAACCTTCAAGTCAGGCAGTCCAGGACTCATAAACCGGGGGCCGGTTTAGCACCTGCTTCCTTTAAGACTTGTTAAAACAATTATTCTTTTGGGCACCAAACGCCTTGTAATAGGCTAGCTTAAACTCTTGTTCTGCTATGCCATCGTGCATATTTACTTTGCATGACACTGCTAATCCACCATGTTAAGATATGCCACTTATGCTTATAATATTAACAATGTGGAATCTGCTCCTGCATGCAAAGGATTAAAAGTGTCCTGGCGGTTTACCGCTGGACGGGTCATAACGCCCAATATAAAACCATGGAAACTAACATAGCTTATACCCAAGGCTGGACTTTAAAAATAACGAAATTTGCAATATATCATACCTGTGATATTTGATCACACTGTTGGTTTACCAAACCGGTGTAGTAAGGAGGAGAACCCAAATTTTGAGCGCTGGTAATTATCATAGATTGCTTGGCTTATGAACAAAACCAGGTCGGGTTAATAAACACCGGATATTCTCTTATCTCATACTGGCGACTTATAGTCAAAAGCCAGGTCCGGGTTAATAAACACCGAATGTTATCTTATCTCATACTGGTGACTTATAGTCAAAAAACCAGGCCGGGTTAATAAACACCGGATAAATTATGATCATAAAGCATTATAAGCCTCATCAAATAGACCTCAAAAACTGTGGAACAAATGAAAAACGAGGCTTTTCATGGGCTGCCAGGCCAAAAATCGAGTGCTTTCACGGGCCGCACAGCCACTGAGTTAAACCTATATACAAACCTTATAAGATGGACCTCACATAACCAATCGTCGTTTTAACTTTGACAAGTTCAGGGTCTGTATAAGATTGACTTGTCAAACGTTCGGCGGGTCATTCCAGGAATACCTGGGCGGAGTGGCTTACTTAAAAAGGCAGGATAACCCGGGGTTTTAGGTGAATACACCTGGCTTCCAAGCCTGGCTTTTAAGCCTATTACAAGGGTTACACAAACTCTTTGTTCTTTAGAATCAAGGAGCCCCCAAGTAATATTTTTGAGCTGTGCTCAAGGGGCACCTATGTTTGAGCTGTGATTTTGCAACAGACTCTCTTTGGTACCTTTTAACCTGGGTAGCAAGCCCCCAAGTTTTTTTTTTCAATTGGCTTATAAGCCGGTTCAAAGGGTAATCATAACTTCACTCATAATCCGGAAGCCCCAAGTAACCAAAAACTCATTAAGAAAAGACAACAGAGGTCCTGCTTTAGCAGGGGTGCCGGTTTAATATATACATTGTCAAAAGTATGTACATCAGAAGAGCCAATGGCTCAGGTGTAGTAAGGCCGAAGATGAGCAATATTCCACGGCCGGCGAGTCTCTTCCTCCGACGTGCGTGAGTCCTTGTGGTCTCGAACATCAATAAGGTAGTATGACCCGTTGTTCAGATTCTTGCTGACCACAAAGGGTCCTTCCCAAGGTGGGGATAACTTGTGCATATCAGTCTGATCCTGGATAAACCGGAGCACTAAGTCGCCTTCTTGAAAGGTTCTGGTCTTGACCCGGCGGCTGTGATAACGACGTAGATCTTGCTGGTAAATCGCCGAACGAGCTGCTGCGAGATCACGCGCCTCGTCTAACAGGTCAAGTGCATCCTGACGTGCCTTTTCATTATCAGATTCAACATAAGCCGCCACCCGGGGTGAGTCGTGACGGATGTCACAGGGGAGAACCGCCTCTGCTCCATAAACCATGAAAAAAGCACTACTAGAAAAAGGGCTATAGCTAATATAGACATTAGTGGCGCACTATGTATGTGGTGCGCCACTGCCAAGTAGCAGTGGCGCACCACACATGGGTGCGCCAGTAATGTTTATATTACTAATGGCGCACCTTGTGTGTGGTGCGCCACCGCTAAGTTTCTCCTGGGCACACCCCCCTCCCCAGACTTACCAGTGGCGCACCGTGGTTTGGTGCGCCATTACTAGTTTTAACTAGTAATGGCGCACCACACCCACGGTGCGCCACTACTAACAATTTTTTTTTCAATTTTTTTTTTCAAAACTAGTAATGGCGCACCACACACCAGGTGCGCCATTAGTAACCCTGGTTACCAATGGCGCATTCTTAGGAGGTGCGCCATTGGTAACCTGAGAGCAGCTAGAATTTTTGACAGCCACCTACCACACTCATTTTCCCCACTTCATTCTCTCCACCTCTACCAAGCTTGGTCTCGGCTGCCTCCTCCTCCTCACCTCATTTGCACCATAGATTCACCCAAATTAAGTGGTTAAATTTCCTTTTTTTGATAGGTAAGTAAGGGGAATGCTTTCTTTATGTTCTAGATCTACGTAGTGCGCCACTAATGTCTATATTATGCGCTATTTGGCAGTGGCGCACCACATACATAGTGCGCCACTAATGTCTATATTAGCTATAGCCCTTTTTCTAGTAGTGATCTACTTTTTTCTCCCTCCAACAACATACACACTTTTTATGGCCTAGATCTACGTATGTTTGTGGTGTTGCATATGTTTGTGTTTGCAGGTACCGGTATTTGAAATGCGATAGTTGCCAATATTTTGCCAGAATGTTGATTCATTTCCGTTTCGGCGAGAATTTGGCACTATGCATTCTTTTTGGTCCTATTTTTTGGCAAAGTCATGCCAAATTTTTTTTTCGTTCTAAAATATCGTTTTGCTCTGCCCCGCAGGCGACCATGGTCCGCACGATGACCGAAGGCATCATGAATAGGTTTTTGAGCTCCGCGAAGGCCGAGATGCTTCAAAAGAACGAGACGGAGATAAGATGTCCGTGTCGAAGATGCAAGTTGAAGAGCCTTATGGACCCGGATTCCAGACAGGTGCGGGACCACCTGCTCTTGCGTGGTTTCATGGATGGCTATCGGTGGCAAGGTGATGAAGATGATTATGAAGTCATCCATGGGGGCCGGGCAAGAAATAAGGAAGGGCAGCAAGACAATAGCGGCGAGGGCGGGCGAGAAGACGAAGAATCTCCAGGACATGATCACGAAGTAGATGCAGGACACAGTCATCATGTAGAAGATGCCGGACATGATGATGAGGAAGATCAAGACGAAGGGCATGATCATGAAGATGAAGATGCCGGAGCAGACGATGATGGACCATCGATGGGCTGGGTGCAGGACCCTCATATTCAAGAGCTGCTTCTCAAGCAGACGGGTAACGCAAGAGCTGCCGCCCGAGAGAAAGCCAAGCTGGATCAACTAGAGATAGACGCGGTTACTCCATTGTATGAAGGATGCAGGCCCGAGGACACCCGCCTGAAAGTAACGCTCATGGCTCTGGAGATGAAGGTAAAACACAAAATGACCGACGCATGCTTCGACGAGAACATGTCATTCTGGCACGAACGTCTTCCCAAGGGGAACAAGTGCCCGACCAGTTTCGAGGAGGCGAAGAAAATCGTGTGTCCTCTGGATTTACCGCACGTGAAATACCATGTGTGCATGAACGATTGCATCATTTATCGGGACGAGCACGCGGAGTCTACCATATGTCCGGTGTGCGGCGTCACTCGATACAAGAAGAGGAAGAAAGCTCCTCGAAAAGTGGTGTGGTACTTTCCGATCACTCCTCGTCTGTAGCGGTATTTCGCGGACCCTAAGCTAGCAAAGCTCCTGCATTGGCACGCGGATAGGGAGGAGAAGAAGCGAGAAGATGACGGAAATGATCCAGAGATAAATAAAAAAGACAAGATGCTGAGTCACCCTAAGGATGCGAGCCAGTGGCAAGCGTTGAACTTCGAACACCCAGAATTTGGGGACGATCCAAGGAACATCATGCTGGGCGCGAGCACCAATGGAGTCAATCCGTTTGGCAGCCAGAGAAGCACACATAGCACCTGGCCTGTGTTTGTGTGGATGTACAACCTTCCCCTCGGATGTGCATGAAGAGGAAGTACATTCACATGAGTATGCTAATTGAAGGGCCGAAACAACCAGGGAACGACATCAATCTGTATCTGGGGCTGCTGAAAGAGGAGCTAGACACGCTGTGGAAAACGCCAGCCAATACGTGGGACGCCGCAGCGAAAGAATATTTCCCTTTGAGAGCCGCACTGCTCACGATGGTGCACGACTATCTCGGTTATGGATATGTCGCGGGGCAGGTGGTCCACGGATTTTGTGCATGCGTCAGGTGCATGGATGACACAACGTATCGCCAGCTAGATAGAGATCCCAGGTCTTCGAAAACCGTGTTCATGGGACATCAAAGGTGGCTTCGCGATGATGACGCATGGAGAAAACGCAAGGATCTGTTCGATGGTGAAACCGAACCCCGAAGACACCCGCGTACGAGGAGCGGCGAGGAAATAGACGAGCTGTTGAAAAATTGGAAAGAGTGCCCACCGCCGGGAAAGAAGCGAAAGGCGCCAGAGCCGCTGCTGAAGGTATGGAAAATGAGGTTTGTTTTCTGGGACTTGCCGTACTGGAAGATCCTCCGTGTGCCTCACAGCCTTGATGTCATGCATATCACGAAGAACGTGTGCGAGAGTCTGCTTGGTACCCTGCTCAACATGCCAGAGAGGACCAAAGATGGGCCGAAAGCAAGGGCAGACTTGCAATCAATGGGCATCAGGGAGGAGCTTCACGCAAAACGCCCTAATGATGATGATGATGATGAGGCGAAGGACACGGAAAGTCGTCGCAAAGGCAAAAAGGCCAAGAAGATCGAATATGACTGCCCTCCCGCGTGCTTCACTCTAAGTCAGGAGGAGATCGAGCAGTTTTTCACCTGCCTCGTAGGAGTAAAACTTCCTTACAGTTACGCAGGGAAGATAAGCAGATACCTAGACTCAGTGAAGCAGAAGTTCAGCGGGATGAAGTCTCACGACTGTCATGTGCTGATGACACAGATACTTCCAGTTGCAATCCGTGGGATCATGGACGCGCACGTCCGTGAAACGCTATTTGGCCTATGCAACTTTTTCGACGTCATCTCTCGGAAGTCGGTTGGCGTGAGGCAACTCAGAAGGCTACAGGAAGAGATCGTGGTGATACTATGCGAGCTTGAGATCTACTTCCCGCCCGCATTCTTCGACGTTATGGTGCATCTGCTGGTCCATATCATGGAGGATATCATCCAACTCGGGCCGACGTTCCTGCACAACATGATGCCGTTCGAAAGGATGAATGGTGTCATCAAAGGATACATTCGCAACAGGGCACGTCTAGATGGAAGCATAGCCAAGGGCTTTATGACCGAAGAGTGCATCTCTTATTGCACGAATTATCTAGGCATCGAGAACCCCGTTGGTCTGCCCGTCAACAGGCACCTCGGCAGGCTCGCTAGATGGGGTCACCGCGAGGGTCTCCGCGAAATGCATGTCGACTTCAAGGGTCAACTCGCCGACTTTGAAAGAGTAAACCTAGTCGCACTAGAACACATAGATGTGGTCGATCCTTGGGTGGTAGAGCACAAAACCTTTATTGAGAAGACGTACAATGACCGAGGCCAACAGAGGACGGACGGAGATATAATCAAAGAGCACAACTCATGTCTCACGCGTTGGTTCAAGGAGAAGCTTCTGTCGTACCCTTTACATGAGGATTCTTCCGCGGAAGAAAAACTCATATTCACCTTGTCACAGGGCGCCGAGCACAACCTGATGACCTATGAGGTGTACGATATCAACGGCTACACATTCTACACCGAGGAAAAGGACATGAAGAGCGATTATCAGAACTCCGGGGTAATGATGGAATCCTACACCGGTAACGACAAGGACAGATACTACGGAAGGATCGAGGAGATCTGGGAGCTGAGCTACGCTGGAGAGCAGGTCCCGATGTTCTGTGTCAGATGGGCCAAGAGCGTCCTAAAAGAAGACCGGTATTTCACCACCATGGTTATACCTGAAGCCAAATCCAAGACCGCGGGCGCAAACGTCACCGCGAAAAATGAGCCATGGGTACTGGCTTCCCAAGTGGACCAATGCTTCTTCATTACCGACCCGTCAAAGCCCAGTCGTGTTGTTGTGAGGAGAGGCAAAAGGAACATCATCGGAATGGATGGAGTCGCCAATGAGCAAGACTTCGACAAGTACGGCGACCCGAAGATGGAAGATGACGACGACGATGAAGTACCATACACCACAAGAAGAAGCAGGACCACCCTACCTAAAGGACGTCCGTTCAAGAGAAGAACTCCATTTGCGAAAAAGAAGGGCAAGAAGATTGTGAAAAGATAGCTAAGATCGAATCACGACGTGTCGGCCGCGTGTGTGTGTGTCAGTGGCAAGCTCAATTATTACATGCAACTAAATTATTACATGTATCACTTGATTTCAACCATGTCATCTAATTCTAAATCTTTGCACAATGGTTTTATCACTCCATTTGCATTTTCCTTTTCTTTTATCTCAAATCTTAAATTATTACATGCAACTAAAAATCAAAAAAAAAGTTAGTAATGGCGCACCAGGAGAAGGTGCGCCATTGCTATCACGGTGTTTACGGCGCACCCCTAAAAGGTGCGCCATTGATATACCCCTTTTTATGGCGCACCCCTAAAAGGTGCGCCATTGCTAACCCAACCGGCTAGTCGCGGCCCAGCCCAACTACTAGCCGCCCCTCCCCTCAAACCCTCGCCTCCTCCCTAGCCTCCGCCGCCTCGCCCTCGCCTCCTCCCTCGTCTCAAACCCTAGCCTCCGCCGCCGCCTCCCCTTCCCCGAGCGCCCCATCGCCGCCGTTCGACACCGCTGCGGCGATAGCCGTCCCCGCTGCGGCGATAGCCGTCCCCGCCTTCCTCAGACATGCCCTGGAGCTTCACCTCGCTCGGCTACGTCGATCCGCGCCATCCGTTCGAGTGGGGAGGCCCTGCAGCTGTCGATCGCTGCCGGCCCCTTCATCTCAGATTCCAACGATCCCCGGCGACCATGGACTCCCTCTGCGCTCCCGATCCCCGAGAGGCCTCCGTGTGCCTGCACTGTAAGCCCCACCTCCTCTCTCCCCGATCCTGCGCTGTTTCCTGATGCAAGCAATAGAGGTCCCTGTTATGAACGAAACCTGCCTTGCCTCAGTACCGTCAAATGTACTGACGTACATGGCGACAAAGGCGTTGTTGGAGCCATACAGACCGCCATGGAGAGAGCAGCCAGCATACATCCCAACCACCCTAGTCTATTCTTTCAGAGAACTCCCGGATACTTTGAATAATAAACAAGCCAATAACTGGGAGTTGCTGCTGCTTGTTGTCCGGCCGGCTGATTCTTAAATTTAACAGTGTTTAGCTCGATTATTCTCTCTTTTATGGCACACCAGTGCGCTGTACTATGGAGTACATGTGATACAAAATTGTAGAATTGGTTAAGACTGCTACTGTATGCTCTGCTTCTCCGCAGCATTTGGTTATTCGATTAGTTGCATTTATTGTAATAATCAGTCATCCGTGTTGATCTAATATTATTGGGCTACTATTTGTAGTTGTCAGAACAATTGGTAATACATTTTTCCTATTCTCTTTGCCAGACATGCATCATACAAGCTTTTACAGTTGGACTGAACATTTGATACGCTCTGCTTCTTCCCATTAGTTGTCAACAATTCGGATGCTGTTATATATGCCTGCTTATGGTTGTTTACAGCTTAATATACGCCTGCCACCTGGTAACATGCCAGATCAGTACTAGCTGATTGGGCACTTGAATGATGCAGACCGGATTAATTCGTGCAGTCAACAACCCCAGTACAGAGTATCTATGCATGCGATTAAGTAATGCAGCATCCAAGTTGTCATTCAGAAAATATGTGCTCTTTCTGAATTGGTAAATTGCCTTCAGTTAGAAATTAGTTTGACAGTTGTTTAAATTGGGTAATGCCATTGCATTCTTGGTGACTTATTTCTGAAGTTAGTTATCTTCAAGGATGCTCAGTGGCCTGTTAGAAGTTCCAGAACTAAACACTTGATGAGCCTTTCTTGTTTCCTCGACGATTTGGATGCTGTTATATATGATTACAGTCTTTCACAGTTCAATATACGACTGCTATATATTGCTGTTAAAGTTTGATGTTATCAGTCATCAATTAATTTGCAGTAGCAGATGACCATTGCTGACTACTCTCGCGATGCTGCACTAACACTGCATGATGGTGCTGGACACTGCATAACAGGGACCTCTATTGCCGTTCATTTGGCAAAGTAGATGAACGGAACAGTTTCACTGCAACTAATTTGGGGAGCCCATGCAGAATTGACAATCGGATGTGCTGTTGACAGTAGATCAAAGATAAATAGTTACCCCTTTCTCCTGAAATGTTGATTAATTTCCGTTTCGGTTGAGAATGGGGCACTCCTAGGTCAAGAAAATTAGCAAAGGTCATGCCCAATTTTCTTGACCTAGAAGATGCCCGATTCATGTCGACGTCTGAATACAAACACAGTTTTTGCTTAGTTTAACTAGTACATGGCCCCTGGTTTCGACCTTGTTATTACCCAGCCGCTGCTGGCTCAGCAATGTGACGAACACCTAGGCGTCCTCACTTGCGTACGTGGCAAAATGCTTTCGCCACTGTCTTACAATTAATCATTCTAGCCTTTTTTTCCTATTTAGAGCGAACATGGCCGACAACGATGAGGCCGGCGGTTCGGGCAAGTCATTCTGGGAGCTGTCCCAGGAGATGGAGGAAGAACCTCACTGCTATGAGGACGCCGCGGAAGACACCGATCCCGACTACACAACCCCTAGTGGCGTCGGGGATGACACCACTGATGGTGCCGCCGGGGATGCCACCACTGATGATGGCAGCGCATGCACAGATGGCAGCCAACCGAAGAGGCAATGGAAGGACCGGTGCCCGAACGTGCTCGGCACCGTCAAGGAGGAATTTACTGAAGTGTCCTCCAGTGGGCATCCAACGGCGCCCAAAGAATTAGTCAGTGGGTACGCGGGACAACTCAGGTGCATTCTCCGAAGCACCATCTCGATCAACACCGAGAACCTAAGGCATCGTGACCGAGGGAATTTGCGCAACCTCCTCTTCACGAAGCTGCACGAACGATACAAGTTCCCCGGTGACTTCGCAAACACACGCCTCTCAGGGAATAAAGTGAACAGTGCCGCCCTCACGAAGATGAGCACGGCCCTGGCTACTTGGAGAGCTGCGGTGAAGAGAAGGATTCTAAGTGGTGATAGTTATGAGAAGATCAAGGAGACAAATCCTTCGATCAGCGAAGCTGACTACCTGGAGTTCAAGATCAAGTGCGAGAGCAACGCATCCGCGGAATCAAGTCAGTGGGGGAAAGATATGCGGGACTTGAACTTAGGGGTCCACAAACTCGGTCCCGGCGGTTACAGAGTGGCGGAACCTATATGGGACAAGGAGGATGCGGAGCGTGCCGAGCAAGGCCTACCGCACCTCTTCGATAAATACCATGAAAAGTAGACCAGGAACTATGTCAGGGCCCGGTACAAGGTGGACCCGGTAACAAAGTAGCTTACCACGGATCCGAAGGTGAAGGCGCTTGAGCTTGTTCTGGTAAGGAATACACCCCCGCGTAATTAGCTCCATATGGTTGCATTCTAATTAATGAAGCCAAATTTCTAAATGGTTCACGTTCCTTCCGCAGGAAACTGAAAACAGTAGCGCGGGGTCTCAGAGCTCCCCGTCTGCCCCTTGGGACACCACTTTAAATAGGGCGTTGAACATAATGAAACACAAGGATAAGTTCAGTAAGCCGTCATCAGCTGGTCGTGTGGCCGGCAAAGGCTTGTCCACGAAATGGTCGGAATACTATAAGGCTGGGCGAAAGGAGAGAAAGACCAGCTCGGAAAGCCAGGAGCGCGAGATTAAAGAACTCAAGGCACAAGTGGCGCGGATTCCGGAGATAGTCCAAGAGCAAGTGCGAGACCAACTGGGAGCGACGATCACCGCCATTATGCCTACCTTGCTTGAGGGGCTGCAGGCGTGGATTGCGGGCGGCCAACAGGGGCCGCCCACGATTCCCAGCTTCACGGGCAGCAACTCGCACAACGCGCTGGCATTGGTGTCTCCGGCGGAGGCGGCATTGGTGTCTCCGGCGTCGGCGCCGGCATTGGAGTTTAATGCACCCGGGTGTGGGAAGAATACGCCGGCCGGCACCTCGGCAGCAAGCGGCCCCTCCGTCACTTGCACGCCCGCCGTTGGCGGTGCCTCGACATTAGCCGAGCTCGACGCCATCACGGTAACTAAGCCTCGGCCGATGACTTCATCTATTGCCTTCGACTGGGCATCCCTGACGCCCTACATGTTTTCGCAGGGCGCCGCCGACGTTCCATGCACTCTCCTGCACTTCGTGGACAGCGAGTTGATCGATGTCGCCAAGGCCAAAATCGTTCAACCGGGCAACCGCGTGTTCCACGGTAATCCGATGCCACCCACCGTGTATAGGGTTCAACTGGTTCGGGTGCTGCGGGGCTGCGACGACTTGTTACCTCCGTTTCGACCCCCTGGGGCCGACGAAGATGATGTGATGACCCTCAGCACCTGCTTAAGCTGGTCCATGCTTTGGCCGAAGAGCCAGATTCGTTTGGGGGTGGGGGACACCACCCCACAGACAACACCGCCAGTCGTGCCGGCACCAAGCCATGGCAAGACCGCCGCAACGCTACTGCCGTCAGCTGATCCGGACATGCATATGGCACAGGATCCGGACGACGATGACGGTACATTTTCCAACGTCGATAAGTACTTCAACGAACATGGGTACGGTGACAACTTCTTGGGGCCTCCTTCTCAAGAACCCAACCCTGCAAAAGACGATCGCGATCTAGCTGGTACCACGGAGAAACCCAATTGCAACAGGCGTCGTCTGGCGTTCAGTTCTCAGGAGACGCCTCCAGCTGCCGCCTTCACCGAGACTCAAATAGCCGAGGTGCAAAATATTATCAGCCCCAACACACTCAAGAAGGTGGTCTCTGAGCAGAACTCGATCCCATTACAGCAGAAGAAGCAGAAGGGACGGAAAAGAAAAAATAACAAGGGTGCGAGCCAGCCGGCACCGAGTACGATCCGTGCTCAGGACAGGCCACCAATACCTAAGGATATCTCGAGGAGGGTGCATGTGGCGGGTAGGCCGATGCTACCGACTAATCTGCTCAATGCTGCAACCGATGCTATGCGGAGTCTGCATGACAGTGTTCTTTCTATGGAGAAGCGGCGTCTCTCCGAGAATGATGTGGCATACCCAGTTTTCGTGGCCAAGGTGCCAGAGGGCAAGGACTTTGTCGATAGAACCATCGGGCGTATGATCGTCCTGCGGTTTGATGACATCTTCGCTATGTTTAACCTTCATCCGCTGCACTACACCTTCATTCGGCTATTTTCGCTCAGTATGGAGATGCGGATCATTAGAGACAAGACCCCGGACATCGTGATAGTCGACCCCTTCTACATGTGTGCCAAGATCTTGGGCAGCGCTGGGGACCGGCAAGTCGCGAGTTCATACCTCGAAGGCGTCATTCTGGCGAACCCAGATAAGGATAACTTCCTCGTGCCTTACTTTTCCGAGTAAGTCATCCCCTCACCGCCCCGTAACATATGATTTCTTAGATTTTGATCGTTCTTTTTTTTTCTAACATTCCGTGTTTTGTGCAGTGACACACATTGCACACTCATCCTCTTAAGCCCGAAATATTCCATGGCCATGTATTTCGACTTGGACCATCAGTCGAAGAAAGACTACACAAATATGAAGAAAGTTCTTGATGATGCTCTCCCCGGCTACGCCAAATCTAGAGGCACCTTCAGGAGGCCAATTTGTAGGTACGGCAAGCACGTGTTCACCCACATAACGACGTTCCCCTGCGTCAAGCAGCCGCCTGGCAGTCAGAAGGATGCCTACTACGCCCTCCATCACATGCGGGCGATCGTACGGGACCATAATCACCTTATGCTACCAAATAATCTCAAAGATTGGGCCGCACGCTTGTTGGCAATCCAGGACGAGGACATCAGACAAGAATTCTTTCGCATCCAGTCGGAGTTTGCGGAAATCATCTATCAAGATGTCCTTCGTACCTCGGGGCAGTTCTACCTCAAATATCAACCGTCCAACAGTGAAATAGAAACAACGCTACAAATGCAGGCTGACAACGACCGCACATTCATGACCATCACGAAAGACGGCGGCTTCATCCACGCTCCGGTCCCTTAGTCGAGTCGAAAGTATTGATGCTATGTAGTTCTGAAATATCGATTAGCTCATGTTGTAATTAAACTTTAATGAACTTGTATGTCTCTTTAGTTTGGACAGTCGTTCAACTTATATGTAATCGATGCTATTTATTAGTAGGACCATGAATCGTGCTATTAATGTGTTGCTTTTCTCTTCCGATCCTTTTGTTGCATACTTATATATTGCTTATATATTATCTGTGAATTGCTACTAACGTTTTGTTTGTCTAGTGCATAGAGATGCCGTCGTATGTCGTGTACAAGGGTAAGGTTTCCGGAGTCTACGACGACTGGGAGGAGTGTCAGAGACAGGTTCACCATTTCAGCGGTAACAATTACAAAGGGTACACCACTAGGGCGGAGGCGGAAGCTAGATACGCGCGCTATCTAGCGGGAGAGAGGAGGGAGCGGAGGAGGAACCGGATGAAGACCAGTTTCATCGCGATGATGCTCATCGTGACCGCAGCTCTCTTCTATGTGATGGTAGTTTAGATGATCGATATCGACTTTGTAATGTGACGACAAACTCGGCTAATATGATGAACTTTGCTAATGTCTTGAGACCTAAACTTGGCTAATGTTTGAACTTTGTTCGCTATTTCGAATTTGGAGACTAATATGATGAATTCTATTGTGTGATGTTTATATTCTGTGTTGTAACGTATTTTGTAACCTGTGCAAATACCAGAAAAGCAAAAAATAATAATTCCTAATATTCATAGTAGTGGCGCACCATACTGAGAATTAGTGGTGCACCAAGATAAATACCAGTGGCGCATTATCGGGCATAGTAATGGCGCACTTGGGGCATAGGTGAAGGCAAATATGGCCCCCAGTTGTGGCGCACCATATTGAGCATTAGTGGCGCACCAAGGCTAAATACCAGTGGCGCATTATGGGGCATAGTAATGGCGCACTTGGGGGCATACGTGAAGGTAAATATGGCCCCCTAGGAGGCATAGTAATGGCGCACTGTTGGACATAGTAATGGCGCACTATGTGGTGCGCCACAATTATCTGGGATACTAATGGCGCACCAGAGGTGCACCATTACTATTTGTTACTAGTGGCATGTTAATAGTGGCGCACCTATAGTGCGCCATTAATAGCAAAAACTGGTGCGCCACTAACAGCCTTTTTTCTAGTAGTGAAGGCGTGTAACCCGTAGATCTGTTGGGCGTTGTGTTGATGCTCCATAGCACCGAGGGTAACTCCTCTACCCAACAACCCGGTGTCCTCTGTAAGGGAACCATAAGCCGGGGCTTGATGCCTCTCAGAATCTCTTGATTGGCTCTCTCAGCTTGACCATTAGATTGGGGGTGAGCCACCGACGATACATCAAGCCGGATATGCTCACGTTGACAAAATTCTTTCATAGCACCCTTGGAGAGATTAGTGCCATTGTCTATTACAATGCTGTGTGGAAAGCCAAAACGGAAGATCACCTTCTTCATGAATTGAACCGCCGTTGCTGCATCACACTTACTGACTGGCTCTGCCTCTACCCACTTAGTGAATTTATCAACCGCCACCAAGAGGTGGGTCTTCTTATCCTTGGACCTCTTAAAAGGTCCAACCATATCAAGCCCCCAAACTGCAAACGGCCAAGTGATTGGAATCATTCTCAACTCCTGAGCCGGAACATGAGCTCGACGTGAAAACTTCTGACAACCGTCACATTTTTTGACCAAGTCCTCAGCATCAGCATGAGCCGTCAGCCAATAAAAACCGTGACGAAAAGCCTTGGCTACAAGAGATTTAGAGCCGGCGTGATGACCACAATCTCCTTCATGGATCTCACGCAGAATCTCACAGCCTTCTTCAGGAGAAACACAACGCTGAAACGCCCCGGTAACACTGCAATGGTGCAGCTCTCCATTGGCAATTGTCATTGACTTGGACCGCCGGGTTATTTGCCTGGCCAAGGTTTCATCCTCAGGTAACTCGCCTCGGGTCATATATGCCAAATATGGAACTGTCCAATCAGGAATAACATGAAGAGCTGCCACCAACTCAGCTTCCGGGTCAGGAATAGCCAAATCCTCCTCTGTAGGTAACTTGACCGACGGGTTATGCAAAACGTCAAGAAAGACATTCGGTGGCACCGGTTTACGTTGAGAACCCAACCGGCTTAAGGCATCAGCCGCTTCATTTTTCCTCCGATCAAAATGCTCAACTTGATAACCCTTGAAGTGACCAGCAATAACATCCACCTCTCGTCGATAAGCCGCCATGAGGGGATCCTTAGAATCCCAAGTACCAGAGACTTGTTGAGCCACCAAATCTGAGTCACCAAAGCACCTTACCCGGCTTAAGTTCATCTCCTTAGCCATCCGAAGACCGTGGAGCAAGGCCTCATATTCAACTGCATTGTTAGTACAAGGGAACATCAAATGGAGAACATAACAAAATTTATCACCTCGAGGGGAAGCAAGCACAACTCCAGCCCCCAAGCCCTCCAATTGCCTGGACCCATCAAAGTGAATAGTCCAATACGTGTTATCTGGTTTTTCCTCAGCCATCTGCAGCTCTGTCCAGTCATTGATGAAATCCACCAGTGCTTGAGACTTGATGGCCGTGCGAGGCATATACTTCAAACCATGAGGCCCAAGTTCAATGGCCCATTTGGCAACCCGGCCTGTTGCTTCCCTGTTTTGTATGATATCTCCTAAAGGAGCAGAGCTAACCACGGTAATGGGGTGACCTTGAAAATATTGCTTGAGCTTCCGGCTTGCCATGAAAACCCCATATACAAGTTTCTGCCAATGTGGGTATCTCTGTTTGGACTCAATAAGCACTTCACTGATATAATAAACCGGCCGTTGAACCGGATATTCCTTGCCTGCCTCTTTCCTTTCAACCACAATAGCCACACTGACAGCCTGGCTATTAGCAGCCACATATAACAACAGCGGCTCCTTATCAATGGGCGCAGCTAGGACCGGCGGCTCAGCCAACTGCTTCTTAAGCGCCTCAAATGCCTCATTAGCAGCGTCACTCCAGACGAAGTCATCTGTCTTTTTCATCATCTGATACAAAGGGATGGCCTTCTCACCGAGGCGGCTTATGAACCGGCTTAGCGCCGCGATACGACCCGCCAGACGTTGAACATCATTGATACACGCCGGTTTAGCCAGAGAAGTAATGGCTTTGATCTTCTCCGGATTAGCTTCAATGCCCCTATTAGACACCAGAAAGCCCAAAAGCTTGCCCGCCGGCACACCAAAAACACACTTGGCCGGATTAAGCATCATCTTATAAACTCGGAGATTATCAAAGGTTTCCTTCAAGTCGTCTATCAACGTCTCCTTCTTTCTGGATTTCACCACAATATCATCCACATAAGCATGAACATTGCATCCAATCTGATTATGAAGACAATTCTGCACACATCGCTGGTAAGTCGCCTGGGCACTCTTGAGCCCAAAAGGCATAGACACATAGCAGAAGGCTCCAAAGGGAGTTATGAAAGCTGTCTTCTCCTGGTCCTTAACTGCCATCTTGATCTGATGATAACCAGAATAAGCATCCAAAAAACTCAAACGCTCACAACCCGCCGTAGCATCAATAATCTGATCAATACAAGGGAGAGCAAAAGGATCAGCCGGACAAGCCTTGTTTAAATCCGTGTAGTCCACACACATGCGCCAAGTGCCGTTCTTCTTAAGTACCAGCACCGGGTTAGCAACCACTCAGGATGAAAAACTTCAACAATAAACCCAGCCGCCAAGAGCCGGGCTACCTCCTCACCAATGGCTTTACGCCTTTCTTCATTGAAACGACGAAGAAACTGCTTGACCGGTTTAAACTTGGGATCAATATTGAGAGTGTGCTCAGCGAGTTCCCTCGGTACACCTGGCATGTCAGAAGGTTTCCATGCAAAGATGTCCCGGTTCTCACGGATGAACTCGATGAGCGCGCTTTCCTATTTTGGATCCATATTAGCACTGATGCTGAACTGTTTGGATGAATCACCAGGAACAAAATCAACCATCTTAGTGTCATCTGCCGATTTAAACTTCAAAACCGGATCATGCTCTGTAGTTGGCTTTTTCAAAGACGTCATATCCGCCGGATCAACATTGTCCTTGTAAAATTTTAACTCCTCCGTTGCACAAACCGACTCAGCATAAGCCGCATCACCCTCTTCACATTCCAAGGCTATCCTTCGGCTCCCATGTACTGTGATGGTCCCCTTGTAACCCGGCATCTTGAGCTGCAAATAAACATAACAGGGCCGCGCCATGAACTTGGCATAAGCCGACCGTCCAAACAGAGCGTGATACGGGCTGTGAATCTTGTCTACTTCAAAGGTCAATGTCTCCGACCTAGAATCATGATCATCTCCAAAGGCAACTTCCAGAGCTATCTTACCAACAGGGTACGCCGACTTACCATGCACCACACCATGGAAAACTGTATTCGACGGTTTAAGATTTTTATCTGTCAACCCCATGCGACGGAAAGTTTTGTAATAAAGGATATTGATGCTGCTCCCTCCATCCATGAGTACCTTGGTAAACTTATACCCTCCAACCTGGGGTGCAACCACCAATGCTAGGTGACCCAGATTATCAACCCGGGGCGGGTGATCTTCCCGACTCCACACGATGGGCTGCTCAGACCAGCGCAAGTAACGGGGAACCGCCGGTTCAATGGCGTTCACTGCCCTTTTATGAAGCTTCTGATCCCGTTTGCATGAATTTGTGGTGAAGACATGGTACTGCCCACTATTCAACTACTTTGGGTTACTCTGATACCCAGATTGCTGGTGCTGATTCCCCTGCCCTGACTGTTGATGGTAGCCACCCTGATTGCCTTGATTGCCCTAATTACTTTGGAATCCAGAACTAGAACCGCCACCGCCGTAACCCGGCCTATGAGAACCAGACCCTGAACCACCACCCGGTCCATGATTGTCTTGAAAAAGATTGGAATTTTTATACTCTTTCATGATGTAGCAATCCTTCCAGAGGTGGCCAGACGGTCTTTCTCGCGTCCCATGCCTTGGGCAGGGCTGATTTAGCATCTGCTCAAGATTAAAGCCTGACCCTCCGGCCCGTGGGGGCGGTTTACCTTTACGACGCTGGCCATTATTCTGTGCATTGCTGTTAGCCACAAAGTCCAAACTATTATCAGCTTTGCGCTTACCATTGCCTCCCTGATTCGCCGGATTATGCTGCTGTCCTCTGGTGCTCCTGCTCTTCTTTCCCTTTCCCGACTTGTCATCATCAGACTCGGGGTCCTTGGTACCATCAGAGTCAGCGTACTTAACCAGAGCCGCCATCAGCTCTCCTATGTCATTGTAGTGGCGCTTGAGCCGACCCAACTTCTGCTTAAGAGGCGTAAACCGGCAATTCTTCTCCAACATTATGACCGCTGAACCGGCATTGATGCGATCCGATGAATGTAAGATGGTCGAAACTCGGCGCACCCAATGGGTTGTGGACTCACCCTCTTCTTGGACACAGGCATCTAGATCCACAATTGACATCGGCTGCTTGCACGTATCTTTGAAATTCTGGATAAACCGGGCCTTTAACTCGGCCCATGACCCAACGGAGTTGGCAGGGAGCCCCTTCAACCAAGTGCGAGCCGTTCCATCCAACATCAGGGGAAAATATTTGGCACATGCCGCATCGCTAACATCTAGCAATTCCATGGCCATCTCATAACTCTCGATCCATGCTTCAGGAGGTAAATCGGCTGTATAGTTAGGCACCTTGCGAGGACCCTTAAAATCCTTGGGCAGACGCTCATTACGTATGGCCGGCACTAAACATGGTACGCCCAAATTCCTAAAGGTTACACCTGGCTCCACCGAAGTTGTCGGACGAACCGGAGAAGGTTGACGGGCTGCATATTGCGCCGCCAGCTCGGCCTCTCGATGCGCTCTACCTTGATCCACCACGTTCTGAGCATCAGCACCACCGCCCGCCGGGTTATGCCCACGAGGCTGGTTATGGTTCCGCCCACTGCTTGACACAGCTGGTTCATCAATATGCCTACTGTAACTCCGGCTTGGGCGAGAGGTGGAATGAATCCGGCTTCGACTGTAAGAATAAGCCTGCTGCTGAACCAATGCTGTCTGAAGGAGCTCTCTAGCCCTCCGCATCTCAACCGCCGTTGGAGACTCGCCTTCAACCGGGATAGCCGCCAATCGTGATGCCGCAGCGATCATGTTATCCAAAGGGTTAGAGTAATGACCCGGTGGTGTTGGCATGTGTTGCGGCGGGATATTGTTCTGACGAGGCGGATCCGTGGTGTGCGGTTGGATCGGCGCTCTCGTCCCAGGCGTTTCAACCCGGTCCGCCACTGGCGGGTTACTGGTTCCTGCTCCTGGCGTGTTAAAGAGGTTCCTTGCCTCGTAAACCGGTGGCAGGCAAGACTGATGCCTCCTCCTCATGACTTCGTTTGAAGCGTTTTGATCTAGCATGAGCCGGTAAGACTCCGACTGAATCCGCTGCGCTTGTGCATCCAACGTAACCCGCTCCGCAGCCATCCTGGCATCTTCAACTGCCAGGTCTTCCTTAGCTTGAGCTATCTGATCTCGCAATTTCATGACTTCCGCGTTATGCTGATCTTGATTACCCGGGTTAACCTCCATCGTCAGCAGGGTTGCCAAGGCGTCTAGTAACCCGGACAAGACTTGAGCCGGCGGGCGCGCAGGGCCTCCTGCCCCGGCTGCCGTCGCCGCTGCTAACCCGCAAATCAATGCCGCTGCAGTTGAAGAGTGCTGCACTGGCTGCGTACTGTAGGAGATATGCCCTAGAGGCAATAATAAATGTTATTGATTATCTCCCTGTTCATAATTAGGTTTATGTTCCATGCTATAACTGCTATGGTTCTTGGGTCTGCAATAAAACGAGGCTTGGAGGAAAACTCATATGCACGTGTGGGATAATAAACGATAAAATGTATTCCTAGTCAAGCCTCTATGACTAGCTCAAGTGTTGCATGATGGTTCTGTTTTCCTGATCATGGGCATGTCTATGCCAGCAACTTTGAGGGCACAATGTTAGAAGAACATTTGTGTTGAATCGACCCGATTGATGTTATGCTATGAGATACATTCGTCACAAGTTAATGGTTAATAACACAGAGATGGTTAACGTTTGCATGATTCCTTAGACCATGAGAGTATTGGGTTTCTTCATGCTTGCTTCATGAACTTTGGGGTTTGTTAAACGTCATCCGTAAATGGGTGGCTATTACGGCGGCTTACGGGTTCATGGAAAAGTATGTCAAGTAACTTGATAGCTCAAGATTGGGATTTGCTCCTCCGACGATGGAGATATATCTCTGGGCCCTCTCGGTGTTACGGTATCCATCATCGTCTGGCCAGACACTTTGTGATTTGATCACGGGGATGCCGCAACACGGTAACGAGAAAAGAGAACAATACCGGTAACGAGGTAACTAGCATAGTGGACAATTTGTTGATCCACGGGAATGCCAACATGTCTCACCTCGGGTATTTGTAACATATCGCGAAGCAACAGGAATAGCACACGGCAACTGGAGGTTCACTCGAATTTTTATTCGTGTGGGTATAGGGGTCAATATGGGTGTCCACGGCTCCGATGTTGATCATTGATCGGAAAGAGTTCCGGTCATGTCTATACTTCACCGAACCTATAGGGTCACACGCTTAAGGGTCATCTATCTGTTGAACGCTAGACAGGGAGTCTGAGAGAAAGTCACCGAAAATGTTTCGGAGACAACGGAAGAGTTCCGAGAGAGAGAACACCGAAAGAGTTTCGGTAAAACTGAAAAGTTGTTTCGGAATATATTATTTGGTCAAAAAGGGTTTCGGCACCGCCTGGAAATTTTCAGAGGATGCCAGAATTGGTCTGGGAACTTCTGGGAATTTTCGGAGAGAAAAACCGGAAATGTTCCGAAACTGCCGTAACCGCTGTTAATGCTTTCCGCTGATGAAAACCACCGCATCGAAAATGTTTCGGATCATGCCCGGAATAATTTTAGAGGGTGCCGGAAATGTTCTGGGACTTTTTGGAATTTTTCAGAAAAAGTTTCGCGGAAAACATCTTGTCTCAGCGCGAGGGGACAAGATCCCACGAATCGGGGGTTGCATGTTTGGTGGCTTTTTGTCTAGGGAGCATGCATGTTTCATGGAGACATGTTGGTGGCTTGTTGGGGGGGCCCTCCCCCATGGGGAGACAAGGTGTGGGCCGGCCCAAGGGCTGCCATGGTGGTGTCCCCTTGGTGCCCCCCTTGTGTTACCATTATGCCCTTTCATGTGTGACATGAAGCTTGGGTATTTTGGTATTTCAACATCCCACCCCACCCCTTGCCTTGGCCTATAAAAGGAGGAGAAGGGGCTGCCATTCTCCCCATCCCTTGCTCTCATACACATGCCAAGATGTTATCTGGCTTCTCTCTCCCTCCCACGAAAAGAGTTTCGTAGAGCCGAAAGGCTGTCTGGGTTCCGGCAGGAACTAGTTCTGGACGGCGAAGCCCTGCCGGATAGGTGACACCGTATGTGTGCAACTCTGTAGAGAGGTCGTAGTTTCGATCTTAGTGCCCGAGGGGCTGTTCGAGAGTGCCTCCCGAAGGGCTGTCCAAGTGACGGTCCGAGTTCTGTGAGTCCTCCTGAAGGGCTGTCCGAGTGACCGTTCGGTTTTCGAAGGTCCTCCCGAAGGGCTGTCCGTGACATCGTCCGGTGGACTGTTCGACCGCCTCCCGGAGGGCTGTCCGAAGGGAAGACGAGGGTATACATCCTCGCGGTTGGGAGGTTGTAAATCCTAGCTGCGGGGATCTGCACCGCCGATCGTCATCGACTCTACTTCCGCTGCGCTACGAGTCGGTAACGAAAATGATCAAACCATGTATGCAGTCTCCATAGTGGTCCTGGGCTGGTGCGTAGGGCGGAAAATTTTTGTTTTCTGCTGCGTTACCCTACAACTACTGCAGGTAGTTGCTCCGTAACTCAGTCTGAGGAATCCAGGTTCGACCTGTGATTCACATACATACAAAGCCAAGTCCACACAAAATATGAATTTTGTGAAAGCGTGAAAATGTGAGGATATGCAAAGATACACACGGAGCTGAAGTCGTCAGATCCGTTGGACATCAGGCTATACCACAAGCGAAGCATATTTACACCGGTGTGCCACAGGTGTAAAGTGCATTAGCATTAACTAGATTATTGACTCTAGTGCAAGTGGGAGTCTGTAGGAGATATGCCCTAGAGGCAATAATAAATGTTATTATTTATCTCCGTGTTCATAATTAGGTTTATGTTCCATGCTATAACTGCTGTGGTTCCCGAGCCCGTATATCCATAAAGGCTCTGGGGAAAACCCATGTGCACGTGTGGAATAATAAACGGTAAAATGTATTCCTAGTCATGCCTCTAAGACTAGCTCAAGTGTTGCATGATGATTATGTTTTCCCAATCATAGGCATGTCTATGCCAGCAACTTTGAGGGCACAAATGTTAGAAGAACATTTGTGTTGAATCAACCCGATTGATGTTATGCTATGAGATACATTCGTCACAAGTTAATGGTTAATAACGCAGAGATGGTTAATGTTTGCATAATTCCTTAGACCATGACAGTATCAAGTTTCTTCATGCTTGCTTCATGAACTTTGGGGTTTGTTAAACGTCATCCGTAAATGGGTGGCTATTACGGCGGCTTACGGGTTCATGGAAAAGTATGTCAAGTAACTTGATAGCTCAAGATTGGGATTTGCTCCTCCGGCGATGGAGAGATATCTCTGGGCCCTCTCGGTGTTACGGTATCCATCATCGTCTGGCCAGACACTTTGTGATTTGATCACGGGGATGCCGGAACACGGTAACGAGAAAAGAGAACAATACCGGTAACGAGGTAACTAGCATAGTGGACAAGTTGTTGATCCACGGGAATGCCAACATGTCTCACCTTGGGTATTTGTAACATATCGCGAAGCAACAGGAATAGCACACGGCAACTGGAGGTTCACTCGAATATTCATTCGTGTGGGTATAGGGGTCAATATGGGTGTCCACGGCTCCGATGCTGATCATTGATCGGAAAGTGTTCTGGTCATGTCTATACTTCACCGAACCTATAGGGTCACACGCTTAAGGGTCATCTATCTGTTGAACGCTAGACAGGGAGTCTGAGAGAAAGTCACCGAAAATGTTTCGGAGACAACGGAAGAGTTCCGAGAGAGAGAACACCGAAAGAGTTTCGGTAAAACCGAAAAGTTGTTTCGGAATATATTATTTGGTCAAAAAGGGTTTCGGCACCGCCTGGAAATTTTCAGAGGATGCCAGAATTGGTCTGGGAACTTCTGGGAATTTTCAGAGAGAAAAACCGGAAATGTTCTGAAACTGCCGTAACCGCTGTTGATGCTTTCCGCTGATAAAAACCACCGCACCGAAAATGTTTCGGATCGTGCCCAGAATAATTTTAGAGGGTGCTAGAAATGTTCTGGGACCTTCTGGAATTTTTCAGAAAAAGTTTCGCGGAAAACATCTTGTCTCAGCGCGAGGGGACAAGATCCCACGAATCGGGGGTTGCATGTTTGGTGGCTTTTTTCTAGGGAGCATGCATGTTTCATGGAGACATGTTGGTGGCTTGTTGGGGGGGCCCCCCCATGGGGGGGGACAAGATGTGGGCCGGCCCAAGGGCTACCATGGTGGTGTCCCCTTGGTGCCCCCCTTGTGTTACCATTATGCCCTTTCATGTGTGACATGAAGCTTGGGTATTTTGGTATTTCAACATCCCACCCCACCCCTTGCCTTGGCCTATAAAAGGAGGAGTTGGGGCTGCCATCTCCTTCATCCCCTTGCTCTCATACTCATGCCATGCAATTATCTGGCTTCTCTCTCCCTCCCACGAAAAGAGTTTCGTAGAGCCGAAAGGCTGTCTGGGTTCCGGTGGGAACTAGTTCTGGACGGCAAAGCCCTGCCGGATAGATGACACCGTATGTGTGCAACCCCGTAGAGAGGTCGTAGTTTCGATCTTAGTGCCCGAGGGGCTGTTTGAGAGTGCCTCCCGAAGGGCTGTCCAAGTGACGATACGAGTTCTGTGAGTCCTCCCGAAGGGCTGTCCGAGTGACCGTTCGAGTTTCGAAGGTCCTCCCGAAGGGCTGTCCGCGACACCGTCCGGGGGACTGTTCGACCGCCTCCCGGAGGGCTGTCCGAAGGGAAGACGAGGGTATACATCCTCGCGGTTGGGAGGTTGTAAATCCTAGCTGCGGGGATCTGCATCGCCGATCGTCATCGACTCTACTTCCGCTGCGCTACGAGTCGGTAACGAAACAGATCAAACCTTGTATGCAGTCTCCATAGTGGTCCTGGGCTGGTGCGTAGGTCGGAAAATTTTTGTTTTCTGCTGCGTTACCCTACAGTGGTATCAGAGCCGTGCTATGCATAGATGCAGGTTGCGATCTAGAATACATGGAGATGTATGGGTGTTGCACAATATAATTAGGTAGTAGATGAGTTCTATTACTGAAAATTATTTGTGCGGGTAGCAGATGAAATCTGTTACCCGATGTTCTTGTTGCTTCCCTCAAATTTGCGTAGTCCTGATCTTGACAGCATTGTGGAATCTGACAAAGTTCTGGCAATCCGCGATCCTTTCATGCTGCTCCTGAGTATGCTGATTGACAGATCAACGAAGTGCTAACAGTTCTTTGGGTTCCACTTTAGTTAAAGAAAGAGGGATGTTTCGCAAACGAAAGGGCAATGCAGATATGATCTGCACGGGGGTCATGCGTATGACGAAGTTTAGTATGGGGCTCGAGATTTTATTATCTCGGTTTTCATACACCCTGGAAAGTTAATCTAGCGACTTGAATAATCATACTTGATGATGAACGTTGGTAGCTTCGGTTTGTTTCGAAACCTTAGAAGCCACGAAAAACAGTTTTTGCATGAACCGATTAGAGGCGTCTAACTTGGTTTTGCAGGATGGTTTGCATGTGCATATGATGTGGTATAGCAGTGCTCATATTAATTTGATTATGTATGAGATGACTATATAATGTAAATTGATTAACATGACCTGCGTGTCATGATTCGGCATGATGGCTGGAGCCATATGATTGCACTTTAATGACCTGCGTGTCAACCTTTTGTAATGCACTTATTTTATTAGCTATAGAGATAGCAATATTATCTAGTGCATCGACAAGGTGGTGGCAATCTTCGCGAAGGTGAACACCGACGCGAATGCCGAAGACGAAGAAATGAAAGACTTCTCCGTCAGAAAGGGCTATACCATATCGTGCTAATTATGAATTGCCTGAGATGTTTATCCCTTATGGTGCACCCTTCTTGATTGCACGGTAGTCGCTTTTATTAGGGTGATCTCTCACAAAAATATCAAGTAGTTAGTGTTCTCCCAAGTGTAGCACCGTCTACAACACGTATCTTTTCGGGGTGCGCCATGTACACATGAGCACGAACGATTAGAGAGGTGTAAGGCGGGTGAAGGTCAGACCTCACTGCGTGATCACTTGGTTGTCTTGACATTCAGGCAGGACAGTCCTGAGCTCGGAACACACGCATCGAAAGATGGACAAGAGTCACATAGAGATGTGATTGGCAAGTTGGCCTACCGATTGAAATTCACGTCATCAGTGATGAACCCGTCAATGGCGTTGAATTGATATGCGGATCTTGAATCACTCACAATCAATTATGAGAGATATTGATTTGAGTGGGAGAGCACTGTTGAATTAACTTGTTTAATTCTCAGTGCAATTAATTATGAACACTGTCTAAGTGTGGTTTGCTTAATAGTTGTAGAATAATGGCTCGCGTTTCCACCTTCCCTATTAAAATTGAATAGTTGTTATATATCTGGTTAAAACTTTACGGTTGGTAACATAATGTGAGGATTGTCCTCAAGAGTGCCGAGAAGGACTTTGTCCTATCGCATACTTTCGGTATTCTCCCGCTAATGCTATGGATCATGTGACTCCCATCCTTCGATCCAAAAGCTAGAATTCCTTTTTTAGTCAATTGCAATACGTTTGCTTCCATGAGACCCGAACTTCGAAAGTTTGGATAGTTATGTGATAGTCATGGAATCTGAAAATCATTTTCAGAGATAGACAAAGGCTAAAAGATATGAGATATCCAAAGCAATGTTTGTTTGCAAACTATTAGTAAAGGAGTTTACTATGCATTAGACTGATAGGAAAGGGATCCAGTAGAACGCCTGTCATGTAAATGAAGGTGAATAAAACAACAACTTAAAGAGGAAGGAAATGTCCGAAGGGTGTTAGTGAGACTTTCACGCCTAGGAAAGTCCGGGGCTAACGCCACTCTTAAGTTGAGTGCTTCTTCTGAGAGTAGGAGAAATACTAAAAGTTAAACTGTTAGAAGTATAAAGGCAAAAGGAAAAAAGACTGGAATATCCAGCTCATGTATGAATGTCATACAAGTTTTTGATGTATAGAAGGCTGGTCAAAGATATAGTTCTTGGGAATTACGATTAAATTGTTAATCACTGATTTTTGGGTATTGTGAGTTAATCACAAAGATACCCGCTCGATTGCATTCTGTTGCAACTCGGTGTAAGAACTACTATGGCCTAAAAGACTAGCCAGGAATGAGGTTGAGATACACACATGGAACATAGTAAATGTTACTATACCTTCCATCGGTGTATTACCCATGTATTTACTTTCATAATTCATTTTAGAGTTTCACACTCTAGCCCTTTTGCATAAGGTATGTTGCAAGAAGGTTGTTCATAAGAGAACTTTTGATGTTCGGTGTTATGAATAACATAAGGGCCATATTTTCATTATGAATGAGATGTATGTTATGAATATTGATAATAATATATTACCTCTGGATTTACATTCATAATTCAGTTTAGAGTTTTACACTCTAGCCCCTTGCACAATGTTGTTGCAAAAAGAGTTGTTCATAAAAACAACAATTGTTGTTTAGTATTATGAATAACATGAAGGGCCATACTTCCATCCAAGATGGGATGTATGTTATGAATATTGATGGTAAAATGATACATCCATAACACTGACGCTAAATGTCGTAAGACTAAGAGAATACCACACAAGTGTGGCACTACATTTGGTCACATTGGAGAAACCCGCATGGATAAATTCCATTATGATGGATTTTTGGAGTCCTTTGATTTTGAATCATCTGACACTTGCAACTTTCCTCCGAAAAGTGAAGTGACTGAAATACCGTTCACAGGCCATAAGGAACGGACAACAAACTTATCGGTGATCATACATTTGATGTGTGTAGTCCGATAAATGTTGTTAGTAGTGGATTTATCTATCTTCAGAAATGACTCAAGTAGATATGTGGATATTTACTTGATGAGACAAAAGTCTGGATCTTTTGAATTCATTCGAAAGGTTTTCAAAAATGAAGTAGAAGTTATTGTAACAAGAAAATTCTGTTTCTACAATTCAATTGCAGAAAGGAATAATTGAGTTACAAGTTTAGCGAATGTCTGATGAGTTGTGAAAAGAGTTTCATAACTTACACCTCCCGGAACACCACTGTGAGTGAAAAGTCCGTGAAGGTGTAATCGAACCATTTATGACATGGTAAGATCAAAGATGACATAAATAAATTTGCCATTATCCCTTTTAAAAGGTGATGCTTTAGAGACTGCGGCTTTTACACTGAAAAGAGCTCCATCGGGTCTGTTGAAATGACACCATGGTATGGTACGCCCAACCATGTTATATCTTTTCTTAACATTTGGAATATGGGGCTTGTGTAAAAGGTTACAAACCTATTCCAAATCAGACAAGTGCTACTTTGTAGGTTATCCCAAGTCATTGGGTATTCCTCCCTCACTATACCGAGGCAAATAGGTTTGCCACAAAGAACGGTATGCTTTTTGAAGAAAATGGTTCTTTCAAAAAGGTGAGTGGGAGAATAGTGCAACTCGACAAAATAAACAGTATCTTCGTCATCAGATCAAAGGAAAGAGACCTTGGAAGTAATTCCAGGTTTCCTACTGCGACTGATACGGAAGTCTCTACAATAAAATGTATGGACTTCGGTCGAACTTGCAGCTGAACCACGTAGGCAAGGCTCGTGCAAACCTCTCAGGTGCGCAGACGAGATATTGTTGTTAGACAACAGTATACCTACGATACACAAGGAAGCGTTGATGGGCCCTGACTCCGGAATTGGCTAAATGCCAATACAATCCGAGATAGTTTCCATATAAATGTTTCAAGATTAAAATCTTGATACACCTTTCGGAAGACTTAGAGTCTAACGAATTTTATGGAACTTAAAACTGATACGGATAAAAATGTTTTATCCATAAAGCTCGACTTGTTGCAATAACAAGTTCAAGGAGTTGACTACGATGAGGTTGTTTCACCGTAGCGATGCTTAAAGTCGGTTTGGGTTGAACTAGCAATCAATACATATTTCAGTCATGAGATATGAAACATGGATGACAATAGGATTTCCATATGATGGAAATAAAACCAAGGACTTGCATGTGTTACAGTCCAAGGTATTTTGTCAGTCCAGAGGATGCTAGTAAGTATGCAAACTTCAGAGTTCCAGCAATGGACAGAAGAGAGCAAAGTGGAGTTGGAATCTTCGTGATTTGATGAAATGGTCAAAAGGGTTTTTGACTTCATCAATGGGTAACGAAGATGCTTGTGATTCAAGAAAGTAAGTGGGAGCATAATAATATTTCTAAAAACATTGTGTGCTTGACACATTGTTAATTGGAAATAAATTTCTTGACATGAATTAGGACTTCATTTGAAAATAGCTTTTCGGTGAAGTACTTAGGCTAAATAGCCTCGATATTAGGCATGATGATCTATGGAGATAGATTTACCTGATGGGGCTAAGCAAAGATACATATTGACAAGATGCTAAAACTTTTTAGCATTTAAAACGCCAAGGAGTGATTCTTGCCGAAGTCACGTGGAAAGAGTTTTTGCAAGACTCGGTGTCCCTAAACACTGATGAGCAAAATACATGATGGAGATTCCACACACTCTTGTGTTTGGATTAATCATGTATTCCATGGTATGTAAAACAACCAGATATGTCCAATACTCCAAAGTTGTTGCGAGTATAGATACCAAAGTGATCAAAAGTACTGATCATGGGACAACAGTGAAAAAGGGTCATTGAGTACTATAGTAGCACTGATGACATATTTTCTCGCAAGTGGAGATCATGAAGAGTTCGTTGTAAAAGGTTACATCGATACAGTCTTCATCATTTCTCCATGCGATTTTCGATTTAAATTGAAGTTTTTTTTTGTGTAACACACAATATGGTGGCACAGTTAGTTGGAATTTGTTCCAAACAAGTTACTGTGGTGATTTCTATAACATAGGTGAAGTATGTTGCCGCTTTTAAAAGCGACAAAGAAGATGTTGAATCATATAGTTCATTCATGAACTTAGTATGGTTCCAAGATGGCTTTTGTCAATGGGACACTACTGCAGGTAGTTGCTCCATAACTCAGTCTGAGGAATCCAGGTTCGACCTGTGATTCACATACATACAAAACCAAGTCCACACAAAATATGAATTTTGTGAAAGCGTGAAAGCGCGAGGATATGCAAAGATACACACGGATCTGAAGTTGTCAGATTCGTTGGACATCAGGCTATACCATAAGCGAAGCATATTTACACCGGTGTGCCACAGGTGTAAAGTGCATTAGCATTAACTAGATTATTGACTCTAGTGCAAGTGGGAGTCTGTAGGAGATATGCCCTAGAGGCAATAATAAATGTTATTGATTATCTCCCTGTTCATAATTAGGTTTATGTTCCATGCTATAACTGCTATGGTTCTCGGGTCTGCAATAAAACAAGGCTTGGAGGAAAACTCATATGCACGTGTGGGATAATAAATGATAAAATGTATTCCTAGTCAAGCCTCTATGACTAGCTCAAGTGTTGCATGATGGTTCTGTTTTCCTGATCATGGGCATGTCTATGCCAGCAACTTTGAGGGCACAATGTTAGAAGAACATCTGTGTTGAATCGACCCGATTGATGTTATGCTATGAGATACATTCGTCACAAGTTAATGGTTAATAACACAGAGATGGTTAACGTTTGCATGATTCCTTAGACCATGAGAGTATCGGGTTTCTTCATGCTTGCTTCATGAACTTTGGGGTTTGTTAAACGTCATCCGTAAATGCGTGGCTATTACGGCGGCTTACGGGTTCATGGAAAAGTATGTCAAGTAACTTGATAGCTCAAGATTGGAATTTGCTCCTCCGACGATGGAGAGATATCTCTGGGCCCTCTCGGTGTTACGGTATCCATCATCGTCTGGCCAGACACTTTGTGATTTGATCACGGGGATGCCGCAACACGGTAACGAGAAAAGAGAACAATACCGGTAACGAGGTAACTAGCATAGTGGACAATTTGTTGATCCACGGGAATGCCAACATGTCTCACCTCGGGTATTTGTAACATATCGCGAAGCAACAGGAATAGCACACGGCAACTGGAGGTTCACTCGAATTTTTATTCGTGTGGGTATAGGGGTCAATATGGGTGTCCACGGCTCCGATGTTGATCATTGATCGGAAAGAGTTCCGGTCATGTCTATACTTCACCGAACCTATAGGGTCACACGCTTAAGGGTCATCTATCTGTTGAACGCTAGACAGGGAGTCTGAGAGAAAGTCACCGAAAATGTTTCGGAGACAACGGAAGAGTTCCGAGAGAGAGAACACCGAAAGAGTTTCGGTAAAACCGAAAAGTTGTTTCGGAATATATTATTTGGTCAAAAAGGGTTTCGGCACCGCCTGGAAATTTTCAGAGGATGCCAGAATTGGTCTGGGAACTTCTGGGAATTTTCAGAGAGAAAAACCGGAAATGTTCCGAAACTGCCGTAACCGCTGTTGATGCTTTCCGCTGATAAAAACCACCGCACCGAAAATGTTTCGGATCATGCCCAGAATAATTTTAGAGGGTGCTAGAAATGTTCTGGGACCTTCTGGAATTTTTCAGAAAAAGTTTCGCGGAAAACATCTTGTCTCAGCGCGAGGGGACAAGATCCCACGAATCGGGGGTTGCATGTTTGGTGGCTTTTTATCTAGGGAGCATGCATGTTTCATGGAGACATGTTGGTGGCTTGTTGGGGGGGCCCCCCATGGGGGGGGGGACAAGATGTGGGCCGGCCCAAAGGCTGCCATGGTGGTGTCCCCTTGGTGCCCCCCCTTGTGTTACCATTATGCCCTTTCATGTGTGACATGAAGCTTGGGTATTTTGGTATTTCAACATCCCACCCCACCCCTTGCCTTGGCCTATAAAAGGAGGAGTTGGGGCTGCCATCTCCTTCATCCCCTTGCTCTCATACTCATGCCATGCAATTATCTGGCTTCTCTCTCCCTCCCACGAAAAGAGTTTCGTAGAGCCGAAAGGCTGTCTGGGTTCCGGTGGGAACTAGTTCTGGACGGCGAAGCCCTGCCGGATAGATGACACCGTATGTGTGCAACCCCGTAGAGAGGTCGTAGTTTCGATCTTAGTGCCCGAGGGGCTGTTCGAGAGTGCCTCCCGAAGGGCTGTCCAAGTGACGATACGAGTTCTGTGAGTCCTCCCGAAGGGCTGTCCGAGTGACCGTTCGAGTTTCGAAGGTCCTCCCGAAGGGCTGTCCGCGACACCGTCCGGGGGACTGTTCGACCGCCTCCCGGAGGGCTGTCCGAAGGGAAGACGAGGGTATACATCCTCGCGGTTGGGAGGTTGTAAATCCTAGCTGCGGGGATCTGCACCGCCGATCGTCATCGACTCTACTTCCGCTGCGCTACGAGTCGGTAACGAAATAGATCAAACCTTGTATGCAGTCTCCATAGTGGTCCTGGGCTGGTGCGTAGGTCAGAAATTTTTTGTTTTCTGCTGCGTTACCCTACACGTACCGGCCATGAAGATTGCAACCCGGTTCGGCGGCTCGTAGGGGTACGGAATACTATCGCCATCGGAACAGCCCCCAAGCCGATCGTCTTGCAGTTGATACAATGACTCGGCTTCACCGGTGGATGACTCGCCATCAGAATAGACAACTGTCTCACCGTCAAATACCGATTTATCCTCAGATCCCGCACCATGGATGAATCCCACGAAGGCACGACTCATGGCGGGCTGAACTCGGGCGGGTTTTGCACGCTGAGCCGTCTCGATGATGTCGGTGCAGGTGTCCGGCTCAGGGCCCAGTTCGCCGATCTTGCCAATGAAGACGTGAATTCCACTGAAGGGGACCCGGTATCCGTACTCAATTGAGCCGGCCTCGGGGCCCCAGCCTTCGTCGTCGATGTAGAGCTTGCCGCGATGACTCTTGATAATCCGGCCGACAGCGTATCCCTTGATCCCTTCGAAGTTGCCCTTCAAGAACTCGAAACCACCGTGCGCTGGCCCCACGGTGGGCGCCAACTGTCATGGACTTGACACGGCAGATGTCCTAGCGGAAGGACTTAGTCGTGGAGCCATCGCAACTAGGTTAACTTAAAGGGGTTAAACGGGACAAAAGACACAGAGAGTTTACCCAGGTTCGGCCCCTCTCAATGAGGTAAAAGCCTACTCCTGCTTTGTGTTGTATTGCTAGGGTTTCGATTACCAGGGAGCGAATACGCTTGACCTAGTTCCCGATTGTTTGTTACCTGTCCTAAACCGCCGCCGGGTCGTCCCTTTATATCCACAGGTTGACGCCCGGCGGTTCACAGAATCCCGGCCGGCTCATAAACGTGTCCGGCTCGGTATCCACTCTTTCCTATCTTACAATAGAAGTCATGTACTTATGGCGGTTTATATCTATGGGCCCTAACTCGCCTTTGGGCTTTGGGCCTTCTTATTAAGTCTCCTTCGTAAGTCGCCATCTTCTATGTCTTCATGGGCTTCAATACAGGTAAACCACTATGAGCATAACCCGGCCCCTCCTGGGCGGTTTATACTCAATAGTTATATCCCCAACATTAGTCATTTGCTTGCAAGCTTATGATGTGTATTATCGAGAGGGCCCAGAGATACCTCTCCGAAACTCGGAGTGACAAATCCTAATTTTGATCTATGCCAACTCAACAAACACCTTCGGAGATACCTGTAGAGCATCTTTATGATCACCCAGTTACGTTGTGACGTTTGATAGCACACAAGGTATTCCTCCGGTATCCGGGAGTTGCATAATCTCATAGTCGAAGGAATATGTATTTGACATGAAGAAAGCAATAGCAATAAACTGAACGATCATTATGCTAAGCTAACGGATGGGTCTTGTCCATCACATCATTCTCCTAATGATGTGATCCCATTATCAAATGACAACACATGTCCATGGTTAGGAAACCTTAACCATCTTTGATCAACGAGCTAGTCTAGTAGAGGCTTACTAGGGACACGGTATTTGTTTATGTATTCACACATGTATTTAAGTTTCCGATCAATACAATTCTAGCATGAATAATAAACCTTTATCATGAATAAGGAAATATAAAATAACAACTTTATTATTGCATCTAGGGCATATTTCCTTCAGTTTTGAATGGCATGGAACATATGAGATGTTCTAAGAGCTGAAATTGGTATTTCAGGCTCATGCCCGTGTTGAGAGGTATGAGACCTATGACAAGTACTTTGCCTACAAGATGGAGGAGAATAGCTCAGCCAATGAGCATGTGCTCAGAATGTCTGGGTACTACAATCGCTTGAATCAAGTGGGAGTTAATCTTCCAGATAAGATAGTGATTGACAGAATTCTCCAGTCACTACCACCAAGCTACTAGAGCTTCGTGATGAACTATAATATGCAAGGGATGGCGAAAACAATTCCCGAGCTCTTCGCGATGCTAAAATCAGCGGAGGTAGAAATCAAGAAGGAGCATCAAGTGTTGATGGTTAACAAGACCACTAGTTTCAAGAAAAAGAGCAAGGAAAAGAAAGGGAACTTCAAGAAGAATGGCAAGCAAGTTGCCGCTCCCATGAAGAAGCCCAAAGCTGGACCCGATCCTGAAACTGAGTGCTTCTACTGCAAGGGAAATGGTCACTGGAAGCGGAACTGCCCCAAATACTTGGTGGATAAGAAGGATGGCAAAGTAAACAAAGGTATATTTGATATACATGTTATTGATGTGTACCTTACTGGTGCTCATAGTAGCCCCTGGGTATTTGATACCAGTTCAATTGCTAAGATTAGTAACTCGAAACAGGAGTTGCACAATAAACAGAGACTAGTTAAGGGCGAGGTGACGATGTGTCTTGGAAGTGTTTCCAAAATTGATATGATCACCATCGCACACACCCTCTACCTTCGGGATTAGTGTTGAGCCTGAATAAATGTTATTTGGTGTTTGCGTTGAGCATGAACAAGATTAGATCGTGTTTATTGCAATACGGTTATTCATTTAAGTCCGAGAATAATTGTTGTTCTGTTTACATGAATAAAACCTTCTATGGTCATACACCCAATGTGAATGGTTTATTGAATCTCGATCATAGTGATACCCATATTCATAATATTGATGCCAAAAGATGCAAATTTGATAATGATAGTGCAACATACTTGTGGCACTGCCGTTTAGGTCATATTGGTGTAAAGAGCATGAGGAAACTCCATACAGATGGACTTCTGGAATCACTTGATTATGAATCATTTGATACTTGCAAACCATGCCTCATGGGCAAGATGACTAAAACTCCGTTCTCCGGAACAATGGAGTGAGCTAATGACTTATTGGAAATAATACATACCGATGTATGCAGACCGATGAGTGTTGAGGCACGTGACGGGTATCGTTATTTTTTGACCTTCACAGATGATTTGGGTAGGTATGGATATATCTACTTGATGAAACACAAGTCTGAAACATTTGAAAAGTTAAAAGAATTTCAGAGTGAAGTGGAGAATCATCGTAACAAGAAAATAAAATTTCTACGATCTGATCATGGAGGTGAATATTTGAGTTATGCGTTTGGCCTTCATTTAAAACAATGTGGAATTGTTTCACAACTCACGCCACCTGGAACACCACAGCGTAATGGTGTGTCCGAACGTCGTAACCGTACTTTATTAGATATGATACAATCTATGATGTCTCTTACCGATTTACCATTATCGTTTTGGGGTTATGCATTAGAGACAGCCGCATTCACGTTAAATAGGGCGCCGTCTAAATCCGTTGAGACGACACTGTATGAACTATGGTTTGGCAAAAACCTAAGCTGTCGTTTCTTAAAGTTTGGGGATGCGACACTTACGTCAAAGGCTATAGCCTGATAAGCTCGAACCCAAATCGGAGAAGTGCGTCTTCATAGGATACCCTAAGGAAACTATTGGGTACACCTTCTACCACAGATCCGAAGGAAAGATCTTTGTTGCAAAGAATGGGTACTTTCTAGAGAAGGAGTTTCTCTCGAAAGAAGTGAGTGGGACGAAAGTAGAACTTGATGAGATAATCGTACCTTCTCTCGAATTGGAAAGTAGCTCACCAGGAACAAATGTTTCCGTGATGCCTACACTAACTAGAGAGGAAGCTAATGATGATGATCATGAAACTTCGGAGTTACTACTGAACTTCGTAGGTTAACTAGAACACGTTCCGCACCAGAGTGGTAATCCTGTCCTGGAAGTCATGTTATTAGACAATGGCGAACCTATGAACTATGAAGAAGCTATGACGAGCCTAGATTCCGACAAATGGCTTGAGGCCATGAAATCTGAGATAGGATCCATGTATGAGAACAAAGTGTGAACTTTGGTGGACTTACCCGTTGATCGGCAAGCCATTGAAAATAAATGGATCTTCAAGAGGAAGACGGACGCTGATGGTAATATCACTGTCTACAAAGCTCGACTTGTCGCAAAAGGTTTTCGACAAACGATTGACTACGATGAGACTTTCTCACCCGTAGCGATGCTTAAGTCTGTCTGAATCATGTTAGCAATTGCCACATTTTATGAAATCTAGCAAATGGACGTCAAAACTTCATTCCTTAACGGATTTCTTAAAGAAGAGTTGTATATGATGCAACCAGAAGGTTTTGTCGATCCTAAAGGTGCTAACAAAGTGTGCAAGCTCCAGCGATCCATCTATGAACTGGTGCAAGCATCTCGGAGTTGGAATATACGCTTTGATGAGGTGATCAAAGCATATGGTTTTATACAGACTTACGGTGAAACATGTATTTACAAGAAAGTGAGTGGGTGCTCTGTAACATTTCTGATATTATATGTGAATGACATATTGTTGATTGGAAATGATATAGAATTTCTGGATAGCATAAAGGATACTTGAATAAGAATTTTTCAATGAAAGGCCTCGGTGAAGCTACTTACATATTGGGCATCAAGATCTATAGGGATAGATCGAGACGCTTAATAGGACTTTCACAAAGCACATACCTTGGCAAAAGTTTTGAAGAAGTTCAAAATGGATCAGTCAAAGAAAGGGTTCTTGCTTGTGTTGCAAGGTGTGAAGTTGAGTAAGACTCAAAGCCCGACCACGGCAGAAGATAGAGAGAGAATGAAAGTCATTCCCTATGCCTCAGCCATAGGTTCTATAAAGTATGTCATGCTGTGTACCAGACCAGTTGTGTGCCATGCCATGAGTTTGGCAAGGGGGTACAATAGTGATCCAGGAGTGGATCACTGGACAACGGTCAAAATTATCCTTAGGTACCTAAAGAGGACTAAGGAAATGTTTCTCGGTTATGGAGGTGATAAAGGGTTCATCGTAAAGGGTTACGTCGATGCAAGCTTTAACACTGATCCAGATGACTCTAAGTCTCAATCTGGATACGTATTGAACGTGGGAACAGTTAGCTAGAGTAGCTCTATGCAAGAGCATTGTAGACATAGACATTTGCAATATACACACGGATCTGAATGTTGCAGACCCATTGACTAAAACCTCTCTCACACGCAAAACATGATCACACTCTAGTAAAATCTTTGGGTGTTAATCACATGGCAATGTGAACTAGATTATTGACTCTAGTAAACTCTTTGGGTGTTAGTCACATGACGATGTGAACTGTGGGTGTTAATCACATGACGATGTGAACTAGATTATTGACTCTAGTGCAAGTGAGAGACTGGTGGAAATATGCCCTAGAGGCAATAATAAAATGGTTATTATTATATTTCCTTAATCATGATAAAGGTTTATTATTCATGCTAGAATTGTATTGACCGGAAACTTAAATACATGTGTGGATACATAAACAAATACCGTGTCCCTAGTGAGCCTCTACTAGACTAGCTCGTTGATCAAAGATGGTTAAGGTTTCTTAATCATAGACATGTGTTGTCACTTGATAATGGGATCACATCATTAGGAGAATGATGTGATGGACAATACCCATCCGTTAGCTTAGCATATGATCGTTCAGTTTATTGCTATTGCTTTATTAATGTCAAATACATATTCCTTAGACTATGAGATCATGCAACTCCCGGATACCGGAGGAATACCTTGTGTGCTATCAAACGTCACAACGTAACTAGGTGATCATAAAGATGCTCTACAGGTATCTCCGAAGGTATCTGTTGAGTTGGCATGGATCGAGATTAGGATTTGTCACTCCGTGTATCGAAGAGGTATCTCTGGGCCCTCTCGGTAATACACATCACAAGAAGCTTGCAAGCAAAGTGACTAAGGAGTTAGTTACGAGATGATGTATTACAGAACGAGTAAAGAGACTTGCCGGTAACGAGATTGAACTAGGTATGAAGATACCGACGATCGAATCTCGGGCAAGTAACATACCGACAGACAAAGGGAATTACGTATGTTGTCATAAGGTTCGACCGATAAAGATCTTCGTAGAATATGTAGGAATCAATATGGGCATCCAGGTTCCTCTATTGATTATTGATCGGAGAGGTGTCTCGGTCATGTCTACATAATTCTCGAACCTGTAGGGTCCGCACGCTTAACGTTTGTTGACGATATAGTGTTATATGAGTTATGTGATTTTGTGACCGAATGTTGTCCGAAGGTTGCGGCGGCAATTTCAACATAATTTCAGAAAACATCACGAGCGATCTCATATCCCGTTTCGTTTAAGTCAAGGCGCGGGTGCAAGCGCGAGCCTGACTCCGGGAAACGCCCGATTCTTGTGTTCCCCTCAGCCTGACTGAGAGGGCTGCTTTTGCATCGGCCGGGCCAGGCTTAGTAGGCCACACAGGCTACCAAACGCACTGAAATTTGCATGCCAGGTGCGAGCCAGGTGCGACATAGCTAACCAAACACCCTTTATGTGCGTGCGTGTAGCGTGTGACGAGGGACGAGGCCGGCCGAAACTTCGGCCGGTGCGCCGGATCTGTTTCGGCCGGTGTGGCGGATCTAAACGTTTCCCCTTTTGCTTTGGGTCCCTCTCGTCCGTTGGATGTGGTTTGGAGGGCTGATGAGAGAGAGCCAGTTACAACGTGACTTGCTGGAGGCAAGTCAGTCACTGGACCTCAGTCCGCGGAACAGCGGCATCATCGCCGACGGCCATTGGCATCGCATCGCCGGACCCACGCCCACGGCGCCCTTCTCACACGAAACACGCCCACTGGCTTCTCTCTCTCTCCAAAAAAAAACACGCCCACTGACACGTGGGCCCCCAAAGGAAAACGTTGAGCACACGGCGGGGGAGCCCCCAAACTCGGAGCCTTTTCGAAACCGCACCGCCCCCAAATCCGCCACATACCAAACGGACGGCACCCACGAACGTGGTGCGACCCGAAACCGCCGCCCGGTTTACTCTCGGGTTCCCATTCTATTTTCCACCTTCCCTCCTCTCCTCCCCGCTCTCTCCTCCCTCGCCCACCCGCCCATGGAGTCATCCGCCGCGGGCGGCGACCCGCGCCCGTCGCCGTCCGGAGGCGCCACCCCTCCGCCCCCGGCCCCGCCGCCTCCGCCGCCCAGCGGGTGGCTCTCGGGCCTCGTCTCCGGCGCCGGCCGGCTCCTCGCCTCCGTGCTCGGCCCCTCCCCCTCCTCCTCCCCGCGGGGCTCCGGCCCCGCCGCGTCGGGCGGGTCCGCCTCCTCCTCTCCGACCTCGCTTCGGCATCCGCGCGCGCGCGGCGAGGGCCTCCACGGAGGCGCCGGCGCTGGTACGCGAACCCAAACCCCCCCTCCTCCTCGAATTACGAATTCTGAATTGCCGCCTTCCGCGCCGCGCTTCCCGTGCCGCATTAATTTCCGCCGAATTTTCCGCGTGGCCCGATGCTTGGACCAGTTGTTCGCCGTGATTTCGCAGGCATTGCTGCGAACGAAATGGTTGGTTTCGCATTTCCGGTCGTCAATCTCTCGAGCGATGAGCTCGCCGAGCGCTCCGCGCTAGGAATTACAGGACGGGAAATGTGATGCTTCGCGCTTCATAATTCATACAGAGGCAAATGTTTGAAAATCCTCGGTTGTTTCGGCCATGCTAGTGCATTTTTCAATCCTGTTCGAGTGTCCTGTATGGCGAACCCCACCTCCTCACATTACGAATTCCGAGTTGGCGCCGTCGGGGCCGTGGACGCCGTGCCGCATCAGTTTCCGTCCAAATTTTGTAGGTAGCTCCATGTTTGGTCTAGTTTCCGTCGTGATCTCACAGAAATCGCGACGAAATACGAGCAAAACAAATTGATTTCACATTTCTATCCATTAATCTCTTACACGATAAGTTTTTTGAGCCGTCCACACTAGGAATTTTAGACAGGGGAATCTGATACTTCGCGCTGCTTCCATGTTTCATATCTGTGTAGAAGTAGATGTTCGATTATTCAGTCGTTTAGCCTTTCGGCCATGCTGGTGCATTTTCAACTCCGTTTGCGATGCTCCCTGATAAAAGTCAATCAGTGTTGTTCTAAAAAAATGTCAATCAGTGTTCACTAATATAAAAAATGGAATCAGGTCGTGAACTTAAGTGCACTGGCACTAAGTCACTAATTAACTGGTTTAGAAGACCAGTTTATGTATGCCCGTAGTTTCCAGCCGTTTATGTGGCTGCATGTGTTTTTTGGAGGCCTTTCAGTGTTTGCCAATAACTTGGTCCTCAAAGGTCATACCAGCGTTCATAGTGCTGATCCAAAATACTACTGCATAATGTTGAAGCCATCAAATGTCATCTGTTGCATAGTTTTGAAGCCTCTTAGTTTCCCCATATTTATTGCATAATCTTCTAGCATTCTGTTCTCAATTTTGACAAAATTTTAAAAATGTGATTAAAAAGAGATTTACCCAAATGAGTTAGCACCCACTTCTTTCTCCATCCTTTACTATTTTCAGAAGATACACCTCACTTTCCCCTTTGGTGCCTAGTACTTTCTCAGCTCTGAACAATATATTTTTGCACTTGCATGTTTTGTGTTTATTCCATAAGAATTTAATGCAAATTCCTAAGTACTATTGTGTTCGGTCTGTGCTAGTTTTTTTTTCGTGTAAATAAAGTGTTCTCCAACTTAGTTAGCATTACAGGATGGGAAATCTGATGGTTGGTGTTTTTTTAGGGAATAATGGTTCGTGCTTCCATACTTAATAGAGGAAAATATTTGATTCCTCAGTTGTTTCGGCCACGCTAGTGCATTTTCCAACCCTGTTCGAGTGTCTTCTATGGCGAACCCCACTCCTCAAATTACGAATTCCGAGTTGGCGCCCTCAGGGCCGTGGATGCCGTGCCGCATCAATTTCTGTCCGAAATTTCTGCGTAGCTCAGTGTTTGGACCAGTTTCCGTCATAATCTCACAGAAATCACAACCAAACACGAGGGAAACCAAATGAGTTCTCATTTCCAGTCATTAATATGTTACACGATAAGTTCATGGAGCGGTCCACACTAGGGATTACAGAACGGGAAATCTGATGCTTCGCGCTTCCATGTTTCATATCTGCGTAGAAGAAAATGTTCGATCATTCAGTCGTTTTGCCTTTCGGCCATGCTAGTTACGTTTCAACTCTGTTTGCAATGCTCCCTGATAAAAGTCAATCAGTGTTCACTAATATAAAAACTGGCATTGGGTCGTGAACTTTAGTGCACTGGCACTAAGTCACTAATTAACTAGTTTAGAAGACCAGTTTATGCATAACCTATAGATCCCTGTGCTAAGCGTTTATTTGGATGCCTGCATATTTGGAGGCCCTTCATTGTTTACCAATAATAATAAGTTGGTCCTGAAAGGTCATACTCATCCAAAATACTACTGCAGAATGTTGAAGCCATCAAATGTCATCATCTATCGCATAGTTTTGAAGCCTCTTAGATTCCGCATATTATTGCATAATCTTCTAGCATTCTGACAGAATTTAAAAAATGTGATTTAAGAGAGGATTACCTAAATGAGTTAGCATTCAGATTTTTTCTCCATCATTTTCTATTTTCTTAAGATACACCTTATTTTCCCCCTTTGGTGCTTATTACTTTCTCAGCTCTGAACAACATATTTTCGCACATGCATGTTTTGTATTTATTCCATAAGATTTTCAGGCAAATTCCTAAGTACTCTGTGCTAGTTATTTTTCCTGTAAATAAAGTGTTCTCTAACTTAGTTGGCATTATATGCAGCAACTCATGTGAATACATTATTTGATGTGCCTACCTGACGATTTCTTGTATTTCACAGATTTTGATGATTCTGTGCGTGTCCCATCGAAAAACAATCAGTTAAACCAGGTATCCCACAACCCTTGTAATTTTTATCTTACCAATTACAATCCCATTATTTTCTGAACAACCATTTCTCACTTCTAGGAGTGATTCCTCAGTTATCTAAGGACTTTCCATTGCGTCATTTTTTTTGTTGTTGCTTTTTCTAGAGTGAGAAGGAGACTGTCCTGAAAGACTATACGCAGGGATCCCTAGCAATTGTCTCAGAAATTGAGCCGAAAGATGCCATAATGCAGTTGCTTATGCAGGAAACCTACTCAAGGTATTATATATCTTGTTTACTTCTATTGATGTCCACCTGGCAAGTACTGTTTAATTTGCATTTTGCTTTGTGGTGCCAGCATACAGCTATTCTTATTTCTTAATATATATTTAAACATGGGGCTTTATTTGTACTCTGTTTCACACTGATGAAACAAAATGAAGTGCAGTCTTTCTTTTTTTTAGTTAATGCACTCTGCATTTTGTGTACTACAATACGAAAAATTGGGCCTACAAAAGGATTTTTTGGTTTGACCGTTGTGAATTGACCATGCAACCCTAGCCCCCTTGTTTGAAGAATGGAATGGTTTGGTGCATCACTAGCTCGTCCTTCATAAGCATAAGTGAGGGATTGGGTCACCCCACCAATTTTGAGGGATCACCCAACGATGAATGAGGTGGTTCCTTGATCCAAACAGTTAGGGATGTAAACTGGGTCCCATCTAATCCCGTTTAAAGTCCACTTATGGTATGATAGTTCAAACAACTTCTTTTTTTTTTTTTGAGGAAACTGAACTATCGAGCTAGCAAAATCCTAACTAAACGGGCTTGCGGACGCCATTTATTTGCCACTTACATCCCTACAAACAGTCCCAGTGTTTCCAGAGTACCTCTTTTCTCTTGTCTTGGCATTCGTGTAAACAATAGATCTAAGACTATCTTTACCTAGCTCTCAAAATTCTATGTATATTGATTACACATGCACAATGTGTAGTTCTGTACACCATTAACGGCCGGAGTCCTACTCATAGTGATCTGGTCGAATTGGGAGAAGCCGTAGGTATTATTGCGGGTCAATCAATTGGGGAGCCAGGGACTCAACTAACATTAAGAACTTTTCATACTGGCGGAGTATTCACAGGGGGTACTGCCGACCTTGTACGATCCCCTTCGAATGCTTCAGGGCAAGCAATTAGCGCATGAAACATTATTCACATACACATATTGTACTCCCTCTGTAAAGAAATATAAGAGTGTTTAGATCCCTACTTTAGTGATCTAAATGGTCTTATATTTCTTTACGGAGGGAGTATATTTCATTTTGGGAAATGGTGATGAATATGAGGACACATGTCGGATTGTGATGTACAATCAAATTGGTGTTAATTTTTTCCTTAGTTTCACAATTATGTTGTGTACGTGGCCTATCCATGTAAATAACTTTTTCTCTCATCAGTGCATCAATAAACAAAGCTTTTGTGTTTTCTCGAAAAAAATGATTTTCTAACTATTTTGAAAGTTGCTGAATTGTGTACCCTCAAGAATCGGTTATGCTATGTTAACCAGTCAGTCCAGCCTGCATCCTGTGATAATAGCAACCAAAAGTTGTGACTGGGAACTCCTTTATTGTACAACATATACATCTATTCTGGACAAACTAACGTCTGTTCATTGCTGAAGATTTAAAGTACACTACTGATAGACTACTTTGAATCCTTAATTTTAATGTTAGGTCTGAGTGCAGTACACTAATAAAGATAATTCAAGAGCGGGTTGTGGATCCAGATTCAGGTGGAATTGCTGATGGTGAGATTGCTCTTCCGATCAGTTGGAAGGCTGACAACAAACCAACCCTTGGATATTCTTCATTTAGTCCAAATGTGTCCTCACCTTCAACATCAAGCTTTCAAATCCATGGCCATGGTTTTGATAATAGTGCTGCTGCCGACACAGTTCCAATATTAACTCCTGCCAGTCGTAGCCTTTTCAACGATAAAGCTGACAATATTCAGCCTGTGAGTGCTCTTTACTTGTAGGGAAATTAATTTGTCATGTGTATGGTATCTCAACTCTCAAGCCCATTCGGTTATATGCAACCCCTGTTTGTCTAAGGGAACACTGGACTGCAGGCTTTCAAACGAAGGTACTCTGTTGTGCGGGATATTCCCGAGGACCTTCGAAGAGTCAGGACAAAGGCTGATGGAAATCCGATACACATCACAAAATTTAAGAAAGTTGATGTTGTTAGAAATCGTCCAGGTATAGATAACAAAAGAGCTTCTGCAATTCCTTGAGAAGTGCCGTTAAGCTTTTGTATTGCTAATCATTTACAGTTACCTGTGTACATATTTCTTCATCAGTTACAATTTATTACAAAAGTTTCAATTCTGATAATATGTGTTCGAAGTTTTTTCAGGAGAAGGCAATAAACTGTTATCAGCTGTTCCCCTTCTTGGGGCAAACAACTTAGCACATTCTAACATTGTCTCGAAAGTTGAAAGAGCTAATGAAAAATTGGATTTCCCTAACAAACCTCCGGCAGTGCCAAATAAGGTACTAGAACCCCTCTAAACAATTCATTTTCTTGGGTGACTTTCTTTTGCATCAGTCAAATAACAAATGTAGTAATGTGTGCTGACATGAAAGGTAATGTCAACCTTTATCATAGGATCTGAAGAACGGCTTTCCTTTGAAGTTGGAACCTTTGGATGGTCTTATTCCCTTTGAGCAGAAGATGATGGACTTGTCACACCAAAAGCATAAGGGTTTGTGATCTTTGATTTGCTATGTTTGCTGGTTAGCAGTGAGCATGACGCCTAACATCTGATGCTGTTGGTTGCTGTTGCGCAGATGCTGCATATGATGACTCAGGTTCTGTTTCAAAATTAATGTTCATGGGGGATATTGAGGCCACACCTAGGTATGCCATATTGCACCTCACCTATTTCATTATTGTGGTGACTGTTCTTTGTCACTAAAACTTGGTATTTTCATCTAGGCCGTTCTATTATTTGTTGGATCGAAATTTATGCTTGCAGCTGCTATCACGCAAAGTTGTCAGCTGATACGGTGCTTATTAGGATAGCCAGATATCATCACCATTTTTTTTACTGTATCAGCAATTCAGCAATGCCTCGTTCATAAGGAGCCACCTCATCGATCACTTTTTGAACTGCAATTTCTACCATTAGCTCCCGTTTGTTATGTGATGTTAAGAGGTTACTAGGGAAGCAAGCTAATATGATTTTCCATTTCAGCTTGCAGCTACAAAACGGCTCCAAGAACCGCAGAAGAAAGCAATCCAACTCTCCGAGGACAACTCCGAGGGCCACAGATTCGCCCGCCATGGGCACACGCCGCAGACTCGGCGATGCCACGGTCAAAGCAGAGATCAACCTGCTAGAGCAAACCACGCCGGTAACGATGGACAAGCAAGATCCAGACTATGTCCCAGAGAGGAGGCCTGCCGGGAGGCCGAAGAAGGCGAAGTGACTTGTCCTGGATCCTGTTCATGGGTATACTTCTGCAAACTAGCTTCACGCGGGTGGAGGACCTTGTTACCGTTGATCCTGACTGCGCATATTTCTCGCTGCCATTCAGGCTTGCCGTCGCCTCTGAAGGTGGATGGTGGCAAGAAATCTGCAGTATGGGAGGATGATGAACTGACAGGGCGACAGGACTGCCATGGAATCTCAGTGTTTACTCATGTAGAGACGTATGCCTGCTGGACATGGGTTATTTAGGTGTTTAGAGGGAGAAGGGAAAGGACAACATGCCTGCCATGTCACTAGTAGTATAACCAAGTGGTTTAGTCGACTAATGTGCTAGTACATGCATCATGGCATAGGGTGCACTGTAAATCATAGGAATTCAGTTCCATGTTATTCATCTTGTGTGACACTGCATTGGTTCAGCCTTGAACTTCTCTCACGGTTGCAGCTGTTTTCTGACACGGTCTTATGCTCATGTGCTGTTTTTAGCTTCGATTTGCTAAACAGGAGCGGCAGGTGGATCTTTTGACGCGCCAGTGGTAGTTCAGGTTCAGATCAAGTGGCGATCAGGCGCGGGTAGACAGATATTCCGAGCGAAACGGCAGGCGAGCGGGAGGGCGTCGCTGCTGGCAGTGGCGGATCAGATGGCGCTCGTGCCATCGTCATCCTTTGCCGCCAATCCCCGTCCACCCGCTGCCGCCACCGTATCCCCAAAACCACATCTCCCCTGACTGACACGCCCCCGTCCGTACGGCCGCTTCCTGAGCTCGCCGCAGCTGACGCCAATCGCCCACCGCGCCGGCGATGGAGGTCACCGGCCGCGGGGTGTTCCCGAACAAGCCCACCCTCCCGTCCGGCCCCAAGAAGCGGGCGCCCCCGTCCCAGCAGACGCTCCTCCCGGCCGCGCCCCCGCCGCAGGCCTCCTCCTCGCTCCCGCTCGACTCCTTCCTCCTCCACCTCACCGCCGCGCCGGCCCCGGCCCCGGCCCCCGTCCCGCGCCGGACCCACCAGCACCACCACCCCACCCCGACCCCGGCGAGCTCCTTCCTCTCCCCAGCCGCGCAGGCGCTCGTCCTCGAGCTCTCCTCCACGCCGCTCCCCGCCCTCCCGGCCTTCCTCGCCTCCCGCCGCGACGACCTCCTGCGGGCCGCCGACCTGCCGTCCCTCCTCAAGGCGCTCGAGCTGTCCGGCCACTGGGAGTGGGCGCTGGCGCTCCTCCGCTGGGCGCGCGCCGAGGGGGCCGCCGAGGGCGCCGCGGCGCTCGAGATGGTCGTGCGGGCCCTCGGCCGCGAGGGCAGGCACGACGCCGTCTGCGCGCTGCTCGACGAAATGCCGCTCCCGCCCGGCGCCCGCCTCGACGTCCGCGCATACACCACCGTGCTCCACGCGCTCTCCCGCGAGGGCCGCTACGACCGCGCGCTCCGGCTCTTCGACGAGCTCCGGCGCGAGGGCGTGGCGCCCACACGCGTCACCTACAACGTCGTGCTCGACGTCTACGGCCGCATGGGCCGCTCCTGGCCGCGCATCGTCGCGCTGCTGGACGAGATGAGGGCCGCGGGGGTGGAGCCCGACGGGTTCACTGCCAGCACCGTCATCGCCGCCGCAGGCCGGGACGGGCTCGTCGACGAGGCCGTCGCCTTCTTCGAGGACCTCAAGGCCCGCGGCCACGCCCCATGCGTCGTCACCTACAATGCCCTCCTCCAGGTGTTTGGCAAGGCCGGGAACTACACGGAGGCTCTGCGAGTGATCAAGGAGATGGAAGACGCTGGCTGCAAGCCTGATGCCGTCACCTACAATGAGCTCGCTGGGTCGTATGCCAGGGCTGGGTTCTACCAGGAGGCTGCCAAATGTCTCGACACGATGATCGGCAAGGGGCTACCGCCCAACGCGTTCACCTACAACACCATCATGACGGCGTACGGGAACGCCGGGAAGGTGGATGAGGCGCTCGCCCTGTTCGACCGGATGAAGAAGAATGGGTTCGTCCCATACACGAACACCTACAATCTTGTCCTCGGCATGCTGGGGAAGAAATCAAGGTTCGCCGCGATGCTAGAGATGCTCGGGGAGATGTCGAGGAGCGGATGCACGCCGAACCGAGTGACATGGAACACATTGCTGGCGGTCTGCGGGAAGCGAGGCATGGAGAGCTATGTCACTCGGGTGCTGGAGGGGATGAAGTCCTGCAGGGTTGAGCTGTGCCGAGACACCTACAACACACTGATATGTGCTTATGGCCGGTGTGGTTCAAGGGCCAACGCATTCAAGATGTATGATGAAATGACCGCCGCCGGATTCGCCCCTTGCCTCACCACATACAATGCGTTGCTGAACGTGCTGTCTCGCCAAGGGGATTGGACCGCTGCGCGTTCCATCATAAGCAAGATGAAGAGCGAGGGTTTCAAGCCAAACGACATGTCATACTCGCTGCTGCTCCAGTGCCACGCAAAGGGGGGCAATGCCGCGGGCATAGAGGCCATCGAGAAGGAAGTCTATCAAGGTACCATCTTCCCGAGCTGGGTCATTCTGAGAACCCTCGTGATCGCCAACTTCAAGTGTCGGCGGCTGGAGGGGATCGAGAGGGCGTTCCAGGAGGTGAAGGCCCGGGGTCACAAACCCGACCTCGTCATCCTCAACTCCATGTTGTCAATATATGCGAAGAATGGGATGTACAGCAAGGCAATGGAGATGTTCGAGTTGATCGAGCAGTCCGGGCTGAGCCCGGACCTGATCACCTACAACAGCCTGATGGACATGTACGCCAAGAGCAACGAGCCCTGGGAGGCCGAGAAGATCCTGAAGCGGCTCAGGAGCTCCCAGTCCCAGCAGCAGCACCAGCTGAGGCCCGACGTGGTGTCGTACAACACGGTCATCAACGGGTTCTGCAAGGAGGGGCTGATCAAGGAGGCCCAGAGGGTGCTGTCGGAGATGATCGCCGAAGGCGTGGCGCCCTGCGTGATCACCTACCACACCCTGGTCGGAGGGTACGCGAGCCGGGAGATGTTCGCCGAGGCCAGGGAGGTGGTCGGGTACATGATCCAGCGCAAGCTGAGGCCCATGGAGCTGACCTACAAGCGGGTGGTGGACAGCTACTGCAGGGCCAAGCGGTACGAGGAGGCCCGCGACTTCCTCGCCGTGATCGCGGAGACCGACCCGAAATCCGACCAGAAGCTGCTGGGCGCGCTCGCGGCCCGCGTGGAGAGCGCCCAGTTCGGGAGATGAGATGGTGACCAAGGTGTTTGTTCATAGAGCTGTGTTGTTGCGTGTTCTGTGGCAGATATGTTGGATAATTTCCAAGTTTTGACAGGGGAGCGTAGCGTATTTACTTGTGAAGAAGATAAGATAGTGCTGCACAATGGCACAGAACATAATTAGTTTTCCTCGCATTCTTACAAAGTTATTACTATGAAAGTCGCATTCGGCTGTACAGTTGTAAGAGTCTGAATTTTGAGCTGCTTCGGATGCATCGTTTGGCTTTGCAAAAGTTATTACTCCGTAATCTGCCTTCAAGAATCGAAACTTCAGGATATCTCGCTCTTCAAGGCAATCTCCTTCCTTCCCCCGAATCTTAGAAACTTCCACTCCATTCCCGCAATCAGATCTGCCGGCGGAATCATCACGGCTTGGGACGACAACTTCATCTCTTGCTCTAAATTCCTTGCGGACGCCTACGCCCTCACTTGCTGGTTCGAGGCTCGGGCGGACGACCTTTCTTTCGCGGTAACCAATGTCTACGGCCCTTGCGATCACGCATCAAAGCCGTTTTTTCTGCAATCACTCGTCGATCTTAAACCTCAGATCTCCTGCCCTTGGGTGATCATCGGAGACTTCAACATCCCGCTTAGACCATCCGATAAGTCATCTTCACACTTTAACATGCTAGAAGCCAACCTTTTCTCAACCATCCATTCCCTCCAGATGCAAGACCTCCCTCTGCTTGATAGGCGTTACACTTGGTCAAACCAACAGAACGTGCCCATCCTGGTTCGCTTGGATCGGGCGCTTGCCAACGTCGAATGGGCCACTAAGTTTCCAGATACATCACTTTGGTCAACCACCAAGACAACCTCCGACCACGTCCCCATTCGCTTAACGGCGGCCACGTCAATCCCAGAGTCTTCGGTTTTCCGTCTAGATCGCTCTCTTCTCAGCATTCCTCTTTTCAAGGAACGGGTCGCAGCAAATTGGACAAGTGTCGGTCAGCGGCATGCCCACCTGGGCTCGGCCGGCACTCTTGCCCTTAAAATTAAGCGCACTCGCAACATGGCCAAAAAATGGGTGTCGAACCGCCGCTCCCCCAAGACCCTCGTGCTTAACTGTCACACTACTATTAATTTTCTGGACAAAATAGAGGAAGCTAGGCCGCTGTCACAACTAGAGTCCGACCTTCGGATAGCGGTTAAGCTTTCGCTGCACCGGCATAATGCTGCCATCGTGGCATATTGGCGGCAGCGGGCAAAGCTGAAGGACTGCCTTCTAGGCGATGAAAATTCTGCCTATCTCCACATTTGTGCTTCGGCCCGCCACCGCAAGAACCAAATTAAGTCCCTGGACGATAATGGAACTATATTCATAGGGCACCGTGACAAGGAGGCCGTCCTCTTGAACTTTTTCAAGAACCTTGTCGGGATGTCCCCTACTGTCTCCACGTCGTTCGATCTAGGGAGCTTGCTCCTCCCAAACTCCATTAGCTCTGCTCAAGCCTAGGAGCTCACTCGACCTTTTACCTTGGAGGAGATCAAGGAGGCCCTTTGGGCCATGAAAGATGACGCAAGTTGTAACACCCCCAGTGGTTAACTACAGTAATCCCATTTTGATTATGCCACGTCAGCATGATTAACAGTGCATGATCATCATTTGCATCATAATGCATTTCAGCTTCTAACTCAAAATCCAAATTTAAATGAAAGTGGGAAATAAAAGTTGTTCAAACTGGAAAACCAAAATGTGCCTCATGTTGCAAATATTCCCATAGCATTTGTAAAAATGATTGCAACATTAGTTGAAATTGTAAAAGGACTCGAACAACTAGAAACAGCAGCAACATAGCACTATTCAATCCTTTTTCAATTTAAATAAAATCCAAACAAAAAGATATGGACCCCAAACCAATTTCTAGCAGTGACAAATAATACACTGTAAATAATGGAGCAAGTCTCATATTTTACAAAAGTCTTTTGGACTAAAAATAAAAGACAAAACAGAAAAAGGAATAAAGAAAAACAGAAAAAGATCAAAAGGCCGTCCAGGCCGCCAGGCCGGCCCACCCCATCCCTATAATCCCCTCACCCCCCCGCAAACCCTAACCCCGAACCCCACTCCTCCCCTCGCTCCCTCCCTCTCTCTGTGGATCGGGATCGAGCCCGATCCCAGCGCCGCGCCCGCCCCCTCCCTCTGCTCTGGCCAGCTCCGCTCGCGCGCCAGTGCGGGCCGCCGCCGCTCGCCGTCCCTGAAGCCACCTCGACGCCGCCTCGCCCCTCCTCATCTCTCGTGCGACGCCCGCCTGAGGCCACGGCCTCGCCTCGTCGCCCGGCCCGATCCCGTCGTCGTTCGCCGCCGCCCGGAGGCCTCCCTCCCTCGCCGGACACGCCTCCCCGTCTCCTCCCCGCCGGACTGCCACGTCCCCTGCGCCGCCTCCTCCGGCCACCCTCCCCGAGCACGCTGCCCGTCCCTGCGCCCCACTGTGAGGGCCACCTCCTCCCCTCTCTTCCTTCGCCTCCCCGCCTCCGGCCGCCGCCCGGCCCGCGCGTGCTCCGGCCGCGCCCCGCCGCCCGCTCGCCCACGCGCGCCCGTCGCGCGCGACCACGCCCAGGCCGGCCCCGCTCGTCGCCTCTGCCCACGCCCGCTGCTGCAGCCGCGTGCGCAGCTCTGCTGCCCCGGCTCCACCGCGCCGCCGCTCGCCGTCCGACGGGCCACCGCGCCCGGCCGCCCCTGCCCCGCCCGCGCTCGCCTCCCGCCCGCGCGCGGCCCCGCTCACGCCGGCGCCCGTCTCCGCCTCACCCGCTGTGCGCACCCGTGCGCCCGTATGCGCACCGGACATGTCCGGTGCCCAAACGGGCACAACCCGGACATGTCCGGCCGTGCCACTGACCGGTGGGCCCTGCCCCCCCTGAGGCAATGACAGATGGGGCCCAGCCCCTAAAAACGAATTAAAAGAAAATGTAATAAAAAAAATAATAGTTAAAATAAATAAAAATAAAAATAATTAAACTAATTAATTAATTAATTAGTTAATTAATCCTGATTAGGTTAATTTAATTAAGTAGTTAGTCTTAATTAAACAATAATTTAATTAGTTAATCACTAATTAATCTAACAGCCTATGACAGGTGGGACCCACTGGTCCTGACGTCATGCTGACGTCATGCTGACGTCAGCAAGACACTGTTTCGGATAATGTTAATTTAAATAATTAATTATATTCCAGAAATTAATAAAAACTTTAGAAAATCATATAAAATAATCCGTAGCTCAGATGAAAATACTTTGTACATGAAAGTTGCTCAGAACGACGAGACGAATCTGAATACGCGGTCCGTTCGTCCGCCACACGTCTCTAACTATCCGAACATGCAACCGTTCCCCTCCGGTCATCTGTCTAACAAATGTCCGGAACCGGGAAAACATTCCCGGATGGATTCCTCCTTCCTCGGTGACGTGCAACCATACGTTAGGACACACCCGGCACTGCATTTTGTCATGCCGTACTTTGCGTTGCTCATGTTTGCTCTATATTTATACTGTTTCCTCCCCCTCTTCTCTCTCGATAGCCCCCGACCCCGACGTCGTCCCCGAGACCGACGCAGCTCCGGAGCCTGAAGACACCATAGACGACCTTGCCCTTGCCGCCGAGCAACCAGGCAAGCCCCTCCCTTGAGCATACCGATATCGCCCATTCTAATTTCTCATGCTTGCATTAGAATTACTGCTGCTGCTGCTTTACCTATTCTGATGCATAGCCTGTTCATTGTAACCTGCTGTTGATAATTACCTACATATCCTAAACTGTTTAGTCTAGGCTGGGTAGAGACCTATCAGTGACCCCACTTATCCCGACTGCCGCGCTGGATCGTCAGAAGACCCGATCAACGGGATTGAAGACCAGGCCCCGACACCGCACATCACCCCCCCTTAGTTGTAACGACACTGCAGCGTTACTATCGAGTGTCGAGGGTGAAACCTCATGTAGCACTTCTGATGTTAACTCTGTAGAGTAGTTATTCGGTCGTGGTCATCGAGGGTGATTCCTCCTTCACCGCTTCCGATAACGACGCTGTCGTACAACACCTCAAGTGTGGACCCAGTGAGGGTGATTCCTCCTAGTTCACCTTGACGGATACATCGAGTGGGAATTCAATGAGGGTGATACCTCGGATTCCCTGATGTTATGGACACACGGATACTTGGACTTTACAATGTTACTTGGAAAGGCGGGTCGACCCTGAGGGGTACCCGCGTGTGATGTGGAGGCGGGTTGGCAGTGTGGTGCCCGAGTGGTGAATACGAGGCGCGGCCGGGCATTCTTAACCCTTGCCGCAAGTCCTCGAGACGGGGCGACGGGGTCACATCTTTCGTGAGTCTCTGCTCGTTACCGCAAGCCCCTAGTCCTAGCGATTTGGATATTTGATCCGAGCAGGCCTCTGGTCTGATAGCACTAACCATCACGTGGGCATAGTATGGGCGTTCTGCATCGTATGCATCAGCCGAAAACTCTGTCAGACGTCCAGTTCAGCACTGCGGCCGGGCTGGGCCGGCACCATCCTGAGGGGTGGAGCCTGGTTCGCCCGGCACGCAACGACCCGGAGGGCGAGGGGCGATGGCCAAGACCCCCTTGCGCTTAGGATGTAGACCGGCGGGGACCTCTCTGCGGAGTTGTAGGTAGGGTTGCGATGTGTCGTTTGGCCGAGGCCGGGCATGACCCTGGAAAGTGTGTCCGGCCGGAGTTAATCGAGCGTGTTGGGTAAGTTGGTGCACCCCTGCAGGGAAGAACACTTCTATCGATAGACGGTCCTACGGTAAAGGACACTCGGAGTTGTATCCTGATTGATACAATTTAGAACTGGATACCTGTGATGAGACCTGTATATATGGCTCTGAGACCTGTGTATATGAGACCTGTATATATAGATCCTTGCTTGCTGAGTACTTCTGAGTACTCACGGTTGCTTTGTTTTCCTTTTTCTCCCCATATCAGTTTGACGTGACCAGAGGACGGAGCCCCCTGAGACAGATGCCCCGACGATCGTTACTACTACTACCCAGAGGATGGATACTACTACGAGTTGACTGACGACCAGGAGTAGGATCGGAGGGTCCCAGGCAGGAGGCCTTCGCCTTTCGATCGTAGTGTTTTATTTTGCCCCGCCGTTCTAAAGGCCTTTCTGTTTCTATTTCATATCTGTACTCAGATATCTGATGCTTCCGCTGACGCTTGTTCGCAAGCTTATGTATTCGAGCCCTCGAGGCCCCTGGCTTGTAATATAAAGCTTGTATGACTTTATTTATGTTTTAGAGTTGTGTTGTGATATCTTCCCGTGAGTCCTTAGGCTTGATCGTGTGCATTTGCGTGTATGATTAGTGCACGATCGGGCCGGGGGCGTCACAAGTTGGTATCAGAGCCGACTGCCTGTAGGAACCCCCTTTCCAACTCCTTGGCCGAAGTTGAGTCTAGAAACCGAAAACTGTTTTACTAACTTGGCTGTGTGGCTTACGGGCCCACGTCGCCAATTGGGTGGTACTAAGATCTTTTACTCCTTGACCTTTACTCTGGGACTCTGACCTCTCTTCTATTCGGGTTAAATGATTTTACTAACTCCAACATTAGGATCTCGTGCTCACATCCACCCGGAGTTCTGAAAATATTCCCCCTTGCTTCAAGATTATGGGCCAGGTTCTGCTTACAGGGTCCTCTTATCGAGGGCACCCTGTGTTGTCACTTGCAGATTTCTCGCTCCAACAGTTTTCTCCGACGAGGATCTAGCCTTTGCTATGTCTCGTTGTGTACTTCCATATCGCGTGCCTGCGCGCCGCCTAGATGTCTAGCCCTTCCCTTTTCAACTGTCGTAATGCCGGATGCTAACCGAGGCTATGTGTGGCTTTGAATGTCTGGTGCGAATATGATGAAGTATCTATTGCACTTCCTTCTGTTGTGCGTGTTACTTCATAAATAATTCCATACACCTGCAAGTTACTAGCTAAATTGCCCCTGTTGATTTGGCAGGATGGCTGACGATCCTCCACCTCCACCCTATATTGCCGCAATGATGCAGCAGTTTGAATTGAACCGTCAGCTCAACGAGAGTCTGGTAAGACGTTTGGAACGCAATGAGGCTCGTCAGGAGCCTGGACCGATCTCGCTGCCAGAATTTGTGCACCTCAACCCGTCCGTTTTCCGCAACTCCACCAATCCTATGGATGCTGATGATTGGCTTCGTGACATCCTGTTTGAAATGGAGTCAGCTAATGTTGCCCCTGCCAGTTATGTCACCTTTGCGACATTCCACCTAAAGGGCCCAGTGGCTCAATGGTGGGAAAGCCACAAGGGTATGTTGCCTGCTGAAACCGTAACCACTTGGCAGGAATTTCAGTCGACTTTTCGTGCACGGTACATTCCTCAAGGCCTGATGGACCAGAAGAAGCAGGAGTTTCGCAAACTTACCCAGGGCACAATGACTGTGGATGAATATCAGAGGAAATTTCTTGAATTGTCCCGCTATGCTGAAGATGACGTCTGCACTGACGCCCGTAAGCAGGATAAATTCCGTGAAGGACTCCGTACTGACATAAAACTCGCACTTGCAGTCCTTGATTGCACAGAATTCTCAACGCTTGTCAGCAAATCTTTCCAGATTGAAACAGCTCTGACTGAATGCCAGGAGTCGCTCAAGCGCACTCATGAAGCTGGCTCATCCTTGGGTCAGCTTGTTCAGAAACGTCGAGTCTGGATCCCACACAATGTTCATCACCGACCTGCTCCAACACCAAGGCCGTCATATGTTGCACCTCGTCTGCCTTCACCGCCGAGACAGCTATCGGTTCATGGTGGGCCGCCTGATGCTGTGGCTTTTCATCAGGTTGCACCACGTCCTTCTGTTGGTTGCAAGAAGAGTTGTCGGAACCGTCGTCTCAGAAACAGTAATGCCAGGCCGCCTGCTATAGTTCGGGTTCATGTCAATCAAGTCAACATTGAAGAAGCTCGACAGGATCCCAAAATTGTGATGGGCACCCTTCTAGTCAATTCAATCCCAGCTTCAGTCCTTTTTGATTCTGGAGCATCGCACTCCTTCATGTCCGAAAGTTTTGCGCGAAGCCATGATATACATTTCGAGGAGATGTCCACTCCATTAGTAATCCAGTCACCTGGGGCTAATTGGCAAACTACCATGGTAAGCCACGGTAACCACATTGCGATCGGAGGATTGATGTTCCCCGTTTCACTCATTGCTCTCAAGACCTCCAACATAGACATTATTCTGGGTATGGACTGGTTGAAGCCTCATAAAGCTTTGATTGACTGTGCCACTGAAATAGTCCGCCTCACACACCCTTCTGGCCAGATAGTCAGATACTCAGCTCGAACAGTTCTGGACGCCAAAGCTCAGATTTATGTTCTGAATGCATTGAATGCTTCACCTCTTGAAGGCATCGAGAACGTTCCAGTTGTTCGTGATTTTCAAGATGTATTTCCAGAAGAACTTCCAGGAATACCCCCTGCTAGAGCTGTCGAATTTGTCATCGACTTGAAACCTGGCACAACCCCTATTGCGAAGCGTCCTTATAAGATGCCTCCGCACCACCTTCTTGAGCTTAAAGAAGAAATCGACACATCACTTAAGAAAGGTTTCATCCGCCCCAGTTCCTCTGCTTGGGGAGCACCTTCGCTCTTCGTTAAGAAGAAGGATGGAACTAACCGATTGGTTCAGGATTACCGACCTATCAACCAAGCCACAATTCAGAACAAGTATCCGCTTCCTAGAATCAACGATTTGTATGATCAACTTACTGGATCATCGGTATTCTCTAAACTTGATTTGAGGTTGGGTTACCATCAGATCCGTGTTCGTGAAGAGGATATTCCCAAGACAGCATTCGTTACTCGCTATGGTTCTTATGAGTACACAGTCATGTCATTTGGCTTAACAAATGCTCCGGCCACATTCTCCCGATCGATGTGTTCCGTTGTGGCCGAGGCCGGGCATGACCCAGGAAAGTGTGTCCGGCCGAAGTTAATCGGCGTGTTGGGTAAGTTGGTGCACCCCTGCTAGGGCAGAGGAGAAACACTTTCTATCGATAGCCGGTCCTACTGTAAAGGACACTCGGAGTTGTATCCTATTGATACAATTTAGAACTGGATACCTTGTGATGAGACCTGTATATATGGGCTCTGGGATTGCTTCTCGAGGGAGTCGAGAAGGGATCTCAGGACGAGGTTTGATGACTTTATGGCTCTGGTTTGCTTTCTCGCAGGAGTCGAGAAAGGATCTCTGGGTGAGGTTGATATTATTACTGCTACATTATATGGTATTGTTCTACTCTCTTCTACTGCTGCAGACCGCTGAAGATGCTAGTCTTCGATAGGACTAGGCCTTCTCTCTATTCTGGCATTTCTTGCAGCCCAGTCCACATATACAGCCTCCCTTTGAAAATGTTGCATATGTAGTGTAGATCCTTGCTTGCTGAGTACTTCTGAGTACTCACGGTTGCTTTGTTTTCCTTTTTCTCCCCATATCAGTTTGACGTGACAAGGACGGAGCCCCCTGAGACTATGCCCCGACGATCGCTACTACTACTACCCAGAGGATGGATACTACTAACGAGTTGACTGACGACCAGGAGTAGGATCGGAGGGTCCCAGGCAGGAGGCCTTCGCCTTTCGATCGTAGTGTTTTATTTTGCCCCGCCTTTCTAAAGGCCTTTCTGTACTTTCTTTTATACTGTACTCAGATATCTGATGCTTCCGCTGCGCTTGTTCGCAAGCTTATGTATTCGAGCCCTCGAGGCCCTGGCTTGTAATATAAGCTTGTATGACTTTATTTATGTTTTAGAGTTGTTTTGTGATATCTTCCCGTAGTCCTTAGGCTTGATCGTGTGCATTTACGTGTATGATTAGTGCACGATCTGGGCCGGGGGCGTCACAAGTTGGTATCAAGCCGACTGCCTGTAGACCCCCCTTTCCAACCCTTGGCCGAAGTTTTACCTCGGCGCCCGTCGCCGGCCGGCCTTCCCCGACGCCATCGCCGGCCTGCCTGCCCCGCCGCCGGCCGCCTCCTCCTCCTTGCCACGCTCGCAGCCCCGCGCCTCACCGCGCCCTCGGCGCCCGACGCCACCTCGCCGCGCGTGGACGCCGTCGCCACCTCGTCTCCGTCGCCGGACGGCCTCCCCGCCTCCGACGCCGTCGTCCCCGAGCCCCGCTGCCCGTGCCCAACAACGCCGGTGAGGCCTCGGCCTCGGCCTCCCTCCCTTGTGCGTGCACCCCACCCCGCGCCCCGGCCGCGCCCGCATTACCCTCGTCGCGCTCCGCCCGCGTCCCTGCCTCACCGCGCGTGCGCGCTCGCCCGCGCCTGCTCGCGCATGCACAGGCGCCCGCGCTGCCGCTCCCATCGCCGTCGCCGCGCTCCTGCCGCCGCCTCTGCTCGCCTCCCCTTGCGCCTTGGTCACCGGCCGCCGCCCGCGCCCACCACGCGCCCGGGCTCGCGCGCGACCACGCCCAGGCCGGCCCCGCTCGTCGCCTCTGCCCCGCCCGCGCTCGCCCCGCCCGCGCTCGCCTCCCCCGCGCGCGCGGCCCCGCTCACGCCGGCGCCCGTCTCCGCCTCACCCGCTGGCCGCACCCGTGCGCCCGTATGCGCACCGGACATGTCCGGTGCCCAAACGGGCACAACCCGGACATGTCCGGCTGTGCCACTCACCGGTGGGCCCTGCCCCCCCTGAGGCAATGACAGATGGGGCCCAGCCCCTAAAAACGAATTAAAAGAAAATGTAATAAAAAAATAATTAAAATAAATAAAAATAATTAATTAATTAGTTAATTAATTAAGTTAATTAATCCTGATTAGGTTAATCTAATTAAGTAGTTAGTGTTAATTAAACAGTAATTTAATTAGTTAATCACTAATTAACCTAACAGCCTATGACAGGTGGGACCCACTGGTCCTGACGTCATGCTGACGTCATGCTGACGTCAGCAAGACACTGTTTCGGATAATGTTAATTTAAATAATTAATTAAATTCCAGAAATTAATAAAAACTTTAGAAAATCATATAAAATAATCCGTAGCTCAGATGAAAATACTTTGTACATGAAAGTTGCTCAGAACGACGAGACAAATCTGAATACGCGGTCCGTTCGTCCGTCACGCGTCCCTAACTATCCGAACTTGCAACCGTTCCCCTCTTATCCTCTGTCCGATAATTCCAAAGACCCGGGAAATATCGTCAGATATTCTCCCGCTCCGTCTGTTACGTGTGATGCTGCGTTAGACTACCCCTAGCACCATGTATCGTATTTGTCATGCTCATGTTTGCTATATATTTATACTGTTTCCTCCCCCTCTTCTCTCTCGATAGCCCCCGACCCCGACGTCGTCCCCGAGACCGACGCAGCTCCGGATCCCGAAGACACCATAGACGACCTTGCCCTTGCCGCCGAGCAACCAGGCAAGCCCCTCCCTTGAGCATACCGATATCGCCCATTCTAATTTCCCATGCTTGCATTAGAATTGCTGCTGCTGCTGCTTTACCTATTCTGATGCATAGCCTGTTCATTGTAACCTGCTGTTGATAATTACCTACATATCCTAAACTGTTTAGTCTAGGCTGAGTAGAGACCTATCAGTGACCCCACTTATCCCGACTGCCGCGCTGGATCGTCAGAAGACCCGATCAACGGGATTGAAGACCAGGCCCCGACACCGCACATCACCCCCCCCCCTAGTTGTAACGACACTGCAGCGTTACTATCGAGTGTCGAGGGTGAAACCTCATGTAGCACTTCTGATGTTAATTCTGTAGAGTAGTTATTCGGTCGTGGTCATCGAGGGTGATTCCTCCTTCACCGCTTCCGATAACGAAGCTGTCGTACAACACCTCAAGTGTGGACCCAGTGAGGGTGATTCCTCCTAGTTCATCTTGACGGATACATCGAGTGGGAATTCAATGAGGGTGATACCTCGGATTCCCTGATGTTATGAACACACGGATACTTGGACTTTACAATGTTACTTGGAAAGGCGGGTCGACCCTGAGGGGTACCCGCGTGTGATGTGAAGGCGGGTTGCCAGTGTGGTGCCCGAGTGGTGAATACGAGGCGCGGCCGGGCATTCTTAACCCTTGCCGCAAGTCCTCAAGACGGGGCGACGGGGTCACATCTTTCGTGAGTCTCTGCTCGTTACCGCAAGCCCCTAGTCCTAGCGATTTGGATATTTGATCCGAGCAGGCCTCTGGTCTGATAGCACTAACCATCACGTGGGCATAGTATGGGCGTTCTGCATCGTATGCATCAGCCGAAAGCTCTGTCAGACGTCCAGTTCAGCACTGCGGCACGGTCGGATCGTGTCGGCCACCCGAGGCGATGCTGGTATCCACCCTGTGCGCAACGACCCGGAGGGTGAGGGGCGATGGCCAAGACCCCCTTGCGCTTAGGATGTAGACCGGCGGGGACCTCTCTGCGGAGCCGTAGGTAGGGTTGCGATGTGTCGTTTGGCCGAGGCCGGGCATGACCCAGGAAAGTGTGTCCGGCCGAAGTTAATCGAGCGTGTTGGGTAAGTTGGTGCACCCCTGCAGGGAAGAACATTTCTATCGATAGCCGGTCCTACGGTAAAGGACACTCGGAGTTGTATCCTGATTGATACAATTTAGAACTGGATACCTGTGATGAGACCTGTATATATGGCTCTGGGATTGCTTCTCGCAGGGAGTCGAGAAGGGATCTCAGGACGAGGTTTGATGACTTTATGGCTCTGGGATTGCTTTCTCGCAGGGAGTTGAGAAAGGATCTCTGGGTGAGGTTGATATTATTACTGCTACATTATATGGTATTGTTCTACTCTCTTCTACTGCTGCAAGACCGCTGAAGATGCTAGTCTTCGATAGGACTAGGCCTTCTCTCTATTCTGGCATTTCTGCAGCCCAGTCCACATATACAGCCTCCCTTTGAAAATGTTGCATATGTAGTGTAGATCCTTGCTTGCTGAGTACTTCTGAGTACTCACGGTTGCTTTGTTTTCCTTTTTCTCCCCATATCAGTTTGACGTGACCAGAGGACGGAGCCCCCTGAGACAGATGCCCCGACGATCGCTACTACTACTACCCAGAGGATGGATACTACTACGAGTTGACTGACGACCAGGAGTAGGATCGGAGGGTCCCAGGCAGGAGGCCTTCGCCTTTCGATCGTAGTGTTTTATTTTGCCCCGCCTTTCTAAAGGCCTTTCTGTACTTTCTTTTATATCTGTACTCAGATATCTGATGCTTCCGCTGATGCTTGTTCGCAAGCTTATGTATTCGAGCCCTCGAGGCCCTGGCTTGTAATATAAAGCTTGTATGACTTTATTTATGTTTTAGAGTTGTGTTGTGATATCTTCCCGTGAGTCCTTAGGCTTGATCGTGTGCATTTGCGTGTATGATTAGTGCACGATCGGGCCGGGGGCGTCACACAAGTCCTGGCCCCGACGGTTTCGGACCAGCTTTCTACAAGTCCAACTGGAATCTGGTTAAAATGGACCTCCTCCGCCTACTCAATGATTTTCACGCCGGAACCGCGGACCTCAAACGCCTAAACTCCACACATATTGTGCTCCTGCCCAAAAAGTCGGATGCTTCGAAGCCTGAAAACTTCAGGCCAGTGTCCCTGCAGAATTGCTCAGTTAAGATTGCTTCCAAGTGCCTCGCAAATAGGAATATGCCCCTTATCGACCATTTAGTGCACTGTGAGCAAACGGGTTTTATCTGGGGCCGTGGAATTGCGGAAAATTTCCTTCATGCAACGGACATTGTTCAGACTTGCTTTAAGCGACGTCTCCCGGCAATTGTCATAAAGCTTGACTTCCATAAAGCTTTCAACTCGGTATCCTGGACGGCCCTCGCCGCTATCTTACATGCCAAGGGATTCCCCCCGGCTTGGTGCCGGTGGGTGGACCACCTAAACACTTCAGCCAGCTCCGCCGTTCTTCTAAATGGGAAGCCGGGCCCATGGTTTCAGTGCCGTCAGGGCCTGCGACAAGGTGACCCTTACTCCCCCTATCTTTTCATTCTTGTCGCCCATGTCCTCAAGCGCCTTATCATCCAGGCTTCCACCAATGGCATTTTATCCCACCCAATCGCGTCTGACATTCCTTGCACTGTGCTGCAATATGCGGACGATACGCTCATCGTCCTGCCGCCGGACGCAACTCAACTATGGGCCCTAAAGGCCATCCTGATGCAGTTCTCGGAGGCCACAGGCCTCACAATAAACTTCCACAAAAGCGCCTTCGCCCCAATTCACGTTGACCCCGAGCTCTCCTCTAGCCTTGCGGCCATTCTGGGATGCCCGGTTGCCACCTTTCCTCAATCTTACCTAGGCTTGCCCCTCTCCACCCACAAACTCCATCTTGCGGATTTTTTCTTCATCATTGACAAGGTCGACAGGCGCTTGGCAGGCTGGAGGGGCCTGCTACTGTCGTTGGCTGGGAGGGCCATCCTTGTCCGATCCGTTCTCCGGGCCCTTCCAATCTACGCTATGAGTGTCCTTCTTCTCCCTGCAGGCACTGTGCAGGCCATTGAGAAGCGCTGTCGGGCGTTCTTCTGGACCGGCCAGGACACGGTCACCGGTGGCAATTGCAAAGTGGCTTGGGATATTGTGTGCGCCCCCTTCATCAATGGAGGCCTCGGCTTCCTTTCGCTCACGCAAATGAACCTCTGCCTTCTCCTAAAGCACATCTCGAAGCTGCACGATGTTCATCCTTCGAGGGAACCCTCCTACATTGTCTCTAAGTATGGCTGGTCTGTCACTAATGACGTGAGCACGACGGGCACTCATCACACTCCAATTTGGCGTGACATCATGAAAGGGCTTGACCTATTTAGATCCACCACCATGGTTCAACTCGGCAACGGAGCCACAACCTCCTTCTGGCTTGACCTCTGGCTCCCTAACTCCACCCACACCTTAGCCCAGCTTTTCCCTGCGTTGTTCTCCCACTCTAACCGGCCCAACACTACCATGGCTCGTGCTCTGGCTTCGCCCGACCCGACCCTGGAACTAACTCCGCGGCTGTCCCACACGGCCGAATGCGAACTGAATGAACTACGCAATATTCTGGGCACGGTAAACGTGAATTTGCAGGTGCCTGACTGCAGAACTTCAAGGGAAGCAGGCAAGCCGCTCACCACTAAACTGGCATACACGGCGGTTTGGAAGACGAGGCCCACAGACGCCATCGCCCCGGCCATCTGGAGCAACTACGCCCCGAACACATGTAGGATCTTCTTCTGGCTTGCCAACAAAGACCGCCTATTTACAAACACCAGGCGCTTCCGGCGAGGTATTACTACTTCCAACGCCTGCCCCTTCTGCACGCAATGCGAAACCATTGAACACCTCCTGTTCGAATGCCGACTGCTTCGCCCGCTGTGGGCGGAACTTGATAGCCTTTGCCCAGTTGCGCCGCAGGGGCTACTTCACGCCTGGGACGGAAACTTCACTAACAAGACAAGATCAACTGTCCTCATGGCCATCCTCTGGAATATTTGGCAGAGGAACGCCAAAGTTTTCCGAGATCTCCACCTCGATCTACACACTACTGCAACCGCCGAGGCAAATGACCTTTGTCTTTGGTCTCACCGCTGTAAGAATGCTCAGAAACAAATTGTGCTTCGCGACTGGGGCTCTATGTTGTTCCACTTAGCTGCGAGATTGTAGCCTTCAGCACTATGTACTTTTCTTTTCTTTCTCTCTCTCTCTAACCCCATGTACTTCCGGTGCTGTGCACTTTGTAACACATCTCGATGGTCGCAATAAAGGTTCAGGCAGGCGTAAGCCCGCCGTTGACGCGTCAAAAAAAATATACATACGTAAAGAAGCAAGGCTGAGCTGCTCCCCGTATTCGACTGTGCATCATTCTCGGTTGCTCAAGCCTGAACGCAGCCTATGAAGCAGCTGTCTCTGAACCGTCCGTGCGATCTGTAGGGAGATCAACCCCTGTCATGTCACTCACTAGTCACTTGGCTACACACTTGCACGCTGTCAATTCAGTCACCTGGCTGTGTGTTTGTCACAGATTTTATACTGGGTGATTTCCGGGTTCTGTCATTCGCAAGCGTCTGAATGTAATGTCTGAATTGCTCCAGATGATGTATCATTTGATTTGGGGCTGGTTTCTGAAGCCCAGAGCATCCTCAGTAGCTGAAGCGTGAACTCAAATTGTGCGGTAGGAGTAGCCAATCCTGCTTTTCGATTACGGCCCATCACCTCCGTGCGTAATCTTTGGCCACACACTTGCATAAACTGTCAACTTGCTTGGCTTCACACATTCGGTGTCAGGTCACACTTGTACGCTAGCACTTGGACAGTTCCTCGGCACTCTAGCCCACTATGCTACTCTACTCTGCCCTGCCCCGTGGTCACGTGCAGAGCCGGCGCTCTTAAGGCGTGGTGGCCGTCGACCGCCCTGTCCGTTCTACCCCGTCGTCGTAGTCGTCCGCGGCGGTCGACGGCGACGTGAGATCTCGTTGCTTCCGCGGCTCTGGCTGGAGGGAGGCCGGTCGCCGTCGCACGGCCAGGGCCGGTGTCAGGTCACTCGCTCGGGCTACACCGCACACTTGTACGGTTGTACTACACTGGTTGGACGGTTGCTCGGTACTCTTGTCCACTCCAACATGCTACCCTGCTCTACTCTACTCCGCCCCGTGGCCACGCGCAGAGCCGGCGCTCCGACGGTGCCAATGAGGCCGACACTTGCCAACCCCGCCGGCCAGTGGCAGGGCCTCGCCGCTTTCTCCTTCTTCCGTGGGCCTCTCTGCTCGGTTCTCGCCCTTGTCCACACTCCTGCCCTGTGCACGGCTCCTTGGCGTGACCGGCGGTGCCACCTCTTCTGTGCTGCTCGTCTTGTCCCTTCGAGCTGACAGAGCTAGCGTACCTTAGCAGCTTAGCTGGACGCGACGTGCAAATAGTGAATACCTCCTGTGATTACGTACGTTTTTCACTGTAATTGTCAAACCGACATGAGCTAGTGTTTGGAATTAAGCGGGGAGAGAGTTTAACCGAGGAAGCGAGCAACTCACGGTGTCGTTTCCATCAATCGCAGTTGAAAGCATTTCTACGGCTTATGTCGTTTGGTCACGGGCTCACGGCAACCACTGTAGCTACCATCCAAAGGTTCCATTTGGACCTGCAAAGCCCACGAGGATCCAAAGGAGTCCACGGTTCCCACACGCGACCCGCTACGCGACGGCGGCGGGAGCCGCGTTCTCGTCGCTTCCACGGCTCCCGGCCGGCCGGTCTCCGTCCCACGGCCTCTCCATCCATCCCTGCTGATTTTGATCAGACTAGGTAGGAAATGCGGCTTGCCGCACCTGGTAGCGGCGCTGCCGGTTACAGTCATATCCAATACGATAATAGTCATTGGAAGATTGCAGATATAAAAAAAGGTATGCTATTGGTTTTGTACAGTGCCACACACCAAATCATTATTTATGAACTGGCCCAAAAAGGTAGGATGTGCGGCCTGCCGCACCCCACTTAGTCTCGTCTTAGCTAACCCGATAATGAATACCGTGGAACTGACTTATTTTCCGAGCGCATAAACAACGTATTAACCATTGCGAAGGAAATATAGAGTGATTGCTCAAAATGGATCAGTCCAATCCAGTAAGGTTACATTAGAAGCATGGCATTGCCTTGGTACAAGTGTGTCCAACACAGAGCAGTTATCCAGGCAATGTAGAAGGGCAAGGCGATCAAATATACCAAAATCATGTCACCATTAGATCTGAAAGTTCACGACAAATGGGGAAATATGCACTATGTTCCTTAAGTAAGCCAAGCCGATGGATTGGCACCAAAGCGAGCCAGATCAACAGTGCGAGATAAGTCCAACCAAACACTCACAAAGAACCTATATAGTTATGCTAAAGCTTAATATTTGATAGCTTCACTTGGTCGTCGCATTGACTGTTCACATACCATGTCATATGAACCTGTTGTGATCATATTGTTTAGAAGATGGAATCACAGGAAACATTTGCATGTATGATGACAACCTAGTAACCAACCTTGTCAAAGCAGGTAGATAGCAAGCGACAGTTTGCCCCTTTTAGGCTTGAACACAAGGACACATATCTGACGTTCTCCAATCCATGATGTCTTCACAAAGTCTGATCCATTAGTTGTTATCCCTTCATAAGTTGGACATGCTCCTTGGCGCACCCACATGCAAGCTTAGTCCACATGGTCGTCATGTTCAGAGGCTGTAAGGAAGCAAGATTAATTCTCTCTGAGATGGACATGTTCTCATGTTCTATCTATTAGTATAGTTATTTAAGGAAATCCTAGAAATAACAGATGGACATGGCTAATTTAATAAACAACAATGAACAATGGATTTATGAACAAAGTATAACAGTAAGGACTGACCAATGAACTTATTTGAAAAAACAAAGTTTAGGTGCTAATTAAGAACACTAACATCACAGTAAACAAAAACTGATTGAGCTGAACATATTTTATTAACTGAAAAGCTATAAAAGGCATGCCTGATCCCACTATCTTAAACATCTAACAACAACAAAATAGACATCAAAGATGAAAAAAACTGGAAATGCATCATTCTTATTATCCGTTCTCGCTACATCCCTACAGAAAATGAAGAAAAGAAAGCCTCTTAGGGCAATATATACTAGCGCCGAAAAAAGCGCGGCGTCACGCCGCGCCTGTAAGAGAGCCCGTCTGAATTTTTGTTGTTCATTTGGTTAAAGAAAAGAAATAGGAAGTGAAGCGAAGAGGTTGGTTGAGTGACTTTTTTTATGACGAATAGTTTGATGTAGGTCCTTGGGTAGTTTCTTCCGATTGAACATGTGGTACATCCTTTTCAGCAATTAATCTATTATTAGTATATTTCTATAAAAAAAGCAAGAAATGGTTTATTTTGCGTAAACTATTAAGAGGGCTTATTCAATAGTTGACTTTGAAGATAATGTTTAGGTGCTTCACACTTTGAATTATCGAGTGGCAATGACACCTTATATGCTATATCTTCATCTATATTTGGTTATATTCTATGGAATGTTTGGACAAAATTATAGTAACTCTTTGTTCCTATCTATATTATGAATCAACTTCGCTATCTTATGTTTTGACCCACGGTTCTCTTACAAAGCCATGGAAATGAACCTCATTTAGTAGGAAACCTTTTTTGTTATAGACATTTAATTCTTACTCATAAGGAACTCGTGATCGAATAAATGAGAATTTAGGTGGTAAGTCTTCTCACCAATTTTGTTATAATAAGATTATTGTCTTGTCAACTTTGAAGTAAAATATAATTAAATAGTTTATGTCAGAAGAAGATATACAATACACCATTTTGATCGGATCAATTGTCTGGAAACAGAATATATACAAAATCAAGTTTTGCTTTGTCTTTATCCATAGAATATGCTCACTAAGGGAGATAAATTTTACATTGGATAGGTAAAATATTACTCTTCTCTTGATTGTACGTAGGAAAGAAATACATAATACAAAATAAATTTTTATTGACTCTTTAGAATTTTTAATAGGGCATCCTATTAAATGGTATCAAAATCCAGTCTCTATGTTGTGGTGCTGCAATTACAAAATAGATAAAGGACAAATCAACAAGAATTTTTTAACAAAGCAAGATGACGTATCATGTATGTTAAAATAATTTTTTGGGGAAAAAAGATAGAAACGTTGTGGGATTTATTGCAGATTTACCCTCCAGAGAAACGAAACACATTAGGAATCGAGAGAGAGGTAGGGCAGGAGAGAGAAGGGGAGTCGAAAAGAATTGTTTTAGTAGAAGAAAGCGGTCGATGATGTCTCGCAAAGAGTGACTAGTGAGTGAGATAAGCGGTGAGTGGTAGGACTCGGATTGAGAAATTTCTGAGGTAAACTGACATACAGCAAGTGTAATCACCCTACATAATTTTTCGACAGTGGGTAATATAAAAAATCTTTAAAAGAGGAAAAACAATCCTTTACCACTTTACCACTGTTCATTCAAAGTTATGTTCTCTTTTTTGGGGGTGGGTATAGGTATATATTTTGGTTTATTCGGCGGGTATGGAAACACCGGTCACGTAAACACTGTTGCGTACGAAATTATTGTTTTAGGAATAGTGTTTCGGCTTATTCGGATATGTTTTTCTGGTTTATTCAGGTTATTGTTCTAAAAAATTATACGTATTTCATTTAAACCGTTAGAGGAAAATAAAATTATGGGGTACCAGTGCGTAAGAACGGACCTAAAGAAAAATAAAATGAATTTTTTTTTTGAAATATAAATACCTATGTTGATATTCAGTACGTAAAAAAGAAGTGTTTTTTTTGCTGAAGTATGGTAACTGTTCATTGGTACTGTTCATCAGAGACGCATATTTCAACAACACCTTTCAAAAAAAAAACTCTTCCCGTTTTACACTTTCATGCTCATGTCTATTTACTGGTCGTTAGTACCGTCTTGTTACTGTTCACTTTTATGGTTGCTGATGTTGGCGTTGCTGTAAAGTGTACAGTAGATGCCAAAAAAATTCAAAAAACCGGAAAGGCTATTGTTTCGGTTAGTAGTCCTGAGTTCATTCCGATAATGTCCGGTTTTTGTTTGGGTATTTGTTAGTAGATACTGTTTCTGTTTATGATTCGGGTGGGCTAATGTTTTTGGTTTATTCCGGTATTGGTCTGTTTCACTGGTTTTACTGTTTCGGATCTGGGGAGGAGGAGTTCCATTTTTTTAAATATATTTCTTATGGATTTCTGTTCATGTGAATGTGTAGTATTTTTTTTAGTTGTTTCGGTTTATTTGGGTGTATTGTTTTTGGTTTAAAATTCGGTTACTGTTTCAGTTTTATGATCCGTGTGGGTTAATGTTTTCGGTTTATTCGGGTGTTGTTCCGTTTCGCTGGTTTTATTGCTCCGGATTATTCGGAGTTGTTGTTTCGGTTTATTTGGGCTACTGTTTCGGTTAGTAGTTATGAATTCATTCGGAAAATGTCCGGATATTGTTCGGGTATTTGTTAGTGTATTTTTAATTGTTGTTGCGTTGTAAAAATGGGCAGTAATCGGTCCAGAATTTTATTTTTCACTGATTACTGTTCGTGCAAATATACAATTCCGGCCTACTGTTTTTGTGCTCTGTTAACACTATCATCGGAAAGAATTAGGAGATGATTGAGACGGTTGTGTACTGGTACGGCGGTGTTGTGCATCGGTATGTCGGTGTCGAGAAATGATGTATAGAAAATTCTAAATCCTAACTCTCTATATAAGGACATGAGGGTAGAGAAGGGGAGAGAAATGATGTGTAAAATATATCCATTTTTTTATTTTTTTAAATTGCATATTTTTTTCAGAGAAAGAAAACACCGGCTACGGGCACTATTCATCAGAAATTACTGTGCAACGGAGCTACTGTTCATAAAAGATCACTGTTTATACGCGTTTACTGTTCACTGACTACACCGTTGCCGTACAAATATGAATAGTATACGCCAAAAAAATATCAAAAAAACCAGAAAATTCGAAACGCTCCCGCTTTAGTTATAGTACTTATGAATAGACTTGGGCACGACAAACTACTAAAGAGAAACAAATCGAAAAAGATCATTGGTCTTATAAAGCAATTCCACAACAGAATGATCGGCACCTTCTTTACCAACACATTTTCAAGATTTATATTTCTCAAGCATTTCGCTTGCAAAGTAAAAGAGTGCCACTGTAAAAGAAATGCTCCAATATAAGTCCTAACCTTAGAACTGAAGAGAGTTCAGATTGCCGACAGCCCGACATAGATGCCACCTTGCACCGGTAGTAAAATAGAAGCAGCAAAGATGCAGAAACTGCTAAGACGGGCCAGTAACTGACACTCTGAATAGCAACCTGTGCAGAAGAAATAGAACACCACCAAATTACATATTAAAAAAATGGACACTGAAATGAGCAAAACAGTGGAAATTCAATGGAAGTGATCTGTACTTAATGTAAAATGGGCATTGGCATGAGGTGGTAGGGGCAAATACATATTATTCTTCGAATTCACATATGATAGAATAGTGAATAATATGCAATTTAATGTCCTTTTGTGAAGTTTCTGCATACATTATCTATATAGCAGCTTTACAGGCCAAAGAGCAGCTAACAGGGCAAAGGAGTACATATATAGATAGAGATCAGGAGGGTCGTAGTTTGCATAGCTACCTATCAAGATATTAAAGTAAGCCAACGCCGTCTGATCCGTTAAAGCCAACGCCGGCAAACTCATCAGCACATCTGGAACTGCGAAGCCCTCCCAATACTGATCATACAAAGAGAAGGATCATCTGTAAGGCTACTGTTTAACCTGTCAAGAAGTGATATTTGAACGAAATATTAGATTGGGAAGCCCTTCAGCAGGAGTACAAACATGGCAAATGATTTTAAATAATAGGATAGTCGGTAAGGTCATCTTACAAAAAAAAAATTATTTATAACTTAAAAGGAACTGCTTAAATTATTGAGTACAAAAGCATGTATATGTTAGACACCACAATGCTCAGACGAAAGCGAAATAAGAACTAAGGAAGCAAACAAAGTATAGAGACAGTACAGTATAGTTGCACCAAAAATTATTAACTCAGGCTAACTATTTAAGAAAGACTATTTTATGCAAGGGACAATATGCTGATTTAATTAGATATTGCCACTGCACGATGATTAGACAACATGGGTTTATGTGGGATGGCAAACCACCAGTTACAATGGGAGAAGGAGCTTGAAATTAACTCAAATACCATGCTTCAGAGACATGAATTCTTCAATCTGCCGTAACTATCTCGGAGTGTACAACTTTACATGAGCGACTTCCTCACAGGTACAGGGGATCTTACCTAAAATGTCTTGCACAATGACATCCAACTATCAAGTCTAATATCAAAATATCTTAGAACACCGACGTTATTTCCCTTGGTTCACCCATTCCTGTAATATCCAGGGAAACAACACAATTTGCCCTTAGTTCATACAGCATGCAACTTGCTCTCACACTGAAACCAGAATAAGATTTCGTCAGCAATATCCACTTGTTTCATATGTCCTTTATTCTTATTACTTTTAGTCTCGAATTACCACCTGATGGGTAAATGACTGAACTTGCAGTCAGATATTTCAGCATCCAAAGCAATAAGGTTGGGATCATCTAAGAGTATTATCATTGCAAAGCAACAATTTCTGAACTTGCAGTCAGACAAAAGTAATATATGGGAAGCAACCGTATGCAATGCAGCAATCATAATCAGGGCAAGCAGTAAAGTTAAACGACTATCATCATTGTCCATTGGAGATCTTTATAAGCCAAATTAAATGAAAGGAAAATATTAGGACCCCCACAGTTTGTCGTGGCTGAAACTATATGAAAAATTAACAATAAAACTTCCACATTCCATGTTTATCCAAATTTTACTTTAAGAATCAGATTCTCATTTTTCTACACTTACCCATAGATTTCCAATGAAGAATAAACGACACGGGAGTGGATACAGTGGGAGTAGGTTTGTCAGTCTTTGTTTTAAGCAAACAGTATGATAGTAAGAAAGGAGATCACAATCTTAATGCACTAAAAATGAATAAAATGTATAAACATATATTATAACCCTACATACCGGCAAGACTATTTAAATTTTGTGAACATGAGAAGCCTCAAGGATAACTTACATAAATAATTTGGAAAGGAATAAACCCTTGCTGTTTATAATGATGACTCTGGAATCTGTACCATCAGATATTTGATACTGAGAATGCCTCAGCAATCTATTCAGAACTAAACTTATATATCATTCCATGAAAAGGGCGATAATCCGTCTAAGTGGATAGAGAAAAACCCTATGCATATTATGAAATAACATATATTAGCGAGTCTGACACTTTAAAACATTATCGGCAAATCATCTGAAATATGGAGTTGTAGCATTAAAATGGCATAGACAGACGTATATGCTTCTGCAAGAAACTATCAATTGTTCATGAGAAATGATGCTTGAGAAATGAGAAACCGTCGAAAAGGTATATCAATAAATATGTCTTCATAGAAATCAGCAAAGTATTTTGTGGAAGCAACAAATTAATGTAGTTGGAAATACCGATTTACCTTTAGTTGCCTCCAGTGCACACCATCGCCTCTCTGATTAGATCAAGTACTCAACCTGAAATAATCAAGCTTTCTCCCAGTTATTCTTCGTTTGCATGTGTACACATAGTAGTGAAAATAGATATTGAAGTGGGCATGCAAAATAGGTTATCGGCCAGCGTATAAAAGTGAAGAATTTCTGAAAATATATATTTTATAATTGGAAGCATGAACACACTAAATAAGTCTCACATTGCATATAATTTCTTACAAAGAAGAGTTCAAATAAAGTTAAGGTAAGACATAAGAAGTCAGGTGTGCATTTCCTCTATTAAATTTTATCCGCAAGCATAACACCGTGGAAACCTCAAGCAATTATATTTGCTTCATCATATCATATTAAAGTAGCAAATTGCGTAGATTAGGAGATTCATCATATTCATACATGGCTGAACAATACAAAACAACAAAGAAATTTGGAATTGGGACCACCTAGTACTGCTGCTCCTTGCTGCCATAGTGCCATTTATCGATGTTCAATGCAAGAAGGAAGCAATCAGCCACAAATTAAGCAATTAATCAAATGAAGCACAGAGTAACGTACAAATGGTGATGAGCAACCAGCTCATTGGGGAACCTTTGCTCTGGCCAGCACAGGGGCTTCCCCGTCTCCCTCCCCTCCTGCAGCATCGTCGTTCTTCAGCAGGCGCAAATTGGCACTGCCCCATCACATCTAAACAAATTAAACTATTAACAATACAAATCATAGGCACCAATAATAACTGGAAATGGCACCAAAGAACACACTAATGAATGTGAAGCCTCAGGACAACTCACAGTGGTTATTCTCCGAGATGAGTATGACTGGCAGTTCCTACAGCGCAACCATGTTCGGCGCCTCGAAGAGCCAGACCTGGTTGGACGCACCGAGGCTACAGGTAGGAGGCACTGGCCCCCGCCGCCTTCTGGTGGTGTCATGTAAAAACACATAATTGGTTGCTTCGGAGCAAACCCAAACTCGCCTACAACGGCATCCAATCCAATTCCAACCACAGACTGGGCGGCGGCGTGCTGCCCACAAGCGTTCTAAGTGAACCCCCCGCCTCCACCGGGAAAACAACAGCGAGAGGATCCGTGCCCACCACCCTAGGCAGAACTGGTCTGAACCAAAGGAAGCAAATCAGTCTGTTTACCCTGTTTTTACAGATATGTAGAGGTAGAGGGAGAGGGGTTACCTGGTAGAGGAGCTTCTTGAGGATGAGCTCTGCACCGTCGATGATGGTGTGCAAGAGGCCGGAGAGGAACCTGCGGTCTGTGCCGGCCGAGAAGAGGTCGTCGCTGCCGGTCACGGCGACGCTGAGGGCAGAAAGGCTAGGAATCTTCGCGTCGATGGCGCGGGGTGCAGCGGCGGCCACCCCGTCCTCTCTGTGAAATCTCGCCCGTCACTCGTGGTGGCGCCTGTGCCTCTCCTGTCGAGCATCGAGAGTTTGGGTTAGGAGGAGCTACGGTAAGAGCACGACGAGACAAGATAAATGGGGAAGGAGAAGGTGAAGATACCCGGCGAAGAAGGAACGACGGGAGACCTCGTCGGCGGGACAGGAACAGGGGAGGAGAGGGGGACGGAGCATGGCAGCGACAGCGGCTGCAAGGAGCTAGGGTTACCACCCAATCGGGCGAAGCGAGGACCGGGAGAGAGAGAGTCACGCTCCTCTTGACCTCATCCATCCACAAACCAACAACTGACCGACACGCACAAGGCAAGACGCAAAATCCCGAAAGTGCCCTTGGCGGCCACCCAAAATTACAGCACGGTGGCACGACCCCCTCGCTTATCCACAGCAGCACCGGCCACACCAAGGTCGAGAGGCAATGACAGAAGGGCCCCACGGACTACAGACCCCACATGTCAGCCAGGTGAGGCATAAATTCGGAAGTAAGAAATGAGAAGCACTATTCATTGGTTGTCAGGATCATCCCATCTCAAGATCTAACGGCTGAAACTCTTTTGGACACACAATCGGACGGCCTAGATTCCAGACGCCCTGAGAAGGCTCCATTTTAGGCTAAGATGTAACAATGGGATGTAGCACCTTTGCAATGGGACTAGAAGCCTTGCCTTCAAACCGCAAAACACATTTGACAGGGGAATACAAGATAAAAGACAGACGAAAAAAATGTCATATGCCTGTCGTGGCTTTTTTTGTCTACTTCTATATACCCCCTCCGTTTCCTTTACTCTGTATATTAGTTTTCCTTAGTCAAACTTTTGAAGGCTTGGCCAAAATTTATAGAAAAAATACGAATATTTACGATATCAAATTGATACCATTATATCCATTGTGGAATATATTTCCATATTGCATTTATTTGATACAGGGCCGAGTCTCCAGGAATTCGGGGCCCCGGTGCGAAAAGCAAAACGGGGCCCTAATAATTGAAAAAAACATACAATAACTCAAGCATATATAATCTCATAACTATATAATTTAATTTATGTTATTTCTTAGAAATTTTTCTAAACTTAATCCTAGATGAAACTTAACTCCTTTGAGATTGAGCATCTTCTTCTAATTTATGTTTGTTCTTACGCTTTAAGACACCATAATCATACTTTCTTCTAGAACTAGAATGCATGATTTTTTTTCTATTTATGGACCAGACAAAAATAATATGACTGCATTTTAACTGATGAACTCACATAAAGTATAGGCTTGTGTCTTGTATATATAGTTAGAATCAGATAGAACCTTGATTTTGGACTTGGACCACAGGACAACCAACTATTGAAAATCTTGAATATGTGACAACTTCTAAACTTCAACCACTAGACAAACAAATCGTTCCAATACATATTAGTAAAATCTTAATACAACTTTGCATTTTGTATCAAAATTTAGAATGTCTGATCCATATTCCGTCAGGAGGAGGATTGCATGTGATTATCGTTTCCACACACGAGAGCAACAGGATTTCTATGAAACTGTGCTGCTTGACTAGAAGCCAATTGTCAGTGATATGAAATGGGTGGACTGGAAGTATATTGATGCTAATGAGGATCACTTCCCCCATGTTCATGAGAGCTTCAGGCTTGCAGGAGTTGATGCCTTTGTTGGGGAGAAGCTCACAAAGTGGAATGATGAGATGATCATGCAATTCTACTCCACAACATATTTTTTATCCAGATGGCAGAATTGTGTGGATGACTGAGGGATCCAAATACCAGTCAACCATATCAGAATGGGCTGAACTTCTTGATGCTCCAAAGGAGTAGGAAGATGATATTGATGTCTATGGCAAGCCCAGGATGGATCACAATTCTATGGCTAACATGTACAAGCCCATACCCAAGAAAGATCTTGACACGCATAAACTTAGTTCTGTAAAGCATTTGCTTGCTGGTTTGGCTACCACCAACACTATCTTGAGGCACAATCTTTTGCCCAAGTCTGAAGATGATAAGATGATCCGTGGCCACTCCATCAACTTGCTACATTTGTTTGATACTCCGTAGAAATTCAAAGTAATGAGCCTTATCGTTGAGACTATCAAGAGAACCACAGCTAGCCAGAAGAGATCATGTGGATTTGCTCCGCACATTCAGTTGCTCATCAACTCTAAGGTTGGAACAAGCACATACTTATTTGATCATGAGCATCTTCCATTACAGCCTGAGTTTGAGGACAATGTTGTAGTGATGGACCCTTCAGATCCTTCGTCTGCTCAAGCTCAAGAGGAAATTCAGGCAGCTGCAGCAGCAAAAGAAGCACAGAAGGCCTCTGCTCCCAATGCACCCATTGCCAACCTCAAGTCCAATAACAATCAGATGACTTATCTGCTAGAAGCTACCCTGAGAATTGAGCAAATTCTGGCCAATCTCGCCAAGAACCAGGAGAGCATAGAGCAGATAGTCAAGACTAAGGTTCATGAACTTGATGTGAAGATCACTGAGGTATAGACCATTGTGGAGAAGCTCAGAGATGATGTTGACGCTGCCAGAGCTTATGATAGTGGAGATGACAGAGCTATGACTGAGAGATACCAGGCAATACCCAGAGCACCCAGATCTTATGTAGTACCAGTTGCAGACATGAGGACGACTCACTCTGCTCCTGCTGCTACTTCTACAGTGCCACCTCTAGTCTCGATCAGTTTAGCGGACGTCAGATGAAGCCTTCGTAGATGCACTTCTCTCAACGCCATCTACGCACACCGGAGCCGCAAACAAGAGATTACCTTTAGGAGCTGCCGAGGATCGTGCCTAGAGAGAAGCATAGCTCTATACTTTTTTGAACTTCTTTGGTACTTGTTGCCAAAGGGGGAGAATTCATATAGATCATTAGGCTTCGAGAGAGAGTGTCTCGCTTTTGCTCGTTGGTTTTTTCTTGAGTTCTTGCTACTATTTTCATTTGCTTTGTGCTAATTTGGTTATGTGTGATTGATCGTACTATGCTTCATGTGATGCTTAATGCTTATTTCTATCATTATTCTTGTATGATCATTCACTTATATTTTTGGTGATGCGTGCTTACTATTCCATTCATATCATTTTTTGCGCTCCACCAAGTTGTATGTGGCATGGAAGAGTGTCACATGATCCTAATCGATTGTGCATTTGCATTAAAACACAAATTTTTAATAATGCACAAATTTAGAGGGAGCTCTTGCTTATCACATACTTCTCAAAGCGACGCTGTATTTCATTCTTTTAATCAGTTGTTGAAGTTTTGATCTATATGTTGTCATATCATCAATTACGAGAAAGGGGGAGATTGAAAGTGCAACTAATCCTGGGGTGGTTTTGGTAATTCATAACAACATATACCTCATTGAACTAATGTTCATTCAAGATAAATATTTCAGGATGTTCAATGATTGGCATGGCAAGGACTAGAGATGTGGACCCCTCAAAATGCTAAGGATGAGGATTGGCAAAAGCTCAAGACTCTACATTTTTGGTTAAGTGATCCGAGATGACATCGAGTCCATAGGAAAGCCAATATTATTAAATGGGGATGAGGTGCTGCTTAATGATCTTGTTGCTCAAGTGCTTAGTGATATTGCTCCAAAACCCTCATCCACTTTCTCCATCCAAATATGTCCAAACCCCAAATTCCAACTCAGCCCCACTGATATTTCCTACCCGGAGCCACCGACTTCATCTGGACTTGGCCACTGCCAGAACCCTACAATTCAGATCCACCGATATGGATCTCGGTCCCACCGAGATGGCCTTGCCAGCTTTCTCTTACTTATTGCAATTGTTTTGGTTCCATCGAGAATTGCAATCGGTCCCACTGAGATGGCTTGATCAATTCTCTGTTGCCTTATTGCTTCACTTTGGTCCCTCCGAGATGATGCAATCGGTGCCACCGAGACGAGGTTTGCCCTAAGCCCTTGCACATCGGTCCCTCCGAGTTGTTCCCGTTGGTCCCACCGAGATTCCTAACGTTCATATTTTTACACAGATTGGTACCACCGAGTTTTCTGATCGGTGCCACCGAGATGTGTCAAAAGTGTGTAACGGTTGGATTTTGTGTGGAGGCTATATATACTCCTCCACCCCTTCTTCCTCATTGAGGGGAGCCATCAGAACGTGCCTACACTTCCACCATTCATTTTCTGAGAGAGAACCACCTACTCATGTGTTGAGATCAAGAGATTCCAATCCTACCATTTGAACCTTAATTTCTAGTCTTCCCCAAGTTGCTTTCCACTCAAATCCTTCTTCCACCATAGCCAAACCTGTGTGAGAGAGTTGAGTGTTGGGGAGACTATCATTTGAAGCACAAGAGCAAGGAGTTCATCATCAACACACTGTCTATTACCTTTTGGAGAGTGGTGTCTCCTAGATTGGTTAGGTGTCGCTTGGTAGCCTCCGACATGATGTGGAGTTGAACCAAGAAGTTTGTAAGGGTGATACGTCTCCGCTGTATCTACTTTTCCTAACACTTTTGCTCTTTTTTTGGATTCTAATTTGCATGATTTGAATGAAAGTAACCCGGACTGACGTTGTTTTCAGCAGAACTACCATGGTGTTGTTTTTGTGCAGAAATAAAAGTCCTCAGATTTGGACGAAACTTTTCGGAGAATTATTTCAAAATATATAAAAAATACTGGAACCAAGAACCACCGGAGGGGGTGCCCTGGCTGGGCACAATACACCGGGGCGCGCCCCCTCCCTCTGGCGCGCCTTGGTGGGTTGTGCTCCCCTGGTGGCCCCCTGACCCTAATTCCAACTCCATAAATACCTATTTTCGGAGAAAAATAGGAGAGGAAGTTTCATCGCGTTTCACGATAGAGAGCTGCCACCACCTCCTGTTCTTCATCGGGAGGCCAGATCTGGAGCCCGTTTCGGGCTCCGGAGAGGGGAATCTTTGGTCTTCGTCATCACCAACCCTCCTTCATCACCAATTCCATGATGCTCGCCATCGGGAGTTAGTAATTCCTTCGTAGGCTCGTTGGTGGGTGAGGAGTTGGATGAGATTCATCATGGAATCGAGATAGTTTTGTTAGGGCTTGATCCCTAGTATCGACTATGTTCTGAGATTAATGTAGTTATGACTTTGCTATGCTTAATGCTTGTCACTAGGGCCCAAGTGCCATGATTTCAGATCTGAACTGTTTATGTTTTCACCATTATATCTATGTTCTAGATCCGATCTTGCAAGTCATATTCACCTATTACGTGTTATGATCCGTAAACCCCAGCGTGACAGTAATTGGGATACTTTCCGGCGATGACCGTAGTTTGAGGAGTTCATGTATTCACTATGTGTTAATGCTTTGTTCTGGCTCTCTATTAAAATGAGGCCTTAATATCCCTTATTTTCCTTATGGACCCCGTTGCCACGGGAGCGTAGGACAAAAGATGTCATGCAAGTTCTTTTCCATAAGCATGTATGACTATTTACGGAATACATGCCTACATTATATTTATGAACTGGAGCTAGTTTTGTATTGCCCTAGGTTATGACTGTTATATGAAGAATATCATCCAACGAATTCACCGATCCAATGCCTACGATTTTTCCACATATTGTTCTTGCTAAGTTACTACCACTGCTGTTACTGTTACACTTGCTACAAAATCATTGCTATCACTGTTATCGTTACTGTTACCGTTACCACTGCTATCAAACTATCATATTATTGTGCTAATGATCACTTTGCCGTAGATATTTAATCTTCGGGTGTGGTTGAATTAACAACTCAACTGCTAATACTTACAAATATTCTTTGGCTCCCCTTGTGTCAAATCTATAAATTTGGGTTGAATACTCTACCCTCGAAAACTGTTGCGATCCCCTATACTTGTGGGTTATCAAGACCTTTTTCTGGTGCCGTTGCCGGGGAGCATAGCTATATTTGTTGAGTCACTTGGGATTATTATCTACTTATCACTATGAAGAATCTGAAAGATACAAAAACCAAGATCGTTCCCTCTAGGACGAGGGGAGGTAAGGAACTGCCATCACACTCTGCACTTGATTCACCTTCTGTTTTGAGTAGACTTGCAACACCACCACATGCTATTAATCCTGATATGTCGCAAGTTATTGATGGTGTTGCTTCTGCTATGAATGATGCTAGTACTTTGCTTGATGATAATGTGCCACTAGGTGAATTTCTTGATGAACAAATTGCTAGAGCTAAAGATATTGAAAATGCTGAAACTGATGAAATTATTGAAACTGAAAATCTTGAAACACCTATTAGACCTAGCTCTCCTAGATATGAAATGCCTAAGATTCCTGAAGGTTATGTTATGGATGAGGAGATAGCTAGAGATTTTCTTGCCTGCAATGATAGAGATGATCTTAAGAAATTACTATGCAAACTGAAAGAAAAATCTTTGAATGCTAGAATGAAATGTGATCCCAAGTTTGCTACTTCACCTATATTTGTTACCGATAAGGATTATGAATTCTCTGTCGACCCATAGTTAATTACTTTGGTTGAATTTGATCCTTTCCATGGCTATGAAACTGAAACTGTTGTGGCACATCTTACTAAATTAAAAGATATAGCCACCCTTTTTGCTAATGATGAGAAGATTCGCTACTATTATATTCTCAAATTATTTCCGTTCTCATTAAAGGGTGATGCTAAGATATGGTACAATACTCTTGCTCCTGGTTGTGTGCATAGTCCCCAGGATATGATTTACTACTTCTCTGGAAAATATTTTTCTGCTCATAAGAAACAAGCTGCCTTACAGGAAATATTTAACTTTGTGCAAATTGAGGAAGAGAGTCTCCCACAAGCTTGGGGGAGGCTTCTCCAATTGCTCAATGCTTTGCCTGATCATCCTCTTAAGAAAAATGAAATACTTGATATCTTCTATAATAGAATAACCGATGCTTCTAGGGACTTCCTAGATAGTTGTGTTGGTTGTGTTTTCAGGGAACAAACTATTGAACAAGCTGAGGAATTATTGAATAACATATTGAAAAATTATGATGATTGGACTCTTCCTGAACCACCACCTAAACCCACTCCGAAGAAGAGGGGTATCTTATATCTCAGCCCCAAAGATATGCAAGAGGCAAAGAAATGTATGAAGGAAAAAGGTATTAAAGCTGATGATGTTAAGAATTTACCACCTATTGAAGAAATACATGGGCTTGACACACCACGACCTCCACAGGTGGTAGAGGTAAATTCTTTTATAAAGTTTGATGAAAGTGACATCCCTTATAATAAACATCCTAGTCAATGCCTATATTAATTTGATAGGTACATTATCAAACAAGATCACTTCAATGCAAATGTTATGAAACAATTGTAATGCAATTCTGATATGATTGCTCGCTTGAGTGACTTGTTATTTAGAATTACTAATGATGCCAGGGGTGTAGGAAAACATGCCTCTATGGTTCAAACTCACTAGAACAAGTTGCTAAATCTCAAAGAGAATTACTTAGTGAAATGAATAATAATATGGATGATTTTGTTGTTAGAGTAGCAACTAGAGGAAGCAAAATGACTCAGGAACCACTCTATCCTGAGGGACACCCTAAAAGAATTGAACAAGACTCTCAATGAATTAACACTGATGCACCTAGTGCTTCTAAAAAGAAAAAGAAAAATGACAAGACTTTGCATACCTCTAATGAACCTGAGAAAGAGAAACTTTCCTAAGATAACAATGATATCTCCATCTCTAATGGTGAAACTCAATCTGGTAATGAACATTCATCTAGTGATAATGAAAACGCTAATGATGATGTTCATGAAGACACTCAACCAAACAATGATAAACAGCCAGATAACGATGTTGAGATAGAACCTGCTGTTGATCTTGATAACCCACAACCTAAATATAAAAGATATGATAAAAGAGGCTTTGTTGCTAGAAAACATGGTAAAGAAAGAGAAACATGGGTGCAGAAACCCATGCCCTTTCCACCTAAACAAACTAAGAAAAAAGATGATGAAGAATTTGAACGCTTTGCTGAAATACTTAGGCCGGTCTTTTTGCGCACCCGCTTAACTAATATTTTAAAGATGGCCCCTTATGCAAAATGCATGAAAGACATCATCACTAATAAAAGAAAGATACCTGAAGCTGAAATATCCACCATGCTTGCTAATTACTCTTTTAAGGATGGAGTGCCTAAAAAACTTGGAGATCCGGGAATACCAACTATACCTTGCTCCATCAAAAGAAATTATGTCAAAACTGCTTTGTGTGATTTAGGAGCTGGTGTTAGTGTTATGCCCTTCTCTTTATATAAAAGACTTGACTTGAATAAACTCACACCTACTGAAATATCTTTGCAAATGGCTGACAAATCAACTGCCATACCTATCGGTATTTGTCAGGATGTGCCCGTTGTTGTTGCAAATGTTACTATCTTAATAGACTTTGTTATACTTGAGATGCCCGAGGACGACAACATGTCGATTATCTTTGGTAGACCCTTTTTGAATACTGTAGGGGCTGTCATTGATTGCAATAAAAGCAAGGTCACTTTTCATATCAATGGTAATGAGCACACTGTGCACTTTCCGAACAAACAATTCCAAGTGAATGGTATTAATGTTATTGAAAAATCTTCGACACTCACTATTGGAAGTTTTCAACTACCTCTACCTACTGCCAAAAAGAAATATGGCATACTTATTGTTGGGGATATTCACATCCCCGTTGAGGTAACCTAGTGTTTAACAAAAGTTCTTCGGTTTCATGCTAATTGAAAGTGGTTGTTAATACGACTTGATCAACTTTGTTAATGGATCATTTTTTAGAGGTATGAAGTCGATGAATTTAGTGAGCACAACTTTCTGTCCTTGCCTATTGTTTTCTGTTTTTCTTAGTTAAATAAAATAAAATGCCATGTTTAGTCTGTTTTCTGAATTTTTCGTGCAATAAAAAATGACCCAAAAATAAAAGTTCTCAAAATGGCCTGAAATTTTAACACATTTTTTTTGAATATTTATGAATTTCTGGTGCAAATAACATCAGAGGGGGGGGGTGCTCCTGGTGACCACAAGACACCAGGGCGCGCCAGCAACCCCAGGCGCGCCCTGGTGGGTTGTGGTCCCCATGTGGGTCCCCTCACTTACCTTTTATGCCCATGTCATCTCTTACCTCCAGAAAAAATCACCATAGCCCTCTGATGTCTACTACGCAACTTTATTCTTCTAGACTCGTGTTGGGCCTCGAAGCGCAGAGTTTTGTAGGACAGTAGCAATTTTCCCTCAAGTGGATGACCTAAGGTTTATCAATCTGTGGGAGGCGTAGGATGAAGATGGTCTCTCTCAAACAACCCTGCAACCAAGTAACAAAGAGTCTCTTGTGTCCCCAACACATGAAATACAATGGTAAATTGTATAGGTGCACTAGTTCGGCGAAGAGATGGTGATACAAGTGTAGTAATGATAGTAGATATTGGTTTTTGTAATAGTAGCAATAAAAAATAGCAAGGTAACCAGTAAAAAAAGTGAGCACAAACGGTATTGCAATGCTTGAAAATGAGGCCTAGGGTCCGTACTTTCGCTAGTGCAATCTCTCAACAATGCTAATATAATTGGATCATATAACCTTCCATCAACGTGCGATGAAGAATCACTTCAAAGTTCCTATCTAGCGGAGAACATAAGAAGAAATTGTTTGTAGGGTACGAAACCACCTCAAAGCTATTCTTTCCGATCAATATATCCTAGAGTTCGTACTAAAATAACACCAAGCTATTCTTTCCGATCGATCTAACCAAGAGTCTGTACTAAAATAACACCATATGATACACATCAACCAACTCTAATGTCACCTAGATACTCCAATGTCACCACGAGTATCCGTGAGTTGATTATACGATATGCATCAAAAAAATTCAAATTCATAATACTCAATCCAACACAAAGAACCTCAAAGAGTGCCCCAAGATTTCTACCGGAGAAACAAGGAAGAAAACATGCATCAACCCCTATGCATAGATTACCCAATGTCACCTCGGGAATCCGCGAGTTGAGTGCCAAGACATAGATCAAGTGCTCTCAAATCCATAAAAGTATTCAATCCGATAAAAATGAAATCTCAAAGGGAAAACTAATTCATCACAATAAGATAGAGAGGGGAAAACACCATATGATCCAACTATATTAACAAAGCCCACGATACATCAAGATCGTGCTATCTCAAGAACACGAGAGAGAGAGATTAAACACATAGCTACTGGTACAAACCCTCAGCCCCGAGGGTGGACTACTCCCTCCTCATCATGGTGGCCATAGGGATGATGAAGATGGCCTCCGGTGATGATCTCCCCCTCTGACAGGGTGCCGGAACGGGGTCTGTATTGGTTTTTCGTGGCTACAGAGGCTTGCGGTGGTGGAACTTCTGATCTAGGGTTATTTCTGATGGTTTCTCTATTTATAGGATTTTTTAGTGTTGGAATCACGCGAAGATGGGCCTCGAGGTGGGCACAACCCACCTGGGAGCGCCTGGGCCTCCTGGCGCGCCCAGGTGTCTTGTCCTCACATCCTTAGCCATCTGGTCCTCCCACGAAGCTTCTAGTGCCTCTTTTATTCCAAAAAAAAACCGTCAAAAAGTTTCGTTGCATTTGGAGAACTTTTATTTCTGCACAAAAAACAACACCACGGTAGTTCTGCTGAAAACAGCGTCAGTCCGGGTTAGTTCCATGCAAATCATACCAAAACCATATAAAATTGTTGTAAACATGGCATGAATACTTCATAAATTATAGATACGTTGGAGATGTATCACTCTCTCTCTCTCTCTCTCTCTCTCTCTCGTATTCTTGCTCTCAAACCCACGGATTTCGATCTGTTTGCTCAAAGCCCCGTTTCCGAAACTGTTTTAAGGGATTGCTACTTGGTATGTGACCCCTCCATTGCTCCAATTAGTTTTTGCTTTAGTGGTTTATACTTTGAATAATTAGCTACTCTTGGTGCTACTGTAGATGGGCTTGCATGTTGAATTCTTAGAGTTCTAAGTAGTTTGAATGCTTAATATAGCCTCTATGCATCCTTATGAGTAGTTGCTATCAATCTTATGAAGTTTGGTTGACAAAAATTTTGTGGACTAAAAATTTCAGAATTTTATTTATAGGATTAAGATGAGTTTCTTTAGGAAGTTTTCTTCCAAGAAGAATGCTAAGGGAGTCATTGGGGAATCATCAGACAATGACCTCCACACTCCGAGAATGGCGGAGGTGCGGCCGTGCAAATGGCTGCATAATGCCTACATGGAGGGGGCCGGGTTCCATCAAGAGTTCGCCCAATTCATTTCAATTGCTGGGCTGACCGACTTCCTCCCAGCTGAGTGTGACCAACACCACCTCCTTACAAATTCCTTTGTGCAAAATTTTCATTTTCTGAGTAGGAACAATCCTCCTGAGGTGCAGTTTAATTTATACGCTGAAACACATTAGATACCGCTCACTGACTTTTGTGATATATGTTTGATCCCTTCTGATGGGGAATTAAGGGAGCCTAGACCAGCAGAGTTTGAGGAATTTTATCGCACTCTGATAGTAGGGGATGAGAGAGGCGTGTCGAATGTCACCGCCACTAGTTTACAGTTTCCTTCTGTGCATTACTTTGCTTTATTCATCACGAAGTGTTTAACTGCTAGAGAGAAGGTCGATGCACTCAGTGCCCCTGACTTCGCCATTTTACGCCATGCACTACACAATGATCACACCTTTAGCCTAGGGGCTATTATTGCACGTCGTCTGCACCTCAACAGGACTAAGGGCAAAATTCATGGTGGTATTTAGGCTATTCACTTAGCGAGTCACTTTAACGTTCAGATACGCCAACATGATTATCCTTTGTCCCGAGTTTATCTAGATCACTAGGCGATGGTGGCTCACCAGTTTACTGATGATGCTGACTCTCTTCATAATATTCGTTACAACCTAGTTTTCAGTGTTGATTCCCGTGATATTATTCCGTTGCCTGTACTTGCTCTGTTTGATTCTATTGCCAGGGGCGGATACAGGTGCATACCAGAGGACATCATTGCCTACCGGAACGACCAGGCAGCGGCAGAGGAGGAGCCCCAGGAGTGCGACGCTTAGGTGCCGCCACCACAACACTTCGACATGGGACCGGAAGGCTATTATGGATGGTAATTACTAAGCTAGGCCAAAAGCCTAAGCTTGGGGGAGTACGTGTTTCCACCGACATTACATTCATATTCACACATTTCATTCCAGTTGTCGGTGTCCACACTTTTTCATTGTATTATCCATGCTAGATTTATTTTCTCGCTTTCTTCTTGTGTGTTTGAAAAAACTTTGAGAAAACCCAAAAATATTTCTCGCTTATTTTCGGGTTTTCTTTCTAGCTTAAATTAGTTGTAGTGTTAAAAGAAAACCCAAAAAGATTTCCCTATTCTTCTTTTACTTGTTGCGAGCTTTCCCATGTAAATAGTTTTTCTCGTTTTTGTTTCTTTAATTCACTTTCTTCATGAAAAACTAAAAACTCTAAAAATATTTTAGTGTGTTTCTCTGAAATTCTTTTCTTTGTATTGAGTCGTACCAAGGAGAAGACCACGATGAAAATGTTGAGTGGCTCTCATATATGTTATTGTTCATCTAACAAAGAGCCCAAATTGCTTTGTCTTCTCCTTTTAAATAAAATGTTTGCAGATTCCAGCTTAGTCCATGGCACCCTTGCACTATTATTTTCATATCATTCGGTCGTGCAAGTGAAAGGCAATAATGACAATATTTGATGAATTGACTGTGGCAGAGAGAAGCGGGTATGAACTCAACTTGTTTTGTTTTTGTAAATATGTTTAACCTAGTATCCATGATTCAGCATATTATGATCAAACATGTTTGCAATGACAATTAGAGATTATAGTTTCTCATGCCATGCTTAAGAAGCTAGGAGTGGATAATGATTTATCTTAGGTGTCAACATGCACTAAAATGATTGTGATGTAGTATGATGATATGGTATCCTCCTCTGAATGTTTCAAGTGGCTTGACTTGGCACATGTTCATGCATGTAGTTGAATCAAAATCAACTTAGCCTCTACGCTATTTATGTTCATGGTGTTCATATCCTACTCATGCTAGTATTCAATGTTGATTATGCATAACGCATGTTCATGACTGTTTTCGCTCTCTAGCTGGCCGCTTCTCAACCTATTTGCTAGCCTACGCCTGTACTAAGCGAGAATACTGCTTGTGCATCAAAATCCTTAAACCCAAGTTATTCCAGATGAGTCCACCATATCTACCTATATGCGGTATTACCCTGCCGTTCCAAGTAAATTTGCATGTGCCGCCTCTAAAATTTCAAATGAACATTTGTTCTGTGTGCCTGGACTGCTCATGGAGTGACAGGGGGCAGTCAGTATCTTCCATGCTAAGCGGGTTATTCTCATGATGAATGTTTATTCACTCATCCTTGCACGAGAGGGCCGGTAATAGGGATGCCTAGTCCTGAAATAAAAAATTGCAAATAATTAAATAAAACTCCCCCAGGATTGTTGTTGGTACGGACGGTACCCATGGATTCGGCTAGCCATGGAGTGTGTTTGTTGGTGGAGGGGGAGTAAACCTTTACTTTTATCGCTTGGGAACCGCTGCTAATGTGTTTAGCATGGAAGATATTGATAACTCTTGGTCGTAACGTTGACAGGAAGGGTGCACCTCCCAAAATTATATTTATCTCTATTTTAAGCTTTGAGCTCTTGCACCTCTGCAAATCCCTGTTTCCCTCTGCGAAGGGACTATCTATTTAATTTGATGTTGAGTCATCACCTTCTCAAACAAGCGCCAGACCTGAGAGCACTATTGTCATCCTCATGCATTGTGTATAGTTAATGTTGGATGCATCATGACTGGATGTTTTCTACCATGAATTACAATGTTTAGTCGCTACTTGAACTTTGGATGTGCTTTGCATTTATGTTTTGCGGTCTCAGAAAGGGCTAGCGAGATACCACTGTTATCATATTATATCATGGTTGCTTTGACAAAGTGTTGTCATTTGAGATATTCTATTATTGCTCACTAGTTGCTTATGTCATTGACATGAGTTAATATAATTCCTAAGAGTTATTGTTGACATGGTTAGTCATAATCTTTGCTGAAAACCTAGGTGCTACTTAAGCTTATTTATGTAAACAAGACCAAAAGAGTTCGTAAAAGTTTTTATTTATCACTTTCAGTTTGCCAACTGAATTGCTTGAGGAAAAGCAAAGGTTTAAGCTTGGGGAGTTGATACATCTCCGTCATATCTACTTTTCCTAACACTTTTCCTCTAGTTTTGGACTCTAATTTGCATGATTTGAATGAAACTAACCCGGACTGACGATGTTTTCAGCAGAACTACCATGGTGTTGTTTTTGTGCAGAAATAAAAGTCCTCGGATTTGGACGAAACTTTTCAGAGAATTATTTCAGAATATATAAAAAAATACTGGAACCAAGAACCAACGGAGGGGGTGTCCTGGCCGGGCAAGATACACCAGGGCGCGCCCCCTCCATCTGGCGCGCCCTGGTGGGTTGTGCCCCCTGGTGGCCCCCCTGACCCTAATTCCAACTCCATAAATACCTATTTTCGGAGAAAAAATAGGAGAGGAAGTTTCATCGCGTTTCACGATATAGAGCCGCCGCCACCTCCCGTTCTTCATCGGGAGGCCAGATCTGGAGCCTGTTTGGGGCTCCGGAGAGGGGAATCTTTGGTCTTCGTCATCACCAACCCTCCTTCATCACCAATTCCATGATGCTCCCCATCGGGAGTGAGTAATTCCTTCGTAGGCTCGCTGGTCGGTGAGGAGTTGGATGAGATTCATCATGTAATCAAGTTAGTTTTGTTAGGGCCTGGTCCCTAGTATCCACTATGTTCTGAGATTGATGTAGTTATGACTTTGCTATGCTTAATGCTTGTCACTAGGGCCCGAGTGCCATGATTTCAGATCTGAACTGTTTATGTTTTCACCATTATATCTATGTTCTAGATCCGATCTTGCAAGTCATATTCACCTATATGTTTTATGATCCGTAAACCCCAGCGTGACAGTAATTGGGATACTTTTCGGTGATGACCGAAGTTTGAGGAGTTCATGTATTCACTGTGTTTTAATGCTTTGTTCCGGTTCTCTATTAAAAGGAGGCCTTAATATCCCTTAGTTTCCTTATGGACCCCGCTCCCACGGGAGGGTAGGACAAAAGATGTCATGCAAGTTCTTTTCCATAAGCACGTATGACTATTTACGGAATATATGCCTACGTTATACTTATGAACTGGAGTTAGTTTTGTATCGCCCTAGGTTATGACTGTTATATGATGAATATCATCCAACGAATTCACCGATCCAATGCCTACGAGTTTTCCACATATTGTTCTTGCTAAGTTACTATTGCTGCTGTTACTGTTACACTTGCGACAAAATCATTGCTATCACTGTTACCGTTACCGTTACCGTTACCACTGCTATCAAACTATCATATTATTGTGCTACTGATCACTTTGCCGCAGATATTTAATCTCGAGGTGTGGTTGAATTGACAACTCAACTGCTAATACTTACAAATATTCTTTGGCCCCCCTTGTGTCGAATCTATAAATTTGGGTTGAATACTCTACCCTCGAAAACTGTTGTGATCCCCTATACTTGTGGGTTATCAAAGGGCAAGGAGATCGCCTACTTCATGAAGATCTACCAGAGTGAGGCAAGTCCTTCGTGGGCGATGGCCATGTTGGGATAGACAAGGTTGCTTCTTCATGGACCCTTCGTGGGTGGAGCCCTCCATGGACTCACGCAACCGTTACCCTTCGTGGGTTGAAGTCTCCATCAACGTGGATGTACGATAGCACCACCTATCGGAACCACGCCAGAAAAATCTTTGTGTCCCCATTGCATTTGCCTTCTCCAAACCCTTCCCTTTACCTTCATGTGCAATGTTTTACATTCCGCTGCTATACTCTTAGAATTTCATGTGTAGGTTGATTGCTTGACTTGTCATAATTGCTAAAATCTTCCTACAACTAAAATTGGGATAAGGATAGATTTTTATTTGGTCAAATAATCTAATCACCCCCCTCTAGACATACTTCCGATCCTACAAGTGGTATCAGAGTTTTGGTCTCCGTTAGTCTTGATTTCCATTGCTTTGGTGATCATAGCCTTGGTTTCACAACCTAGGAGAGTATGGCGTCTAGTGAGGGTAACTATCACCATAGACATCCTTACTTTGATGGTACAAACTTTGCTAGTTGAAAGCATAAGATGAAAATGCATATTCTTGGTCATAACCTCGCCGTTTGGGCTGTTGTTCGTATTGGTTTGTAAGGTGAATTCTTTGAAGATGGAAGAGAACCGGATCATGAAGCGACCGTGGAAGAATTAAAGATGTTACAATACAATGCTCAAGCTTGTGATATTCTCTTCAATGGATTGTGCCCCGAGGAATTCAATAAAATCAGCCATCTTGAGAAAGCAAAGAAAATTTGGGACACTTTGATTGATATGCGCGAAGGTACCGAGTCTGTCAAGGAATCCAAGTTGGATGTGCTTCAAAGTCAACTTGACAAGTTCAAGATGAAGGATGGTGAAGGAGTCGCCGAAATGTACTCTAGGCCTTGCTCTCATCACAAATGAGATTGTCGGCTTAGGAAGTGAAGAGATGACCGACAAGTTCATCATCAAGAAGATCCTTAGAGCTTTGGATGGCAAATATGATACCGTGTGCACATTTATCCAAATGATGCCCAATTACAAAGATTTCAAGTCCACGGAAGTCATTGGTAGAATTGTCGCTCATGAGATGTCACTCAAGGATAAAGAAGAGCTCCACAACAAGTCAAGTGGTGCTTACAAAGCTTCAAGTGATGCTCCTACAACATCAAGTGACAAACTAGTCTCCAATGAAGAATTGAACTTAATGGTGAAAAACTTCAACAAGTTCTACAAGAGTAGAAGCAAAGATAGAAGCTCCAAGTCAAGGTCCTACAATGAGAAAAGATCTTCTAGTCGTGATCGTAATTGCTACAATTGTGGAAGACTCGGACACTATTCCAATGAGTGTACGGCTCCCTACAAGAAAAGAGAAGACTCACCAAAAAGGAGGAGTAGAAGAGATGAATCACCTCATAGAGAGAAGGAGTAGAGATGATCATTATGAACGAAGACCCTCTCGAAGAAGCAAGGATCCGGAAAGGAAAGACAAGTCATCAAAGAGCTACACAGAGGAAGACATCAAGCTCATGTTGGTGAATAGGTTTCCAGTTCTGACTCCAACAACTACTCTGAAAGAAGCTATCACTCCGACTCCGAATATACTCAAGATGAAGGTGTTGCCGGTCTTGCACTAGTGTCATCCAACTCCCATGACATATTTGATTCACCAAATGAAGGAATTGGAAGATGCTTCATGGCTAAAGGCCCCAATGTATCACACCCCGGATATCTTGATTTCAATAGTGATGAAGATGATTTGCTAGTAGATGATGATTTGCTTATTGATAAAACTAGTGATGTGAACTATAATTAACTTGCTAGCACTACTGCAGGCTGGTCCAAATGCGACAGTCCAATCAGAGACCCTTCGACGAAACTGTGTGCGATGCATTAATCATAAACTATGATGTAATAAAACCATCAAAAAAGATATAAAATGTTTGTGATGGCGGTGACATCAAACACAATTCAGAGTAGAGTTGCGCGTGCGATGTGTGGCAAACGGTTAATCCAGCAGAACTGTTTGCGATGAGGCAGAACAACAGAAACGGGCAGCCAGATGAGGGTGTGTGCGATATACGGCATACAGTTCACTAGGATGAACTGTGTGTGATTATATTAGGCAACACAATAGAAACGGTCAGCCAGATCAAGATTTGTGGGATGGAGGGCATATAGTTCACTCGGATGAACTGTTTGCGATGAGCCAAGACAACAGAAACAGTTCAACTGAACAAGATGTGTGTGATACGCGGCAAACAGGTCCGTAATCAGAAATGTGTGCGAAGACCAATAATAACACAGATGATTGTTGCTAATAAGCCGTGTGATTTGCTCTGTCTATAGAAGAATAACATATATATATATATAACTGAAATAAACTTCCAATTACATAAGTGATTATACAGATCATTCGCACACACCTCAATAAACAATTGCATGCATTCTAAACTAGGAGAAACGATCGTCTAGTCATCTACTTCTTGTGACGCTCCCGCCACTGCTCTGTGGCTCGATCCCTCGTCTGGGGCAGGAAGAAGACACTTCCTCATGCCAATGATCCGCCTGTACATCTCGTAGCTTGTGTACGCGTCCTTGGCCGCGTACTTGATGTGTTCTTCATCCAGTCTCTGATGCCAGATGTGGCACCCCGGCTCAGAGAACCGGTTTACCAGTGTTTCCAACCCAGAGATCATGTCTTCTGGAAACACACAACAACTTGGAAATAGAACATAGCTGAACTTTTATTGATAATAGTTGAGTACAAGCTATATATTACATGATCATCGAGGCCAAAAGCACATCCAGTGCTGAGCCAATATCTACATTATTTATCCAGCATATCAGGGCCTCGGTATTACTGCGGAATACTACAATGGAAGACTACTGCGTAGCGGAACATGATAGTATCTCCATCCACAGGGACACTGCTGAGGACACATCCTGGGCATCGCAACACGGACATCGAGACCTCCGTCTCAGTCTTCTCCTGCATCTGGCATGATACGCCAGGTGAGTACTTTGAATGTACTCGCAAGCACATGACAACCAAATATGCAGCAAATAATAGCATGGCAATGACATGTTAAACTCTAAGTGATTCACTTACTGTCACCAACTTACTCATATTCGGGTTGTCTCACAACCCTCGGAATACTCGATCTCAACGAGTACTTCCGTTCATAAGACGTGTTCTTCCATCATTCCTATGATTATAATGGTTGATCACCTAGAGAGGTCTGGACGGGCTATCCATTACCGTGGACGCGGCTATTCGAATAGATTTTACACTCTGCAGAGGTTGCGCACTTTACCCACACCATGGAGCACCTGACCTCGTGATCCCATTCGGGTGGACCAGCGTTGCTTCAACGAAACCTGCCTGACCCGTGACTCTCTCATCATACCCCCGGCATTCATTCTCCCCCAGAGTCCTGCCCTGGGTGGCCCCTGTGTCACCTCGTGACACCTGCCACCGTCATGGCCATACTAAACTGTCCCAAACGGGGACGCCCGCACATAACTCAACTGGGCTCACAGAGTTATCGCCGTCTACCTGATCAGGGCAGCACACACACATAACCCTCCCTGTCTGGAGGTACCGGTGAAAGAGCACGGAGCCACACCAAGTCAAGGCCGTCCCATACCGGCGAATGTGGCTGCACGGGTAAGCCCGGACAGGTTACTCTTGATCAACCAACTAAGTTCCATTTATCAAGCATGGTGGTTCAACATTTCAGCTTGAGTTATCAACATAAGGCATTTGAATAATTTACTTTGAATAATCTATGTTAATGAAATGCAAGAAATGATCATGAATTTATGCAATGCTATGAAATGCTTCATAATATTGATGTCCTGGCTTGCCTTGATCAGTTGGGTTGTTCAGAAACTCCTGGTCTTCAAATCCACAAGAATCTCCTTCTGAAAACATTTTCAAATGGCAAAGGAAATTGTCACATAAAGCCTTTTTATTCACCAACAATTCTGTGGATGTTGGAAAAATACCAAACTTAGTCAGAAAATAAAGGACTTTGATACAAACACAATGCAAAAAGAATCAGGTCAATTGGACTTTTCTGTAAAAAAGTTAATAATGGTCAAAGTTTCTGGTCAATTCTGTTAATAATTCAAAATTAGAAAAAACTCAGAACGGCCACGTCGAAGGCGTAAAACGCCAATGCGCGTCCACTTACCGCTTCGGTAAGTCGCTGACGGGTGGGGCCCTTCATTTAAAACAGAGGGGAGAGGGAGAGCAGAGGAGAGGGGCGGCTCACTGGCGGTGATTGCCGGCGACAGCGACGGCGGTTGGGCTCGTGGATGGTGGGGATGGATTGGGCGTTCGATGGCGGTTCGCCCTGTACCCGTAGCTCCTTTGGAGATGGCCGGACGGCGTCACGCCCTTCTTCTCCGGCGGACGAGTGCTACGGTGGTCGACGGAGGAGCCCAATCCGGCAGCGATCCGGTGAGGCGAGAGTTCAGGGAGGACCAGAGGAACCCACTGATCACGCTGAAGGGCTCAGGCGAGGCGGAGCTGGAGTGGAGGTGGCTGGATATGGAACGAGGGCGGCGGAGGAGCTCCGGTGAAGCTTGAGGCCAGAGGGCCTCTCGGCCTTGGCTCTTTCTTGGGGAGGCAGTGGAGGATGGAGGGTGAGGGGTGAGGAGCTCAGCAAGGCTGGATGGGGCTATATATAGTCGAGAAGAAGCGCTTGGCGATCTCTCCAGATGCGGCTCGAAGCGGGCCACGTTGCCGGCGAGAGGTACGCCTCACTGGCTGGCTGCTTGCGGCGAGGGGATGGGAGAGAGCAGCAGTGTTGAATGCTCAAAGAGACCGCACGGGAAGAAGAGGACGAGCGGCGCCGCAACTATGGCCGCACGGGCCTCACAGTGCGGCGATGGCATGGCGGCCGGCGAGGTCATCTCCGGCGAGGGCGAAGGCACTGGAAGGGCTAGGTGTCAACCAGGGGCGATGTCGGCATGCTCGGACAACGCACGGCTGCGCGAGCGTCCAGTCCCGACGCGACCCGAGCCTGGCGCGGCACAGAGCGCGGCGACAAGCATGCTAGCGCCGTGCTCACCATGGTGCTTGCCACCAGGAGGCCACGCAAGCTTGGCAAAAGTTGTCTGGCACGTCGACGCTCGATCACTCACTTCACCTGTACCCATAGTTTGACTTGGTTTGGTCTGAGATGCATGGTAACCTCAACAACAGTTCCTGACAGCAAAGAAGAGAGGGATCTAGAGAGGTGGAGAGCTAGGGATGGAGCCAAAGAGATTGTCTGGAGTGATCCTCGTTGGAAGGACTCCAAACTGACCAAGTTTGAGATGGTTTAGTTGAAGTTTGAGGGTACTTCATGTGTAACCTGCAGATCTGGTCCAGAATGTCAATGTTGAGGTACTGCTCACTTGGTTGATCCCTTGGGGCTGAAACTTGGTGGAGGGAAGTCATTTGTAGTTGTCCTTATGCCACAAAAATTTGAGAGCAATTGGACAAACCTAGCATACACTTCCTTCACAAAGGTCCAGACTGAACAGGGACAAAAAATGAATTATTTTGCAAAGTATTTGAACTAGGTCATGGAATATTTTTGGATATTGGAGAAAGATATAGTCCAAGGTATTTTAGGGAATTATTTGAGAATTTTCTGGCCATCCAAACTATAGGTTGCTTCACAACCCATAGTGATGACCTAAATTCTCAAATAAAGAAAAGGGCTTTTAAAATGATTTAAATTGGGATTTGGAACCTAGAGATACTTGGCAAGGTTTTGGCAGGGTAATAGGACTTTGGATTACTTGGAAAAGATTCAAAAGTTTCCAAGACCAAATGAAAAAGGTTCAAAAACCATTCAAAATTTCAAATAAAGCCAATTAAAGTTTGAAAAGAAAAAGTTGCCAGGCGTCCTTGTTGGGTGTGCGCGGAACACCCACCACACGCTCCGCCGCCGCTGCCCGTCGGCAGCTTTTGCTGGCCGCCGTTGCCGCCACCCCACCGTCTGCCGCCGTGGCCGCCACACCACCGTCGAAAGCTAGGGCCATCGCCCGCTTCGCCGCCGCGGCCCGAAGGCGGGAGGTGGCCGTCGTGGTCGCCACCCCATTGCCGGCCACCGTGGCCATCACCCGCTCCGCCACTGCAGCCTGAAGGCGGGAGGTGGTGGTCGTGGCCGCCACCCCATCATCGGCCGCCGTGGCCGCCAGCCCGCCGTCGACCGTCGGGGTCATCACCCGCTCAGCCACCGCTGCCCGAAGGCAGGAGGCGGAGGTGGAGGCCCGCACGTGCGTCAGTGACCTTGCGTGCTACATCGAGTTCCTGCGGGAGGAGGAGGAGCGCCTCGTCGAGCATGCAAAGAGCCTTACCGCCGCCATGGCCGCAGCACACGCCACCGCAAAGGCTTGTAATCAGGAGATCTACGAGGAGTCCCGCCGCTCCGAGAGGGGTCGTCTAGAGCGGCAGAGGGCGTTCGAGGTGAGCATCGCTGAAGGTGCAGCAGCGGCAGGCACCATATTGCAGTTGTCCAGCTCGTCGGTAGGCTCATCCTCCTCTGCCTCTTACTGAGCGTGCTCGGCAGAGGAGAGGCTGCCGGAAGTAGTACAAAGCCCCTCCGTAGTAGTAGTATTTAGGGGCTATTTTGTTCAGTTCATCTAACTATAGATGTGGTGGAACTGTACAACGTACTAGCTATTTCAGTATGTGGTTGGCAACAATTGGGGAAAAGTTTGGTCGGTTCAGCTGTCGAGTTGAACTGTTTGTATAAAGAACGACTGCTTAATCTATGAATGAAATCTATGCTTAATTACTAAATTTTAGTTGCAAAAATTAGATAGTGCTAGTGATTTTTAGCTGTAAATTTTGACAAATGGCAGTGTTACAAGGCTGACAAAGGGGAATGTTACTAGATCAACAAATGTCAATTTTTCCAGTTTGACAAATGGCAATATACCCAATATGACAGATGCAAATCTTACCAAATTGTCTGTACGTGGTTGCACATGGGTCATCCGAAAAAACCGTTTGCATTGAAGGGATGTACAAATCCTGCATGCCAGATTTTCTCTTGGCTTAGCGCCGAAGTCTTGCTTTGCATACCGTATTCAATCTGAACCGTTTGCGTTGAAGAGATGCACAAATCCTGCGCGGCGAATTTTCCCTTGGCTTACTGGGGAAGACCATAGCTCTCACTTTGCATACGGGTGTTCTATCTAAAACGTTTGCAATGAAGAGCTGCACAAATCCTGCTCGGCACATTTTCCCTTGGCTTATTGGGGAAGCTGTCGGTTTGCATACGGCTATTCTATCTAAAACGTTCGCGATCAAGAGCTGCACAAATCCTGCTCGGCACATTTTCCCTTGGCTTCCTGGGGAAGCTGTCGGTTTGCATACGGGTGTTCTATCTAAAATGTTTGCGATGAGTGTTTTATATTTAAAAACCATTGACGTTTTTTAAAGAAAATCGTTTGATAAGTCTGTACATTCAGAGAGAAAAATGCAAGTTCGTTCAAACCATATCTTTCATTCAGTCACACTGCGAATTTATATTCATATGATCGAGATACAATATTAAACCCCAAAAAAACTAATTCTGGCGACGGCGGATGCAGTGTGCCGCACCGGCATTGTCGTTGTCGTCCTCCGGGACGCCGTTGTTGAAGTCTTCAAGGCAGCACAAAATGTTCTTCACATGGAAATCAAACATCATGTCGTCGCGCGATCGACGGGCGGGGCGCGGGAGGATGGCAACTCGCAGCGCTGCGAGGTAGCGGTCGACGGCGGTGTCCCATGCTACTGAGGGGGGTGCGCGCATGGGCGCGGGGGCGGCGGGTGCAGGCAAACGCACAGGGACTGGCACCGCGGTGAGTGCAAGGGCGCGCACGGGCACGGGCGCTGGCGCTGGCATGTACACGAGCTTGCGCGGGTCTGCAGAGACCTCGCTGACGCCCGTGGCTTCCAGCTCTGCGATAGTGCTCGGTGACCAGCCCGTCAATGCTACGGGGATGGTCGCTGGCGCGGGCGTGGGGATGGGAGCTGGGACGGGCGCGGGGGCAGCAACCGCCGCGGCCAGCTTGTTCAGGGCCATGTTCATGAGGCCCCATTCCTCCTTATTTTCTATCTCCTCCGGCTCGGAGTCAACTTCACCAAACTGGAAGACTAGTGGCAGATGATCCTTCTGCGCCATGGCATTGGTGGAGGTCTGCGGGAGGGGAATGGGAGGCAAACAGTAAGGCCGCCCGTATTAAACTACGGCTCGGGTGCCATTAATCGAGAGGATGCGAGCAAGGCAGGCGGCCATGGAAGTCAAAGGGCTCGCTTCCCAGTGAGCCTGCGCGGCGTACAGCTCACACGCTTCCCGGTGAGCCTACGCATTAGAGGACAGCTTGCACGCCTCTCGGTCAGCCTACGCAGCGAACTGCGCTCGCACGCCTCCCGTTCAGTCAAGCAGCTATTCGCACGGCACCTCCTAGCCATTAAAAGAGTGACGCATGGCGTCACGTGAATGGTTAACAGAACGCACACGATTTAAATTATAGAAAACATTTGAGATGTTAAAGTGGCAGCTATTTATTTCAAAATGCCTTTGTTGGCTGTTATTTGAGTGCGCCTTCTCTCAAAATGGACACGAAAAATACCACAGCATGTCGGGTGCCATTCCATGATAGCATGCCAAGTTTCATGAATTTCAGACGAGTTTTGGATTTACTAGAATTTAAAAACAAAGTATCTCAATGTTTTGCCGGCAATCAACAGTGCCCTGGTGTTTGAAATTCATTCCCATTTCTTGCATGGGACCTAAGCATGCACCCAAGGACACACATTTGATATGTCAACCCATTTTTCTGCACTGGAGCATGTGCATGTAGTTGAAATTTGAATTATGCACATAAAATGCCTAGAAAACTCAGTTAATGTATAAAAATGTCCAAACGAACCCCGAAATTGCAAATTTTAACACGACACTTCTGTTGCTCTATGTTGCCACTAGGAAAAATTTTGAAAACAGGAAGGGGCAAGGAATATCGTTTCATCCACCAAGGAGGCACATTCCCTACCGGAACCATGAGGCTTGTTGTCAGAAGCTCTGGTATGTGAGAAGCTTATACCCAAACCTGCCCCCAAATGGGACAATTTTTTTACCACAGCATGTTGATGCCGTTCCAAGATAGCATGCCAAGTTTCATGAATTTCAGACGATTTTTGGATTTACTAGAATTTAAAAACCATGTATCTCAATGTTTGCGGCCGAGCGACGGTGGCAAGGTGTTTGACATTCATTCCCATTTCTTGCATGGGACCTAAGCATGTAACCAAGGACACAGATTTGATTTTTCAACCAATTTATATGCACTGGAGCATGTGCCTGTAGTTCAAATTTGAATTATGCACATAAATACATAGAAAACTCAGTTAATGTATAACAATGTCCAAACGAACCCCAAAAAATTCCAAAATTTAACACAACACTCTTGTTGTTCTATGTTGACACTAGAAAAAAAATTGAAATCAAGAAGAGGCAATGGATATCGTTTCATCCAGAAAGGTGAAACATTCCCTACCGTAACCATGAGGCTTGTTGTGAGAAGCTCTGGTTTGTGAGAATCTTATACCCCAAGCTGCCCCAAATGGGACAATATTTTTACCACGGCATGTTGATGCATGATAGCATGTCAAGTTTCATAAATTTCAAACGTGTTTTCGATTTACTAGAATTTAAAAACCATGTATCTCAATGTTAGCGGCCGAGCGACGGTGGCAAGGTGTTTGACATTCATTCCCATTTCTTGCATGGGACTTAAGCATGCAACCAAGGGCACACATTTGGATTTTGAACCCATTTATATGCACTGGAGCATGTGCATGTAGTTCAAATTTGAATTATGCACATAATGCATAGAAAACTCAGTTAATGTATAAAAATGTCCAAGCGAACCCCAAAAATTCCAAAAATTGACACAACACTCCTGTTGTTCTATGTTGACACTAGAAAAATTTTGAAAGCAATAAGAGGCAACGGATATCGTTTCGTCCACAAAGGTGGCACGTTCCCTACCAAAACCATCAGGCTTGTTGTGAGAAGCTCTGGTTTGCGAGAAGTTTATACCCAAACCTGCCCCAAATGGGACAATATTTTTACCACGGCATGTTGATGCCGTTCCATGATATCATGTCAAGTTTCATGAATTTCAGACGAGTTTTCGATTTACTAGAATTTTAAAACCATGTATCTCAATGTTAGCGGCCGAGCGACAGTGTCAAGGTGTTTGACATTCATTCTCATTTCCTTCATGTGACCTAAGCTTGCAACCAAGGACACACATTTGATTTTCAACCCGTTTTTATGCACTGGAGCACGTGCATGTAGTTCAATTTTGAATTATGCACATAAATGCCTAGAAAACTCAGTTAACGTATAAAAATGTCCAAACGAACACCGAAAAATTCAAAAAATTAACACGACACTCCTGTTGTTCTATGTTGACACAAGAAAAAAATTGAAAGCAAGAAGAGGCGACGAATATCGTTTTGTCCACAAAGGTGACACGTTTCCCTACCGGAACCATGAGGCTTCTTGTGAGAAGCTCTGGTTTGTGAGAAGCTTATACCATAACATGTCCCAAATGGGACAATATTTTTTACCCCAGCATGTTGATGCCATTCCATGATAGCATGCCAAGGTTCATGAATTTCAGACGAGTTTTGGATTTACTAGAATTACAAAAGCAAGTACCTCAACGTTTGCCGGAGAGCCAAGATGCCATGGTGTTTGAAATTCATCCCCATTTCTTGCATGAGACATAAGCATCATACCATGGACACATATATGATTTTACAATCCATTTTGGTGCACTGAAGCATGTGCATGTAGTTTAATTTTGAATTGTGCACCTGAAATGCCTAGAAAACCAAGTTAATGGATAAAAATGTCCAAACAAACCCTGAATAATTCTAATTTTTTTGACGACACACCTATAGTTGCATGTTCACTGCAGATAAAAGTTCTAGCAAGACAAAAAACCCTCCTTTGCCGCTGTGACCCCATTATGTAATTCAAATCAAGACGAAAAATGAAGTAGATCGCACACAGTTTATTATCACCAACCGTGTGAGATGCAGTACAAAATATCTTGGAGCACCGTCGGAGTATAGTACGCCTATGGCTTACGCGAGAAGGTGCGTCAGGTATAGTCCACAGCCGGCGTGTCAAGCACACGAGCTCGCTCCCCAAATATCATTTCACTATTCAATCATCGTCGGTGAAAGATGGGGACGTGGACCCGCGTCATGAGGGCAACTTCGGCGGCCCACTCCCGCGAGAGCGCGGCCGCAGCCGCCATGCGCGTGCTAACAAGCTGCATGAGCGCGGCCGCAATCTACGACCGGGCAGCCAAGGCAGCCCAAACGGCCGCTGTTGCTTCTCAGGTGGAGGCAGCAACATCTGCCTCGGGGATAGCAACTAGCGAGAGCGGCACAGCAGCTGTCCATTCCTCAGCGGGGCCTTATGTGATGCCCCGGCTTAATCGTGCACTAACCATACACACAAATGCACACGATCAAGCCTAAGGACTCACTTGAAGATATCACAACAAAACTCTAAAACAGAAATAAAGTCATACAAGCTTTATATTACAAGCCAGGGGCCTCGAGGGCTCGAATACATAAGCTCGCTTACAAGCGTCAGCGCAAGAAACAGTTATCTGAGTACAGATATAAAAGATAAAACAGATAGGCCTTTAAAAGGCGAGGCAAAAGAAAACACTACGATCGAAAAGGCGCAGGCCTCCTACCATGGACCCTCCGAACCTACTCCTGGTCGTCAGCCAACTCGAAGTAGTAACCACCCTCAGGGTGGAAGTAGTAGTGGTCGGCGGGGGCAGCTGTCTCAGGGACTCCGTCATCTGGTTGCATCAAACGGATATGGGGAAAAAGAGGAAGCAAAGCAACCGTGAGTACTCATCTGAAGTACTCAGCAAGCAAGGATCTACACTACATATGCAACATTATCAAAGAAAGGCTGTATATGTGGACTGGGCTGCAGAAATGCCAGAATAGAGAGAAGGCCTAGTCCTATCGAAGACTAGCATCTTTAGCGATCTTGCAGCATTAGAAGAGTGTAGATTAGTACAGTATAAAGTAGTAGCAGTATTAACTATCAACCTCGCCCAGAGATCCTTCCTCGACTCTCTGCGAGAAAGCGATCCCAGAGCCCTAATATCCATTTCTCATCATTAAGTTCTAGTTGTATCGATCGGAATACAACTCCGAGCGTCCGTTACCGAGGATCCGGCTATGCATAGATTAGTTCTTCCCTGCAGGGGTGCACCAACTTACCCACCATGCTCGCTTAACTCCAGCCGGACACACTTTTCTGGGTCATGCCCAGCCTCGGCCAAAAGATACATCGCAACCCGACCTAGGCCTAATAGAGAGGTCAGCACGCCAGACTAAACCTATGCGCCCAGGGGTCTTGGGCCATCGCCCCGGGAACTCCTGCATGTTGCAAACGCGGCCGGTGAGCAGACCTAGCCCCCCTTATACAAGTGCAGGGCATTACCAGTCCAACCCAGCGCGCGCCGCTTAGTCGCTGACGTCTATTAAGCTTCGGCTGATGCAGACGACGCAGAGTGCCCATAACTGTTCCCACGTGATGGTTAGTGCTATCGGGCAAAAGGCCCACTCGGATCAAATATCCAAATCGTTGGTGTATTGGGGGGTTTGTGGTGACGAGCAGAGACTCACGATCGATGTGACCCCGTCGCCCCGTCTCGAGGACTTGCGGCAAGGGCTAAGAATGCCCGGCCGCGCCTCGTATTTATCTCACGGGCACCCTCCAGGTCAACCCGTCTCCACATCACTCGCATCTTATGCTCGCTTGGGTACCCCTCAGGGTCGACCCGACTTTCCAAGTAACAGTTGTAAAGTACAAGTATCCGTGTGTCTATACCATCACGGGAATCTGAGGTATCACCCTCGTTGGATTCCTACTCGATGTATCCATCAAGGTGAACTCAGAGGAATCACCCTTGATGAGTTCACACTTGAGGTGTTGCACGACAGCGTCGTTATCGGGAGTGGAGAAGGAGGAATCACCCTCGGTGACCACGACCGAATAGCTACTCTACAGAGTAAACATCAGAAGTGCTAAATGAGGTATCACCCTCGGCACTCGATAGTAACGCTGCAGTGTCGTACAACAAAGGGGGGTGATGTGCTGTGTCGGGGCCTGGTTGTCGATCACGTTGATCGAGTCATCTGATAATCCAGTGGGGCAAGTGGGTCAAAGTGGGGGTCTCTAGTGGGTCTCTATCCAGCCTATACTAAGCAGGTAATTATCAAAAGCAGGTTACAAAATCAGGTCATGCATCAGAATAGGTAAAGCAGTTACAATAGCAATTCTAATGCAAGCACAAGAGAGAAGAGAATAGGCGATATAGTCATGCTCAAGGGGGGGAGGGTGCTTGCCTGGTTGCATTGCAAACACCAACGGGTCTTCGACGAGGTAGACGATCATCGAGTCATCATCGGTCTCGGGGTCTACCGAGAGAGAAGAGGGGGAGGAAACAGATAAATACACAGCAAACATAAGCAAACACAGAGCATGCTATTCTAACGTGCAGTTCAGGGTTGCCTAAAAGCATGTCTAAGTCATATTAGTTATTTTAGGATTTAAGTTGGATTTATTAACCGGTATATATGCACTATTCACCTACCGGAAATAGGCTAAAAGTTGCGGGTTCACCTCCGTAGAGGGTCCCGTCACAGAAACAGATGGCACGGTTGAATTCGTGTCGTCGTTCTGAGCAACTTTCATGTATAAAGTTTTTCCATCCGAGCTACGGATTATTTTCTATGATTTTTCAAAGATTTTAGTAATTTCTGGATTTATTTAAATTAACAGGAATTTCCAGAAATGGAATATGATGTCAGCATGATGTCAGGGTGATGTAAGCAGTCAACTGAGCTGCTGACTGGTCAAACCGACAGGTAGGACCCACCTGTCAGCCTCTATGGGACTAACAGTGGGTTAATTTGATTAACATAACTAATTAGGGGTGTGGGCCCCATTAGTCAGTGACTAGTTAGGTTAATCTAATTAGGTTTTAATTTAAAACTGTTTAATTAGTTTAAATAAATGAGGGGGCCCACTTGTTAGTCTCAGAGATGAACAGTACCGCGGTGTTGACCCGGTCAACGTGGTCAAACAGCGGACTGGGGCCCACTGTCAGCGACCTGGGGTGGACCCCACGCGGCGCCAGCTCAGCGGAGCCGCCGAAGGAGCTCCGGCGAGCCTCCTGCGACGGTGCTCTCGCCGGAGGTGATCGGGGTTTGCGTACGGGGCATCATTCACAGCACGCTTGGCGTGTTCGAAAGCTGGGAACAAGCCGCATCCAACTGGGCTAGCGCGGCGACTCGGGGATGGCCGGACGGCGAGGTTTGGCAGAGGCTGATCTACGGCGAACTCGCGCATATCGAAATGAGGACAAAAATGAGTGGCGCTCTACTCCTACAGCACCTACACTATGTCTCCAGCGCGGTGACGAGCTCGGTGGAATGAGACGGGTGCTGCAGCGACGGCTACGAGCTCATCGGCGGTGCTCGGCTCGGCCGTCCATGGCGGCAGCTGCTGGAGCATGGGAGAGGGCTCGAGAAAGAGGAGAGGCAAGGGTGGAGGCTCACCGAGTGGCAACGGAATGTCGGCGACAGTTTTGGAGCAGCAGGGGTCGAAGGAGCTCGCCGGCGTTGCCGCGGCGGCCGTAGATGGGGACGAAGATGAATCATCAGCAGCAGGGCTCCCCGGCTCCGCCTGGAGGCACCAGGAGGGGTGGTCGTCCGCGGCGGAGCTTGTAGACAACACCTGCGGGTACGGGGCCGTCGGTGGCCACGACTACGACGGGGGTCGACAGCGGATGCGCTCGGTGAGGGGGAAGAGGAAGGGAACCAGCACAGAGAAGAGGGAGAAGAAGGAGGCGAATGGAGGAGGCGTCCAGGGGGAACGGCTCGGGGCGAGCTTATCCCCTCACGCTCGCCTGCCTCGTCGCGGTGTCGAGCGGTGGCTGGCGCGAGCGCGGTCGTCCACGGGGACGGCGACACGGCGACTGGAGGTGAGAGAAAGGAGAGGTGGGCTAGCTGGGCTGGGTCAGGTGCACGGTGCACTTAGGCCCAGTTGCACAGTATCGTTTCAGCCTTTTTCTATTTCTTCTCTGCTTTTCTTTTTATAGCAGGGATTAGCAAAATATTTGAGCTGCCAATGTATTTGTTAAAATGTGAAACTTGTCCACAAAAATATAATGGAATATTATGCTCTGCCGCAAAAAGTTTGAGCAAGATTGGAATTCATTTGAATTTTTCAAAAATGGAAATGGCATTTAAAGTGCTGTTTTGTCACTGTTTCAAATGCTTTTGCTCAAATAGCATTTAGGTGATGTTGTTTTCCTTAACAACAATTTGTTTTGGAATATTTTCTAGATGGTGAACATTTTTCCAGCAAATTTTAAGCAACTTTATTTTGCACTTTGAATTTGAATTGAATTCAGAGAATGATTTTGAAATGAGATGTTAATCCAATATGATTAAGCATTGTAAATTCAAGATGACTTGGCGCTGATCATAAGGGATTACTATAGTGTGATGCTGGGGATGTTACAAATCTCCTCCACTACAAGAAATCTCGTCCCGAGATTTAAGTGGGGAAGTAAAGAGTAACTTCGGGAGAGCTGACCCTTATAGGGTTAATTATCTAATGGACAATTCAAGGAGTGTGGCAGAAATATCTCTCGAGTTGAAACTTAGGAAAACATCAAGAGCGAAATATGAAGGTACAATAGGAAGTTTTAGGCGAATGGACATCCTATCGATACCTGAACAGAGCGTGAGAAGGGGGTTCAGAGCATCGGGAATAGATCATCTCTCAGAGGGTGGCTCGTGATAACACACAAAGCCAAGAGCAAAGGATACTTTGGAATCAAGGATATACAGGAGAGTCAGGTTCCGATCCTGTGGAACTGTGAGGATTGTCAATCGAAAGTAGGGAGGACGTGACATCTTACCGGTCACGACAACAAGGTAAGTCAAAGGATAGTTTGTCAGTTATGTCGGTGATAACATCAGAACCATGGGCGAGGGATGAAGAGAACCATTTTCCTGCTCGTTAAAACGAGGCGGACCATTAGGCAAAGTTCTCGTCCATCGGTGGTTACCGAAACATCATCAACAATAGAAACAGGGTCTCACTGACAGAGTTGTACACCGGGGTGTTTTATAAGCAGGGAATTATTTCTGCTTATATCATATATAGATTACAAGAAAGGTTAAATAAACCAATGGAAAGGAAAATGTGTTTATGCACAAGAATTAGGAGTGTATCTTTTCCCAAGGAAAAGTAGAGCACGATATACATGTCAGATCAACAAGTACACCACCATTCAAATAAAGGGGCAAGGGAATTCATGATGTTATCCATACAACGGTGTTTGGATAATAGAGCAAAAAACATTTGGCAATGTGCCTCCAATGTTCTTGTTGATATTCAAAATACCACAACCATGCTTCGAGGTAGCATTGGTATGGTGTTTCAAGTAAAAGGTTGGATCTGAAGAGCACGAGAGTTGCAAAGGAACAATTCACAGATATAAGATGAACTTATACCAAGGGAAAAATTATTTTTACGAGCAGCTTCCATGATGAGTTCTACATGGGGTCCATGGGCATGAACACAAAGTTCAAGGTTGACTCACACTTCTCCAATGCATGATCTTTCATTCACTGCTCTGTTAAAATGTATATGACCATGAAGAACTACCTGGTGAAATACCAGAGGAGTATGACCCGCGAAAATTATCGGGTTCACCCTGATTAAGAAGGCATAGGTTCAACCCATCGGGGCATATTAGGAACATATACCACGAACTTCAGGAGTAATCACTCAAGCTCGATAGTAGAGCATGGCTGACAAAAGGAGAGGATACATTGTACCAAAGGCATTATGTATCAAGGAAAGAACTCACAAGAATTATGGATGTGAAGGACACTGTCGGATAACAACCCAATAATGGATCTGGCGATTCACGACGGAGTTGATGTGGGTATCGGTAATCAATTAGAGGGAGAAGGGATGCAAAGGCAATAAGGAATGTCAACAAAGATTGCTAAACATATGGAATTAACCGTAATGCAAGCAGGCAAGAATTTCAAGAGCAATAGTCTCCAGAGGATTTTCGGAAGATCGACTAACAATGGAAAGTATTTTGCGAAACACCTGAACAACCGGGGATGAACGGATCCCTAGTAATTGTGAGGAATTATCCGCAGTGCGAAAGAAGCTGCACGGCAGTAGGCTCAAAGGATTACCGGATTAACGAGGAGTATTTCGGGGTGTCTCGTACATAAAGGAGTATCCGGGAATGAAGATACAAACGGCAAGGATGTCATTCACGGGAATCATCGGTGGTCAGGAACTGCAAAGCAGTGGGCACAGGGTCTCGGGAAACATCGAGGAGTATCTGCAGAATCTTCTGGCGAAGCAAGCAATCATCAGTAATGAAGGGGCTCTCCGGGATGAAGTGGTTACAAGAACCTAATGTCGGAGTTAGTAAAATCTTTAACCCGGATAGAAGAGAGATTCAGAGTCCCAGAGTATAGACGAGGAATAAAAGATCCTAATACCACCCAATTGGCGACGTGGGCCCATAAGCCACACAGCCTAGTTAGAAAAACAGTTTTGGACGACTAGACTCAACTTCGGCCAAGGAGTTGGAAAGGGGAATCCTACAGGCAGTCGGCTCTGATACCAACCTGTGACGCCCCGGCTTAATCGTGCACTAACCATACACGCAAATGCACACGATCGAGCCTAAGGACTCACTTGAAGATATCACAACACAACTCTAAAACATAAATAAAGTCATACAAGCTTTATATTACAAGCCAGGGGCTTCGAGGGCTCGAATACATAAGCTCGCTTACAAGCGTCAGCGGAAGCATCAGATATCTGAGTACAGATATAAAAGATAAAATAGATAGGCCTTTAAAAGGCGAGGCAAAAGAAAACAATACGATTGAAAAGGCGCAGGCCTCCTGCCTTGGACCCTTCGAACCTACTCCTGGTCGTCAGCCAACTCGAAGTAGTAACCACCCTTAGGTTGGTAGTAGTAGTCATCGGCGGGGGCAGCTGTCTCAGGGACTCCGTCATCTGGTTGCATCAAACGGATATGGGGCAAAAGAGGAAGCAAAGCAACCGTGAGTACTCATCCGAAGTACTCAGCAAGCAAGGATCAACACTACATATACAACATTATCAAAGAAAGGTTGTATATGTGGACTGGGCTGTAGAAATGCCAGAATAGAGAGAAGGCCTAGTCCTATCGAAGACTAGCATCTTCAGCGGTCTTGCAGCATTAGAATAGTGTAGATTAGTACAGTATAAAGTAGTAGCAATATTAAGTATCAACCTCGCCCAGAGATCCTTCCTCGACTCCCTGCGAGAAAGCGATCCCAGAGCCCTAATATCCATTTCTCATCATTAAGTTCTAGTTGTATCGATCGGGATACAACTCCGAGCGTCCATTACCGAGGATCCGGCTATGCATAGATTGGTTCTTCCCTGCAGGGGTGCACCAACTTACCCACCACGCTCGCTTAACTCCGGCCGGACACACTTTTCTGGGTCATCCCGGCCTCGGCCAAATGATATGCCGCAACCCGAGCTAGGCCTAATAGAGAGGTCAGCACGCCGGACTAAACCTATGCGCCCAGGGGTCTTGGGCCATCGCGCCGGGAACTCCTGCACATTGCGAACGCGGCCGGTGAGGAGACCTAGCCCCCCTTATACAAGTGCAGGGCATTACCAGTCCAACCCAGCGCGCGCCGCTCAGTCACTGATGTCTATTAAGCTTCGGCTGATGCATACGACGCAAAGTGCCCATAACTGTTTCGACGTGATGGTTAGTGCTATCGGGCCAAAGGCCCACTCGAATCAAATATCCAAATCATTGGTGTATTTGGGGGTTTGCGGTAATGAGCAGAGACTCACGATCGATGTGACCCCGTCGCCCCGTCTCGAGGACTTGCGGCAAGGGCTAAGAATGCCCGGCCGCGCCTCGTATTTATCTCACGGGCACCCTCCAGGTCAACCCGTCTCCACATCACTCGCATCTTATGCTCGCTCGGGTACCCCTCAGGGTCGACCCGACTTTTCAAGTAACAGCTATAAAGTCCAAGTATTCGTGTGTCTATAACATCATGGGAATCTGAGGTATCACCCTCGTTGGATTCCTACTCGATGTATCCGTCAAGGTGAACTCGGAGGAATCACCCTCGATGAGTTCACACTTGAGGTGTTGCACGACAACGTCGTTATCGGGAGTGGTGAAGGAGGAATCACCCTCGGTGACCACGATCGAATAGCTACTCTACAGATTTAACATCAGAAGTGCTAAACGAGGTATCACCCTCGGCACTCAATAGTAATGATGCAGTGTCGTACAACAAAGGGGGGTGATGTGCGGTGCCGGGGCCTGGTTGTCGATCACGTTGATCGAGTCATCTGATAATCCAGCGGGGCAACTGGGTCAAAGTGGGGGTCTCTAGTGGGTCTCTATCCAGCCTATACTAAGCAGTTTAGGATAAGCAGGTAATTATCAAAAGCAGGTTACTAAATCAGGTCATGCATCAGAATAGGTAAAGCAGTTACAACAGCAATTCTAATGCAAGCACAAGAGAGAAGAGAATAGGCGATATAGGCATGCTCAAGGGGGGGTGCTTGCCTGGTTGCATTGCAAACACCAACGGGTCTTTGATGAGGTAGATGATCATCGGGTCATCATCGGTCTCGGGGTCTACCGAGAGAGAAGAGGGGGAGGAAACAGATAAATACACAGCAAACATAAGCAACACAGAGCATGCTATGCTAACATGCAGTGCAGGGTTGCCTAAAAGCATGTCTAAGTCATATTAGTTATTTTAGGATTTAAGTTGGATTTATTAACTGGTATATATGCACTATTCACCTAACGGAAACAGGCTAAAAGTTGCGGGTTCACCTCCGTAGAGGGTCCCGACACGGAAACAGATGGCGCGGTTGTATTCATCTCGTCGTTCTGAGCAACTTTCATGTATAAAGATTTTCCATCCGAGCTACGGATTATTTTCAACGATTTTTCAAAGATTTTAGTAATTTCTGGAAATATTTAAATTAACAGGAATTTCCAGAAATGAAATATGACATCAGCAAGATGTTAGGGTGATGTAAGCAGTCAACTGAGCTGCTGACTGGTCAAACCGACAGGTGGGACCCACCTGTCAGCCTCTGTGGGACTAACAGTGGGTTAATTTGACTAACAGAACTAATTAGGGGTGTGGGCCCCATTAGTCAGTGACTAGTTAGGTTCTAATTAGGTTTTAATTTAAAACTGTTTAATTAGTTTAACTAAATGAGGGGGCCCACTAGTCAGTCTCAGATATGAACAGTACCCCGGCGTTGACCCGGTCAACGTGGTCAAACAGCTGACTGGGGCCCACTGTCAGCGACCTGGGGTGGACCCCACACAGCGCCAGCTCAACGGAGCCGCCGGAGGAGCTCCGGCGAGCCTCCCGCGATGGCGCTCTCGCCGGAGGTGATTGGGGTTTGCGTACGGGGCATCATTTGCAGCGCGCTTGGGCGCGTTCGAAAGTAGGGAACGAGCCGCATCCAACTGGGCTATCGCGGTGACTCGGGGATGGCCGGACGGCGAGGTTTGGCCGAGGCCGATCTACGGCGAGCTCGCGCGCGTCGAAATGAGGACAAAAACGAGCGGCGCTCTACTCCTACAGCACCTACACTACGTCTCCAGCGCGGTGCCGAGCTCGGTGGAACGAGACGAGTGCTGCAGCGACGGCTACGAGCTTATCGGCGGAGCTCGGCTTGGCCGTCCATGGCGGCAGCTGCTGGAGCGTGGGAGAGGGCTCGGGAAAGAGGAGAGGCAAGGGTGGAGGCTCACCGAGTGGCAACGGAATGCTGGCGACAGTTTTGGAGCAGCAGGGGTCGAAGGAGCTCGCCGGTGTTGCCGCGGCGGCCGTTGATGGGGACAAAGATGAATCAGCAGCACCAGGGCTCTCCGGCTCTGCCTGGAGGCACCAGGAGGGTTGGTCGTCCGCGGCGGAGCTTGTAGACAACACCTGCGGGTACGGGGCCGCCGGTGGCCACCGCTACGATGGGGGTCGATAGCGGAAGCGCTCGGTGAGGGGGAAGAGGAAGGGAACCAGCACAGGGGAGAGGGAGAAGAAGGAGGCGAATGGAGGAGTCGTCCAGGGGGAACGGCTCGGGGCGAGCTTATCCCCTCATGCTCGCCTGCCTCGTCGCGGTGTCGAGCGGTGGCTGGCGCAAGCCCGGTCGTCCACGGGGACGGCGCCATGGCGACGAGAGGTGAGATAAAGGAGAGGTGGGCTGGGTCAAGTGCACGGTGCACTTAGGCCCAGTTGCACAGTATCGTTTCAGCCTTTTTCTATTTCTTCGATGCTTTTCTTTTTACAGCAGGGATTAGCAAAATATTTGAGCTGCCAAATGTATTTGTTAAAATGTGAAAATTGTCCACAAAAATACAATGGAATATTATGCTCTGCCACAAAAAGTTTGAGCAAGATTGGAATTCATTTGAATTTTTCAAAAATGGAAATGGCATTTAAAGTGCTGTTTTGGCACTGTTTCAAATGCTTCTGCTCAAATAGCATTTAGGTGATGTTGTTTTCCTTAACAACAATTTGTTTTGGAATATTTGCTAGATGGTGAACATTTTTCTAGCAAATTTTAAGCAACTTTATTTTGCACTTTGAATTTGAATTGAATTCAGAGAAGGATTTTGAAATGAGATGTTAATCCAATATGATTAAGCTTTGTAAATTCAAGATGACTTGGCACTGATCATAAGGGATTACTGTAGTGTGATGCTGGGGATGTTACACCTTAGCCCTGATGGAGGCCGCCCACGACCAGCTCCTGGCGGTCACCGCACAAATCGAACGAAGCTTCTCCGACAACGGTCGGCAACTCACGGTCGAAGAGTTGGCAATCGCCGAGAGCGTTCGAGCAGCTGTCCGTTCCTCCGCGGCATACCTTGCCACGACGGAGCCCGTCCAAGCCCAGATCGCGGCCGCCCACGCCCAGCTCGTGGCAGCCTTTTCCAAAGAGATGGCGGACGCGGATGGCGAGATGCTTGCTCAGTATGGTGCGATGGATGCCATGGAGCCCCTTCCCAGGAGATCATCGGGCGCGAGCTGGACATGGAGGAGGCAGCGGAGATCGACGACAACCGGTCGGAGTAGTACTCTTTGTTTTGTTTAATTAAGAGCGCCGGTCTTTAATTTGTTAGAGTAATGTTTAGGTCAGCTAGCTCTGTTTAATTGCTAAACTTGCTCGATTAAGAAGTGTGGGTGTGTTGTAGTCTCCTTTGTGTACCCAAATTATGCAATGGCGTAGATGACCACTGTAACCAGGGAAATTCGGACCAAAATTTGCACGTTCAACCTCATCACACACGGGGTAAGCTATATGAATCGTTTGTGATATTCACATATCGTACACAGTGCTGAATAAGGGACCGTGTCAGATGACACTTTGCGCGCCAGTTATTTCGCTGCACCAATCCAAAATTTTCGGCTTCCGTGGAAATATCTACCTCCCCGCCCCTCCCCCTTACCAAAAGCCACATTTCCCCTGTTTTCGCCTTCCTTTACAAGTTGAAACCTTCACTCCTTGCTTGCAGCGCCGCCTCCTCACCGGCGACCCTCCTTCACACTGCTCGGCCTCGTCGATCCACGCAGGTAATCCACACCCGACCCCCATCCTCCTCCTCCTTCCACATCCCACATGCCCTGACCGCTGGCGTGACACCTTCCACCCAAATCACCGACCCCTCCGCCAAATAAGCGCCGCCCTAAGCCATGGTGCATGCAGTATAGCCAGGAGCTCAAGGAGCATTTGGCAGTGGAGAAGCAATTCGCGGCCACACGCGCGGATGCGGTCGCGATGGCTGCCATTCATGCCGACCCCCAGCTTGGAGGAGCACCTCGCCATCGAGGCCACCATCGACGCCTGGCGCGCCGACGCCGCGACGCGGTTGGCTGCTTTAAACGACAGTTCGTGGCATTTTCTCGAGGCCACCGTAGGTGCCTTCGACGAAGACTATGAGGTGTTTTCTCAGCGTGCCCGTGCTTACCTCAACTCGAGAGCCAGCAGGTTGGTGCCCGGAGTGGCTCAGGCAACTCACCACTACGACGAGGGCACCCACGATGTGGAGGCCTCGCCCTCTTCTATGTGCAAGGAGCCAATCATCATCATATCTCCGATGATGAGGAGTAGCTTGTCTTATTAGCTCATTATAAGGACCTATGTTCAGTTTGCCAGCTACGCCGGTTAAGCATGCTCGGTTTACCCATTGCATGTGCTGCTCCCACCTTTCCTTAACAAATTCTAGTGAATTTTCCTATCTACTTTTACCATGCAATCTGTTGCTCTAGTGTATATATTCTATATGTCATGCAATGTGGTGCTCACTTATTAACTATTTGGTTAATTAGTTGCCGTGTTCAGTTAACTGTTTGGTTCAATTCTGCAAATGTGATGTTCAATTCTTCAGGGTGCAATTTTGTATTGTCTTCTATGTGAGAAATAAATCGAATTTATCTTTACAAAATACATGAGAAACAAATACAATTGCTATATTTCCAAGTTGTCAAGCATGCTTGGTTTGGTTAACTGTCTGATCTTCTAGTATGTTATATATTGTGCAATGTGGTGCTCAGTTAACGTTTGGTTCATTTGTTGTGGTGTTTAGTTAACTGTTTGGTTCAATTCTGCAATGCGATGTTCAATTGTTGTGGGTGCATTTTGTTATTGTATACCATGTGAGAAATAAATTGAATTTGGCTGTACTAAATACATGAGAAACAAATACAATTGCTATATTTCCAAGTTGTTAAGCATGCTTGATTTGGTTAACTGTCTGATCTTCTATTAGGAGTATGTTATATTTTCCAATGTGGTGCTCAGTTAATGTTTGGTTCATTTGTTGTGGTGTTTAGTTAACTGCTTGGTTTAATTCTGCAATGCGATGTCCAATTGTCGTGGGTAGAATTTTGTATTGTTGTGCATGTGAGGAATAAATCGAATTTGGCTGCACTCAATACCTGAGAAACATATACAATTGCTATATTTCCTAGTTCTTAATCATGCTTGGTTTGGATAAATGGGTTTTCCATGTGGCTCGAATTAATCTGATGAATCTGCAATGTGCTTATTTTTCATCAACATATTTTACTGATAGCATGCGAACCCTCACTTAACCTGATCACTAACTACCTTATATGTGTTGTAGGGAAACAATGGGAAGCACTGAGGTTTACAATCGAGGTTTGCACATGCATGGTCCTTTGTCTAATAGCACATTATTGTGCAATTGCAGGAACCATTCTAATATTTAGGATTTTAACAATTTGATCTTGCACATGTAGGTCCTGATGTCAGAGGTTTTGACCCACTGGTCGACCCTTTTTGCATATGGGGAAATGAGTTGTCCATGAATATCAATCAAGTCAAGAAACTCAGAAAGATTGTTAGGATAAAGAAATTAGTGACAAAAAACAACAAGATCTTTGTCTGCACAATGAAGAAGACATCAGTTCACTACAGGATGGTACTAACTATTATACCTTGCCTTTTTTATTCCTTTGCCCCATTTCCAATCTAGAGAAGATATTTTTGCACATCCTTGTTTTCAGGCCTTTCCAAAGCAGTTCACTGATGATTACCTCTCAAACCACCTGTATGGTTAGGAGGCGAGGAAGGTATTCATACAACACCCATGGTTCAATATTGAAGTGTTCCTGAAGAGGACGAAGGATGGACGGTCAATCATCCACAGGCACTGGCCTAAAGTTGCAAAGACCTTCAACATCAATGAAGGCTCAATATTCGCCTTCCGCTTCAGCAGTTTTCCAGATGAGATTCATCTGTCTATGTACCGTCTATGATGCTAATTTCGAAAGGTTATAGATGTTGCATGTGAAACTTGGTGCTGGTGCAGTTGTGTAATGGGGTAGCTGGGTGCTGAAGCTATATGATGTTGTACTCTGATGTATTTCAATTATGAAATCCTACTTTCTTAATACGAAAATGAAATATATTTTGTGCTTAATATGAAATGTCAATTAGATTAATAAATGGATTATTAATAATAGGACAATTAGCCTGCTAATGGCCAATTAGACCGGTAATTGGGTTTTTTCTATTGCAAACGGTTATTGAGAAAACACCGTGGGCGATGACGTCAGGCAATGCACACAGTTTCTAGGAATAAACCGTGTTGGATCAATGAACAATCACACACGACTTCCTCTTGAAAACTGTTTGCATTATGCCACCATGCGCAAAAGTTTACCACATAAAAAGTGTGTGTGATGGACAACCTATGCCACATAGTTTCTTCTACGCACCGTGTGTGTTGCATTCAATAACGCAAACGATAAAATTGTTAATATCGTCTGCAATGGCAATGCTATCTGATGTCTACTACGCAACCTTCTTCTTGTAGACTCGTGTTGGGCCTCCAAGCGCAGAGTTTTGTAGGACAATAGCAAATTTCCCTCAAGTGGATGACCTAAGGTTTATCAATCCGTGGGAGGCGTAGGATGAAGATGGTCTCTCTCAAACAACCCTGCAACCAAATAACAAAGAGTCTCTTGTGTCCCCAACACACCCAATACAATGATAAATTGTATAGGTGCACTAGTTCGGCGAAGAAATGGTGATACAAGTGCAATATGGATGGTAGATATAGGTTTTTGTAATCTGAAAATATAAAAACAGCAAGGTAACTAGTAACAAAAGTGAGCGAAAACGGTATTGCAATGCTTCGAAACAAGGCCTAGGGTTCATACTTTCACTAGTGCAAGTTCTCTCAACAATGATAACATAATTAGATCATATAACAATCCCTCAACATGCAACAAAGAGTCACTCCAAAGTCACTAATAGCGGAAAATAAACTAAGAGATTATTGTAGGGTACGAAACCACCTCAAACTTATTTTTTCTGATCAATCTATTGGGCTATTCCTATAAGTGTCACAAACAGCCCTAGAGTTCGTACTAAAATAACACCTTAAGACACACATCAACCAAAACCCTAATGTCACCTAGATACTCCAATGTCACCACAAGTATCCGCGGGTTTGATTATACGATATGCATCACACAATCTCAGATTCATCTATTCAAACCAACACAAAGAACTTCAAAGAGTGCCCCAAAGTTTCTACCGGAGAGTCAAGACGAAAACGTGTGCCAACCCCTATGCATAAGTTCACAAGGTCACAGAACCCGCAAGTTGATCACCAAAACATACATCAAATGGATCACGTGAATATCCCATTGTCACCACAGATAAACACATGCAAGACATACATCAAGTGTTCTCAAATCCTTAAAGACTCAATCCGATAAGATAACTTCAAAGGGAAAACTCAATTCATTACAAGAAGGTAGAGGGGGAGAAACATCATAAGATCCAACTATAATAGCAAAGCTCGCGGTACATCAAGATCGTGCCAAATCAAGAACACGAGAGAGAGAGAGAGAGAGAGATCAAACACATAGCTACTGGTACATACCCTCAGCCCCGAGGGTGAACTACTCCCTCCTCGTCATGGAGACCGCTGGGATGATGAAGATGGCCACCGGTGATGATTTCCCCCTCCGGCAGGGTGTCGGAACAGGGTCCCAATTGGTTTTTGGTGGCTACAGAGGCTTGCGGCGGCGGAACTCCTGATCTAGGTTTTGTTCTGGGGTTTTTGGGATTTATAAGAGGTGTTGGCATCGGGGACAAGTCAAGGGGGCCCACGAGGCGACGACAAGGATGGGGGGTGCGCCCTCCACCCTTGTGGTGGCCTCGGTACTCCTCTCCGATATCTTTTCGTTCCAGAATTATTCATATTTTCCAAAAATATTCTCCATAAATTTTCAGGCCAATTGGACTCCGTTTGATATTCCTTTTCTGCGAAACTCAAAAACAAGGAAAAAAACAGAAACTGGCACTGGGCTCTAGGTTAATAGGTTAGTCCCAAAAATCATATAAAATAGCATACAAATGCATATAAAACATCCAAGATGGATAATATAATAGCATGGAACAATCAAAAATTATAGATACGTTGGAGACGTATCACTATCACAAACGATTTAATGGGAAAATTGTGTGTGATGTACCTGCGAATGGAAACGTTTTCCTTGGAGTGACTATGTGGAATGTATATACGAACGGAAACATACTTCTTGGATTAACTGTGTGGGATGTACATACTAACGGAAATGTATTCCTTGGATTGACTATGTGGAATGTACATACGAACGGAAACGTTTAGCCAGGACTGACTATGTGGGATGTACTTACAACCGGAAATGATTTGGCCTGTATAATTGTATTTTTTAGCACAAATGTACGTATAATCGTATTTGATCGCTCGCCCGTCGCACACGACCTCATTTTGCCGAGTGTGTGTGCCAGGAGGGCCTATCCCCGGCGGTTTCTGGGTCATGTGGGAAGGACCCCCCTATCGCGCACACTCACTAGGCGACGGTTCAAACTGCCACCTCGAAAAGGGGTTAAAAACCGTTTGTATAGCACCTCGTTGTACCAGTGTAGTAATCAAGCTAATCAAGATGAAACAAATGACAATGATAAGAAGGAGATTGAGCGTCTAACTAAAGAACTAAAAACTCTTAAGATAGCTCATGAAACAACTCAAGAGGATCATAGAGAGCTCCTAAGAACTCATGAGAAGCTACGCTTCGAGAAGCTAAATTTAAAGCAAGAGCATGAGTTTCTAAAAGCAATCAATGATGATCTTCGAAAGAAGAGTTCTTCTTACATTGTCAAACGCCTACTCATGTCTACTTACATGCCACAAGTTAAACCTAGTAACAAGAGCAAGAAAGATTCTTCTTCTAGTAGTAACAACAACCATGCTAAATCCAATATTGTTGCTTCTAGTAATTCTCTTGATTCCACTAACGATTCTCTTAGCCAAGTTACACTTGAGCAAGAAAATAGCTTATTAAAGGGAATTATAGAGAAAGGTGTTTACAAGAGTCTTGCCGGGAGTAAGCAATTTGAGGAAATTGTACGCAAGCAAGGAAGACACCGGAAGAATCAAGGTGTTGGTTTTAAACGGAAGTTCCATGCCAATGGAGTTTAATGGGAAGAAGATCAATACCCCAAGACAAAGTTTGTTCCTCAACAAGAGAAGTATGACCCCACTTCTTTTGAGGGAACACAAGCTCAAGATGATCTTCCACCACAAGACCACAAGCTAAAAGGCAAGGACAAGCTTTAAGAAGAGATTGACTCATTTGAAGAAGCACCTAAAGCCATGGTCAAATGGGTTCCCAAGACTTCATCAAGTTCAACTACAATTCCAAGGATTCCCATCAAGTTGATGTGGATCCCAAAGAAGAAGAACTAGAGTGTTCTTGAGGGTGAATCCGCCAACATACTTCACTCATGTTCATTTTGGCAAGAACTTGTGCAACCAACTTTCACATCTTGCACTAGTTCATGGAGTCACAAACCCTCTTATTGGTAAGACAAGGGACAAGGTAACCTAATACTTTCATGGACATCACCATATGTGCAATTCACTCTATGTCTATGGATATCCTTGTATGTTCCTTGTGGGACTAACCCATGTAGGTATTGAAAGTGCAAAACTCCAAAGGACTGCTCCGAACTTTTGATGGACTACATCAACATTGAGCATCCACATCTTCACTATCAACATGAAGTCATCATCGACAAAACCCGAGGTTAGTTCATCCCTCCTTGGGGGGATATCACATCTAGGGGGAGCTTTGCTCTAAGAAATTGAGCTAAATCAACTCTAATGGTGTGAACACATTAATGCTTTATGTAAAAGTGGCAACCCCACTTGTGCTTAAACGATGAGTATGACATATGATCAAATGTTTTCATTTGACTCCTAAGTCAATATACTCATATATAGATGACCTAGTCATCGCCAATTGCTTGATAGATGCTAGAATTGGTTGTGCATGTTTGACACATATTTCATTTGTTATTTGTGTGAGCATGTTGGTTTGCATATTTTCCCCATTCGAGGACATCCAGTTGTTGTTTTGATTGTCTTGGTTTTTCTAGCCAAGTGGATGTACAAGAATGCCTGAGAACCTTCTCTAGCTATCTATGCTTTCTTGTCTCAAATTCTCTTCATGCTACATCACAAAAATTGAACAAGTCTTTTTCGGACCCTCCGGGTGAGGCGCACTCGGAGCTACCGATCTGAAATGGCTGATCTCCAAAACCTTTGGTGTGACCAATCCACTCCTACTAGGACTCACCGAAACAGTTTGATTGATCTAGGTTATTGATCTCGGTGTAACCGATTAGACCAACTCGGCGTCAACGATTTGCTGTAACTGCACGCAGTTACACGTCTCGGTGCCACCGATTTGTTCCATTCGGTGCCACCGACAGCAGTTGGGTATATATATCCCGCGGGCTCGTACGATTGAAATTTATCAAACGTCACGCCTCCTGCACCCCTCTGCTGTCGTCGCCCTCGTCTCTGGACTTCGGCGTTGTGTCCAGCGCACCCTCACCGTTGGACTCGGCCACCGTTAACGGGTTTCTCTCCCGCCGTTGCAGCCTTAGGGGATTTGCACCGAGTTAGGGTAAAAATCCCACCCCCTTGTGCTTCAAATTTTTCTGATTCAATACACTAGGGATTTGCCATGAATCTTGCTACGCATGAACTACTTCAATCCACCAGATCGATTCCATAGATTAGATGCGAGTAAAAAATTTTAGGTTCAAGTTTTCGCTGGAAGCATCTCGGACCGACCGAATTGGAATTTTCAGCGTCACCGATTTGGCTCTGGCCATTGCACTAGTACATCTTGGTGCCACCGAGAAGTATGAATCGGTGAGACCGAAAGTAACATTTCTGTGAAACCCTAGCATCTCGGAGACACCGAACCACATCTCGGTCTGACTGAAATGGTGTGTTTAGGTTCTGTTGAGTGCTTCGGTATCACCCAGATTATCAACTCGGTGGATCCGAAATGCATTCTGTGGAAACTTAAAACTAAGATTTGAACTCAATTTTCATGGAAACGTCTGCTTTTTGTGATGACTCATCTACTCTGCTCACACCTATCTATTCACAGGGTCAGTTTGCAAGATGTCAAGTGCCAGTGACAGCCAAAATGTGTCAGAACAGCATGAGGATCTCAGTGAGGGATCCAGTCCTGAGGGCAGCTATTATGAAGGAGATAGGAGCTCACCTGAATTTCCCAAGGCTGCCACAAGGACCAGAAAGAAGAGAACCTCAGATGATGAGGATGAAGATTTTGTGGCTAGTGAGGCCACATCAAAGAAGAAGAAAGTGGTGCTTGCTAAGGTGTATGGCACAACAGCCAGCTCAAAACCTTCAGGCGATGCCAAGGAGAGATTAGCTATGAGGAAAGTCCCACTCTCCAAGGTAGATAAGGCCACAGCTCCAAGGGAATGCATGACTTTCACACTTGAGGAGCCAAGTGATACAGAGGTTATTGCAGGAAAGAAGAAGAAGAAGAGGGCTAGGAAGACTACTGCCTATGTCATTGGCAAACCTTCCATGGTTGCTAGCGAGGAGGAGGAAGAGGAGGAACCAACATCTAATACACCTCCAGCCAAGACTCAGACACTCATGTCTGATGCAATGAAGTCTGCTGCCCCCTTCAAGCCCAAGTCCAAACCCAAAGCTTCAGCACCGAAGAGATCAACGAGGAACATTTCAGCTAATGAGAAGAACAAGGCCCTAGTGCCTGAAGCTGAGATTGATGATGAGCCGCTAGTGCTTAGGAAGTTGAAGCCAAAGATTCGAGACCATGACAACTCACATCTAGTTGCAGAGAACATGATGCTCAAAAAGGATAAAGGTCTACAAGAGTGGAGGATGTTTGATCCGTATTCTGTCACGAGGAGGACTGCATGTGATTATCGTTTCCACACACGAGAGCAGCAAGATTTCTATGAAACTGTGCTGCTTGACAAGAAGCCAATTGTCAGTGATATGAAATGTGTGGACCGGAAGTATATTGATGCTAATGAGGATCACTTCCCCCATGTTCATGAGAGCTTCATGCTTGCAGGAGTTGATGCCTTTGTTGCGAAGAAGCTCATAAAGTGGAATGATGAGGTGATCACGCAATTTTACTCCACATCACATTTTTATCCAGATGGCAGAATTGTGTGGATGACTGAGGGATCCAAATACCAGTCAACCATCTCAGAATGGACTGAACTTCTTGATGCTCCAAAGGAGGAGGAAGATGCAATTGATGTCTATGGCAAGCCCAGGATGGATCACAATTCTATGGCTAACATGTACAAGCCCATACCTAAGAAAGATCTTGACATGCATAAGCTTGGTTCTGTAAAGCATTTGCTTGCTGGTTTGGATACCACCAACACTATCTTGAGGCACACTCTTTTGCCTAAGTCTAAAGATGATAAGATGATCCATGGCCACTCCATCAACTTGCTACATTTGTTTGATACTCCGCAGAAATTCAAAGTAACGAGCCTTATCGTTGAGACTATCAAGAGAACCACAGGTGACCAGAAGAGATCATGTGGATTTGCTCCGCACATTCAGTTGCTCATCAACTGTAAGGTTGGAACGAGCACATACTTACTTGATCGTGAGCATCTTCCATTACAGCCCGAGTTTGAGGACAATGTTGTAGTGATGGACCCTTCAGATCCTTCGCCTTCTCAAGCTCAAGAGGAAATTTAGGCAGCAGCAGCAGCAGCAAAAGAAGCACAGAAGGCCTCTGCTCCCAATGCACCCATTGCCAACCTCAAGTCCAATGACGATCAGATGACTTATCTACTAGAAGCTACCCTGAGGATTGAGCAAAGTCTGGCCAACCTCACCAAGAACCAGGAGAGCCTAGAGCGGATAGTCAAGACTAAGGTTCATGATCTTGATGTGAAGATCACTGAGGTACAGACCATTGTGGAGAAGCTCAGAGATGATGTTGACGCTACCAGAGCTTATGACAGTGGAGATGATAGAGCTACGACTAAGAGATACCAGGCAGTACCCAGAGCACCCAGGTCTTCTGGAGTGCCAGTTGCAGACACGAGGACGACTCACTCTGCACCTGCTGCTACTTCTACCGTGCCACCTCCAGTCTCTACTCCACCAGTTTAGCGGACGTCAGATGAAGCCTTCACGGATGCACTTCTCTCAATGCCATCTACGCACACTGGAGCCGCAAGCAAGAGATCACCTTCAGGAGCTGCCGAGGATCGTGCCTAGAGAGACGCATAGCTCTATACTTTTTTGAACTTTTTGGTACTTGTTGCCAAAGTGGGAGAATTCGTATAGATCATTAGGCTTCGAGAGAGAGTGTCTCGATTTTGCTCGTTTGTTTTTTCTTGAGTTCTTGCTACTATTTTCGTTTGATTTGTGCTAATTTGGTTATGTGTGATTGATCGTACTATGCTTCATGTGATGCTTAATGCTTATTTCTATCATTATTCTTGTATGATCATTCACTTATATTTTTGGTGATGCGTGCTTACTATTCCATTCATATCATTTTGTGCGCTCCACCAAGTTGTATGTGGCGTGGAAGAGTGTCCCATGATCCTAATCAATTGTGCATTTGCATTCAAATGCAAATTTTTAATAATGCACAAATTTAGAGGGAGCTCTTGCTTATCACATACTTCTCAAAGCGATGCTGTATTTCATTCTTTTAATCATTTGTCGAAGCTTTGATCTATATGTTGTCATCAATTACCAAAAAGGGGGAGATTGAAAGTGCAACTAATCCCGGGGTGGTTTTGGTAATTCATAACAACATATACCTCATTGAACTAATGTCTATTCAAGATAAATATTTCAGGATGTTCAATGATTGGCATGGCAAGGACTAGAGATGTGGACCCCTCAAAATGCTAAGGACAAGGATTGGCAAAAACTCAAGACTCTACATTTTTGGTTAAGTGATCCAAGATCACATTGAGTCCATCGGAAAGCCAATACTATTAAAAGGGGATGAGGTGTTGCTTAATGATCTTGTTGCTCAAGTGCTTAGTGATATTGCTCCAAAACCCTCAGCCACTTTCTCCATCCGAATATGTCCAAACCCCAAATTCCAACTCGGCCCCACAGATATTTCCTACCCGGAGCCACTGAGTTCATCTGGACTTAGCCACTGCCAAAACCCTAACAAGTCGGATCCACCGATATGGATCTCGGTCCCACCGAGATGGCCTTGCCAGCTCTCTCTTGCTTATTGCAATTGTTTCGGTTCCATCGAGAATTGAAATTGGTCCCACCGAGATGGCTTGACCAATTCTCTGTTGCCTTATTGCTTCACTTTGGTCCCACCGAGATGATGCAATCGGTGCCACCGAGACGAGGTTTACCCTAAGCCCTTGCACATCGGTCCCTCCGAGTTGTTCCCGTCGGTCCCACCGAGATTCCTAACGTTCATATTTTTACACAGATTGGTACCACCGAGTTTTTTAATCGGTGCCACCGAGATGTGTCAAAAGTGTGTAACGGTTGGATTTTGTGTGGAGGCTATATATACCCCTCCACCCCTTCTTCCTCATTGAGCGGAGCCATCAGAACGTGCCTACACTTCCACCATTCATTTTCTGAGAGAGAACCATCTACTCATGTGTTGAGATCAAGAGATTCCAATCCTACCATTTGAACCTTGATTTCTAGCCTTCCCAGGTTGCTTTCCACTCAAATCCTTCTTCCACCATAGCCAAATCTATGTGAGAGAGAGAGAGTTGAGTGTTGGGGAGACTATCATTTGAAGCACAAAAGCAAGGAGTTCATCATCAACACACCGTCTATTACCTTTTGGAGAGTGGTGTCTCCTAGATTGGTTAGGTGTCGCTTGGGACCCTCCGACATGATGTGGAGTTGAACCAAGAAGTTTGTAAGGGCAAGGAGATCGCCTACTTTGTGAAAATCTACCCGAGTGAGGCAAGTCCTTCGTGGGCGATGGCCATGGTGGGATAGACAAGGTTGCTTCTTCATGGACCCTTCATGGGTGGAGCCCTCCGTAGACTAGCACAACCGTTACCCTTCGTGGGTTGAAGTCTCCATCAATGTGGATGTACAATAGCACCACCTATCGGAACCACGCCAAAAATCTCTGTGTTCCCATTGTGTTTGCCTTCTCCAAACCCTTCCCTTTACCTTCATGTGCAATGTTTTGCATTCCGTTGCTGTACTCTTAGAATTGCATATGTAGGTTGATTGCTTTACTTGTCATAATTGCTAAAATCTGCCTACAACTAAAATTGGGAAAAGGATAGATTTTTATTTGGTAAAGTAGTCTAATCACCCCCCTCTAGACATACTTCCGATCCTACATTACTCCGCATTGCTTTTTCTAATAGAAACTCAACACACGATAACATTAATGTTTTTTCTTAAGGACCCGTTGGAGGGAAAGTGAAAATGTTGGGATACGCAGTAGAAAACAAAAACAAACCCCACGAATCATTTCCCAAGATCACTATGAAGATGCATTTGAGATTGGATCAGATCATTACCAACTAGAGTGCAGCGGAAGTAGAGTTGATGTGGAGTGTTGGTCCTCGACTAGGTTATATTCCTCTCAGCCATGAGAATTTATCCCTCGAACTGATCTATAGATCGAGCACCAAAAGTATGGTGCATCTGCTGGTATCCACACATACGAAAGTAGTGGTTCAATAGAGCTTTCACCGTCTAGAATGAAAGATCCACCGAGAAAACTAGATAGGAGGGAACGGGTCGCGGAGGCAATGAGGGAAGGGGCAACCGTGGCTTGTGTGTTTTGGTGTGCCCCTCCCACCTATATATAGGTGCAGGCCCAAGAGGTTTTTTGACCTAGGGAGGAGGAGTCCTCCCTGGATTGGCCACTCCAGTAGTCCCCATCCAGGAGGATTCCTCCCCAAGCTACCTTGATCCATATGAACTCTTTGGTCCAACCGCCTTGGGCCCTTGGTGGCACCTTGTCCCCCATGGTGACGTGGTTTTGATCCATTAGGAACCTTCTAGAACCTTCCAGATCTCTCCGAAAGCCTGCAGGACCTTTCAGGCACTTCTGCGACACTAGCGAACATTCTAGGAACTTTTTTTTAGAACGGAGACGCTAGAGGCGTCCGACTTTAAATTAATAAAGCCCACTGCAAGCAGAGTGACAAACACAACGAAACTTACAAACACAACAGGCCCTCAGGCCAAGTGTAAGTCGAAAGTCATAAGGGTTCAAAGCCGACTAGGCAGCGAGCTAATACAAGGCCCAGTGGCCGTAAACGAAGCGCGCAGGCTCGCGAAACAAAAGATGCTACTCCAACTAGGCAGTGGCTGCAGGCTCCCTTGCCAACACGTAGACTTGCTGAAGACATTCTTGGGCGTGCTTCATGAGCTCAGCATCCTTGCGCCTCCCCAACGGACTCCACTGTTGTAGAAATAGAGTGCATTTGAAGATTACATTAGCCGGATGTGATGGGAAAATGCCTTCAATCGTTAATTTGTTTCGGATGAGCCATAATGCCCAAAGAAGTGCCCCCGCACAACTCCACATCACATGCTTGCCTTGTCCCTGGACCGAATCGAGCAGGCCGTGAGTTCGGTGGTGGACCGCGGATCCCACATTACTCCCGCTACCTCACGCACCGTGCTCCAGCCAAACCTGACTAACGGGCAGTTGAAGAATATGTGGTTCGAGTCCTCGGGTGTCCCACACACTGCACATTGGCCCGTAGCCGGGCCATGCCATTTAGCCACGTTCACGGACATTGGAAGTCTATTCCGGAACATTTTCCACAAGAAAACTTTGATTTTTAGCGGGATACGCGCCTTCCAATGGCCCTTGACCACTAGCTGTGCCGGCCCTTGGCAGAGCTTGTGGTATAACGACTTAACCAAAAACTTTCCGGAAGCGTTGAGGTGCCACGTTACTGTGTCCGGCCCGTTGGACAAAGCGATCGTGTTTACTAAGGCTACCATTGACTCGAAACTAGCCCCCTCCTGATTGTTTAATTCACGGCGAAAGTGGACGGCAAGGGGGTTAGCTGTAACATCCCCAGGTTACCCCACTCTGGTTAAGCTACTTAACCTGCCATGTCATCATGATCACTCTAATAAAATTTCATTAGAAAATATTTCAACTTCAAATTCAAATTACAAATGGGAGTCAAATAAATATTCCTTCAAACAATCAAACTAAAATGTACATATGGTTGCAAATAATTCAGAGGCTATGCTAAAATTATAACCAACAATAAAGGGATTAGCCAAGTGACTCTAACAACCTCAAACAGTGGCTGAAAATAACATTTAATAACCTTTTTAATTAATTCAAGCTAAATATGAAATAGTATTTAGCTCAAACTAGTTTTTGGAGTTAGGATATATTGCACTGTAATTGGAGGATTAGTTCACACATTTTACAAAAACCACTAAGTGCCCAACCAATTAGCAAGACCGAAGAGAAGAGATAACAGAATAAGGAATAATGGAAAAGGCTTATTCGGAACTGTGCACTTAAGCCTTTGGACTACAGTGCGGCCCAGCCCGCCTCCCCTTGTCTCCTTTCTCTCTCCGTCGCCGTGTCGTTCCGCCCGTGGACGCGCCCGCGCTGCGCCGGTCAGCGCTCGACAGCGCGATGCCGCGGCCGTCCGCGAGGGGATAAGGGCGACGCCGTGCGTTCCCCCTGGTCCTCCCCGTCACTTCTTCCCCTCTCCCTCGCTCGCTCCGCTCCTCCCCTCATTCAGATCCGAGCGCAGCCGAGCGGGTCCGCCGCTACTCGCCGTCGTTTTCGCAGCCACCGGCCTCGTCTCGCCTCACCACCGTGTCCCTCGTCTCCGCCGTGGTCGACCGCGTCGACTGCTGCACTCTGGTGGAGCTGGGGAGCTCCGCAGGTGTCGATCTTCTCCGCCCCCTTTTCTTCGGACGCCGGTGCCTCTCCGATGATCCCCGCCGTTCTGCTGCTACTAACCCGCCAACGGGCCTCCGTGCGCCTTCACTGTGAGCTCCTCCACCTTCCTTCCCTTTCCTTTTGGCCGCGCACGCTCGCTAGCCAGCTGCTACGCTATGCCCGAACGTGCCGCCGCCGATGAGCTCGCCGCCGTGGTCTCCGTCACTGTCACATGCGGCCGAGGCCAGCATCGAGCTCCTGGAGCTCGTGCGAGTCCGATGCCACCGCCCACGCGTCCCCACGTGCCTCCCATCGCCTTTTCCCCGAGGCCAGAACTCCGCCGCCGCCGCGGTCTCCGTTGCGCTCAGCTCCGGCCGCCTCAACTCGCTCTAGCGCCATAGATCGACGCAGCACATCTCGCTCGTTCGAATGAGCCCAGGAGCGCGCGCTGTCGTGCCCCCTAGCAAGATCCCGTAGCTTGCTGTGGTTCGGCTTCCGCCAATCTCGTCGCCGGCGAGCATTCCGGCGATCCCAGCTCCGGCCACCGCCTCCATTCGACGCGGCGCTGAACGGCCTTTCGAACGCGCCCAGCCGCGCTCGCACTCGAGCCCTGTAGGCGAATTCCGCCGGGTCTCGCGCGTCGCCGCCGCGTTATCTGGACGCCGGCGTCGTTCCGGCGACGGCGCCGACGTGGCACAGGCGGGCCCCGCCCCTGTGTCACTGCTCGTGGGCCCAACAGGTCCACCAGTCAGGGTTGACTAGGTCAACCCTGCTGACTGGGCAGCATGGGCCACTGACAGGTGGGCCCCGCGCTAATTTAATTAATTCTAGAAATAATTAAAATGTTAATTAAATTAAATACTTAATCAGTCACTAACATGTGGGCCTAGAAGCTTAATTAGTTAGTTTAGTTTAAGTTAATCTCTGTCAGTTCCAGAATCAATGACATGTGGGGCCCACAGGTCAGTTTGACCAGTCAGCGCCACTGTTGCATGCTGACGTCATCCTCACGCAATGCTGACATCATCAGGCACTATTCTGGATAATGTTGATTTTATTAAATAAAAATAAATTCCAAAAAAATAATTAATCTTTATAAAATCATAACTTTTAAACCGTAGCTCAGATCGAAAAAGTTAAAACATGAAAGTTGCTCACAACGACGAGCCGAGTCTGATCGTGTCGTCTGTTTCTCCATCGGAACCCCCTACGTAGAAGAACTCGTAACTCCGGACCCGAATCCGGCAGATGAATAGTGCACACACGTCGGATATTAAATCCCAGATTAATTCTAAAAATAACTAAAATGACTTAGATGCATAATTAGGCAACCCTGCACTGCATCATAGCATCACACGCACCGTATTGCATTTGTCTGCATTATGTTTACCTGTTTCTTCCCCCTCTTCTCTCTCGGTAGACCCCGACATTGACGTAGCTCCCGAGGCAGACGCAGCTCAGGAGTACGACTACGTCCCCGACGACACCACCGACGACCTCGCCCTTGCCCCAGAGCAAACAGGCAAGCACCCCCATTTTGAGCATGCCTATATCGCCTACTCTCTTCTCTCTTATCCTTGCATTAGAACTGCTACTGCTACTGTTTTTCTATATCTGCTGCATAGCCTGATTATTGTACCCTGCCTTGTTACCTCTCTGGTTATCCTAGACTGCTTAGTATAGGCTAGGTAGAGACACGACAGAGACCCCCACTTGATCCCGACTGCCCTGCTGGATATCAGAAGACCCGATCATCGGGATTGAAGACTAGACCCTGGCACCGCACATCACTTCCCCCTTAGTTGCCGACACTGCTGGGTTACCGTCGAGTGCCGAGGGTGATACCTCGTCAGCACTTCTGATGTTAACCTTGTAGGTTAGTTACTCGGTCGTGGTAAGCGAGGGTGATTCCTCCTACACCACCCCCGATAACGACATCGTCGTGCAACCCCTCAAGTGTGGACCTCGAGGGTGATTCCTCCTTCGTTCACCTTGATGATAACATCAGGTGGGGTTCCATCGAGGGTGATTCCTCAGGGCTCCCCTGGTGTCAGACACACAGTTACTGTTGATGAGTTGACTTGCACTAAACCATGATACTAAAGACGGGTCGGCCCTGAGGGGTACCCGCGCGAGCTTAACGCGAAGTGATGTGGAGTTGGGTTGACCTGGATGGTGCCCGCGAGATAACTACGAGGCGTGGCCGGGCATTCTTAGCCCTTGCCGCAAGTCCTCGAGACGGGGCGACGGGGTCACATCGATCGTGAGTCTCTGCTCGTTTCCGCGCGCTCCTAAACCACTTAACGGTTTGGATATTTGATCCGAGGGGCCTCTGGCCCGATAGCACTAACCATCACGTGGGCATAGTATGGGTGTTCTGCGTCGTATACTTCAGCCAGAGCTTAATAGACGTCAGCGACTGAGCGGCGCGCGCTGAATTGGACTGGGAACGCAATCGCGCTTGTATAAGGGGTTGCTAGGTCTGCTTTCAGCCGCGTACGCAACATGCAGGAGTTCCCGGGGCGAAGGCCCAAGACCCCTGGGCGCATAGGTTAGTCCGGCGTGCTGACCTCTCTGTTAAGTATTTGGTCGGGTTGCGGCGTGTTGCTTAGCCGAGGCCGGGCATGACCCAGAAAAGTGTGTCCGGCCAAAGTTAAGCGAGCGTGGTGGGTAAGTTGGTGCACCCCTGCATGAAGAACCTTCCTATCGCATAGCCTGTCCTACGGTTACGGACACTCGGAGTTTTATCCCGATCGGTTACAACTGAACATGTGATGAGAACTGGATAGTAACGGCTCTGGGATTGCTTTCTCGCAGGGAGTCGGAAAGGATCTCAGGTCGAGGTTGATGATACTACTACTACTACTACTACTATACATTATGTTGATCTGCTCTCTTCTAATGCTGCAAGACTGTCGAGATGTTGAAGATCTAGTCTTCGATAGGACTAGGCTTTCCCCCTCTATTTCTGGCATTTCTGCAGCCCAGTCCACCATATACACCCATTCCTTTGACAATGATGCATATGTAGTGTAATCCTTGCTTGCTGAGTACTTCGGATGAGTACTCACGTTTGCTTTATTTTCTTTTTCCCCCATATTCCATTTGATGCCACCAGACGACGGAGCCCCTGAGCCAGACGCCCCCAGCCGACGACCAGTACTACTACCCTCCTGCGAGTACTACTACCTACGAGGAGCCGTTTGACGACCAGAGTAGGATCGGAGGTCCAGGGCAGGAGGCCTACGCCTTTCGATAGTAGTATTTTATTTTACCCCGCCTCTGTTGAAGGCCTATTCCTCTCTCTGGAATATATCGGTACCCAGATATCTATGCTTCCGTTGACGCTTGTATGCCATCGAGCTATGTATTCGAGCCTCGAGGCCCTGGCTTGTAATATAAAGCTTGTATGCACTTATTTATGTTTTAGAGTTGTGTTGTATATCTTCAAGTGAGTCCTTAGGCTTGATCATGCGCATTTGCGTGTATGATTAGTGCATGATAATTCGGGGTCGTCGCAGTTGGTATCAGAGCGACTGCCTCTAGGTATCCCCCTTCCCAATTCCTTGGCCGAAGTTGGGAGTCTAGTGGTCAAAACTGTTTTACTACACTTGGCTGTGTGGCTAACGGGCCCACGTCGCCAACTGGGTGTATTAGGATCTTTTATTCCTCTCTATACTCTGGGACTCTGATCTCTCTCCTATTCGGGTTAAAGATTTTACTAACTCCGACTTAGGATCTCATAACCGTTTTCTCCCGGAGAGCCCCCTCATTCCAGAAGATGACGTGACATCATCAGAAGGCTCCGAAGATACTTCCGAAGTTTTCCGAGACCCTTTACCCCACTGCTTTTGCAGTTTACTAACACCGATAACTCCCCGTGGATTCTACACATCCTTGCCGTTGTATCATCATGACCAGTCAATCATGCCTGTACGAGGTACCCCGTAATACTCCTCGTTAAACGCGAATCCTTTGAACCTACTGCTGTGCAGCTTCTTTCGCACTACGGTTAATTACTCACAGTACCGGGGATCCGATCATCCCGATGTTTTTTTGTGATTCCTAAAACACTTTGAAATACCATCTGATCTTCCAGAAATCCTATGCATCCTACTACTCCTGAAATTCTTGCTTGCTTATATTATGGTTAGCTCCATACGTCAAGAAATTGTTGTTGATATCCCTTGTCAATCTCATTTCGATCCTATTGATCACATGTGTGCGAATACTCCGAATCACAGCTCTTCCCTACTAATTCATCCTTCCGGCCTAGTCATCATTTCGGACATGAGCTGGTTTTCCGCCAATCAAGTATGTTTGATTGTCTAGCTGCTTGTAACAAATCTCTCGTCCCTCTGCCCAGGTGAACTATTGTCACTCCTGGCTTTGGGAATCGTGAACCCTCTGAATCTTATACTTGGGTTGTTTCGAAGTGCTTCCTTAATTCGATTGTCTTGCCCCCCCTCCCCCGTCCTTTCTCGGAGACTCTCAGGTGGGACCAGTCGTTAAAACCTTACCCCGTTAAATTCTTACGGATCACTTGATTCCTTTTGAGGACATTATCCGACCGATTCTTCTCTAATTTAAGAACCTTATCGGTTCCTTCCCCGTTGACATTGCCTTTGGCACTGAATCATTCTCTACTTCTTGCCGACTGTACATCCGCCCAGATTGCATGGCACGAGAGGTAGTGTATTCCTTCTCCTTATTGACTTGGGACTGACTTCTGACCAGGACATGTCCCTTAAACATGGTTGGAGATCTCTCCAGAGCGAATACCAAAGTTGTCCATCTAGTTCTGTCCAACCTACTCATCTTTTGATCGAGCTTTTGCTTCGTACCTTCGTTTCTGAACCATGAATCCTTTGTACTTAAACATCGATTATCCGATGTTTCTATAATCCTATGCCGTCACCATCCTTCTTCTTCTGGTTGAGTGCCGCTACTCACGCCAAATCCTATGTCGTCTATCTGATCTTCTGTTAGATTAATATCCGACAGTATCTTCTATCTCAAACATTCTGTGAGCTCTTTTCTTGGTACTTGATCACCTCCGGTAAATTGTATCACTTTCCTTGACTTCGATACTCTCTGCTTTCGAACTCGCAACCCTTACTTTGGTTGTTGGTTGTATAGATTCGTAAAAATGTCCCAATGGGTTGAACCTATGCTTCCCCCTAATTCTGTGAACTCGAAGTTATGCGAGTCATACTCTTCTGGTGCTTCACCAGATAATTATCACACTACAATTTCTTCTTAAACGAGAAGTGAATGAAAGGTTGTGCATTGAAGAAGTGGGGGTCGACCTTGAACCTTTGTGTTCATGCCCATGGAAATGATGTAGAACTTATCATGGAAGCTGCTCGTAGAATAATTATTCCCCTGGTACAAGTTCATCTTGTATCTAGAATTGATCCTTTGCAAACATGGTTCACCATATTTCCTCTTTGGGTCATTTCCTGGATAAGTAAATACTGTCCTCTGCAGATCATTCACTTCATTCACGTCCAACCTCTACCCTGATTTACCTTCCGGTATCACCCCTAGTACTTGTTACTGGGAAGTTTAATACCTATCACATACATCCCTAGCCGATCGCATATTTTTATCGTGCCAACTTTCAACGGTGCTACCTGTCCTTATGCCCGGAGCAACTCCGACGATGAGCTAAGCTTATGTCGATCTTTCCCATCTTATCATTTCACCACCTCGAACCACAAGCTTGATTCCGAGCTTGTGTTATATCCTGTGGTTTCGTTGACCTCGAACTACATTCCAGCTACTTTGATCATCTTACTGATTGATTCCATCTTCTTAGAACCCTCAACAAATGTGTCGTGATCAACGTCACATATTGGCTTCTAAGAGATGTCAACTGAATTCATGGTTAGTAATCCCCATCTTTGCCCTCGATGAATTGTGATATCATCGATGTCATCCTTGACTTTCGACCAACACAGACCTGGTTGTGTTTGGTTTATCCTTGCGATCCGAGATAACCTTGGAATGTCCCTTTGTATCTCTTGAGATCTTCGAACCCAATCTTTACTTGCAACCATATCATTGCTGCCCTCGAAGCATGACTGTGTTTTCGAACTCCAGCATGAACATTGGAAGCACATTGCCAAATGTGTCTCGATCAATTATCCAAACACCGTTGTATGGGTAATACCATGATTCTTCCATCGCCCCTCTATCAAATGATTTGGAACTTGCTGTCCCATCATGTATGTCCTGTTCCGCTTTTCCTGGACAAATATACTCCCCAATACTTGTGTGAAAACACAATTTTCCTTCCATTGTTATGTTTACTTTCCTGTGTCTATATAATGTAAGCAGAATAAATCCCTGCTTATAAAACACCTCGGTCAACAGCTCTGACCGTGTGTCCTGTTACTATTGTTTGATGACATTCCGGTAACCCCCGATGGATGAGAACTTTGCCTTTTGGTCCGCCTCGTTTCAACGAGCAGGAAAAGGGTTCTCTTCGTCCCTCGCCCTTGGTACCGAATTTGTTGCCGACAAGCTGACAGTTATTTCTTTGACATTGCCTTGTTGTTATGAACGATAAGATTTCACCGTTCTTCCTACCTTTGATCGACACCCCACCACAGTTCCCAGGATCGGAACCTGGCTCTCTGTAATTCTTGATTCCGAATAGTAATCTTTGATCTTGGCTTGTGTGGTTAATCCCGAGTCCCCCTCGAGAGATGATCTACCCTCGATAACCCTAACCCCTGTTCCACTTTGTTCAGGTTCGTTGAATGCCATTCGATTAATCTTCTTATTGAACCTTCATAACTTTGCTCTCGATGTTTCCCTAATTTTCAAATCGAGAAATACATCTGCCACATTTCCCTGATTGTCTGCCGATAAACGACCTTGCAAAGGTCAGTTCTTCCGAAGTTTTCCTTATCTTCCCCACTAAATCTCTCGGGACGAGTTTCTTGTATGGAGGAGACTTGTAACATCCCCAGTTACCACCCACTCTGGTTAAGCTACTTAACCTGCCATGTCATCATGATCACTCTAATAAAATTTCATTAGAAAATATTTCAACTTCAAATTCAAATTACAAATGGGAGTCAAAATAAAATATTCCTTCAAACAATCAACTAAAGTACATATGGTTGCAAATAATTCGAGGCTATGCTAAAATTATACCAACAATAAAGGGATTAGCCAAGTGACTCTAACAACCTCAAACAGTGGCTGAAAATAACATTTAATAACCTTTTTAATAATTCAAGCTATTATGAAATAGTATTAGCTCAAACTAGTTTTTGGAGTTAGGATTATTGCACTGTAATTGGAGGATTAGTTCACAACATTTTACAAAAACCACTAAGTGCCCAACCAATTAGCAAGACCGAAGAGAAGAGATAACAGAATAAGGAATAATGGAAAAGGCTTATTCGGAACTGTGCACTTAGCGCCTTGGACTACAGTGCGGCCCAGCCCGCCTCCCTTGTCTCTTTCTCTCTCCGTCGCCGTGTCGTTCCCCCGTGGACGCGCCCCGCTGCTCCGGTTCGCGCTCGACAGCGCGATGCCGCGGCCGTCCGCGAGGGGATAAGGGCGACGCCGTCGTTCCCCTGGTCTCCCCGTCACTTCTTCCCCTCCCTCCCTCTCTCGCTCCGCTCCTCCCCTCGTTCAGATCCGAGCGCAGCCGAGCGGGTCCGCCGCTACTCGCCGTCGTTTTCCAGCCAGCCACCGGCCTCGTCTCGCCTCACCACCGTGTCCCTCGTCTCCGCCGTGGTCGACCGCGTCGACTGCTGCACTCTGTTGGAGCTGGGGAGCTCCGCAGTGTCGATCTTCCCTTTCTCCGCCCCCTTTTCTTCGACGCCGGTGCCCTCTCCGATGATCCCCGCCGTTCTGCTGCTACTAAACCGCCGCCAACGGCCTCCGTGCGCCTTCACTGTGGAGCTCCTCCACCTTCCTTCCCTTTCCTTTTGGCCGCGCAACGCTCGCTAGCAGCCTGCTCGCTATGCCCCAACGTGCCGCCGCCGATGAGCTCGCCGCCGTGTCTCCCGTCACTGTCACAGTTCGGCCGAGGCCAGCATCGAGCTCCTGAGCTCTGCGAGTCCGATTGCCACCAGCCCACGCGTCCCCCACTCCTCCCATCGCCTTTTCCCCCGCGGGCCAGAACTTCCGCCGCCGCGCGCGGTCTCCGTGCGCTCATCTCCGGCCCGCGCTCACTCGCTCTAGCCCATATTCGACGCAGCACATCTCGCTCGTTCGAATGAGCCCAGGAGCGCGCGCTTTCGTGCCCCCCCCTAGCAGATCCCGTAGCTTGCTGTGGTTCGGCTTCCGCCAATCTCGTCGCCGGCGGCATTCCGGCGATCCCACTCCGGCCACCGCCTCCATTCGACTCGGCGCTGAACGGCCTTTCGAACGCTCCATCCCGCTCGCACTCAGCCCTGTGGCAATTCCGCCGGTCTCGCGCGTCGCGCCGCGTTATCTGGACGCCGGCGTCGTTCCGGCGACGGCCGACGTGGCACAGCGGGGCCCCGCCCCTGTGTCACTCTCGTGGTCCCCAACAGTCCACCATCAGTGTTGACTAGGTCAACCCTGCTGACTGGCAGCATGGCCCATGAACAGGTGGGCCCCCGCCTAATTTAATTATTCCTAGAAATAATTAAAATGTAATTAAATTAAATACTTATAACAGTTCACTAACATGTGGGCCTCGAGCTTAATTATGTTAGTTTAGTTTAGTTAATCTACTTCAGTTCAGAATCAATGACATGTGGGGCCCAGGTCAGTTTGACATATCAGCGCCACTGTTGCACATGCTGACGTCATCCTCACGCAATGCTGACATTCATCAGGCACTATTCTGGATAATGTTGATTTTTTAAATAAAAATAAATTCCAAAAAATAATTAATCTTTATAAAATCATAACTTTTAATAAACCGTAGCTCAGATCGAAAAGTTAAAACATGAAAGTTGCTCACAACGACGGCCGCGTCTGATCGGGTCGTCTGTTTCTCTTTCGCATCGGAACCCCCTACGTAGAGAACTCGTAACTCCGGACCCGACTCCGGCAGATGAATAGTGCACCACGTCGGATATTAATCCATCCCAGATTAATTTCTAAAAATAACTAAAATGACTTAGATGCATAATTAGGCAACCCTGCACTGCATCATAGCATCACACGCACACGTCTATTGCATTTGTCTGCATTATGTTTACCTGTTTCTTCCCCTCTTCTCTCTCGGTAGAACCCCATGGGCTACTCCTATCTTGTCACTGTTCATGACACTTGAAAAACCCGCTGGCCATCGGGCAAGTAGGCGTATGTCCATGTCTTGCAATGACCTCGAGTAAGACTCATCGTCAGTACGCCCCGCCCTACACGACCTACCTACTTTTTCCCGCCCTCATGCCCAGAGCACAACATGCAAGCAACCCACCATTTTTGAGCATGGCCTATATCGCCTACTCTTTCTCTCTTATCCTTGCATTAGATACTGCTTACTCTGCTACTGTTTTTGGTATATCTGCTGCATAGCTGATTATTGTTTTTTACCCTGCCTTTTGTTACACTCTCTGGTTTCGGCTAGACTGCTTAGTATAGGCTAGGTAGAGACACGACTAGAGACCCCCCTTTATCCCCCCGATGCCCTGCTGGATA